>CM031879.1:68189889-68242726 GCA_018697195.1 Certhia americana | reverse complement strand
TATTTCAGGGATAGAGACTGAATGAAGGGCTTCTCTCCTGTATTTCACGGATAGAGACTGAATGAAGGGCTTCTCTTCTGTATTTCAGGGGAGCAGGTGAGTTTCTGGGATAGGACTGAAAAGGCAGAGCACTGATATGATCACTGGAATCAAGGCCAGGCTGGATGGGGCTCTGAGCAACCTGGGCTAGTGGGAGGTGTCCCTGTCCACGGAGGGGGGTGGAATGAGATGAATATCAATGCCTTTCCAACCCAGACCATTCTATGATTCTGTGATGACCATTTCTTTGGAATAAAGCAGCTAGGGAGTTGGGGAGCTATGTTTGCATGGTCCAGCACAATTCCAGGGCACTGCGCGTCCAGGGGTGCCTCACAGGTTTCCACTCACAATTCAGATCTTGGTTACACACCCACAGTGGTACAGGCACAGGAATAGGGCAGAGCAAGAGTCTACACCCCATGAAGGGACACTGCAATTTCCTTTGAGGACTTCTGTTGCTAATGCAAATATTGCACAGACACAGAGCAAAAGCACATAAAGTGTCCAAATGCAGCCCAAATTGTACAAGAATACATTTGTCCCACCAGGCCTTATGTCAGAGCAGGTGCTGTCCTTCCTGCAGCTGTGGTGAGAAGCTCCTCTGTGTGCTATCTAGTGCAGTAGGAATGTGAGGTACATCCATACCTTGTTTCCAGTGGTCCTGCTGGATGATCCAACACTGCTTTAATCCCATATCAGTGGTCATTAGTTGTGCAATGGCCTGAGGGGAAAAGAGAAGATAAAAGACAGATATGATACATGAATCTTATCACTTAGCAGATAAGGTCTTCAACTGCCTGTAGGGGTAAGAACAGTTCTGAAGCAGAGGACAGCATACCTTCTTGGGACTCTGCTGTGCAGGGCTGAGGGCTGGCCTCCGTGATCCTTGTGGGTCCCTTTCAGCTCAGGAGGTTCTACAACTCTATATTCTGTGATCTATCAGGCTGATAACACAGATATATCCTTCAAGCCTGGGGAAAGGAATTTAACCTGCAGAAAATCCAGGGACTGAGAGACAGCCTAGGCCAATCTCATTTGGAATCAATACTGCAAGGTGCCAGCACACTACACCTCCTTTCCCTTATCTAAATAGCCTGCTACTACCACTACCTCACTTATCAAGTCCTGCTTTATACTTATTGAACTCCAGCAGCTTTGCTCCTAAAATACATCAGCACACAAATATGCTGGCATGACTCAGAGGTGGTAACATCAGTGGGAATTTTTTTGCATAGCAGGAAAGTTTAAAGATAAAAATTAATGCAGCTACTCTAGGGGTAGAGGGAGAAGTCAAGGAATTGGCAGCTCAAATCCCATTACTGGTGGGTATCTTTGCAAGCAGCCACAGCCTCTGAACAAGAGCCTTTCATATCTGCTTCAGCTCATGGTGGAGATGCTTAACCCTTACAAACAGGTACTGAAGGGGAAACTTCTTGAGGGTTTGCAGCTTTCCTTCTGTTCAGCCATCTTCACTGCAACACGAGTGTCTAACACCACATTATTCCCCAGAAAACCGAGGGAGTTTTTGACAAAAAGGACCTGGGGCTGCTGTGGGTGAGAGCTGGCCCTGCCCCAACCCAGAACACCCCTGTGCTGGGCTGCACCCAGAGCCCCAGGGCAGCAGGGGAGGGGGGATTCTGCCCCTCTGATCCTTTCTGCTGAGACCCCCCTGCAGGGCTGCATTGAGCTCTGGGATACCAGAACAGAAAGGACAGGGAGCTGCTGTAGCCAGGCCAGAGCAGGGACACCAAGGGGAGCAGAGGGATGGAGCAGCTCTGCTGGGAGCAAAGGCTGAGGGAATTGGGATTTTTCAGCCTGGAGAAGGGAAGGCTTTGGGGTGACCTCATTGTGGCCTTGCAGGATCTGCAGGGAATGATGCAGAGACTCTTGACAAGGACCTGGAGTTACAGGGCAAGGGGGGATGACATTGCACTGACACAGAGCAGGGTTAGATTAGATATGAGAAAAAAAACTGTTTCCTGTGAGGGTGGTGGTGCCCTGGCACAGGTTTCCCAGAGAAGCTGAGGCTGCCCCATCCCTGTCAGAGTCAAAGGGCAGGCTGCATGGGGCTCTAGTTTAGTGGAAGGTATCCCTGCAAGGGGATTCAGAAATGATCTTTTAGGTCTCTTCCCATCCATCTCCTTTGGGACAGCAGTGCTCCAAACTGCTGATACCCAGTTTGCACTGGAAGTACAGCAGTGACCTGGGAAGTGCAGCCCAGGGGCTGCTGACTGGGCATAGGTCACGAAGGTGCAAGGATGTCCCTGAGATGGAGGCTGTGCTCCCTTCCCCCTAGAGCAGAGTGGGTTCAGCTCTTGCTGGAGCAGCCTTGCCGCTCAGCAGTGCAGAGAGCTCACAGCCCTGCTGAGCTGGCACAGCCTGTGGGCTAGAGCAGTGCAGAGGAGTTCGTGTGTGGCAGACAGTGTGTGTGACAGCAGCTCCTCTGCTCCTGGGTCACCACAGAGCTCCTGGATGTCACCGTGCAGATGTGGGTAGGGATGTAAGCATGCTCCCGGGCCGCCATTCCCTCCGGGGAAAGGCAGCCTTGTTTGTGTGGAGTGCTGAATAAATTCCCTGCTAACCTCCCAGCCATCTGCTGTGGCAGTTGTACCTTCAGAGGCAGCCAACCAGCTCAGCTGCCAGCAGCATGAAGCAGAACTGGTGCCTTCTCAGAGCATGGGGGCTGCTGCCAACAGAACTTGAAGTCAGGCAGTTTCCCTGGGGGCTTCCAAATGGTTGTTCTTTGTCCAGTGGCATGACATGTAAGAAAGAGTGTGAGGCACCTGCTATGAAAGCAAACCTAGGCAAAACCCCCCGGTTTGGTTACAAATCTGAGTCTCAGATTAGGTTCACAAAAGTCCAAAGGTCTTCTGGTCAACTTGAGGTGGGCCTTTTGAGAACCAGAAATGGATGCTGGGAAATTTAGAGTCCTGAGCAGCCCTTTGAAATCAAGATATGAGTGAAGAAGGCAACAAACAAAGGGACAGAGGTGGTGACTCTCTGTTTGGGTGGGCTGAGTGCCCAGTCAGCAGTGCCAGGTCATTGCTGTACTTCCAGTGCAAACTGGGTATCAGCAGTTTGGAGCACTGCTGTCCCAAAAGGAGTGGCTTGCAGGAATCTGAAAACCTGATGGGAATTGAAGGGCTGGGACAGGAGGGATAAGAACCATAAAATCACAGAATGGTTTGGGTTGGAAAGGGACCTAAAAGATCATCCATTTCCAAATCCCCTGACTTGGGCATGGACACCTTCCACTATCCCAGGTTGCTCAGAGCCCCATCCAGCCTGGCCTTGGACTCCTTGCTGCAGGATGCAGTGGATGATAGCTGTTTACAAGAGTTCATCTGGTCAAACTCCTGGAATAGAAATCTCTTGGTGGTTTATATTTGAAAAAAATCCCACCAACTTGTGAAGCTTCTGGACATTTCCTGGGTTCAGGGAATGGACTCAGAGCAAGAACAGCACAAAGAGTCATCCCTGTGAACTGCATTATTTCCTTGACCAGCACTCAGGGTTCAAAGGTGCAAAAGTATTTACAATCTCAGGTTTTACTGAATCAAGGGAGTTTAAGTTTCTATACCTTTGTGATTCTGCAGAAGAGTGGCTCACCACCTCCCACAGAGACTTTTGCTCAGTCTTCCCATGACACTCACACAAGTGGCTGATGGAGGAGGTGCCCCATGTGTGTCCATGGTCTGTAAAATCAATGTTCAAAGGTACAGCTGAGCTAGTACAGTCCAAGGAACAAATCCATGTGGTTAAAGGGCAGGAATTGTCCTCTTGGACAGTGTTGTCTACAGCAGGAATTATAGAAGAGACTTTGGCTTAAGCATCAATGAAAAGATTAAATTCAGACATCATCCCTCACATTTGTGAGGGGATCAGAGCATGACATGGGCAAATACTACACTGAACTGATGTGTGATCGTGCTCTATGAGGGTGAGGCCCTGGAACAGGTGGCCCAGAGAAGCTGTGGCTGCCCCATCCCTGGCAGTGTTCCAGGCCAGGCTGGATGGGGCTCTGAGCAACCTGGGCTAGTGGAAGGTGTCCCTGCCCATGGCAGGGTGGGTGAAGTCACATAATCCCTGATGTCCCTTCCAAGACAGGCCATTCTGTGATTTCTATGGAGCCATCAGAGTTCAGTGATAAATCTTTCTTCCCTTGCAGACAAATGTTCCCCCACATCAACTACTTTGACTGACATGAGTGGAGCAGTGCCAGCTTACACCAGCAGTACATCTGCTCCCACATCTTTACATAACTGTTCCTGAATTTTTCCCTTTTTCTTTTTCCTCTCCCCACAGGTAAAAAGAAGCTGTGATTATGCTGGATTCGAGAAATTCCACCAAAACTGATGATACCACGATGATTATTACCAATATTTTCTGCTGTTCATATTTTAAAGCCCTTTAGACTCTTCCCCATGTTTCTTTCAGAGCTGGGCTGTTAAATTCTTTCCCAATATAAAAGGCAAAGAAAAAAAAAAAAAAGCTTTGTAAAAACATTAAACATGCTGCAAGACTTGGGCCAAACCTGATTTACAGTCACTCTAGATGATCTAATAATGTACAGATCAGGTTCATGCAGCAGTGAGCAATTTGACGGTCAGACCAACACTGATTCAGAAAAGGGGAAAGCCACAAGGCAAGCAAAAGGGTGGTCTGTGGAAATGAAACACTTCACAGCGGGGCTCTGCGTGCAAAAGCATTTTTCACCCTCAACATTAATGTTTATCTGTTCTAAAGCATTGCCTATGGTAAATGCCAGGCATGTTTACTATAGGCACTGTGTTGACATCACCCTAGAGAAAATAACAATGGTTTGGCAGCCTGCAAAGTCTTTTTAAAAATAGACTGTGAAGCCCCTGAGAAAACGACAGGCTCTAAAAATAGGACTAGAGCTGAGGAAGGCCAAGAAAAAAAAAAAAAAAAAAAAAAAAAAAAGGAGTTCAAAAAAAAGCTTCCCTGATGCTAAAGCTCAGGGTCAGCTGCAAAATGTGGGGTTCCTTCAAGGACACACAATGAATGCATTGCAGTGCTCTGCAATGAATGAAAGCTCCCTCTCTGAGATTTTCCTGTGCTGCACTGGTCTCTCAATGAGGGGGAAGAGGAAAAAGGCAGAATTTTAGCAAATTCAAGTAGGTACAATCTAGGGTTTCCTCTCCTTCCTGATGTCACCCCAAAGCCTTCCTTTCTCCAGGCTGAACAATCCTAATCCTACCCCTGACCAGCCCTTGATAAAAACATCACCCAGAAGCGGTGTGGATCTGCATTTGCTTCTCCCTCCGCACACCCCCCTGCCCTTGTTCTCCAGTGCCAGTGCTCCTTCTCACAAAAACAGACTTTATGAGCACATCTTTGCTGCACTGGCACAGAGAAAGACCTCAGGAGGCTGAGAAAATCATTGTAATAACCCAAATAATTGCAAGCAAGCGTCCCAGATTCTTGGTTATTCATTATGCAGCAAGCTGGACATCCCATTTTCAATTTTCATGGCCAAGTATCAGGATAAGGCATGAGGCTACTGCAGGAGTTTAGACCTTCCTTTTGGCCCACAACACTGGTAATTTTTAGTATCATTCTCTGATAGTTATGAAATAAAGCCAGAGCCCTCCAGTGGCCAAAAGCACACCAGTAACCTTGCTGGAGGCTAACCAGAGATGGACTCCAAGTTAGCTGCCCTACTTTAACTTGGTGCCAGCCAGCAACCTGTTTGGGAAGAGCTGGACAGCTGCAGCCAGTGGGATGTACTGGGACAGACACACATGAGGACTGTGGGATCCCATGGGTTAAGAGCCTGGTGGAGAAGACACCAATGAAAACAGGGATCCACTTAAAGTGGCCATGGTCCTGTGTTGGGAATAACCTGATTTCCCTTAAGGAAGTGGCAGGGGAGGAAGGGGCTAGCCTGAGTTTTTGACAAGAGTGGAATGGAAAGGCAAGCCATGGGCCAGGCACCCCAGAAATGCCACTCTGCCACCCTAAAGGACAGCTGTGAACCTCCAAGGAATTCTCTTTCTGTAAGGTAAGCACCGAATTCAGCCTGTGCTATAGGCAGCTGCCTAACAACTGCTCAGTGTAGATGTTCTGTTTGCTTGGTCAGTTGCCTCAAAGCACTTCTTCTTCCTCCAGTTCTGTGTTATTTACCAAGGAGTGGATTCGGCAGAAGCTGAGCCTTGTATCATTCCGATACAAGGATCTCCTAATGGTGGTTCCTGAAGGTGTGACAGCACTTTCCTTTTGGGATTATCTTGTTCCTATGATCTTCCTTGCCAAGTGTGCTCTGTTGCAAAGGAAAGCAGGTTTTCTTATCTAGGAAACCCTAGATAAGAAAACCTGCTTTGATCAGCCCAGTTTTGATTTTTTTCCCCCAAAACCACAAGGAAATTGAAGTGCCATGCAGTCTCCTGACTGTCAGAGTCCTCCTCATAGGGTGGGTGCACCCTAAGCAACAGATCCAGGCTGCTCTGCATTTCTCCAGCTGAGGAATGTCATGGCAGAGTTCTCCCTCACAGGCTGCATCAACCTTGACCCTGCCCCAGCTCTCTTTGCTCCTTGGAGAAACCTTCCAGAGGAACAGGAAACTTCACCAAGCATGGAGCAGTTTTTCCCCACAGGGTTCCAGTCCCATTTCCTTGCCCACTCCTGGATGCTGACAAGGAAGGAGCGCTCCATTCCACAGAGCTTCCAGACACCAGGATGGTATTCCCAGCTGGCACAGTGGGCTGCCACTTTTTGATGCCGGGGAGAAGATTAACCTTTTATTCCATTTTAGATACTCTCTCATGGACCTTCAAAATCAAGTTGAATGCAGAGATGCCATAGAAAAACCAACCCTGGACATAAGAAGTATGAGCTGTATTATTCCACAGAAACCTCAATACACTTAAAATGGAGGAAACAATGGAAAGTAATGGGAAAACCTCTAGAAATGCAGTTTTGCAGAGTTATGAGCCTGGTATGGTTTTCCACAGATGAAAAACCCATGAACCAGGAGAAGATTAGTAAGAAAATTCACTTGACAGTCTTTTCTTCTTTCCCACCACAGGTATCTCAATCCTCAGATATCAGTGAGCAAAATTAAGGGTATTTTTCCCCCAACAGCCTCATCCATAAATGGCATTAAACTTATCACTTCTATTCTGGGAGGGCTACCACAAAAGAAAAAAGAAAAAAATATCTTTCCCTCTGCAAGAATCCATCAGCAGAATTAAAGGGGTGTCTGAATTTGGGAGGATTCAAGGAAGCTTTTGGCACAGATCATAAGGCAAAAGGAGAAGACCAAATAGGTGAGAAAAAAGAGGGAACAGTGGATCTCGAGTTTATAAAAAATATGTTTGTGTGTTTTTCTCTGCCGGCTGTTTTCTGTGACCCGAGAATGCAAACAGAGTCTTTTTCCCCCAACCCTGAGATCGAAGGAAGGCTGTGAGTCTTCTTTTCTGATGTTCTCATTCATTGTTTATTCTTTCGTATCATTACATTCTGTTCCTGACCAGCAGAGCTCTTTATTGCAGAGCTTTTTTTTAACAAAACCCCAAAATCCCCCACACACATGGTGGTGTGTACATTTATACTACAATACACATAATCAGTATTTATAATACTTCTCCAATAACTATTATCCATGTTAGAAAGTTAGAATCTACTCTAAACCAACCATAATGTGCCACCTCACTGCAAAACATGGAGGCAGATGAGGAAGAAGGAGGAAGCCCAAAAGCCACATGGACCTCTCCATCTTGTTTTCACCTGCTTACCATCCTAAAAACCCCATATATCTAAAATTCTCACCCTGTGATAAAACTACACACTATTCTACTATCTAATACACATTCTTGAAAACTATTCTTCATTCCAGAGCTTAAAAGCCCTTTTTCCATGAACAAGGGTTAAAAACACTGTTTGTCAGAGATCTTAAAATTTCTTAAACATGCAAAGAAATATTTATCATAATTCCACACTCCAACAAGTGGAAGATATTATGAAAGATTACAAAAGTACAGCTATAGAAACTTCCTATGGGTGAAAAAGCATCCCAATGGCCCAGAAAAAAAATGTTCAGGTGTGTTATATATTTCTTTGAGGTTAAGATGACAGGGAGGAGAAATGACCACAATTTAACCAAGAGAGCAATTAAAGTGTCTTTAGATAGCTTAAAACAAACCGTCTCCAAATGCATACTGGTTTTAGACTTTTTTATTATCCAAAACAAATGTCTCAAAATGCATACTGGTTTTAGACTTTTTTATTTTGCAGAATTTACTGCAATCTGAGACACTAAATCAGTGTTTTAAAAAGAACAGCTTGTTCACCATGCATGGAGCCAGTCAATCCAGCTTAATGACTTGCAGGACACGTGCTCTAGAGTCTGTTGGCTACATTATTCAATGCTGATGCACAGCCCTCAGAAGAGCAGAAACAGCCAGCAGCATACAGATGATATCCAGGTGGGCAGGTACAGCAACACTGAGAAACAGATAGTCAGGAACCCCTTGTCACCAGGACCAAGGGTAAAAGAATGTCTGTCTGACCTGGGTTAGCAAGGAAGGTCACATTAATTTATAATCACAGTATCATGGAATGGTTTGGGCTGGAAAAGACCTTAAAGATCAGCCAGTTCTAACCCCCTTGAAATGGACAGGGTCACCTTCCACCAGCCTAGGTTGCTCACAGCTCCATTCAACCTGGCCTGGAACATTGCCAAGGATGGGGCAGCCACAGCTTCTCTGGGAAACCTGTGCCAGGGCCTCCTAACCCTCACAGGGAAAAGTTTCTTCCCAATATCCAATCCAACCCTGCTTCTGTCAGTGTGAAGCCATTCCCCTTGTCCTGTCACTCCAGGCCTCTGTCAAGAGTCTCTCTCCATCTTCCCTGTGGGTTCCCTCCAGGCACTGCAAGAGACAATGAGGTCACCCCAAAGCATTCTCTCCTCCAGGCTGAACGATCCCAGTTCTTTCAGCCTTTCCTCCCAGCAGAGCTGCTCCATCCCAGAGCACAGCCTTTTGGCCTGGGATCCTTTTGATACATTCCTGACCACCCCATGTGAAAAAAATTATCTCCAGTGTCTGGAGGGAATTGTTTGGAAGAATTTTTTCGTGGCAGGTACCCCATTCCTCCTACTGCACTCTTTAAAGGGAAGACACAGACTAGAAAGACAGGTCCAGAATGAATCCTGGACATTAGTCCTGCATGTGTTGGATGGGAATGCTGGAGAGTGACTTTACCAAGACAGAGGTCTCCCATGGGTGTTAAGCGGAGTACAAATTCCTTGATTAGCAGCTAAGAACTCCGTGTTGCTCAAATTGCCAGATTAAGCACCTTTGTCAGTTTAACCATCCCCAAAAGATGCAAATCAGACTGTAACAGGATAACTACCCCCACCACACTCCTCTAGAACTGAGACACTGCTGAGCAGGGAATGTAACTAGAGGTCAGGGAGGAATTTTTTCCCTGCATCGACCCAAATAGGAGGATTTGTGGTGATACTGCCAGACTCAGCAGCAGCACTGCTGGTGTGTTTGCAGCTAGCTTGGCCAAGGTAAGAAAATGCTTCAAGCCCTGCTTGGCCTGACTTTTGGAGTCAGACAGTAGTGGTTTCCTCTTAGTTCCTTGAGAAGCTCATCACAGCATTGGACTCTGCCCTGTCTGAAATGGTTTGATTTTTCTAGAGGAGTTGAACCACACCTGCATCCCCATGTAAGGCCCCCCCATTGCAATTCAGCTCAGCAGCGAATTCTGCAGTGAATGTTGTGCCTTTGCTCTGCTCCCTCTGACTCCACCATGTTAACTGGGATCAAGACCATGTCTCTGGCTTGCACCAGATCCCAGCTATCCAACCTGAACAAAATCTAGACATGTCCCACCAGCACCTTCTCTAAGGCTCTATAAGTCCTTCTCTCTCCCATACCAGCTTTTCCAGCCTCTCTCACAACAGGATATGGCTGCTCCATCAGTTCCACCTCCCAGGAACCAGCCACTTTCTGAGGCAGAGAAAGCTGCAGCTTTTACATACAGGCAGCTCATCAGCTCCGTTTGCTGTCACTCACTGCTTCAATTTTTGTGCACGTGATTCTATTCACTGAACTCCCACTGAAACCTAGAAGAAAGGTTTTAGATGTGCCTAAACATCTACTCCTTTTGTTCCTCTCAAAGACATTTCTTTTTCCTAGCAATTGATTTCCAGAGATCAAGGAGTTGTTTCTTACATGCTGGCAACAGTTTGAGTATCCTCTAGTGGCACGAAATGGGATTTCAGTCACTAAAACCTCGATGTCTGTAAGATCTCGCACCCTTCCCATGCCAGCAAATATCCTCCCTCCCCTGAATCTGCTTTGCTGTGCTCCTTAGCATCCCCCACAATCCCAAATTCGGGACAACTTCAGCTGTGGTAGCCACAAGAAAAGAAAAAAGGCCCTTTTGACACCAGGCATGTTAAGACACGAAGGCTCTCTGCTCTCCTTCTGTGTACAAGCCCTGGCCACACTTGTATTTGAGACTTCTAACAAGAATGTTTGTGTTCAAACAGCTGTGGGAGCATGGCACCAAAGACCTGTCACACACCACAGCAAAGGCATCTGCTGCTGCTGCCACTGCCCCAGGGAAAAGAGGCAGCTCCACCGTGGCACCAATGTCAGAGCAGTGCTTTGGTCACAGATTTAGAGAATCACAGAATCAGCTAAACTGAAAAATACCTTGGAGATCATCAGCTCCTACCTATGACCTAACACCACCTTATCAACTAAACTGAGGCACAAGTGGCACATGCAGCCTTTTTCTTAAACACCTGATCCATGGAGTCACCCCACCCTTCACTGGTAAGTGCAAAAGAAGCAGAAGAGCACCTGCTGCCAAATCTCTAAATCTCTCTGCCTGTCTATAAGATGACATCATACCTAATCAAGAAGAAGAGTTGACTGTATAACAGTACT
The DNA here is from genome assembly GCA_018697195.1 of Certhia americana. Taxonomy (NCBI): domain Eukaryota; kingdom Metazoa; phylum Chordata; class Aves; order Passeriformes; family Certhiidae; genus Certhia; species Certhia americana. The sequence continues at coordinate 68,231,759 of CM031879.1, read as the reverse complement.
GTCATTATTTTATTTTATTTTAATACACACCACCAAGATTAACACCAATTTAAAAATTATATGATGCCATGTGATAGAATATTTCCAGTTTGAAAAAAGAAAAAAAAAATTTTTAGTTTCCTCTCAGAGAAACTTTAAGTGGCACTGCTCTGCCATGAGAAGCTTGGTGACAAATCATGGTGGCACATCTCTTGGCCCTGTGCAGTTCTGTGCACTTCACACATGGGGAACATTCCTGCATTTCCTGGTCCACAGGGAGTTTTCAGTCATCCAAAAGCATCTGCTTTAGTGTTGGCAAAGTCAGTTCTGTAACAACCCAGGTTCCAGAGGCTGAGTAGAAAAGGATAACCTTTCTTTAGCTCTTTTTTTTGTGTCATCCTGTAACCTTTAAATTGGAACAGCACCTCTGCTATCAAATTTAACAGGAGATTTCATACAGTTTTTTATGAGACTCATTATCTGGGGAGTACATCTGCCATCAATTTTAAAGCCATGAAAGATTGCTATGATCATGATTGTACTTAGAAAAGGGAACAGTAGAATCTCAACGTACTGGCAGAGTAGCTCTGTAATGCAGCTAGCACTTCTCCCACTGTCAGCCTTGCACCTTCCCTGTCATCTAAATGTACAAATTAAAATCTACAAGTTAAAATCCACTCTTCACTGTGTTAAAACTGGCTGGAAGGCCAGGCCCAGGGAGTGGTGGTGAATGGAGTTACACCCAAGTGGTGGCCAGTACATCCAGAGGTGTTCCCCAGGGTGCAGTGTTGGGGCCAGTTCTCTTTAAATGACAACCTGGACAAGGGGATCGAGGGCACACCCAGTCAGTTCATGGACAGCACCCACCCACACATGGGAGTGTGGATCTGCTGGAGGGCAGGAAGGCTTTGCAGAGGGATCTGGACAGGCTGGATCTATGGCCCATAGCACAGGGCCAAGTGCCCAGTCCTGCCTTGGGTCACACCAACCCCCTGCAGCTCCAGGCTGGAGCAGAGGGGCTGCAAAGCTGGGAAAGGCCCTGGGGGTGCTGGGGACAGGGGCTGGACATGAGCCCAGGTGGGCAAGAGGCCACTGGCACCTGGGCTGTGCCAGCCAGGGTGTGGCAGCAGGGCCAGGGCAGTGACTGTCCCCTGGGCTGGGCACTGCTGGGGCCACACCTCAGATCCTGGGGCAGTTCTGGGAACATCAGGACAAGAAGGACATTGAGGGGCTGGAGCGTGTCCAGGGAATGGAACGGAGCTGGGGAAGGGTCTGGAGCACCAGGAGGGGCTGAGGGAGCTGGGAAAGGGGCTCAGCCTGGAGAAAAGGAGGCTCAGGGGGGCCCTTCTGGCTCTGTACAACTCCCTGACAGGAGGGGACAGCTGGGGAGGTCAGGGTCTGCTCACAGGGAACAAGGGGACAGGATGAGAAGAAACATCCTCAAGCTGAGTCAGGGGGTGTTCAGGCTGGACATCAGGCTGGAGGAATTTCTTCATGGAAAGGGTGCTCAGGCATTGGAATGGGCTGTTCAGTTGGAGTCCCCATCCCTGGAGGTGTTCAAGAGATGACTGGATGTGGCATTCATTGCTCTGGGCTGGTTGATATGGTGGTGTTTGGCCACTGGTTGCATTCAATGATTCTAAAGGTCTTTTCCAACCTGAATGATTCTGTTATTCCGTGATCCTCTGATTGTAAGGTAGCCTAATGGAATAACTTCGGTAGGCAAACACCCCATGCTTCCGTCAGCAAAGGAAGAGAGAAAAATCTGGAGACTGTCCTAGAGGGAGAGTCTGTAGGTGCAAGTTTTCACACACCTGAAACAGCACTGCAGAGGGAAAGAAAAGAAAAAGACAATCAGGCATTGGAGCAGCTTATTCCTGAATGGATCCCGCGCCCTCTGCTGGAGTACTGTGCTAATCCCAGCCCAGCCAGGGCGGAGAGAACGGAGTACAGGTGTGCCATGGGAAGGTCAGAGCTGGGAATGGGCAGGGGCCAGCTAGGAGGGAGAAAGCTCAACATATATATAATATCTATTATATATATAATATATTATATAATGAAATGTAAAGGCCGTTCGTGAGGCCTTTAAAAAGGAAAAAGCAAAAAAGTAATCGCTACACAATAGGTGATGAGGGGGGGGACCTTGCTCCCTACAGGGTGCCCAGAGCGGGATGGGTGGACAAAGGGATTTGGAGCTGTCTCAGCTCATTTCACAGCAAAGACCAGACCCCAAAATTTGGACACTACAGCAGAGGGGAATTTGGATTGTCAGGTTTACTGAAAACTTCATCAGAAATCTCTGGTATGCCTGAGAATGGTGCCAATCCTTTTTGCAAGCACAGCCTCTGGGGAGGGTTCCACCTCCACCTATGCTGCTCAACTCACTGCAGACACTTTCCCAGGAAGTTCCATAATCTCCTCGGATATCCCCAACAACAACACTGTGCAGCAGACATAAGGCAATCTATCCTTGCAAAACTGACTCCAAGCCTCTGGCTTATCAGGGATGCTCAGAGCAGGAGCAGAGCAGCAGCTGCTGGAGTGGCCACCCCCACTTCTGGGGATGCTCAGGACAAAGGTATCACTGAGACTCAGCCCTTTACAGCACAGTCTATTGGTACCTGTGACACCTGGGGCTGCCTACAGTCTGGAACTGCAGCTTGCTCAGGGGTGCATGGTATGGATGAAATCCCTGGGAGCTTTCTTCCCTCCCTCTGTGATGCCCAGGTTTGATTCCTGCATGGACATGTAAAGGAATGGCAGGACTGTATTGGGTGTGCAGAGCAATCCGAAGACACATAGTGAGCAGCTGCAGTTCCTGGAGCACCTGGTTGATTTGGAAGAAGCTACAGTTGCACATCCCTATATAACAAGTTTAGGATAGGAAGTGACTTCCTGAAACATAGTATCACAACGTACTGGAAAGGGTGAATTTTTCTAATAATAAACAAGGAAATGATTCCCCTATGACTATGCAAATTGCCACTCAGGAAATGGCCTGTGGGCTATGAGGATCTGTTAATGTGCAAAAAATCAATACCCAGGCAGTTTGTCTGCTCCACTTAAAGACAGACACAGCTGCCACACTGGCTGGGATTGGTCTGGGGTATGGAATATCATTTTCCCCTTTGGAACGAGAGTGTACTGTGCAGACCTGAGGGTGTCACCAAGAACCTCAACCCTTCACACAAATTTGTCCAGGTCAAAAAGAGGAAAAGACACAGGGTTGTCACATTTCTCTGTTGAGAACTTCACCTCTTGCTTATTCATAAGCTTCAGATTCTCACCTTGTGATTACTTGCTCCTTTTCCAGGAGTGGATGCCTGGTGCCTGCCTAATTTGAAAGTTAGAGATGAACTCTACACAGTGCAGCCAATGTCCATCAAGCTATGGTTCAAGACCCTTTAGGGTTTGTGGACAAGTTTTAAGGAGTCCCTAATGGTCACTAAGAAAAAATAATTGTTTGTCAGCAAGCTGGTATTTACTGTACTGCTTTTCTCATCCCCAGCAACAATGTTTAGGGCATCTGCAAATAAAAGACTGGTAAACAGTTATTTAACTCCATCAGAGTTGGGAAAAGTCAGATCTAGATCTCTCCAAAGGGTCAAAACTATATATAATATAGTTAATACCATTTACTGTAGAAGCTGAACTAATTTCGGTCTAGACATAAGTTTCCTGTTTCCGCCAATCTTCTGCATGAATATTGAAGTCTGAAGAATGACCACAAGCAGACTACCTAAACCTAGAAGCTCACTGTTTCCCATTTAACCCATTAACCACGCTAGGACCTTCTCTTTTGGTCCCATGACTGTACATTTACCTCCAAAACTTTTTGACCTAACCAAAGAGACTCACCATTACCACTGTGCTTGTTTATCCCTCTAAAGAAATCAGTGTCCTAAAGCAAAACCTTCCATAACAGAGTAACTTTTATGAAGGACTTTTTTTTTAATTTATCAGGCATTCATTGATTCAATTCCTTGTTATACAATTAATTGTCCTCCTACAGAAGTTAAATTTACCAGACCTTAGATAAACTTGTGGGAACTGTTTTAAAGAAAGTCACCACCTTTGTTGCTCTGCAGACTTCAGGCAACAATGGACGATTAAGTGAATGAAGTGCTGTAAGTAATTCCACTATTTCCTTTGAAAGTCGTGAGTGAATATCACTCAGTTCTGATGATCTGTCAGCATTCAATCTGTTTGCAACACAGTTTCTGCCACAGTTATTTAATAGAAGAGATGCTACTCTGTCATTGATTTCATTTCTTCTAATTCAATGAGTTTCCAAATCGTATTCTCTACTGGGATTGCTAATTCACTTTTAGGAAAATCATTTTAGCAGACCAATTACGACAGCAAATTCAAATGCTGTACTCAAAATTAATACATTTATACTCCTCCCTGCTGCTCCTTCTTCCTGACACTTCTTTTATACCTGTATTGCCACGAATCCAGTTTAATGCTCTGTGGGCCTTATGGCAGATGCAGCTCAACCGGTCAGCCTTGCACGGTTTATGCCTTCAGAATTCACCTGCTAAAAACCTTCTCCCACAATAACCCTAAGCCTGATTGGTTAAAAAAGCCCTCTTTATCTTATCTGCAGTAAGTCAGACTGAAGAGGGTGTAACAGAATTTAACACCATGCAAGGGACTGAGAAAATGTAGAAGGACAGATTCCTGGGGCTCACAGACACAGCCCTGGAGTGGCCTCACCTTTTGCTGGGGTTCCCTAAATGCCAGATTTCAGAAGGAAGCCTGAAATGAGTATCTACAAGTGTGGAGGGCTGTGCTTTTCTCACCAGAAATGCCTTTATCTCCATCACCCATTTACACTTCTGATGAGTGACCACCTGCAGCAGCCTGAGGGAGGTGAGATGACCACTCCTCCCTTCAGATCTTTGCTACCTGCTAGATAATAAAGACATTTTCATAGGAAAAAAATTAATAGGAGCATTTTGAGTTTTACATAATAAATACAAAAGGGGGAGAGATGGTGGTGATAGAGAGATAAGGGGGTTTGCATCACTGTAACCCAAACCCAAGTAATTTTTGGGGGGTGAAAAGGACTTATGTGATATTGCCTGGACATTATACATACACCTGTCAAATGTCTTGGCAGTTGTGAGCAATCTCAATTATACCCATTGCTGCAGGTTTGGAGCACTGCTGATACAGGCTTGCTGTGATGAGTCTGTAATGATGGGACTTGGAACACAGCTCCTTGGTGGCATTCGTGCCACTCACTTTAGTGCAGTGTGGTTTGGCACAGCAACTTTCCTCCAGAGGGGGAGTCAAGAATCATCTGGACTGGATGAGGAAGGGAAAGAGACAAAGTAAGTAAGCAAGTGTGGTTTGAAATGTGGCAGCTGAGAGAACAAAGATTTTGTAAAACAAACGAAAGATGTGGATTTACTTAAATGTGCCAATGTGTCCAGGGTTTAAGGATTGAGGCAAGGAGGGCTTTGGGTGAGTGACAGGGAGCAGGCAAGCATGTGTACTCACCAGTAACAGTGCTGCCACAGTTACTGGCATGGGAGAAGAAAAACAAAAACGAATCTTTGTGGGAACCACTGACCTTCAGCAAGGCACAGACTTCTGCATCCAGTGGGAAAACAAGGCTTTTCCCTTGAATGTTTTCTCCTTGTCCCCTTCCAGCACAACTGTGAGGCAGACACATGGATAAATGCCATGTGCATGGGCTTACCTTTGCGGCTCCTGAGTCGAGAAGCAAGCTGAGGGAGGAGTAACTTGGAGATTGCCATTGAGCATTCCCACAGGCAGTGCCCTCAATGGAACAGGACAAGGCTCGTGGAAGATGGTAACACTCTGGGGAGTGCCCAAGTTGGCTCCGTTTCGTCTTGGTATCCAACCAGACATGGGATCTGGGAGATGCAGAAGCACCTTCCCAAACCCCTGAGCAAGGGCTGGAATGGACTCAAACACATCCCTCACCAGCCAGGAGATCACTGCAGCCTGATGGCAGGCAGAGCTGTCTCAGCACAGAAGGACCAGCCCTGCAGGACCAGCAGGGGGACATGCCAAATCATCTTCACATCTTTCCCTGTGGCAGAAGTTCAATGCAGCACTGCAGCATCCACCTCTGAGGAAGGTGAAATTCTGCAAGGGGACATGGACTATCCTAAAAAAGCTGCAGAACCGTCTTAATTCCACATCAAACATTCCATGTGAACACAGTGAAGTCCAAGAGGGCAACCAGCCTTTTTGACATAAAAAGCCCATACACAACACTTTAAAAAATACTGATTTTATTCATGTCTAGCCTATTCAACAGTGGATCACACTGGCAGGAACAACCACAAATATTGAGTTACAAGGTTTCACCAGGTTCTTGCCTGTGCAATGCTGGATTTGAGTCAAGCACGTATTATGGCACCACCACTAATGACAATGATTGCTGTTCAAAGCTCACTTGAGTCCCATCTCCCTGGTGCACTTCCAAGCCAAATAACCTTGTTTCCCACTGTGTGTGGGATTGTCTGCAGAGAATTTGTTTTCTCAAAGCCTGAATGCAGCAAACATCCTGAAGCACACACTCCAGCTAAAAATTCCCTATGCCACACGTCCTTTATTTGAAAGGCTTCAAGTTTTCAGTGAAACAAACAAACAAAAAAAGCCCCCACTGCTGACAATTTCTCAGAAATGTTGGACCTGACCTGTATAAATCAGCTCCAGTAAGGGAGCTGAAATTACTGATCTCACCACATGACCTGGCCTGCAAATTCCAGCTGTCTTCATTGGAATGATGTATCAGAGCAAGGTTTCAGACCAAAAGCAAAGCACCCCTGTCAATATCATCCCTGGTGATGGTGTGGGCACACAGTATGGCCCAAGGTTTCTGCCCCATAGATTTCTCCAGGGTATTCACACTTTTCCAAAGGTAGCCTGCACCTACACTGACTCTGAAGACAACTGCCCTTGCAAGAAGGGCCCTGGCAGCTCTGGTCACTCATAGTCAGCCACATGGCCTTGACACACAGATCTGGATAGAGGGACTCGGAGGATTCCCAGAGCTGGTCTGCACTGAGAGGTAGAGCAGGTCCCTTGGGATTGTGGAGTACATTTTGCCTCCCAAGGACTGCAGGCTCACATCTACTCCTGGGACTACTCGGAAGAGCTGCACCAGAAGCAGCCTCCATCTGGCAGCTAAGGGTTTCTCCAAGCCCAGTCCTACAAGCCTGTGGGAGCCACAGGAAGTCAGGAAGCTCCTCAGAGATCCAGACCCTCAGCCAGCAGCCACAAAGAGGTATTGCAGTCCCAGAGCTGCCAAATCAGAGAGAGCTGCCTCCTACCTCTTTTCCCTCACACACTGATGCTGAAAACTGCCAGACAGGCTGAAAGTCCCTCAGGAAGATATAGAGGGTTTTACTAATAAAGAGTTCTAGGGAAGTTGGATGCCCAGCATCCGTCAAACTACCTTCTGAAAATCCCAGCTGTCACATTTAACTCCACTCCTCCTCTCAGGCTCTCCCCTTCCAGTATCAATTATTCCTACCCCCACGCACACTCTCCTGTGCAGAGAACAGGCAACACACACAAGCTGGATCCACGTGTGGCCATGGAAGCTTGGCTGCACAGCTGACCTTTGCTGTTGCCAGAGGGAGGGAATTCCAGGCCAGAGCCCCCCTATCTGCCCTTCACTTTTCAGAGTTAATTTCCTCTCACTTTCAGCATGGCACAGCATGGACTTGTGGAGCTTGAAAAGCAGCAGAGGTTTTTATCACAAAGGTGCAACGGGAGAAGACTTCAGAGCATTTTCTGGGAATTCCACATACAATTATATTACAATTGCAGAATTGTCTGGCTATTGTGTCTCCTAAGTCACACAACTGACTACAAACAGTGCTATTTCAGTGAAAACCTCTACGACCACTGAAAGTAAGTCACTAACTCTGTTAGAGCAGGCAATGGACTCAAATGTTCACAAAAACTGACGGTACAGATGCTAAAGCCAGACACTTTGTAGGTAAATGAGAAACACCTCTGGTTTGGGCCCATCCCTCAGGTTGCAGATATTTTGCATGAATAGGATGATTACTACTTGTAGAGATATATGAAACATCTACCTTCTTATCCGAGTTATGAAAACACAGCTTTGAAAAGCACAGTAATCCAAGGCCAAAAAGACAGGCAGACAAATGGACAGACTTTGGCCACTCGTTTGATTTACTGAGAGAGCTCTTTGCTCCTTTAAGGGCTGACCCAATGCAGTTGCCAGGTCTGGATGCTCCACTTGTAAAAAAGGCTTAGAAGGAAGTTTCAACAGCAGACTCTTCTGGAGATGTCCTGTGTCAATCTCCAACTTCCCACTGGACTCGGTGCTTGTCTGGGGCTTTTGAGGAACAGCTCATAAATTGCTGCTATTTAGCTACTGGCAGTTGAATCGTGCTTTATTTAGTTTTCCAAGAAATAAGATGCATTGGAATTTTGTAGGGGATTCTCCCTGCTTCATTCCTCCAGTTCCTGTTCACATTTAGTTTCAGTTTCCTAGAACTAAGAGTGTTGACCACTTTAAAAGCAACAGCAACAAGAAAACCACAGAGCAAGAAAAACAGTTTCCTGACCATAAAGGTTGTACCCGCTGCATGGAGAGAAACCACCAACTTTACAGGAAGAAGATGCAAAAACCTCTTTTGAAGCATCCTGTCATGACAGCCTTGCAGCATCCAGAATCCAGCCTAGCAAGAAAAAAAAAAAGTTAAAAAAGTTGAAAAAAATGCACAAGAAAAAAGCATCATTTTACATGGATCACAGTAAAGCCACAACAACCTAAGGGTTCATTTTTTTATCAGAATGTTTGAAGGGGCTGAATTTGAAATCTGTTATCAACTGCAGCTGGCTAAAATGGAAAGTGCTACATTTCTTTGCTTACCTTGATGCTCACTGGGATTGGCTTTGGGACAAATTTCTCCTTGCAGCTCCTGGGAATTACACACTTGTCTTCTTGCATGAGATGAAATATGTTTATTAGAAGGTTGCAAAGTTTGTTAGGATGCATTGCAGTTCTGTGCTCTTCAAGGACAGAGACACAAGGTTGATTCTTACTGTAACTGGGACTTTGGGAATTTCCAGAGACATTTTCATGGCATCTAATTTTAGGTCCTTTTAAGAGAGATCCATAATGGCAATTTGGCTTATAGCCCCTCCCTCTGTACCAGGGGCAGGAAAGTCTATGAATAAGGGAATTTAAACTTCTTGGTTTATATTTTTTAAATTAGTTCTGAAACAATTTATGAGTGTCATGGGTTGCAGTGCAAAAATGTAACTAAAACTCTGTATTCTATCACCATCTGATGAAACTGGGGTGGTGGGGGGTTGGTGTAATTTTCTGTCAATGGCCAACTGTCAATAAACCTGCTGGGGCAGATTTCTTATCTCTTCACAACCCAGCCTCCCTCCAGGGAGAGATCTTCTGCTAATGGGCCATTGAGTCTCACTGATAGAATTAGATCATCCCACTGGGAAATGCTCCATCCAGGGGGAGGAGCCAAGTATTCCTACCTGGATAAAAATCTGGGAGTTGGAACACCAAGCAGCCTTTCCACTGGATTCCCAGAGGAAGACCAGGCCCATCTATCACCACTGGACCTTCAGTGAAAAACTCCACTTTTCTACAGGAGCATCCCTTCAACAGAGCCACATCTGCCACTGGGACTGCAGCCACCATTTAATGGCACTGCCACCAACACCCTGACCCACAGGGTGTCAGGCTGTATCCTGACTCTGTCAGTAGGTTTTGTTTGTTTATTTGTTTCTTTTTCTCTTTTGTAATACTGCATGTGTTTTGGTTTTATTGTTTATTTTAGTTCCCCTGATAAAGAACTGCTATTCCTATTCCCATGTCTTTTCCTGAGAGCCCCTTAATTTCAAAGTTATAATAATTGGGAGGGAGGGGGTTTAAATTCTCCATTCCAAGGGAGGGTCCTTCCTTCCTTAGTAGACACCTGTTGTTCAAACCACGACAAATTTTGATGCCTAACATGAGGCTCAAGGGCATTGAAAGATAAAGGAATAACAGTTCTTTAGGAACCTAATTTTTTTGTGTGTGCTGAATATAGAAATCTTGCAAACCATGACAATGAGCTAGCAGAACAAAAAAATGGTGGGTCTGCAATAACTTCCTTTAGGGACTTCTACATTGTCAAACTTCTGTGCAGTCCATTCTGGCTGCATCTGTGCTGGTGACTCACAAAACTTAAGGGGCCATTAATAAGTTATTAAAAGTATCAGCAGTCTTCCACAACAAAGAAGAAAGAAAATATGACTGGAATTAATGAAGGGCTGCACCCTGTGGAAAGGATCCACACTGGAGCAGATCATGAAGAACTGCAGCCAATAAGAAAGGCTCACGCTGGAAAAGTTCCTGGAGGACTGACTCCCATAAGAAGGACCCCACACTGGACCAGAGGAAGAGTGTGAGGAGTCCTTAATGACATTTTCACTCCCCTGTGGAGCTGAGGATGGAGAGTGACAGAGCGACTTTGGGGGGCACCCGGCATCCAGCCAGGGTTAACCCACCACAGGTACATGGATAGGATATGATCTTAAATTCATCATTTCAGGACTCCTAAGTGCTGAACAAAACTCTCAGGTCCAGACTTAGTTGTGTGAGCAGGGCTAGTAATGAGCTTAGAGAAGTTCAGCTTGTGCCTGAGCAGCTCAAGCCTTGCACTGCAAGGAGTTTGCACCGTTTATGTTTTCACACAGCATTTTCTACCACAGTTCCCTTTCCCACTCAGTGCAGGGGTTTGAAAGCAGCTTATTTCACTATGAAAACCATACACCTTCCTGTCCCCTAGCTCCCACAGCTCCTGCTACTGCTTGGCAATGACTCAAGTAGCCAGAAAAAGAACAGGCTGTAAAAAGTGTGGCAGTGAGAAAGCCCTGGGCCAGAAGGTTGTTTGTCACATTGCCAAAGCCCAAAGGAGGAGAAAGAAGTGGGAGAAACATCAGTGATAGGAGAAGCCTACAAAGTGAACAAGATTTGTCAAGAGCTCTGCCTAGGTTCTGAAAGGAGAAAATGTCAGCAGCACAAAAAATATATAAATATGCATCCTCAGATAAAAAATATAAATATACACCAACACATTTGCATCTGCTCTTCAAAAAGTTTTCTAAGACAAAGAAAAGCCAGGTCTACCAACAAAATGCTCAACTTGCTTTGAGTTCACCACAACTGCTAGCAATCTCTGCTTTCCAGGCAAAATATGGTACTGATCTTCAAAGCAAAATTCCCTCAGTGAGTTTTCTTTCATGTCAAGTTTTTTTTCCTGTGCATTTATATGTTGGAGAAGAGAGTTTTCACTCCAGGGATTGCAGAGGATGAACAAACTGAGATGCTGAGGCCAGCTCACAGTTTTTGAGAGATTCTGAGCAGCAATAATGGAATCCCAGTGATTGTTTGGAGTTTGGTAAGGCAGTGATCCCATCAGACAATTCAGAGGCAGAAAGAGATGCCTTCAGCATTTGCATAAATTGAACCTATGACAAATCCCTGGATTTCCCAGCAGAGTGAGCAATCACAGTGGTGGTTTCATCTGACTTTAGTTTTAGTTTTACACTTATGAATAGGACATGGATCTTGCCCAAGGGTAGTAGAGATGTTCCACTTGGAAAGAGGAGAGGGTAGACTCTAAATAGTCAATATTTGATGTCTATGATCTATAAAAGGATCTCATTTTATCCATCATGCATATTAAAAATAAAAAAAAAAAGCTTAGAAATTGTGAAATATACTCTCTCACAGCTTGTTTCTAACCTGCAGGGAGGAGATTCCTTCTCCTTTATGGTTTGTAAATTCATTTAGGAAAACTGTCTGGCAGCAAAGGTGACTCTTCTTGAACTGGAAGTGCTGTACGTTTAAGGTGTGTAATGCTACCTCCTGTTCAAAGCAAGGGTTGTGCAGAAGAAATGCTCCCAGTAAATAAAAAGTTAGTGAATTTTATAAACAGGTTTTTGAGTTCAGCATGAGAAATTTTCTTGAATTACCTCTAAATCAGAAAGCCCAAGTCTAAATCTTTCTGGACAACCTTTCATCAGGCATTCTAGAAACAAAGCATTTGCAGGGATCAAGCACTGCACCTTAAGTAGATCTCTGCAAACAGCTTAGAAAGCATAACTGAGCTGTTTTATTCACTTACAGCAGAACAAATAACCATTCAACACTGCAAATATTGGGAAAAACCCAACCAGTTGTGGCCAGCAAACCTCACATTCTAAATCCATCCACTGAGCCTGGGTTTAGCCAGCACAGCACAGCAGAGAGGGACTGGCATGAAACCATCCTATATCCAAATTTATGACAGTGCTGGAAAGCACCATCAAAATAATGATTACTTTCACTCACACAGAGAAAGCAACAGGAAAGGTTTGGACTGGGCTAAAAGAGAGGCAGGTGGACCAAAGAAGATTTTTCTATCCCTATAACTCTATAAATACAAAAGCAATAAAGCACCTAAAAGGAATGTGCATGAAGGCAAATGTGAAGAGCAAGAGAAACAGAATACCAAAGTACTCCTTGCCTATGACTTACTCATTACTCAGTTATTGCTTAGTTATTTTTAAATACTACTTAAAGTACAAAACTAAACCAAGAATTTCCCACATGGCTAATGACATTAGACACTCAGCTTGAGGTCTAAGTTCCAGCACGTAGAATGCAGATCCTGTACAGAAACAAAACCTACTACACTGCAGTTCTTTTTTACAAGGTGGACCTCATTTATGTGTAGAGGGCTGCAGGGGGTTAATTTTGGGCATCCATTTCTCTATCCTTTATTTTCCTTAATTTTGAGAGCCTGATACTGATGCCTCAATGCATAATAAACAGCTCAACACTCCTCAGTGAAGTTTTCTGAGACCAGAGACATGAAAAATTGGACTATGGAATGGGATCTAAACTCACCTGGACAACTTTTCAACTTCATTTCAGATACCTTCTACATTTATGAATTGAAAATATGGAGTTACATTCATGTTTAAAACCAAACTGCTGCCTCCTGCTACCATGCAAGGTCTTGAAGTCCCCTTCATGGTGAGAGATGCAATCCAAGTCAGACTATACAAGCAAGTAAGAACATCTACAGACAGAAGCAATTTCTAATGAGTTAACTGAGAATAAGTTCAGGCTTTCAAGGTCTCTGGGTATGGAAAAAATGTAGGGAAAGTTACTTCATGTGGATGTAACTCCACTGAAGCAAATTTTACTCGTTTTCATTAGGACAGACCCCTGTGGCAGCCTGGCTATCACACTGTGCAGAGATAAGGGAGAGGTGATTAAACATACCAGGTCCAATGTATTTATAGTGCCCATCTTAAAGCAGAGAAGCAGAAAAGAGCAGCAGGATTATGAAGTGAGCAGCTCTGTTCCTAATGAGAGGATGAACTCCTTCCAGAGTTTCTCTGTAGTAAAGGACACATCAAATCAGCTGGCAGAACTAAGTGGAAAGATCCAGCATAGCCTCATGTGAGATTGTTTTAGCTTGACTGAGTGAATCAAATTATTCAAGGAAATTCCCAACACTGCACCATCCTTCCTCAAATTAACCCCCCAGTTTTACCCCACACAGTGCTGGCCATATGCAGCTCACACTTCTCTCTTTGGGAGCCATCTGGGACTCCCTTGAGGAATCCTGACTTTCCAGCACATGTTGTGTTTAATTCTGACATTAAAAGGACACTGTTGGGTTAATGACATCGTGCAAAGACTACACTGACTTGCTCCAGAAAATGCACCATGTGTCAAGTCCCACATCCATTCCCTAAATACAACCCAAGGCTAAGTGCTCGTCCTCAGCTGCCACCAAAGCAGCTCCTTCAAAGCTAACTCTGGAAACAATCTTGAATTTCTCTCCATAAAAGGAAATGGATTAATAAATGCTGAGGCAGACAGTGCTGCTCACGCGAGTGGAGCTTTCGTGGCCGGGCTGGTTTCGGCTGGGATAGAGTTAATTTCCTTCACAGGGGTCATGTTTCAGGTTTGTACTGAACACGGGGTTAATAATTCAGGGATGGTTTTGGTCGTGCTGACACAGACCCATGCTGGCAAGGGGGCTGGGGTGGGGGGTGGCAGGAGACACAGCTAGGACAGGCGACCCAAAGTGACCAAAGGGACATTCCAGACCTTACAGCATCATCATCAGTGTCTAACGTGGGGGGAAGCAGATGGGAAGGGATGGATGCTCAGGGTGATGGCGTTTGTCTTCCCATGTCACCCCTGAGTGTAATGGGGATGGCTGAGCACCTGCTGATTCCTTGTTTTGCTTTGCCTGTGTGCACTGCTCTTCCTTTCCCTATAAAACTGCCTTTATCCTAGCCCGTGAATTTTCCAGATTTTACCCTTCCCATTCTCTCCCACATCATGCTGGTGGGAGAGTAGGGGAGCACCCACCGGGCACCCTGCAGGTGTCCCTTGTCTCATACCTCCCTGGCCCACAGGATGGCACTGCGACACCCCACAAACTCCTGCCAGGCTCTCGGGGACACTTCCTGACAGTAACAGTCAGTATTTTTCACGAAGTCAGACTTTTTCCCCACTGCAATTCAAATTTCCTTTGAATTTTCAGACGTTTTGGAATCCAGTAGAATTCCATAGAATCTCCTATGACAAAAAAGAGCTTTCTTTTTTGCCCGGAAAGATCACCTCTGTCTCTCTCTGTGGGCATTTTGCTGGAACAAACATCAGTGATCTCTCCCCCCAGAAAAGGAAGCTACACACCAACCCTCCAGAAAAAAAATATACTAGCGATTTTTGCTGCTGAGAAATTGTATTCAGTAAACCCTGAGATTAATTAATAACAAGGAAGGGTCTGGAGCACCAGGAGAGGCTAAGGGAGCTGGGAAAGAGGTTCAGCCTGGAGAAAGGGAGGCTCAGGGGGGACCTTCTGGCTCTGCACAACTCCCTGACAGGAGGGGACAGCTGGGGGTTGAGCTCTGCTCCCAGGGAACAGGGACAGGATGAGAAGAAACGTCCTCAAGCTGTGCCAGGGAAGGGTCAGGTTGGACATCAGCAGGAATTTCTTCATGGAATGAGTGCTCAGGCATTGGAAGGGGCTGTCCAGGGAGGGGATGGAGTCTCCCTCCCTAGAGGTGTCCAGGGAATGACTGGATGGACACTCAGTGCCATGATCTGGGGACAAGGTGGGGATCAGACAGGTGGCCTTAATGATCTTAGGGATCTTTCCCAGCCTTAATTACTCTCTGATTCTGTGACCAGCTATTGCTTCCAACACACTTTCAACGTACAGTAGAAAACCAATCTCACTTTGCAATCTTGCTATTTACCACACCACCATTTGAATTTTATTTAAGATCACTGCAAAAACCTTGCAGTTTGGGGAGCCTACAGCTTTCCAGCACTGACATCCACCACACCTGCACGTGCACGGACACACCTGGCACATAAGCTCTCATTCAGCTCGTACAGCACCTACAGAGCTTCCCAGTCCTTTCCCATTTTTGGGTCAAAGATGCAGCCAAACCACAGAATTTAAATTAAAATTAAAATTTGAGTTGTGCAGATTTCAAAGCGTTCTCATCAGTGCTGGAGGAGCTTATGACACAGGGCTTAGATTTTTCCCTTGGCTCACAAAGTATCCCTTCAAGAGCAATATTTTGGGAGAAATGCAGAGTCAATGACTTTAAATTAAAATTCAACAAGATACACTTTTCCTTATTAAAATTTTTGGAAAGAGCCACAAAGGTCAGTGTTTGCAGCTTAAAGTGGCTGAGAAGATGAAGCAAACAGAGTTCTACTCAACTTGAATCCAACCTTCCTTATCAGCTTTAACCTCATTGCTAGCCCTCATTAAATCCTCATCCCTCTTCTCTTCACTGCTTTTTTAAATGCCTCTTTGAAATATCCCAAGGGAACCAGCACACAAAATCCCACCAAAACAAACCCTGAGCATACTTTCTCTTCCTTCTTTATTACCTTTCCCCACTTTATATACTGAGCCACAAGGACTGGAATATCCCTCTGCAGCAGAGGCAAAGACAGCAGTTGCTGGGGACAGCAAAACAGCCACAGTCCTGCTGCCTGCTCTGCCTCCACCCCAGCCCTGGGGAGCCAGGATGGCAGCTGCTGCTGAGAAATGTGTGAAAGGGGCTTAGGGACAAGGAAATTCCTGCCATGACTGTGGCAGTGGCCATAGTCATCTCCACTCCTTATCTCTCCCCTCATCCCAAGGGTCTTTAGGGTTCCTCTGTGATCAAAACCAGCAATGAGAATTCAAGCAGCAAGTTCATGTCTCTTATGAAGGAGACTTGGTCACTGCCCAGGACAGAATTTCTGCCTCCTGTCCAGGTGGAAGTTCCTGGGCTCAGTCCCTGCCCGTGGCTCTGGTGCCATTGCTGGGCCCTGGAGCGGAGCCTGGGCCCTGCTCTGACCCTCCCTGCTCACAGGGACACCCAGGGATGAGGGCCCCTCTCAGCTGGGGCTCCTCTCCAGGCTGGACAGCCCCAGTTCCCTCAGCCTTTCCCTGTCAGAGATGCTCCAGGCCCTAAATCATCTCTGCAGCCTCTGCTGGCCCCGCTCCAGGAGCTCCCTGTCCCTCCTGTGCTGAGGAGCCCAGAGCTGGACACAGCTCTCCAGAGGTGCCTCCCAGGGCTGGGCAGAGGGGCAGGAGCACTCCCTGACCTGCTGCTTGGAACAAGAGGCAGGATTTTCAAATGCACTTGCTATTGCTCCAACTCTGCTTCACTGAAGTCACTAGAAAAAAAAACCCAATGGCCATGGTGTGTTTAGGTATTTTTTTAAATGCCACTTTCTTTGAAAGTTCTGGAAGTGTGAATTTATGGTATCTCCTGAGTGCCCAACTGCTTAGTTAAGTATTTATATTCCCACTATAGTCGCCTGAAGACACAGTAGTGAGGTTTCCAATTATTGACAGAAAACATGCAGAGGGATATTCAGAGGATATTCACAGAATGGCCTGGATTGCAAGGGATCCTAAAGATCATCCAGTTCCACCTTCCACTATCCCAGGGTGCTCAGAACCCCATCCAACCTGGCCTTGAACACTTTCAGGGATGGGGCAGTCACAGGTTCTCTGGGCACCCTGTTCCAGGGCCTTCCCACCATCACAGGGTAGAATTTCTTCCTAAAATAAAATTATTGACAGCAGCAACATTACTGAAGCAAGTAAAGAGGGTGAACCTCCCATTTATCCTGTTTCCAGCTGTGAAAATAACAATACCCTTTACAGAAGTTACAACCATGTGAAATCAGGAACAGATCAGAGAAACTCCTTGAAGATCTCAGAGTAAGCAGCTGCCCCAACTGCACATCTAGGTTCAGTCCCCATCCTTGGAAGTGTCCAGGGCCAGGTTGGATGGGGCTATGAACATCTTGGGATAGCGGAAGGTGTCTCTGCCCATGGCAGGAGCACTGGAATGAGATCATCTTTAAGGTCTCTTCCAATCTAAGCCATTCTGTAATTCTATGAATCTAATTTCCACCATCTGCTTGTGTTTCCCTGCAGGAAAAAAATGGCCATTTGCATTATCTGAAGACAAACGAGTGTACCTAGAACTTTACCACTGATAAACACCCAAGGGCATGCTGAGGAGAGAAAAATGTTTTTTCTCTTCCAAAGTCAGAGGAATTAAGGTACAGAAAAAATGAAATGTTAGATCCATCCAAGATACCAACCCAGAACGTGCCTGTGAGCACCAGTCTGTTCACAGACCGGCATGGTGCTGTGGCACAGCTGACAATCAGAACTCAAAAAATATTCAAATGGGAATTTTAGTTACATTTCAAAACACTGAACTTTCAAGATAAACAGGTCTTGCTTCCCAAAGATACAGTTAATAGACCTATAAAACCCGAAATGATAAAAAAAAAGCCTTCTAAAGCACCCTGTACCACACTGCCTAGTTGGCATCAGAACAAAAATGTGCTGATGTCTCTCACCAGCTGAGAATTTGGCTCTATTTGACTGGAACCAACTCTCTGTATCAGCAGGGCTGCTAAAATATTTCACCCATCAAAAACAATTCTTCATGCATCACGGTGGACACAAAGACATGGCAAGATCCCCCCCCCCCCCAAAAAAAAACATAAGGTTTTTGTAAGAGTCATGCATTTCTTGTAAAACTCCAGCACCTAAGTGTGCTGTAGGACAGGAAAGAATTTGCAAGAGGATTCATCTGAACCTTTTAACATATGCTTGCTTCTGAATCACAATATCTGATAAATATAAACCATGAAGAGCTGTAATTGCTATTCTACATATCTTCGTATCCATCTGAATACCATAAAGGAAGAAAAACTACCAAATTGTTTAGGAGGATTAGTTCCGAACAATGCCTGTGAAAATCTGCAAAAAACCCCAAAACCACCCAATATTGCCAGATTCAAAGTGCAGATTTGACTGCTCAGTACCAGTCCTTCATGCTTGGAGAGTTGACAAATCTCTGAAAGACATGGTGAACTCCTTCCACCTCCAGCATATTTTTCTTCTGCTGTTTTAACACCTTGCTCCCTAAGGGGATCTCAGGGGGTAGAAGAGAACTTCCTTCAATCCCCTGCTTCTGGACTAGCTGTGAAAAATGATGTCAGTCTCCTATCTCCATGGAGAGAGCATTCCAGGAGCTTTCAATTTACCTTGCAGTTAAGTCAGGTCTCGGCTTTGTCAGACAGAAATATTTTTGTACACTTTTAATTATCAGGCAGCCTGCAAAGGAAGGGAGAGTCACAAACGAGGGGCCTGCTCTGAGTGTTTTGTGCCTGAGCCTGCAAAGCAGGGATCAGATCACGCCCAACACAGAGCCAGGTAACAGCAGGACCTGTCAGCATTTGGGTATTCCATGAGTCCCATGCACAGCAACAAACATTTTCCTGTGTTTTTTTCATCCTCACTGCCCGTCTGTTTGTCATTGCTGTTGTGACAGTGGCACAACACCGTGTTCCCAAGGGAGGAGAGGTCCCTATCTGTGCCTGACATTATCCAGGTGTCAGGGAGGAGATGAGGAACACTCAGAAAGATTTCCCTGTTTAAAACGTTTAGGGAAAAGAAGGAAACCAATGGCTTTATACTGTCCCATCTTATTGCTGAGGCAGTGAGATATGAGGGACATCCAAAGGCCATGTGACAGTACTGTTCCCTTGACTCCAAGCTCAGCATTTAATCACCTTCCTTCCTAAGTAGTCGCTTAACTATCAAAAAAACCCACACAACCTTCTGATGAAATTATGACAAGCAAAAATGCTGGGCCAGAAGTACCAGTGGGTGGTGTTTCTACACAGTTTCCATGATTGGGGATGGAGGATGGAAAGGAAAGCTGCATCAGCCTCCAGAACCCCTCCCAGCTGCAGCTGGCTTGATCAATCTGTATTCAGACATCTTCTATGGGGATGCTGATTAGTGGTTACTGTGCAAGGAACTCCCAACTCATCTCCTCTGAAATCCCCTTAGCTAAGTGTTAGTGGCAGCCCACAGATCTGCACAGGTTTGATTTTTAAAGAGCCAAGAAAAGAGTAAGTAAGGAAGGAGCTACAGTCCTCTGCAGAGACCACCTTTTCCTTCCATTCTCAATTCACACAGAAAATCTGAGCAACAAGTTCTTTGCAGTTTTAATTTCTTTTTTCTTATTACATAATCTCAGAGTAAAAAGATGCTAAAAGCTGACCAGCTGAGTGAGAACAGGAGGACCTCACAGTTCAAAATTACATGTTCTGACAGGTCAGACAGCATTGGAAAAGCTGCTTAGTCTCATTAAAAAAAACCCCAAACCTTCTCACCCGGGCAGGTGTTGCAGCTGCAGAAAAGAACACCACACTTGGCTCAGCCATAGCCAAAGCACTGGAACACCCCTTCTGTCACTGGGAATACATGCTGTAGTATCCATGAGGTTTGGGCTGTCATTCCATTTCTTCTGAAGCATTTGAGTATCACCCAACTGAACTCAAGGAGTTGACACTGGAGCCACACTGGTAATGAACAGGAACAACCAATGCCTACCACTACACTGCTTAAAAAAAAAGTTTATTTTTAACAAACTCCCCAAAACCAAGGATAATCCCCTTCCTTACAAAGAAAAAAAAACAACCCACAACCCCCAAATCCTTGTTATATATTTCATTCCAGATCATTTTAGAAAAACAAACAAAAAACCCCACCAAAACTAGAAAAACAAACTGACCAACCAACCAACCTAAAAAACAAAAACAAAACAAAAAAAAAAACCCAAACCAGGGTGAAATTTTGTATTTTATCTTGTTTACATGCTTTTCCTTAAAAAAAAAAAGGCAAAAAATATTTAGAATATTAAGAAAGGGATCATGCACATTTTACAAAATCTTCCAAAGGCAACTTTTGTAAAGAGTACTAAAATGAACTGAAATGAAATTTCTCTCATAAATATCACTGATTTTGAGGAAGGGGCAGCTTTTAAGGGAAATATGTCCTAAAGAAATGTTTCACCCAGTGACACCTGTGCCATTGACTTTACCAGTCCACTGCTGAAGACTGCAGCAGATCATCAAATACCAGACTAATGCAGCAGTGAATACTCTCCAAAACCATTTCTGGACATTTCTGGAGGTCACTTCCAAGGACAGATCAATTGCTGTGTCATAAGCATGAAAGGCCACAGTCTACAGTTCTCAAAGGATTGTGCCAAACAGTGCTATTTCTGACATGCTAAAATATGAGAATAATCCAGAGCCTGAGAAGTGCACACTGCTAAGGGTCCCTTCCAGCCTGGGCTATTCCGTAATTCTGTGAGTAAACTGAGACCAGAAAGAAATGCAATGCTTTGTTCAGAATGGTTCAAATCAAACTCCTTGGCTTACTCTGTATTTCTTACAACTCCTTCCTAATGTGGCTTGTTGCCATAACTCAAATGATGCCAAGTGCTTGCTACAGCTTCTTAAGACATCTTAGGGACCACCAGATTTGTGTGCACCATCCTGCCAATGCCACTGATAGAGCACAAGTGGTGTCCACAATCACAGGCTTTTGTGATGTGCATGGATGTTCATAACATTTCCATTGCCTGGATTTTCTTTTTTTCTCACTGAATCACAGAATCATAGAACAACCTAAGCTGGAAGGGACCCACAAGGATCATTGAGTCCAGCTCCTGGCCCTGCACAGACACCCCAATAATCCCACCCTGTGCATCCCTGAGAGCATTGTCCAAACACTCCTGGAGCTCTGGCAGGGGCTGTGACCATTCCCTGGGGAGCCTGTTCAGTGCCCAACACCCTCTGGGGAAAGAAAATTTCATAAACTCCACCCTAACCCTCCCCATACCCAGCTCCAGCTGCTCCCTCAGGTCCTGTCCCTGGTCACACAGAGCAGAGATCAGTGTCTGCCCCTCCTCCTTGTGAGGAACTGCAGAACTGCTGTGAGCTCTGACCTCAGCCTGCTCTTCTCCAGCTGAACACACCAAGTGATATCAGCCACTCCTCACGTGGCTTCCCCTCCAGGCCCTTCAGCATCTTTCTGCTCACAGGAGAAAAGCTAAAGAGCAGAAGTGGTTGGCCAAAATAGAGATGGAAATAACAAGACAATGGTTTCTTCACTGAAGTGAACAAGGAACATCAACAAGCAGGAAAGATGAAGGACAAAGGCTAAGGACAGCTCCTGCTTGGCACTTCTGTGACACAGATGGCTGAATGGATGAAGCCCCTACTTTGGTCAATATTTTTTCTGCCTCCTGAGCTTAAGATTTTCACTTCCAAAAGGGAAATGATTTGAGAGAGGTAAGAGAGGAAATGTGAAGTTTTGTTCTGTCGATGTTAGAACAGTGTGTACAATAGGAAATCATCCTTCTCACCTCTTCAGGCCAGAGTAGCCAACAGGATCAACTACCCAACAGTGCTGGTCCCCACAACTCCCTGCCAGGACATTGTGGCCAGGTGGGGGTCAGCCTCTTCTCCAAGAGAACAAAGGACAACAGGAAAGGGCCTGAAGGTTGAGGTTGGACATTAGGAAAAATTTTTTTACTGAAAGAGCAGTTAAGCATTCCAGCCCAAGGAAGTGCTGGAGTCACCAGCCCTGGAACTGTTCAAAGAATGAGTGAATATAGCACTTTGTGATATGGTTTACTGGGCCTTGTGATATTCCACTGAAGACCAGACTTGATCTTGGAGGTATTTTCCAGCCTTAACAATTTTTTGAGCAGCAGTTTTTGAAGACCATGCATCACTGCTTATTTCTTCACCAAACCATGGAATCACAGACTGGTTTGGGTTGGAAAGGACTTTAAAGATCACCTCCTTCCAACTCTTCTGCCAGAGGGGCAGGAACACCTTCCACCAGGTTGCTCAAATCAGATAATCTAACTGAACTGCAGCAGAGCTGGTTCAAGGTTTTCCCCAACATTAGATGCAATGCACTGTTCTAATGATTCCAGGGAGCTCATAGGAGTGAGGAATGACCACAGATTCCAGGAAGGAGGAAGGTCAGAAAAGAGCTGGAGAGCTCTGGACAGGGAGAAGGGACTGGACAAGTTGAGCAGCCATTACAGGTTGAGGGGAAGAGCAGTGAGCTGAGTTTGGTGGGTTTTTTAAAGGGTGTGAATTTGCTCTCTGCCTCCAGACCAGCTCCTGGATGAAATATGGTATCCCCTGCGCCATTTTACCCCATTCCTAGGACTTCCTTCTCTCTCCTTGGTCCCACAGAGTAAAAAA
Organism: Certhia americana; assembly: GCA_018697195.1. NCBI lineage: Eukaryota > Metazoa > Chordata > Aves > Passeriformes > Certhiidae > Certhia > Certhia americana. The sequence continues at coordinate 68,209,114 of CM031879.1, read as the reverse complement.
CCTCCCAAGACTCACAGTTCCTCTCCTAGCTCTCCCTCCTACCCACAAACCCCAAGTATTTAATAGTAAAATCACTAAGATTTGGTGTTTGTTAGGTAAACATGCAGTGCAGCAAACAACATAAGAAATGTGGGAAGTTCTTACAATTTCTCATATTTTTATTCTCTTTTGGTTATTTTGCTCACAGTACTTTCCTAACTACAGGTCTTGTCAGTCTTTTGCTGGCCTAGAAAAGTCAGACTCTTCCAGCTTCCACTGGCAAAGCACTCTCCAACCACCTGATCATTCTTGCTGTTCTTCTGTGCATCCTGCCTGACTAAATCTAGGTCACCAACAATGCACACAGCATTCCAGATGAGGCCTTGCAGAATTAACATTTCCCAGGTGTTACTGAACATGCTTGTCCTGAGATTTTCCAAAACCTGCAGCTTGATTTTTATGGCTGCATTACTCTGGTGGCTTAGTTAGCGACACTGGCACTCTGGCTGAGTGAAAGACAGGGAGCTGCTGGAGCAAGGCCACAGCAGGGACACCAAGGGAAGCAGAGGGATGGAGCAGCTCTGCTGCGAGCAAAGGTTGAGGGAATTGGGATTGTTCAGCCTGGAGAAGGGAAGGCTTTGGGGTGACCTCATTGTGGCCTTGCAGTGCCTGAAGGGAGCCCACAGGGAAGATGAGGAGAGACTCTTGACAAGGGCCTGGAGTGACAGGATCAGGGGGAATGGCTTCACACTGAGAGAGAGCAGGGCTAGATGGGATATTGAGGAGAAATTCTTATCTGTGAGGGTGGTGAGGCCCTGGCACAGGTTTACCAGAGAAGCTGTGGCTGCCTCATCCCTGGATATTTTCAATGGGATAGGGCTCTGAGCAATCAAAGTCTCCCTAACCATGGCAGGGGGTTGGAATGAGATGGTTTTTAAGGTCCTTTCTTACCTTGGCCATTCCATGATCCCACAATTATTCCTTCTACTCACCCTCATCTGCCTCACCTCCAGTGGTATTTTTCTGTACAGCAGATGATTTTACATGAAGCTTTCTGTCCAGTTTCAGGAAAGGCAGAACTGAGATCAGAATAGTTAGAGCAGGAAAGCCCCATTTTTTCCAACCTAGTACTCCCTGCAAATGGAGACTTTGAAATCAGCAGATGTAGAGCCAACCTACCAGGACTGCAGTGATTTTTGCATAGCCCTAGCAGCAAAAAAACCCCAAAAACACAGGAGGCGCAGAGTTTGTCTCCACAGCTACCTCTGCCACCCTTCTGTTGTTCTATTACTTAACAATTGCAACTACATTTCTTCAGCTTAAAAAACTCTGTCTCCTTGGAAAACATATCCAGGCAAGAGGAAGCTAAGATGGAGAATGTGAGAACGCTGGACACAGAGGATTTCAGGTTCTCTGTTCTGACAGGGACTGATCATCAGAAATGCACTGCATTTGACCTGAAGCCATGGAAAAGGCTTCCAAAATTGAGTGAGAGCACTGAAATTATGAGTGTGTAGTTGAATAGAATTGTGTTAACTCACAGGGCAAAAATTTTGGGGGTTTTTGGGATATAGTAATATATATGTAACAAGATGAAGGAAGTAGGGCGTAGTCTTCTTCACAAGTTTGGGTGATTTTGTGTGATTGAGTGAAAAAAACTGCAGTGCAGAACATGGATGATCAGTTATTGGGTTAGAGGAAAAAATAAATTAGTTGGCATCTCATAATTGGGTAGTTTAGGCTCAAAAATACCTTGAAGGCATAACTCTGTGCTCCATGTTTGCTCTGTTTAGCATGTAGAAGCACTCATGGTCAGTGAGGCTGTAAAGTAAGTAAGTAATAAACATCCAAGTCCCAACAAGAATTCTGTCTCTTGCACTTTTAATCCCAACCCTGAGAAGAAGGATCAGATAAAGCCAAGGGGTTTTCAGGAGAGTGGTCAGGAATCCAGAGCCAGCAAGTGCTCCATTCAGCATGAGGAATTTGGGGGCCATGCACATTGCAGTACAGCTTGGCTCCTGCTCCAGCCAGGCATGTGAGTGTGGGTGTCAAGGACACAAAAATGCCAAGCACAGCACAGCAGACAGGCACTCGCCCTCACCTTATGGTGTGGCAGTGGCACACCTTCCCCAGAGCTCCAGAGCAGAAAGGCAGACAAAGAGACTGTGGTCCAATTCTGCTTTTGCTGGGGATAAATTTGGAGTCACTTCACTGACGTCAGTGGAGTTATTCCAGAATTGCACCAGTGTAAAAGAGGGCAGCATCTGCTTTCTGAAAATGGATGCCATCAAGCTAATTGAAAACAACAGATGCATCAAGGAGCAGCAAGAAAGGATGGTAATGTTCCAGTTTTCTTGTAAAATACCATCTAATTTCCCTCCAGAGAATGTAAGAGAATAAACCAATATGTACTCTAAAAGCTAAACCTTTTGTTGGTGTAAAACTGTATACAACCTTTTAGGTGAATGGACCAATGTGCACCTACAACACCCTAAAGAGATCCAGCCTAGTCATGTGCACTTATAGCCCTCTTCTTTGGGACTGCTTCTTCCGTCACACTCATTTAAATCAGGAGTCATATCATATACAAGCCTAAGGAAACATTTATCTAACCTTGGGTAGAGAGCAGAATCGAGGCCCCTCATTTCATTAAACAAACAATGGCTAGATTTGGTAATTAAAATCGATAAAATCGAATAAATTAAATCCATAAAATTGATTTATGCCACTTTTTGACTAAGGGGTTTTCAAAATTTCATACCAGTGAATATAAATATCTTTATATTAATTTAGTGAAAATGAAGCCAAAGAAAGACTTACTGAATTTTCAATGATATTTTGTGTGAAGATAAGTTTCCCTTAATTCTTATCTCCAATGAACAGTCAACACAGCTTCAGTGTTTATGGTGACCACGGAAATGGATGAGCGTTTCCCCTCCTGCAAGTCCTTTCTTTCCTTTCACTAGGAAGAAGTTATACACTGCAAATCTCAGTTATTTCTTGGGCCCTCTCTTATTAACTGGCACTACAGGCAATCTGGATATTTGCAGTGGTGAGGGGTTCATCAGTGAATGTTGTGGGACTGTAAAACCTACACTGACCTCAGCTATGAGTTTCCCAAAATGTAAAGCCATGTTACGATATTCAAACTCTTTGTGCCAGCCAACAAGCCCCAGACAGACTTCCCTGGAGCAAGGGAAAACCCACCCAAAGAAGGAAAAGCACATGAAATTAACATGTACTAACAGCATATGCTACAGTTAATTAGCACAGTCCCTGTCTGCTTTCCCCAAAACCATTTTTCTGGATTTATCTCCCTGGGTTGGGTCTTGTGTTATGTAGGACCCCAGCCTGAACAAGAGGAGCTCCTTGAAACTGGCAGGCAGTTACCTCAGCCACTGTCTTTGGTGGCAGCTAAGGACATGTAGCACCCCCTGGTTCCTTTCATCAGGGGATTAAGCCTTTTCATCCTGCCAACACCTGCTCCCCTCCTTATGCCTAAAGCAGGTGCCTGCAATTCAGGCATTCTCCTACGAACCTGCTGATAACAGGGCTGCAAATGTCTTCAGAAGGGGATTTGTCTCTAGTGCAAGCTTCAAAGATGAACCATGAAGGGCTCAAGGCTGTGCTTTTCGTTACAGCAGCACAAACAGAGCTATCTTGTGCTCACAGGGCTGCCATGGAGGACAGCACCTTCCAATTCCCCATGAATCTGTCCACATCTTTCCACCATTGAGAAATAAAAGCTTACAAGGTTGCTGCTCTTAATTTCTGTCAGTATAAACCTAAAGTTAAGCTTAGCACTGCCAAGTTTGGTAGGACTTACTTGGACTCGAGTCAGATGAGAGCTTTTGGGAAAGCTGTGGTTGACTCCTGCTGTAATCTGCAGATCTTTCCCTGAAGTAAACAGGACCTCAAGACAAGAACAAACAAAAAGAAGCAGTTTAACAAACAGTACATATGCTTGGATTTGATGCAGAAGATTGAAGTTGGAGCCCGATATAATCCAAGGTAGTTGTACTAAAAGGAGTTTTGCCAGCTTGAATCAGCAGATGGTGAGGATCTGGCTCATACTACGTTTCTGTAGTTTATAATTATCTTTCTTTCTTCACCTAGAACCAGATTCTCCCCTTAGGCTGAAAATCTTAATTAGGAAATCCTTCCTCATTAATTTCAAGAAACTCTTGGTCGTTAATTCCTCAGAACAAAAAGAAACCTTACCTATTTCTGCTATAGCAGCAGATGCTGGAGCTGTTTGTTCCTTTGCTTTTAGGGTTGATGCTGTTCTTTCCATCAGCAAGTGGAAGACATTTCAGTCCTTACCCTGTCTCTTGCTGCCCTAAATTTTCTTTACACTCGCTCTTCTTTATCCCATAGGGACCTCTGAATGAGAGGGCCCAGGAGACAACACCAAGTCCAGTCACCTTCACCCCCATGGCTGCTGTAGTAGTGAATTTTTATCCATTTCAGCTGGATCAAAAGGCCCAAACAGAAAATTACTCGAAAATCCCAAATTCCAACATTTTCCAAGAAGGAAAAGAACAGGAATTTCACCTTGGAGGTAAGAGCAGGAATCCTCCAGTAAAACACCACAGAATAGGTCTTCACACCTTTCATGCTTCCAGTCCTTTTTGTGGATAAAAGAATGGTGTCCTCAGTAAAACTCTTCCTTTCCTTCCTTCCTCACCTCCAAGGAGATGATTTCTGCCCTGTCCTGCTTTGGTGCAAAACGTCCTGAGGGAAAATTATCAGGGGAAACTACTGTCACAAGCCAGCCAGGGGATCTGGAAGGAGGAATAGTCTCTTCCACTGCAAAACTATTTCCTAGTGAGATTGCTTCAAGAGGAATTTCTGGGTCTTTAATGTAATGCTTTAGCTTGTATTCCTTGTCACCAGGCACCCAGATGACTGTACATTCACAGGCCATTTGCCCCTCAGCTCCTGGCTGAGTGCTCAGATTGTCCTTCACACACTCTCCAGCTCTCTGTGTGCAAGGATGTACAAATAAAATCTCTTCCCATCTCCTGGTTTGCACTCCTTGCTTTCAAAGGCTGGAGAGTGCCCACCTGAAGTTGGACAGGGCAGCTGTACATGGTATTAGGTGATAGGATCAGCTCCAGTAATCAAAGAAAACATCTGTAAAGATAAGGTGCTGATATCTGAACACAAAATATCCAAGTGCTTTCGCTTGTAGCCACAGTCGCAGCACAGACAGAAACAGTCCAGGAGGTTGTTATGGAAACCAGTCCCTGGAGGTGCCTACTAGGCTTCACAGGGATGTGCTCTACCTTCAGAAGGAAACTGCCTCAGAAGGAAACAGATTTGCATTTTGAGCAGCTGTGGGGAATGCTAAAGGCTGAGAACTTGAGGTAAGGTTTTTGAAAGCATCTCTGTGATTCAGTCGCACGAGACCTCTGGTAAAGTCAATAGCACAGGTGCCACTGTGTCATTTCAGTGAAGCGAAAGAAAAAACTTGAAGGCTCCTTAAAAAAGGTCAAATTCCACAAGTTCTGTAACATATAGCATTATTGATGACTCTAGGACTTCACTGCTTTTCAGGAGGTGCTCAGAGAAGGATTTATATGCCCCAAAGTTACAAAGTCCCAAGGTTACACTTCTGTTGGCGTTCTGTATTTCCCTTAGAGCCAACACAGAAGACCCAGGGAGCAAACACCACTCCTGCTTTACATATGCAGAGCACTTTTTTTTTCAGAACTGAAAAACACGGCTCACAAAAACTGCACAGAGCTGTCTTGTTCACCACAGAATTCTTCCACACCTTGGGTATGATCTGCGGGCGGGAGATTCCAAAGCCCGTTGGAAACTCACTGCTGGAGCCCACCCACTTGGAAAGGGCAGGACTTCTTTCCAAGAGGATCTGTGTAAGACATTGGGATTGTGCTAACAGAGATCTGCCTCACATCTTTTTCTCCTGCTGGAGAAAAAGTGCCCAGCCCGTGTCTGTCATGCTGGTCAGAGGAACAACCTGTTCTGGGCAGGGAGGGCTCCTGCCTGGCAGGGCCAATGGGGCCAGGCCTAGGGGAAGAAACGAGCACAGGAATTTTCTGACGTAGGCTCAGCATGTCTCATGACTCCTCCTGAACTTGTGTTCAACCTGAGTTTTTTATATCTTACTTTGGGGGAACTTTTATCAGCTGATAGACTCAGGCATAAAATATCCCCAAACATGGGCATTCTGCTGGGAGAGGGCAACAGCCTCAGAACATCCCTTTTAAATAGCAGTTTCTTTTGCTAGTTTCTAGCAACACAAAATTCGAAGAGCAGTCCCTCTCTTGGGGCTCACAGTAAAGATTTCATTAAGGTGACCCTGAAACACAACTAAGAACACTACGAAGACTAAGACACACCAAGAACTGGACAACTTTTACACAAAATCAAGAGGTGCCACCATGCCCCTCAGTCCCACTTATCCAGGGCAATTTCCTCCCCAGCTGATTACACACATCAAGGGACGCAGAATGGTCCCCAAGGCTCAGACCTTCACAAACCTTTGCCTCAGTCCCATGAAGCAAAGAGAAATTAGGCTTTATTCAGGCAAAGCCCTTGGAGCTATGAGCCCTCACCACATCAAACTTGTGTCTCCCAGACTGAGACAAATGGCATTTTCCTACTGATTTCAGCAAGAGAGAGAAAGCAGAGGTTTTAATATAATGGTTGTGTGCTGACTCCAAGGGAGATCCCTGCACACTAAAAACATTTGAGAAGGCAATGGGACTCTGGAGAAATGGAGTAGTTAGGATTTGCACAAACAACTTCTACCATATGAGCAGGACCAGGATGAAGAGAAGCCACAATAAAAGCACTCTAGGCATGGAGCCATATCTCAAGACAACTGCAAACAGGCAGGATAATGAAGATGCAAACAGATCCCACCTCACAACCAGTTCTACAGCTATAGTTTAACTATATTAAAGGATGGAGCTCTGAGCAACCTGGTCTAGTGGAAGGTGACCTTCTTTGAAAAGAGATGACCTTTTGATCCCTTCCAACCCAGGTCATTCTATGATTCTATGATATGCCTTTAGCATTTTTAGTCTTATGGCTGGAAAGCACAATATATATACAAAATCTACTCTCTGTATTTTTACACCTTGGCATTATGTCTGGTTTATGTATTACATGTGTCCCATGCAATATATAGTACATTCCAATATGCATTTCATACAGTATGATGCAAGGCATTAATGGCTGCCTTGGCTTTCATACACATGCAGGCGTGTGAATGCAGAATAAGCACTTCAAATTAAGACCAGAAGGACTTTTCCTTGCAGGAAAATCTGCCAGTGGAATCTGAAAGCATCCATTTCCCTTTCTCACCTGCTGGCACAGCTTGAAACATTTTTAAAGTTAGGTGTAAGGCAGAGCTGACTGAAACTAATGAAATTATTTAGTAAGTAAAATGTGTATTTGAAGACAGAAATCTCTGGTTCCTTAGCAAACCCAACACTGCTATGCCAAGCTATGCATATTTTGCATGGCTGGCACAAATTTCTCTCATAAAACCAAGTGCAAAAACAGTGCTGTCCCTCCTATCCATTAAATACCAGGAACTGGCTAGGCCAGCAATACAGCAAAAGCATCTCTTCGGGGCTTGCTGTTTCTCCCCTCATTCCAAGGGTCTGGAGGATGCTGCTGGCTTTATGTAGACAGCTTAGAGAAGTTTGTATCCGTGTCAGTCTCAGTTTCAAACGCTGACACGCTCACCCTGGGGCATTCTATGCCTGCGACTTACTAAAAACAGCGCAGGTGCAGAGCTATCTGTGGTCAGGAATCTTCTGCCATGTCAACAAAACGCCAGCATGCAAACTTCCCTCAGCTACACAAATGCTCAATTAAAAAAAAGCAGCGGCGTCAACTGCTCTCACATGCCCGAATACAGAGCCGGGTATCTGAAGCACAAAGCACAGCTCATTAAACGCTATTGTGTGAAGATGAACTCTGCAGATAACAAATGAATTTACTCAAACACGCCTTGCATCAGAAGGCACTTACCACTATGAAGATTAAGTTGGTACTATAAAAGCCAATTAACATCAGGGCACAGGCATAAATAAGGCTGAGATAAGCTCTAAACACAGAGAATCTTCACCAAGCCTGTTGACTGCTTTAAGCCTGTTTTTGATACATGATGTACGGTCACAAGTAGCAAAGAGCTTCTAGATCTATGCACATTTTTTTTTTTTTTTTTTTGAAACACAAACCAGGAGGATCTTTTAGCATGCCAAAGGTTGCAAAGAAGACAGGCATCTGCTTGCTGGCTTTCCCCTACAGCTGCAGAGCTCACTGTGATCCTGGCTGCAGCGTTTCCATTATTCAAAGGCAATGGCATGGCAGGCGTGACTGATCCCACAGCCAAGGGCACTGCGCTGGCACAGGGACTGAGAGCACAGCTCGAGCCAGATGTTTGTAGCCCCTTTAACTGTTTACTCTGCTGAATGCTTCTGCTGAAGTAGCGGCAAGGGCTTCTCTGCTGGTGGAGTAACAAGACTTGGTTCCGGAGCAAATGTTGGATTAAAGCAGTCAATCAAAAGCAGAGAAAGAAATGCACAAGGGAGTGGGGATGACAGCTAGCACTCCACGGAATAAAGCAAGAACATTTCTGGCTGCACACAGTAATGAGAAACAGCAAATCAGGCCAGAAGAGCCCATTATCACAATCATTCTGTTTACGGTATCACAATTCACAGTCTGGCATGTAAATGCTGAATAGATCCAGCTGCTTGTAGGAAGACAACTGTAACAGCAGCTTGCAGCTCTGCGTCTGGACCCAGGACAACAAACCCCATCACACCTCTGTCAGCATTTTCTTCTCTTTATATCCCTGGCTATTAGGAGGAATGAAGTTGGAATATTTCATGGACTCCAGGTCTTCTGCTTCCAGGAATTCAGATTTGCTGAGGGACTGATTACTGTCCCCCTTCTTGGGCTCAGAGAAGGGTGACTGCTGCTGGCCACAGGTGACATGGGTGTACTGGCACTGCTCTTCATGGTCAGTCTCTCGGTGGTAGAAGTAGTTGAAGTTGGACACGATGACAGGGACAGGCAGGGCAATGGTGAGCACACCTGCAATGGCACATAAGGAGCCCACAATCTTGCCACCAATGGTCATGGGATACATGTCACCATAGCCCACGGTGGTCATGGACACCACTGCCCACCAGAAAGCATCAGGGATGCTGGTGAACAGAGAGTCAGGGTCATCAGTCTCTGCAAAGTACACAGCACTGGAGAAGAGGATCACCCCGATGAAGAGGAAGAAGATGAGGAGGCCAAGCTCCCTCATGCTGGCCTGGAGAGTCTTCCCCAAGATTTGCAGCCCCTTGGAGTGCCTGGAGAGCTTGAAGATCCTGAAGACTCTGACCAGGCGGATGACTCTGAGGATGGCCAGGGACATTGCTTGCTGCTGGCCCCCATTGTTGCTGCTGCTCCCGGGCTGTTGCTTCTGTTGCTGCTGCTGGGCCAGCTCAGTGCCCAGGGTGATGAAGTAGGGGATGATGGCCACGATGTCGATGATGTTCATGATGTTGCGGGAGAACTCAGGCTTGCTGGGGCAGGCAAAGAAGCGCACGAGAAGCTCGAAGGAGAACCAGATAATGCACAGGGTCTCGATGAGGAAGAAGGGGTCTGTGAAGAACGGGCCAGAGCCGGCGGCGGGACGCAGTGGCGGGGGTGTCCCGCTCGGCGGTGGCAGCGGCGGCAGCAGCAGCGCCTCGTCCCCGAGCGGCGTAGCCTCCCCGAAGCCAGGCTGGGGGCCCTTGGGCTCCTGGCGGAACTCGGGCAGGGTCTCCAGGCAGAAGATGACGATGGAGATGAGGATGACCAGCACAGAAACGATGGCGATGGCCCGGGCCGGCCCGGAGCTCTCGGGGTACTCAAAGAGCAGCCAGACCTGGCGCTGGAAGTGGTGCTGGGGCAGAGGCTTCTCCTCCTCTTGAATGAAGCCCTCGTCCTCCCTGAAGGTCTCGATAGCCTCCTGGCCCAGCTGGTAGAAGCGGATCTCCTCCAGGAAGATGTCGAGGGGCACATGGACCGGCCGGCGGAGCCGCCCCCCGGACTGGTAATAGTAGAGGATGGCGTCGAAGCTGGGCCGGTTGCGGTCGAAGAAGTACTCGTTGCGAAGCGGGTCGAAGTACCGCACCCGGCGGCTGGGGTCGCCCAGCAGCGTGTCGGGGAAGATGGAGAGGGTCCGCAGCTGCGTCTCGAAGCGCAGCCCCGAGATGTTGATCACCAGGCGCTCGCTGCTGCAGCAGCTGCCGCCGCTCCGCTCCTCGCCCGGCGCCTCCGCCTCCGCCTCGCCGCCCGCCCGCGGGGCCGCCAGCGCCAGCGGCTCCTCCGCCCGCATCCCGCCCGCTCTGCCCTTCCTCGCCTGCCCTTCCCTGCCCCTCCGCCTCGCCCCGCTCGCCTTCAGCGCCCGCCGCCCGCCGCCATCCGCCTGTTGCGCCTCGGTGGGGCCGCGCTGGCCCGGCGGCTCCGCGGGGCTCCTCCTCCGGCCGCAGGGATCGGGGCACCGCGCTGCTGCTGCTGCTGCTGCTGCTGCCGCGCCCGGCTCCGGCTGCGCTCCCCGCGCACACACAGAGACACACAGGCACAGAGACACGCGGGAGAGGGAGGTGTATAGGAGCACACACGCACGGTGTCACACACGGGGAGAGGGGCACACGCAGACACACGCAGGCACCCGCACAGAGACAGAGACACAGACACGCACGCCGCGCCGGCACGCTCAGCTACAGACGGATGCGCGCACCCGCCGACGGGAGATGCTCGCCCCACCTCTCCCCCCGCCGAGGAGGACGCGGCAGCTCAGCCCAGGGGTGCCGGCTTTTAGGGGGAGACAACGCGGGGATCATCTCTCCGGCTAGGAGCTTCGCAACAGCTGGTCCAAAGGGCGGCACCGCCGCCGCCCTTCTTTCGCCCACCTTTCCCTCCTGGAATCCTGCCCTTCTCCCTTCAGGCAAACCCCTGACGGGGGCTGTCCACCCCGCCGGCTCCGGGCAGGGCTCAGAGCTAAGCCGTGGGACGGGGCTGACCTCGGTGTTGTTCCCGTCCCCGCCGCAGGCTGGAGTTGACCTTGAGCCAGTCACTCCAAGCCATGGCTCGCGGACCTCCATTTATAAATGTCACTGCCATGATGCAAGCGCGACGGGGGCATCAGACCATCCACAGATAGAGACAACCCGTCACGGTGAGCAGTGCAACCGGGGAAAGACACAGGTAAATGCAGTTTCTCTCCTCATTTGGGGCGAATCGAGTTTGCCTCTTTTCCCAGATATCAAACACGTGAGCTTGCTCATTTTTATTTTTTTTTAATCTACCACCACACAGCACTAACTCTCCCCAAAATCAGAATCTGCATTTCACAAGCAATCAGAGTACCAGGTTCTTCTCGGATTTAGAAACCTGTGGCTTGCCCCGTCCCTGTCACGCTCGGCAAAAAAGCACTGAAAAACTCATGACACTGTACTTTCTCCTGAAACAACCTGAAAAAGGGGGCTAACAGGTGACTCTGCTTCTATCCTTCCCAGGACAAAAGTCTGTCTTCCCTTGAAAGCCCTTTGTCGGTGCTAAATGTTATTAACCAGGCTTTTATCATCACAGCATCTGATGCCTTTGCTGGCTGCAAGCCATGTGCTTAGCCTACACCATCTCTTAGCAGCACGGATCTAGAGGAAAACATTCCCTTTTTTTACCCCTCTCTCCTCTCAGTCTCTCCTAACTAGCTGGCAATTCCTGTTTCAGGCTCTGGACATTTTGACCAGCTGACTGTGGCTGCTTTCTTTGGCTCTGTTCTCAGGAAGGAGGTGAATATGATTTAAATGTCACTTAATCCCCTTTCCTTTCGTACTCATTAGCATTGAAGACGGCTGTTGCAAAAGAATGCATTTTTTTTTCATTTATAGGGAGATGGCTGTCACACAAGGAAGCGTATTTTTGTTTCATATTATACATAATTGGGGTATGGCAGCCAGATTAAAAAGACTTTGCTAAAGAATATACCTATTCTTTAAAAAAAATAAAATTAAAAAATCGATGTTTGCTTTTGTAATAGTAAAATGCTTCTTGCTGAAATTTCTTTTTCAATTATTAAAATGAATTATTCATTCCTGAGATTATTTGAATCATAGCTATGATTTATTCATTCGCAGGGTTAACTATTGAGAAGTCCTTCTAAAGCAGCTTTCGTCAGGGATGGAAAAGCTCCCGAGGTTTCTAAGAGGACACAAAGGGCATGTCTACATGACGGAGTTCACCCTGAGCTGGGTTTGAAGGAGCAAGCTTCAGTCAGCAGAGCGTGGAGCTCCAGCACGGTTTGCAGTACCATTTTCCAGCCCACACAGACATTCCATGCTGCCACAGCTCTGGGCTTCCCGTTAACTGGGCAAGCAGCGCTCCCGACAGCCGAGGCGCTCCCTCCATCCCATCCCGTCCCGTCCCATCCCATCCCATCCCATCCCATCCCATCCCATCCCACTCTCCTGCCAGAGCCCAGCTCCGAGCAGGAGGCTCTGCACCGCCTGGGCTTGCTCCTGACAGCCCTTCAGAACCCGCTGTCCTTCCTGTGGTGCGCTCACAGTGCACTCGGGCTCGGTATTTAAGCCAGAAGCCCTTGCAGGGTGCAGCACAACTCTTTCTAGCCCTCAGTCTGCTCCGAGCCGCTCTGCACCGCGGTGTCTGTGCAGCCACACCCCTCCTTTTCTATATTAAGAGGCAATGCCAGCTGCCACAATTCAGCCTCCGTGCAGATCCTGCTGGGCCAGCAGCTCCCGGTGGCACACACTTTGCAGAGCTGGAGGCAAGGGAGACCCAGAGATGTCGGGAGGGACAAGAACAGCATTCCCAAAAGCCACACTGCTGCACCATAACACTCCCTGGAGAGAGGTTTGGGCGCTGGCTCTGAAGCCAATGGCACGAGGCCAGTGCCACCTTAGAGTGCCACTAAGCTCCTCTTTGAGGCAGTGGCTGTGATCACATCTCCAGGCTCATGTCTGGCACCTGGCTGTGGTTCAAGAGTTTAAGATGACCACATCCACCCACAGGCTGTATTGGTCATAATGCCAAGGAGCACAAAAATCCCTTCAGAGGTTCATGAGAAAAATCATTCTGACTAGCACAGGACACCCAGTTCTGGACTCTCATCCTACTCCAAAAACTGGAGGAACATTGTCCTTCCAGGCCTGGTCCATGCACACATTGGCAGTCTGCATCACAGGAGTTCAGCTTCAACCATTCCCTTGGATGCACCCGCAAATGTGGCTCAGCATTTTGGATAACACTGCCACATTTTGGATTTCCTTTAGCTCCCTTTTGCAGGATTTGATGTGATCTGCACAACAGCTACCAAAAAGTTGTGTCTGTGTAGCATTTTCTCAGGAAACCCAAACCCAGAGACCCTCACTGCAAAACGAAGATATCCCAAGTGGGAATCCAGGTTTGAGGCTAGGGCATGCAAAACTTCTTAACCACTTATTCTTAGCCCTCCTGCATTTCCCAGTTACCCCATTTTCTCCTGAATTTTCCAATTTCCTCCCCCACAGCTCCTGTGCTACCCCATCTTCTGCTTCCCACGTCCAGGTACTTTTCCCAGTTATGGAGCTTCTCATCCCTATAACCCTACTACAGTTTCTTCACTTGCTTGCAGCCCAGTAGCAAAGTGCTTTTCATATCCCTTTTCCAAAACTCCTTTTGGGTCTGGAGGCTGCCCAGTAAGTGCTGGAGATGCTGGCTGACCACTGGGCCTTCAGCAGAGCAGCCTGACGTGCTTTGCTTGCGCGACATCTTGTAACACTCACCCCCACCAAACGAAGAAACAAGACCTTCCATGCCTGCAGTATATTTTGGTGATCAATGCACCTCTAAAATCATCCATCAACACCTTAATGCGCAGCCTGGGAGGCACAACAGAACCTCCCACAGGCTGGAGGCCCTGGGGTAGGATTCATTTCCCAGGAGCCAAAATATTCCACACATCAAACAAATCCCCACAGACTAAAAAGAGCAATAGACGAGGAAAATAAAATAATAAAAAAAAAAAAAAAAAAACAAACACCAACCATAAAAACCCCCAAAACCAAAAGCCATGCAATAGCTGGCAGAGCATCCCCATTTGAAGTGGTAATTTACATTTAGCACAGTACCAATTACAGCCAACTTCATACTTCCCTTCTTACTCAGAGCCATAAATCTATAAATGAGAGTACTGAACAGGGGAGTGAAGTAGAATTAGCTTGAGTCCTGGAACTGTTAGGCATACCACTCAGAAACAGGAGTTCTCCTGGTTTATTCTCTCACCAGAAAGCAGGAGAAACACGAAGGATGTTTATTAATACCCTTCCAGGCAGCAGAGAATCAACTGCTGCAGCAATCAAATGTTCATTGTCAGACCCCCGAGTGCCTTCAGCCTCTTTATTCTAGTCCAAGTGAAGGCCTGGGTTTGAAACATTGCTCTGCATCTCACAGAATGCCAGACTGACTTAGGATAGGAAAGAGCAGTGACTTCACTGCACAAGGGGCAATGAAACCTCGGCTTCCCTATTTTTTTTACACTCCAAAAGGGAAGAAAATACACCAAGGATTCTCAATTTGTGTAACTGCAGATCTCAAAGCACCAGACAACAAAAGGGTGAGAGGGGGTGGGACACCTAACCATACCCACTGTGATTTCATGCATCACCACAAAGAGCAGGGATAAAAAAATCCCAGTTTTCTCAAAACAGAAGTAACCTTGATTATTCTCTGATGGGAAACCATCCATCCCAGCCCTAGAATCATAGAATGGCCAAGGTTGGGAGGGATCTTAAAGACCATCCTATTCCAAACCCCTGCCATGGGCAGGGGGACATCTTCCCCTAGCCCAGGCTGCTCAGAGCCCCATGAAGCCAGGCCTTGAGCAGTCTCTTGCCTGCCCTTTGAAAAGGGTGCTAGTACCGTGGAAGAATTGCACTTCCATGAAGTGAAAGTGACAGTCCCATTCCCTTAATCAACCTGAATGATTCCTGGAATGTTGTCCTTTCTGCGTGTTGAATGAGGACAGGTTCTTGTACTGGCAAAAATATATAATGGTAGAACTAAAGATTTTGCCACCATAGTGGGATAAATGGAAGAGGGGAAGATGAAACAGGTTGTAGCAGAAACTTTCACACCAATGTTTCATAGCTTTCAAAGTACTTCTGTTAACCTAAAGTGCCTGTGTTTGTCTTGGGTTTTCCCGCAAAACTCTATCAACAGAGGAGTAAAACTTTTAAGCCTTTATTTTTAAATCCCTGAAGTGTTTCCTGTGTAAATATGTTGGGTTTTTTTCAGATGTCCTTTCCCAGGGAGATGCTGTGGATGTATTTCAGGGAACTTTACATTTCTGTTTATCACAGGAAGAAAAACATTCTGGCCTGACAGTTTTCAGATTCACAACACAACCCTGTGGTTTGTGAGCAAACAAATGAGCGTGACAGACAGTGACAGCAGTGTGCAGACCCCTCACCAGGAAAAGCTGGAGGGTTTCACAACTCTTTGCTAGGCAGCTTAAAATGACTGAGGTGTACAAATACCATGTCAGGTTTTGCAACATCAGATGCAACTGCTATGACAGCTCTGCTCATGCTTAAGCTGGACTTTGTCCTCTTATGGGCCTGTTCATGGTCTTTTACCCCTACACCCCAACACTCAATTTCTATTCTTTAATTTATTTTCATTCTAGAGGCCCTAAGGTGGTCCCAAGTGTTTATCCTTCCATCCTGTGCCTCAGCTCCTGTCCATGCCCCATCCTCCTCCTTCCCATTTTCCATCTTGCCCCAGCTTTTTCAGTTTGCTGTTCTATCCTTCCTCATTTCCCAGTTCCTTCTGCTCCCAATCATTTTATTTAACTTTAGTTCACACCAAACCCCCACTATTTCAGTGAAGCCCTGCTTCCGATGCAAGAGAAAGGCATTATTTCCAAAATGGCAGGAGACCCTTGAGAATTCTGCTGGCATTTTTTCCCCTCTACATCTGGAAGCCCATCCAGTGCTTCCAAAGGTACAGTGAGGAAAATTATTTTAGCCCAAGTCCAGAATACCCTTGCAAGGAGTCCTGGCTAAGAGCAGGTTGCACTTGCTGCAGTGGCACCTCTGATGTTTTTAGCTGGTAGTGCAATGTTTTCTAAGTGGCCCAGGAAATGATCACTGTCTTGTATCCTGTGTAAGGGTATGCGGAAGGAGAAAGCTTCTGCTCCTTTAAGGTGACCTAATCAAGGACCTTTTCAATCCAAAGAGAGACTCTTGACAAGGGCCTGGAGTGACAGGACAAGGGGCAATGGCTTTACATTGACAGAGAGCAGAGTTAGATTGGATATTAGGAAGAAATTGTTCCCTGTGAGGATGGTGAGGCCCTGGCACAGGTTGGCCAGAGAAGCTGTGGCTGCCCCATCCCTGGAAATGTTCCAGCCCAGGTTGGACAGGACACTGAGCAATGTGGACTAGATGTGTCCTTGCCCATGGCAGGGGGAGTGGAATGAGATGATCTTTAAGGTCCCTTCCAACCCAAAGCATCTGGTGAATCTATGATTCTTTGAAAGGTGGTAATAAAGGGAAAAATAGAAAGAAAGACACACAGAGGCACAAAGGGTAAATTGAGAAATGACAAAGTTTTTCAGTCACTGATTTTAATGGATAAGAGACAAGAGCAATGAGAAGGAGGAGCTGTGGCAAATGAGGGGGGCCCATGAAACCGTGGAAAACTTGGGGAGAGTTTAGGAGCTGCTGGCCACTTACAGCATCCCTTAACAACCACCCCTGAGAGCTTGGGATTGCCCAGTGAAAGTTCCACTTAGGGCATCTCTACAGTCACATGCACTTGCAGCCTGTTTAAACTTTATTAAAAAGATAAAGAAAACCAAACTAGACAGACAAAACCCAAGGGAAAACAAACCAACATCAGCAACAGAACACCTCAGCGGTGGAAATTCATTACATTTAAATTTGTCAGTCATTGCAAGTTCTAACAGGCTATTAGATGCTACCTGTATTGTAATAGAACTCACTTCATTTTATACCACCCTCTCTTTTATTGAGAGGGGACAATAAGGAAATATTTTAGTGAGATTTGTACTGCTCTGATGTGAAGGGAACTCTCTGTTGCAAGGGAAGCCCCTGTCCCTTGTGTGTCATGCATCCATCCTGCCCCCTCTGCCTGCCCACAGTCCCAGCCACAAAGAGGAGGGAAAGGATGTGGCCTTTCTGTAACTTGGAATTGCTCTTCACAGGGATTTGTGTTCACCCCTGGAATGGAAGTGATGAGACTTCCAGAGGTTATCTGGCTAAAAAAGGGTCATGTCCCCACCTGTGAGGACACAGTTGGCAGCACTGTGTTCCTTCTCTCACCTCTCCCTTCATCCCATTTTAGCTCTTTCCAGAGCTAAGAAATCCTCAGGTATTTCCATAGTAAAGCCTGAAGAAATGGATGCTAAAAAAAAAAAAAAAAAAGAAAAAAGCATTGAGCAAATTTCTTCAAGGATGGCAGAAAGCACCATGATGTCAGAAGAGCCTCCCTGCCAAATTTTCTGTCTCTGCTCAAAAAGTAGGAGAGCTTTGTAGCAAAATGAATGTAATAACTTCTGACAGGCACAGCAAAGCATTTTCCACCAACTTTGTTTCAGATACAGCCAAATATATTTTTTCTTCTCCACTTTTTTTTTTTTTTTTAATCAGAAATTTACAAATAAAAACACACAAGCAAATTAGCTCAGAGATAGACAAGCAACATGAAAAAAATCTTATTTGAGCAGTCTTAAGATCAGCAAGAAACCTTCCAGCTGGGGCAGAGACTCCTCAAATGTAACAGTAGTATGATCATTGAACTTAATATTTTGGGATTGTTATTACTGAAGCCAAATAGACACCAAATTCAATTAAAGCTCAACCTGATGTACAAAACTCAGTGCCAGACTAAATCCATTCACAAAGCCTTCCCACCTTCTTGGCTATAAGGGGCAGAAATAACTTCCCCTCTTCTTGACCACTGGAACATGAAGTCAGTTTTCAAATACACAGCAATAAAAAAAAAACAGATGTAAGATCAGCTCTGTAACAAAAGACGTCTCTTCCCCTGCATGAAAATTGCTGAAAAACACTGGGGCATTGCAGAGAAGCTGAATAATAAAACGTAAGAGTCACAGATAAGGTGAGGATGAAAAATATCTGACAGAAATTGCCCATGCAAAAATCATCTCTGTCTACTCCTGGACTTCCTGGAAACCACTGGAGAGACACAAGTTCTGATTCTTTCAGTCTGAATCAGATTTCAGGGCAAGAGGAACTGGTTCCATAAGTAAACAGGCAAAAAAAGGGAAAGCTAATACATAAATTACTCCATTGCTCAGTGAGGTAGGCAAAGTAGAGAAAAAGGACAAGGAAAAGTCTGAGGTGCTCGTTGCCTTTTTGTTGTTGTTGTTTTGTTGTTTTTTTTGGGGTTTTTTTTGTTTGTTTTGTTTCTTTTCCCAGCAGTGTTACCTCCTTTGTTTTATCAGGAATACAATATTGTCTTATCCTTAAATATCCATTATCTAGGAAACAAAAGCCATTGCACTTCCCTGGCTATGTCCTCTGCTACAACTTAATGGAATCTGAACAATGCATTAAACTGCAATGGAAGAGATATATTGTAAAATTGTCTGATATGAGACCTCCAATTTTAATTTTTTTCAAATCTGGAGTTTGGGAGAGTCACAGTTTTAAGCACTAGATTCAGTTTAAAGCCTTCAGTGTTAATCTTGAAAAGATTAACAAATCTTAAGGCAGATCTGGGAGAACTTTGCTGTAAGACCTCTTTGAGAGCAAGGGTTTCCAAGGAAAAGGTGTTTTCTCCAAGACCCAGCTGTTGCTTGCAGAACATTTCTACAGCACCAACATATGATTATCTCACTGGGATGTGACCAGCCTGAGGCATGCAGGAAAGACTCCTCAAAAGGGGAAGAAGAGTTTCAGAATCACCAAGAGCCAAGGAAAAAGGCATTCTGTCCTAGTGCTGGTGTCAAACTATAGACATGCAGCTGGCACCTAGCACCAGATTAAACCAAGCTCTGTGCACAGCCCAAAGCAGTGAATCACACTCTTTCCATGACATCTCTCCTATTAGATATGTCTTACCCACTTATATCTAACAGTTCCCTCATTGCTGCCAAGCCAGGCCTCAGCTCTTGGGAGAAGGAACAACAGCAGCACCACTTACATTATTATTTAAAAAAAAAAAAAAAAAA
>CM031879.1:68145638-68189789 GCA_018697195.1 Certhia americana | reverse complement strand
CCACCCTGAACAGGCACAGGCTGCCTGTAAAACAAACCTTCCTGAACTACCCTTTGGAGTTTAACAAGAAATCCATAAAATTAACTTTTTATAGTGTTATCAGGTCAAGGCTTGCTGTGAAGATGTCAGCACCCAATGGACTGTAACTGGTAAGGAACAAATACTACACAGTCTTGGACTCAGGAGAAGCCTTTTATAGTAACTTAGGTACCATTGGAGGGACAGGCATGGAAGCAGTTTTCCCTGGCTAATGGAATCCCTCTGACATCTTTTGGGATCACTGGGAGGGAATCTGGAATGTCAGTGGAGCTAGGCTCTGACACTGCTGAGGGCTTTTCTGAAGAACACTTCTGTAAAACACTGTTTCAGCACAAGGGTCAAACAAAACTCCTTCATAATAATGTTGATGCTCACTTCTCTAGAAAGAAAGGAGCAGGAACATCTCCCTCAGTTCTCTTTCCCAAGACTGACAAAATTTTAACTATTTACTCGAATAACCAGAACTATAAAAGCCTTTTTCCTCTCAAAATATCAAGCATCTCTTTAATAACATGTAATGAAGAGGATGTGGTTGAATAATGCAATTCTTTTGC
The DNA here is from genome assembly GCA_018697195.1 of Certhia americana. Lineage (NCBI taxonomy): Eukaryota > Metazoa > Chordata > Aves > Passeriformes > Certhiidae > Certhia > Certhia americana. The sequence goes on along the minus strand of CM031879.1, from coordinate 68,189,196 downwards.
CCCAGTTCCAATACTCTTTTTTTTATAGTGCTCATCGAAGTCACTAAGAGGAATTAATATTTTATTGCTTTCTATGAAAAATGCATAATGCCTTTCCCATAGCAAGGTTTCCAGCTCCAGTTGCTTTGGTTCAGACTGGAATTTTTTTCTGATTTTGCTCTCACTGAAATCAATAATCCTCTGTGGGAAAATACCTAAATTATTTGCTAAAATATGAAGATGAGCCTTAAATTTATCATGGAAGCTGTTTTTGAATTTGAGCCATAAAGCTACTATTATGTTTTAGTTCCACAGCCGTGAAAATCCAGAAATTTCAGTTCCTGTTTGTACACATCATTACATACTAACCCCTTCTAGAACTCTGCTTTGAGTAGCCCCTGATTTTTAGGAAAAGCTTTTTTTACAACATACATCAACTCTTAACCTTTTCCTGTTATATATCCCTGCCTGTGCGATGGGCCAGTCAAACACTTGGAAACCAAAGTATTTGCAAAACAAGGCTTTATCAGACTGTCAATTAAGCAAACATAACTGAACTGACAGGTCTGTAGAATCTAAACTATTGCTGGTGTCTTGGTGTTGGAGGAAAAACAAGGAACCTCACTTGAATTTAAGAAGAGCTTAAGCATCCCTACAGCAGCCAGATTTACTGCCAGACATCTAAAAATAAATGAAGTATTCTGGACTCTTAAAAAAAGCAAACAAACCCCTCTTGTTTCCCAGTAGGTTCTTAGGAGCAGCTTCTCTAGGATTTTTCCCAAGGGAACCATTTCACCTAAGAACAGTGATCCCAATCCTGCAGGTGTTATCCTGATGAGAAGAGGTCTTTCAGCCCTTTTAGCATAACTAGCACCTAGCCTGAGGAATTGATTGACTAAGTGATCAGGAAATGTGGAATTCTGAACTTCAAATCATTTGTGGAGACATTTCTATTAATATTTAAGAATAATAATTTAAAAAAACCCAGCCCATAGATCAGCTCAGGACAGAAATAGCATTAACTGCACTTCATTTTGTGAGGCATTTTGAGCTGTCATCAGAGCCAGCTATTGGAACATAGCCTTAAAGATCACATCTATTTTTGTAAGCCCAAAATGACCAATAATTCTGCAAATACTGAGATAATTCTGCAAATGCTGAGCTCTTTGCAGCACCTGATGCCCAGGCTGTGAAGATCATTGCAGCCCAGTAAAACACTCCCTGTGTGCTCCCAAACAACATACGAGGGAGGTTGCACAAGAAAAACATTTGCCAAGCCTTCAGAGGAAGGCTCTTGCACAAATTTCTTTCTCTGCAGTCAAGCAGTGCTCTTTCTTCCAGGCACATTCCTCAGGAGCACTGGAAGGGTCAGGCTGTTTGCCATGCCAGTGGGCCCTTTTGACAGATGTTTCTGCAAAGGTAATGCAAGAACATGTTCTGAAAAAGGAGCTCCAGCCTCTTTGTAGAGGCAACAGTGACCTGGGAGTCATTCCTCTGCCTGTATCGTTAGAAGGACATCGGTGCTACTGAAAACCCACTTAATGGATTTGCTTCCAGCATTCCTTCAATTACATGTAAGCCTACCCAACCTGTAGTGACAGATTCAGAGGTCTTTGTGGCCATGCTGTCCCTCCTCTGAGGAGGTGTCTCATCTGCTGTTTATCTCTGGCTTACGGGGAGACTGCAGCAGGATCCAGCTGAGCAGAGCACCGAGGCAACAAAGCAACATCAAACTGCTCAGCCTCCAGCACCTGAAGGGAGCCTGCAAAAAAGATATGGAGAGACTTTTTACAAGAGTATGTAGTGACAGGACAAAGGGGAATGGATTTACACAGGGCAGGTTTAGATTGGATATGAGGAAGAGATTGCTCCCCGTGGATGGTGAGGCCCTGGCACAGGTTGGCCAGAGAAGCTGTGGCTGCCCCATCCCTGGAAGTGTTCCAGCCCAGGTTGGACAGGACACTGAGCAATCTGGGCTAGTGGAAGGTGTCCTTGCCCATGGCAGGGGCTAGAACAAAAAGATTTTTAAGGTCTGTTCCAACACAAATCATTCAATGATTCTATGTCCACTCCTCCCTCATGTCAGATGAATTCACCTGACCTCTGACAGCCACCAACCTAAACAAACACCAGGTGCCTGTCTTCCACTTTTTAGCAGTTTACTGCACCAGAAATACACCTGTGGAAAATCTAAGTGCTTGTCATTAGGGGTTTGGTGCCTTATCTGTGCATTTCTTTCTTCCCCCATTTTCCCTGCCTGCTCCTACAAAGAAGATTCCACAGTAGCTGTTTGTAAGAGCCATAAGGCTGTGCAACAGCCTCTTGTGTCTTTTTGCTTTGCCCTTCCCCAGTGCCTGGCTTCCAAGGATGCTGCTGAGTGGAACAGGCAGGAGGGTGGCTGCTGTGCATCCCCACCTGGCAGCTGCTCCTGAGTTTCCTCTGAGCAGAGAGCCAAGGATCACTCCCCTCTATTCATCCTAGAGAGGGAGAAATAAAAAGCTTTCTTGGCATTAAATCTCAGCTGATGTTGATGCCTAATAAGATGCATTTTCCGTCAGAGAACTGTCCTCACAGAAGATTCTCAGACAGCCTTGGTTAAAATGGAATTCACAAATTTTTGGAAGTAAAAAAGGACTATCATCCTCATTGCTCTAAAGGAGGTTTGTCTGATCCCAAATTTTTAATGCACAGGAAGGCAAGTTAAATAGCCTCCAGTAAACAATGACCGTTTCTGAGCCCAAAGTGTTATTGATTATCCCTGGGTAAACATGCAGACATTTGCTGGCAGCCATCAGGATTACATCAGGGCAACTGAGGTCCAAGGGACCCACAGAACTCTGGGAATGACTTCTCACTTCCAGGATGGCAAATGCATGAAGAAGTTTGTTAGTGGATCAGAAGAGAAAATGAACAAGGACAAGGACCTTTTAACAGACACGGGTTTAAATCAAAAATATAAACCTGATAGTTATTGAAGCTACAGAGCTACTTCTTTGAAGGGTATTAAAACAGGTATTTGTGGCAAGAGAAAAAAACCCCCTAAATACAGGATTTGTGTGCTCCAGAATCTTCTCAGACTGCACATCGAGGCACAGACCAACACTGCAATTCAGATAATTAGGTGAGGAACAAAAAATAAGGATCATCACAAAATGGATTTCTCTCTGCTACTCCCAAGTGATTGCCATTACTTGCACCGAGGAATTCCGTAATGAGTTCCAAGCACTACACGATGCCAAATCATCTCATATTGATTTCTTAGGAAGCAAACCAATATATCCAGCTTTTTTTTTTTCACTTTTGTGCTTATTACAGAGGCACTACACTTGATCTCAAGTTCAAAATCTTACCCCAGACTCAAAGAATATTGCTTCTAGAGAAACTTGAACGTATGCGTGAGCTTGTTATTCCATTTCCACAAGAAACTGCTATGCTTGTGTGGTTTTGGTACATGTTGGAAAGAGGAAGGTATTTTCCAAACTAGTCAAGATCACACTCTCTGAGGTGCCTGACTATGGACATTCAAAGTTAATGCACTTCTGAATCATTAATCCATTTTTCAAAGGAATGAGGAGCACAGATCTTCCCCAAATAACTGACATGAAAAGGAAACGTTCTGCTGAATACAAAGATCTGATTGTGCCATAAAGGAGGTAAAACACTTCACCAGCAAAGTGACAGGAGGTGAATGCCTCAGGCTTCATGTAAAACAAAAGGTGCTTTTAGCCTGAAGGATTCAGAAGAAGGAATCCTTTCATTCCAGGGTAGTTTGGATACAAATTAAGTGAGTAGGTTCTTTCTCAGAACAGAACCATCTTTTTCTTTCTCTGTCACATTCAGTGCTGAAAGTTTGGTGTCTGCAAGTCCCAACTTTTTAAGGGTCTTCTTAAACAGAATGATTCCATGTTTCAGTAGTGCCTTCCACCCAAACTTCTTGACTCACCTTTGGAATTTTTGTTAAAGATTCACCTTTACTCTGCCCAGATATGTGGGTAGTTATTAAAGCCAAATAAATGCAGGCTTTGTAAAAATCTTTAGGTATATTTGGGCATGTTTGCATGCATGTTTGGTTGCAGGGCTGTGCTTATTTACAGAATTATCCCCTGGCTGTAGACATACCCCTGTAAATTCATACATGACAATGTTACTGAATCTTTTAAGGAATTTTTGCATGATGCATCTGAAAATGCGTCTTAAAAACTGTTGCATTACCTTTTTTTTTTTTTTCTCATGGATGACTTTCCTGAATTAGTGCTTTCAGATATTGGAGAACAGATGACCAATGCATAGCAAGAACAGGAAAAGGGGCTTACCTTCAAACACAGTTCAGAGGCACTGCAGAATAACATGAATTTAGCATCTGCTTTTCACTGTGAAGTTTCAAATATTTATTTCAAGAGAAAACAGGACTGGATCGCTCCAGAGACCAAAGTAAATTTGTTCTATAATTTAAAAGGTAAATTTGTTCTATAATTTAATTACAGAGTATCTCAGTGAGATTTAAATCAAGGCTTTAGAAGATGAGCAGCTTTATTTTTGGTGGAGGATTGCTCAGCAACCTCTATTAATTAGCCCCATGGAACCTTCTCTGGACAAACTACAAAAGCCTAAGTCTTTCCCTAAAAAGGGTGTGGCTTTGGAACAGGCCAGCCTTAGTCATGGGCCCTGTTTTGTAGATAGGGAAGGGGCACAAGCTGAGTGCCCCTGAGGACAAAACCCCTCAGTGGCAGGGCTGAGGTTATCTTAGAGTTGTCTCTGCTCAGTCCAGTGCTTTAAAAGGCCCATATCCTTGTGTGGCAATGTGCCATCCCTCTCATCACACAGGGAATACCTCAGCTGGTCGTTCCTGGATACAGACAGAAATTTGTGTCTTCAAAGTAGACTTGTTTCTGAGGAAAACTTATCCCAAAAATATCTATCACTGCTCCTCCCTGCTTTTTCCCCACCCCAAGTGCCCTATTCTCTTCCTGAAGATCCCCAGCTTGCATCTGGCTGTCAGGAAGGGGGAAAGGCAAAAAGTTATAAAGTCACAGAATAAATAAAGTAATAAAAGTTACAGAAAATCTTTCCCATCTTCTTAATGCAAGCAGGGAAAGTGAAGAAAAAGGACATTAGACGCGAGGTCCTGCCTCCAGGGGAAGATGCAAGGTTTTTCCCATATCACACAGGACTGCTGCTCAGCATCAGGCAGGAGCAACTCACCTGCAGTGAGTGGAGCAAATGCTGGCCCCACTGAGGGCAGGGTCAGAGCCCCTGGCTCTTTAGAGGACAAACACAACCCACCCATCCCAAGGCTCGGCTCCCGTTTCACCACGGCCGGATGGGAAAGAAAGCGAAGCCTCCGAGGCTGCCACTCTCCTCAGAGCTTCAGACACACTGGAGGGAGGGCAAGAGCACCAAGGAGAGGTTTGTAATTGAATTTCTGTTTATTTTGGTCCAAGGTTGAGGTCAGTGCACAATGAGGAGGTTATCAGATGACTCATATTAGCCCGAGCACTGTGCTGGGATAAAGTTAGCACTGTGCCTACTGGGAAGATGTGAGGTTGTCAGATAGCCAGGGTACAGCCTTATATAATTCATTTCTATTCCTGAAGTAATTTTCTTGACCAAGTTTGAGAAGGGAAGGAACATTCTTTTGTAGTGGCATGAGAGGTTGGGAATCCAGGCTTTATCCATAATGTGCTCATCTGAATTGCCAGGAAAACTCAGTATTAACATATATTACTTGCACTTTTCAACATTTACCATGGTAATGAGACATATGCAGCAATATCCAGGTTTTTTTTCTAACTGAAAAGCCACAGGTTTACATTTCTAAGCATCATTTTCTTGCTGTTTTGCCTAATTAGTGACACAAACAGTAGGATTAAGACAAAAAACTTAAAGAACTTTTTTTTTTCCTCTTTGCTTCATTCAAGTCCAAGGCAAAACCTCTGTATTTTCTCTGTGGCAAGAGTATAGGACTTCCTGGTTGCCATGGGGGAGACAAAATCAAAGAGATAACCCAGACAGGAAGTTAAGTGAACACAAATCAGATGCTGTGCTCATATTTGAGAACAGGCCTATAAGAAAGCCAGTCAAAATATTTTAGCCACAATTATCCATCCTTTTGGATGAATCATAAAACACTCCTAAAGCACAAACAGCTATTTCAGGGAATCTTTTCAAAGTAAACTGGAATGACTTTGATGGAGTGGCACCAAAGTTGTCCAGCCTTGAGAGTTTGTCCTGTGAGAAGCTGAGGCAATGGAGCTCAATTACACTGAAAATAATTGAATTGAAGCAAGAGGGGTTCTTACTGGACATAAGAGTGGGGGAAAAAAGGCACAGTAAAACATGAAAGTGCAGGAACAGGTAGCCTAGAGACGTTGTGATGACGGGCAGTCTATGGCATTAAAGGTTTTCAAGACACAATCTGGCCCATTCCTGCACAACCTGACCTCACTTCAGATACAATGCTGCTTTGAGCAGCAGGCTACACTATGGACATCCAGAAATACTTGATCAGTTTGAGTGATTCTGTCATTCTGCCCTGCAGCCCTGAATTATGCCATAAAATGGAAGCAGCTCAGAGGCCTGTGCAGCTCTGACTTGTTTTGTACAAACACATGGAAACTAATAAAGAACAGGATGTGGCTCCCTTTCTTCCAAGGCTTCCACAAACCATGCCCTGGAAAGACAAAAGATGGAGACCAGGGCCATGAGGGTGTTTCTTGAAACTACATCCACAGTGGAAGAGAGACTCTTGACAAGGGCCTGGAGTGACAGGACAAGGGGAATGCTTTACACTGACAGAGAGCAGGCTTAGATTGGATATTGGGAAAAAATTCTTCCCTGTGAGGCCGGTGAGGCCCTGGCACAGGTTACCCAGAGCAGCTGTGGCTCCCCCATCCCTGGAAGCGTCCCAGGGCAGGTTGGATGTGGCTCTGAGCAACCTGGGCTAGTGGAAGGTGTCCCTGCCCATGGCAGGAGGGTGGAGCTGGATGATCCTTAGGGCCCCTTCCAACCCAAACCATTCCATGACTCTGATTCTATGAAAATCCCCCGTTTTGGGAAAAAAATCTGTTAGGCTTTAGAGCTTTTGAAAGACAGGAACAAATCTGAGCCATTCTGTTTCTGAATAATTAACTCCCCTAACCCATTCTGCATGTCTTGATCTCCAATTTGAAGCCTGATTATCCTAAAGATCAGTGGAACAAAAGCCTTTTAAATCTTTTCTGGAAGCATAGGTGCTAAATATAGAACCAGCTTAAACTATTAAAATATAATACTCCAGTTCATTTGAAAAGCAACAAACCAATTAATCTTTTTTATTCCTGCAGCTGTTGGCACATTTTCCCCTCCTTTAGCCACAGATCCTTGCAAAGCTTTTGTGGGGGGATGAGTTGACAAAAATGAAAAGGTATCATTTTCAAGGGCTGCTGTGAAACTTCATCAGCAAAAGCCTTTGAGATCCACAGGCAAAGCCATTGCTGATGTGACCTGGTGGCAATTTGCCCTTGCAGGAAGATTCCCAGAGGTGCCCTCCAGCCAACACTTCCATGAGTTTGCAGAAGCTCCTCAGCAGAACTTAACTCACTGGTTATACAGAAGTGCATATAAAAGTCATATTGAATAGACCTCTTAAAACTCTGCAGCTACTTCTCTTGTCATCCTAACCATAAAAATCCTATTCTCTGCCACGTGAATTTTCCAACAGGAAGGTGGGGAATCAAATCTGCATGGACGAGGATCAACTCAGGAGTCAAAGGAATGATACCTCCTCATGGAATCTCTGTTAAAGAGTCAGATAGCAAAATAGCTGTGCATCTCAGCTTGAAAAAAGGTCTCTTTTTTTTATTGGCCCAACTTCCTACCCTCAGTGAAAACCAAAACATTCTTTGAAAAGCTATTTGAAAAGTCTCCTGGGTACATCTGTTTTATACAGATTATGCTTCTTTTTTATTAACTTCAGATCAAAGCTCCTCACTCGATGTAGGGAACCAATGGGATCAGGTAAAGTCAATATCCTCTTCTCTGCAATTTCATGTGCAAACACTGAGTTTTCAGGCTAGGAAGACATGATTTAGTAGTTTTACTGCAAAAGAAAAGTCCGCATTTATACCCTGATCTTCACATGGATGACTTTGCTCTTTCTCAGTAATTTATTTTTTTTTTAATGTGATGGTTACATCTAACTAGAGAGGGCACATGAATTAGTTTCTGGGTTCAATACAGGAAAAATCACATTAAGTATCTCACCCATCATCATTAGACATGTTAGATGGACTATTCTGTGCAAAAATAAAGTGAGTAGATACCTCAAGTCCCCATTACAACATTTCCCAAAGGCAACATCCTAGCTATATTACGCTGTACAAACAACTGCCAGAGATTTTTCCCGCCCCATCCAGTCACATTCAAATCCCACACAGCTGAGCTCTGTCATTCACTTATTTTGAAACTTGCTTGCTGATGAGAAGTGCACAACCAGTTTTGCTCTCATCAGTTGTATTAAAAATAAAAGTTTGATCCTGAGGCCAGGCCAACATTTTTCTACCAATTACCAACCTTAAATGAACTTTAGGAACAAAACTCTATAGTAAGAGTTTCATTAAGAAATTTTAGTCCACCAAGATTTGCAGCCCTTCTCATCTGGAAGATCTACACAAGTGAGTATTTGCAGACTCATACCCTCATCAAGAGGTGAATCCAGGGAGCTGAATTTATTACTGGAGGTGGGGGAAAAATAATCCCTTTCAGACATTTTATCTGAAATAAAATTTTATCTTATTTTATCCAAGTATCTATTCCTCAACTTTTTACTATTTTGATAATAATCTGCTAAGGAGAGAGAGAGTATTTACACGAGCATGTAGTGACAGGAGAAAAGGGAGTGGCTTGACACTGAAAGGAAATTTAGATTGGATATTGGAAAGAAATTGTTCCCTGTGAGGGTGCTGAGGCCCTGGCACATGTTGCTCAGAGAAGCTGTGACTGGAACATCCCTGTGACATCCCTGGCAGTGTTCCAGGCCAGGATGGATAGGGCTCTGAGCAGTCTGGGTCAGTGGAAGGCACATCTGCCCATGGGAGGTTTGGTTCATGTCAGTATAAACTATATTTGAGCCTGTTTATAGCAGCATTTTTAGACCAATTTCCCAAACTCAATAGAAGTGTGGGTGAAGTTACCCCTTGCTGAAGAATCTTGAGGCACCCCCCCCTGACAGCCAAGCTCCCACAACTTTTCCTGTCTGTGAGCTGGAAATGACTCCCCCAGGAGCACTGATGCATTCCCAGAGGACACAAGGGCTCCTCCTAAGCCACTATCAGCAGCACCTGAATCAAATCAGCCTTAGAAATCCTCCCTAGCTCCTTCCCTGGCAGCACTAATGCCAGCATGTCCATAAACAGGCCATAAAATACAGCCTCAGAGCAGGACCTGTGCTAAAAGTGTCCAAGAACTGCTCCTTACTCAAGTGCCTCCTGATTTCTCTCTGCCCAAGCAGCTGCCCTTGTCGCTCTAGCAGTGCCACCTCTGCCTGATTTCAGCTAAATGCAACAGGAAGACATAAATCTCTGATATAGCAAGTTTCCACAGGGGAAAGAAAGCCTAGAAATTCCCCTTCCAAAGGGAAAAAAAACCCCCTCAACAGTTGTTAACAGAGAAGAATCCTTACACAATTCATCCTTGACTGCCTGTGTAGGAAATAAGATGTGACCAGTCCCAGTGCTCAGGTGCCTCCTGATGCATGCCCCGGGTGTCTGCACACACATTCCTTCGGAAAACATCAGGTTTAAAAAATGCAGGGGTGACACAAGGGCTGCTGAGCAGGGGGAGCAGCACAGAGCCTGCATCTTGAGCCGTGGCTGAGAAATCCAGCAAAGGCTCTTCCTGCAGGGTGGATGCATTTTAAGCATGCTGGGAGCTTGTCTGAGTGCTCTGTTAACATTTTGGGAAGTGAGGGAGACACATTTGGGGCTATATCCCTGCCTACCTCTCTCACTGCATGTTCCTGGCTTTAATCAGGGGGTGAATATAGACAAAAGTAGGAAGTGGGAAGAGATGCAGCTCAACTATTTAGAAAACAGAACTCTTCCCTGATGAATTATGCAGCTTTTTTCCATCATTTTCCAAAAGTGTTTACAAGGAACAAGTGGAGTTGTATTTCTCCAACTGCAAAGACCTAAGGCTTTGGGAAGACCTTGTCCCACAGGGGAAAGATGAGGAGGAATACCCCACCCCCCCAAGACAGTCAAAGCTGTGGGAATGACTCCTGAAATGCAGAATATCACTTGGAAATTTAATTTCTCTGTAGTAATAGGCTTAGCTTCTCATCTACAGGGTTGCTTAGGAGGGGAGAGAGAGGGGGAACCCCACTTTATTTTAAAATGTTTCAAATGAGATGTGGAAAAAGTTTAATAAGGGAAAAAACACAACTACAAAACTTCAGGAAAACTGGGGGGGAAAGGACACTTTTGCATGTAAAACAAAAACAAAAATCAGCCCTGCCGTCTATGAATTCTGAAGCTCCGAAGCTCGTGGCAACTTTCTTGATTGAGCATCTCTCTTCAGGATCTACACAGTAAGCCATCGGGCTGGAACAAAGGAGATTTGTTTGGAAGTTCATCCATGTGCTTAAACCTGCTGGATGAAAAAAGCACTTCAACCCTGAATGCTCCTAATTCACAGCTCATCCCTCAAAATCTCAAGACATGCAGCAGCCAAGGCAGAGCAGTCCCAGGGTGGTTTAAAGTGATTAAAAAGAAACACAAGCAGCCACAGAGAAAAGAAAATCTCTTAAATTAAAGAGGATGGCTGATCAGCTCCCCTTCTCCATCAAATCTGGTTTTCCTTGGAGGGTGCTGGAGAGCCCTTTCAAAGTGCACTGCTTGTCCTGGCTTCAGAAGGGCATAGTAGGCACAGGAACTCCACCTCCTGGGTAAAATTCAGCTCTCTGGATCCCAAAGGCATGTCCTAAAGCTGCCTAAATTGTGATCTAGAGATATCTTCAGGCTATGTTTACACTGGTAACAGCTCTGGGTGTACACCATCCAACACCGGGATGAAGAGGCCAGTTCCTTGGTTTCCCAGTGATCAATCACAGTAATGACAGCTTGGACTAGATGATTTTTAAGATCCTTTCCAAGCCAGGCCATTCTTGATATGATTCCATGAAAAATTACCTAGTTTTGAGGCTCTCTACGGATGAAGATTTCACTCTCTTGGAGTTTTGCGAACAGTGAAAAACTCTCATGATGAAAATCTTTTTCCTTGCATCACATCAGAAAAGATACAGAAGCCCTCACCACAGACCTGAAAGTGCAGGCTCAAAACTTTTTACTTCCCACACAATTATTTCTAGACTAGAGCTGTGCACAGCTGCAAGCCTGGACAGAAATCTAAAATTAGTAATATATTCTTTAATTTCAAGCCTACCTTGAGATCTCTCCTGCTCCAGATGTCCAAAATAAGTTTATGTCTGAAGACAGCATGCTGGGGTTTGCAGATAAAAAAATGTTTAAAACCCCCAAATCACCAAAACTCCCCGATCACAATCCCCAAGAGAGAAAGTGAGTACCCACATGTAGTTTCATTTGTTTACTACCTCTTAACATCATCTTCTGGTGGAGGGACTTCAATTTACGAGGTTTCTGCTGGAAATACAATGCTGTAGAGGGAAAATGGGGCAGGAAATTCCTGAAGAGAATTTCTTGGAACAGCTAGGAGGGAGCTGACAAGGGAAGGCACCCAGAGAAGGACTGGTGGGAGACGTGAAGGTTGTCTTGAACAGAGTTATGAGGTTTTGATTCTCTGAGAAGTAAGGAGGGGTCCCAGCAGAACTTCCACCCTGGATTTCCTGAGGTGAAACTTCGTCATGTTTGGGATGACAGAGTTCCTCGGGAGGGATGGACCAACCTGGATAAACAGGGAGATTTAGGTAGAAGTCAGGATGAAAAACAGTTGTTCATCACCTTTGGAAGAAGGGGCAGCTGTGGCAGAGGACTACAAGGATGTGGTGAGGATCTACCGGGAGAAAATTAGATTGGTCAAAGCCGAACAAGAACTTGATCTGGCTGCTGCTGTAAAAGACATTAAGAACTGTTCTGCCACCAAACCTTGAGCTAAAGATACTATGGGCCATTGAAAAATGTGCCTTTTGAGCGGGTTTTTATTTCTATTATTTCATAAGGATGATAAAACCTGTTTTAGACATGTTGGGAACACAAGAGAACCATTCAGGGAAGAAAAAGACAAACCTCAAGGTTACACAGGAATTTAGGCAATGCAAAACTACCAGAGATACAAAGCAGCAAGGCCTTTGTTTTCTGAATGTTTCCTAGAGACTTGCAAATATTTCAGCGTTTGGCTTTGTGTTTACTGGACATGTACTGGATTAACCTGGTTGAACCGTTCATACCGCTGCCTTGCATTCACATAAGCTCGCAGTGACCTCCAAACTTTTGTGTCCCTTTTGGCAATAGGGGACTCCCCCACTTTGCTGATAAGCTACCACTCTGGTAGCTCCATACTGAGGAATGCATTTACCTTCTCTTCCCATGTTTCACCCCTGAGAGCTGGCTTGAGGCTGCTCATTCAGCTGTGCAGCATCCAACTGAGAGCAGCAGCTGCTCACACCATCCTGAGCCTCACCCAGCTCTGAAATGCCTCAAGTTCAAGAACAGCATAGGTTTTCCTCATCCAGAACCTCCCAGAGCTCCTGCTGTGGAGAAAGAAACCAGAAAACACCCTGCCTTTCCTCTGGACATAAGCCACAAAGTTTGCTCTAGAGCCATGCTCTGCAGGAGCCTCAGGACTACAAGCCTTGGGGTTGGGTGGAAACAAATTTTGCAAAAATCAATAATTCCTTCTAAAAATTCTGTCTTATTGACAATAAAATGAAATTACATTGCCTGTAGACTCCACAGGCACTTCATTCAACCTCGAAACACACTCTACTTAGTCTCCAAAACTGGTTCAGGTAGATACCAATTTGTACATTCCCCTAACCTCCCTGCACCCATAACCTTATTTTCAAAGCTGAGGACCACTGAATATTCCTACCTCGAATGGAAACAAACTTTTTCCTATCCTTTTTATTCTTTAAGCAGTTACATATTCTCAGGGGTTTTTTTTTGGTTTTGTTTTCTTTTTTCCCCACAAGCAGTGTCTTGCATAAAACATCTATTCTTTAAGTTGAGAGGACAAGGAGATCTGGTTGCTTCGTGGTTTGCTTGATTTTCCATTCTCTTTGCCAAAAATAGTTGACAGTTTCTACTCCAGATATCACTTTTAAAATGTTGCTTATATAGCCATGACAATGAAGAGCCATATCATTAGTTTGTTAAATCAGGCTTTTTCTGCAAGGCTGGGAAATCAATCAAAAAAATTGGGTGAACTAAAGGATTATAATTATAGAAATCACATGAAATAAACCAAGCAAACAGTGTCTATTCTGAGATCGATCAGAATTTCTCCTCTGTTATGTGTTCAGACTGAAAAAGAATGAAGGCTCCAATTTGCTGCTTGATTACAGGATGACTACAAGAGATCGATAGGACAAGACTATGAAGGCAGTTAAGAAAATCCTTTGAATGAAAAGAAACTAAGAAGAAAAAATGCTTACTTTATCTTGCCTGAGAAAATAAAGTTAAAAATGAAACTGCCTGAGAAGCTGAAGTTGATTGCTTCTTTGGAAAAATTAACTAAAGGAGACAAATTTCTAAGCTAAAAGACAACCCTGGCTTAAGAAGAATATAGGGACTTGTTTATCTAGACTCCCCAAGGAAAAATGTGGATTGAAAATTGGGGAGAAGTTTCTAAGGGTCAGAGCTGTGAAGTTCTGGAACAGCCTTCCACGAGCAAGGGGCAAAGGAGCCCCTTTTTTGACACAGAGCTTGAGTGGTTCTTGGAAAATTTATGGGCTGTGTGCCCTGTGCACACAGGAGAAATTACCCTAAACAGCACTATGGGAAACTGCTACAGATCAGCGGTATGAAACACTTGCACATTATTATTATCTGTATTAGATTTTTTGGTGAAAGCTTACTGAATTGTTCCTGTTCCTAGTAATCTTTTTTGAGGTGATGAAATCCATCACCAGAGTTAAAAATGCCAAGACAGAAAACCATCCAACCTGATGAAGAGAGTTTTAAACCAAGAATGAAGAAGGAGGGAGAGAGCGACAAGCAGTTTGGTGAAGAAATGGATGGGGTTATCAAAGAGGTTGGGATGGTGCGAACAGAAGGGACCTTACTTGAAGTGAGAGGCTCAAAACTGGGCACAACACTTGAAGTGTGGCCTCACCCATGCTGAGGGACACACAGAGGGACAACCACAGGGACAACTACTTCCCTAATTAACAGCATAGGCTCCTAAATCCTGGCATAGCTCTGTGAAATGCACAGTAATCAACTTCACAGTAGCTTAGCAGGATCTGTGCAAACGCAATCTGTCTTAATTGCAGCAGCAAGATGTTGTGAAGGACTCCTCCCTCACGGAGGGAGACATTGGCTCATGTTCCTGAACATTTAAAAATGTGGACAATTTGACACAGTCCCTGAAATAGTGCACTGTTGCAGTGTCATGCTTATGGAAACAGCCCATCTGTGGAGGCTTCAAGCAGTCAGACACTTCTAAGGTTACTGTCTTGAAAGGGAGAGGATGAACAGGATGAGAAATAAAATTTTTATGCCCATTTTTTCATCTCATTTCACAGAGAAGGATGGAAGGACTTCTCTGTGAAGGATCAAATTACATAAAATTATAGAATAATAGAATTGCTTGGGTTGGTAGGCTTGGAGGATCATTCAGTTCCAACTCCCTTGCCATGGGCAGGGACATCTTCCACTAGACCAGGTAGCTCAGAGCCCCATGGAAACCTCCATTCCAAAGCATTCTATTGTTTTAAATGAATAACAGTAAATTAAGGCTATTTTGAGTTTGGTGACACACACAAACAGTGCCCATAAAGAGAGTTTTAAGGCAGACTTAACATGCATAAAGAAAAATGCTTTGAAGACACAGATATTTTGTAGAATAACAAGCGCATGTTTGCTCTATGTGAAGGTGATTCACCTCATGAGATATCAACCTCATTGTGGCCTTGCAGTGCCTGAAGGGAGCCCACAGGGAATTTGGAGAGAAACTCTTGACAAGGGCCCGGAGCGATAGGACAAGGGGCAATGGCTTCACACTGACAGAGAGCAGAGTTAGATTAGATTTTGGGAAGAAATTGTACCCTGTGAGGGTGCTGAGGCCCTGGCACAGGTTGCCCAGAGAAGCTGTGGCTGCCCCATCCCTGGCAGTGTTCCAGGCCAGGTTGGATGGGGCTCAGAGCAACCTGGGATAGTGGAACATGTCCCTGCCCATAGCAGGGGCTTGGAACAAGATGACCTTTAAGGTTCCTCCCAGCCCAGGCCATTCTGTGATGGCCATGTAAGACCTCACAATCACAGCTCTCTCAGAAGTCACATATTGAAATTTCCTCTCTGCTTATCCCACACCTCCGTGTTTACCATCATCATCTTGTTCTCAGGGCTTTTCCCCTGCAAACCCAAAGGCTTGCTTTAATTGGGGGTGTTCACCACCAACATTTAATAAACAGTAATTACTTTAGTAATTTAATTTCTGTAAGCTTTAATCGGTTCTGGAGGTTCTTGTAAGAGGAACTCAAACCTTCAGGGAGAAAATCAACTGTTATGATGCTTTTCTGAGCTATAAGCAGATGAGGTTTTTTTGCCCTCCCTAAAGAGCAGCCAACCCTGTCACAGTGTGACATAGGTAGCAAACTGTGAATCTAATTAAGTGTATAATTATGCAGCAGATTGCAGCACAGTGTGTTATTACTTAAACCAACTGACTTGCATGCCAGTCCCAGAGACATGGAACTCAATGCAGACTGAGCTGAACACATTAGGGAGCATTTCTAGGGTGGGATGAAAAAGGATCCAGGCTCAGTTCATCCACACTAACAGTACCTCCACCCTTTCAACAAAAAAAAACCCAAAAAACCCAAACCAGCAGACACACAAATTCAAAGTCTAAAGGAGGTGCAAAAAAAACCTCAGGCAATGCTATGGAGTTGCTCATAAAGGTTTGCAAATTTGTCTCAGCCTTTTTTGAATGTGGCTCCAGCACAGCATCACTACTCCTTGAATTATAGCAAATTGATAATACCTCCTCAAATTGCCTGTGTTCAACTAGAATTTCCCCTTCATCAAACTCCCCTTCCCACAGAAGTAGTAGCTGGAAGATGTGTGCCATTGCACTATGGACCTCCCAGATTTAAGTCCCGACACTTGCATAAGTAACACTTCCAGCAAGAATTCCTGTTAAATAATCCACACAGGACTGACCTACATTTGCAAATCTCTTTTGAACCACTGCAACAGGAATACAAATGGAATTAGAAGCCAGCACTGACTTCAGAGCTGGATTCAGAGCTCTGTGTGGCCACCACAGCAGGGCTCAAGTGAGATGTGTTTTCAGCTTCAAAGCTGCTGCCGTTACCGTTGTTGCTTTAGACCCTTGGAAACAGATGGCACATTTCTGGGGAACTCTGCAGGCAAACAAACACTGCCAGGTACCATTTTGCCTTGTCTGGGAGAACTAGGGCCTCGGAGTAGATTCCCAGTGAACAGATGGAAAAACACACTCTGAAGTAATGCTAAGTCTCCCAAAATACCAGGAAAAATGCAGTTTGAAATCAAATCTGAGACTACAGCTGTGACTGATCACTGAAGGCAGAATCTGCTGGTGTCAGGGAAGTATAAAGAAATAGCTAATAATTGCTAAAATCACATTTCCTACAGAAAGATGAGCTGAACACCCTGGTACTGTCAGTCTTGGTTTCAAGCAGGGAGCTCCATGCAAAGCCCCAGATTCCAGGCACAGAGGATGGGACATGACCCTGATCTGCCCTCTGGGATTGATGTCGTCGGCAGTCTTTGGTCTTGCACAGTTTGCTGAGGGCTTTTGGATGGCTGACCCTGAGCAGCTCTGCCCTGTAGCCCTCTCAGTGCTGGTAATTAACTGCCAAGCTGGTGGATGTCCTCACCTCACCTGGATCTCAGCACAAGGGAAAAAGGCTCCCAGTCTGCTGAATATTTAAAAAAACCTCATGTTATGTGCTAGAAAATTAATGCAAAATGCACTGCACTGGAAAATGGCTACAGGAAGAGAGAGATACAGCAGGTTAAATAGCATCAACAAAGCTTGGGAACATCAATCACGTAAGAAAAACAAAAAATTAAACCAGAGAATGAAGGGACCTGCCTGTGCTTTGTATGGGAATGGAAAACATATGCTGTGATATGGGCAGAAATCGTGACAAAGAGGTGAAAACAACAGTAAATCATCTAACTTTCTGAAAACTACAATTTTTCTTCTCTTGCTTTTGACACAAGACAGATGAAATTCAAATAATTTGTCTCAACGTTGCTCACTGATCATGACTGCAGCACACTTGATGCAAGCAGGGCTCTATACCCCACTGATGACAAGCACATTTGATGTTGCAACAGGGCTGCAGTTTCACAAAGAGGGAGGAAAATGAAAAGGTAAAACTAAATTTATCTCCTGACTTTAGAGAAGTCAAGCAAAAAAAAAAAAAAAAAAAAAAAAAAAAACAAACACAAAAAAAACCCCCAAGATGTGATTGAAAGCAGTGTGGGTTTGGGGTTTTTTAAAATTATATTATTATTAATTATCACAGTTTCACCACACAAGGTTTGATCAGAACTAATCAAATCCCCCAGCAACAGATTAACTGATTCTGTCTGTTCTCTGATTTAGTTTCCCCTTAAAGAAACTGGCGGTTAATTGCATCTTAAATAGCTCTTGTCTCCAGACTGGCTCTTCCTTCCATTCCACCAGACACTACAGATTAAAACCTTTTCTTCCTCTTTGAATTTTTCCTCACAAGGTGGGTTCCTGCTGCACATGCAGTAAAGCCAAGCAAGCTTGAGCACACAGCCAAGGAGGGAAGCATTTCCTCTGCATTTCTGAATTTTCTCCTTTTCAGCAAGAATTCCTTCACAGAAAAGGTTATCAAGCATTGGAATAGGCTGCCCAGGGATGATCAGTTTGTGGGTTTAAAATGAAGTCAGTGGCATGGGTAAATCAGATTAGGAATTTCAAATAGACTTAATCCAGTTTTTGAAGACTAGCATGAAAAATTTCAAATGTTTACAGTAATAGTTAATTAATGGGGAGGTGGATTGTTTTTTAATTTATGCTGTATCACTAGATTTTTCTTGTTTCAAGAAAACATAAATATGCCAGAGGTTCTTCTTCTTTTACTAAAGATTGATAAATGCATTGAAGTGCAGGCTGGGAAAAGGCAGCAAAAAGAAAGGAATAAGGTGGTTTGGGGAGCAACAAACATGGAAAAATGAGTGGCCCTTTCTTTCCTACCCAACCCCAACCAAAGGGTATAAAGGTGTATGTGGGAGAAACAGGAAAGAAAACTGCTGGCAAAGCTGGAAACAGGCAAACATCTTTTGTTTTCATTTTCATTTAATTGTATTACTAAATTAGTGCTCTGAAACGTTCTTGGGACACAACCTATGCTTTGCCCAGGCTGCCCTCAACCTCCAGAAGCTCAAAAAATGCAGTGGCAGCACCAGCTTTATTTTAATTCAGAGCAACATTAGCTAGAGGTGAACTTCCTAAGGAAATTGTACATACAGAATGTGTACATGCTCCTGTTTTCCACCCTTCCATCAGTAAGTCCTGTTGGCCAAAGACAGGGGACAAATTCACACAGAACAAAACCTGCACTTTACCCACTTGCAAAAAGACTAGAACATAAATTTAAGCCTTCCGAACCAGTTAATTCCATGACAGAGAGACAACATAAACCCCTCAACAAGGACAAAATGAGGTGCTGATGCCATTACAGTCCTGAGAAACCAGCCACAGACACAAAACCAGAAAAAACCCTGGTACCTCCAGGGGAGAATTCTTCACTGCTCACTGAAGCTCCAGCTTGCAAACCCATCCACTGTTGAATCTAAAAAGCCCACAACAAGCATTTCAGAGAGCAAAAAGGCAAAACAGTGACTTACCACAGGCACTGCTGGCTGAAGGGAAGCAGCAGCTCCACAAGCAACTCACCAGAGCTCCCACAACCACCACTGCCAGAGCCAAACTGTCTCCTTGCCATGCACCTGATTCCCTCACCCCCACTTAGGGCTGCTTTAAGCAGTTTGTTGTCACCTTTGCCCGCAGTCTTCCCTCCATCCACACCTGAGCACACTTGAAATGCTCCTCAGGTGCAGGCAATTGGACAAATCCCTTAGAGCACCTGAGGCGCTCCTCTGGCAGCACTGGGTTTCTGTTTCTCGGTACAGGCTGCTTTGACCAGGCACCAGAAGCTGAGAGGCACCTCCTTCATATAGAGGAGGTTTGCAATTGTAAGGTTCTGGGACAATCTTGAGACTAATGAACTCAATGGTTTTAAAGCAAGGAACATGACCTCTATTGCCAAAATCACAGAATCACAGAATGGTTGGGGTTGGAAGGGTGAAGATCATCTCATTCCACCCCCCTGCCGTGGGCAGGGACACTTCCCACTAGCCCAGGGTGCTCAGAGCCCCATCCAACCTGGCCTGGAGCACTGCCAGGGGAGGCACAGCTTCTCTGGACAACCTGTGCCAGGTCCCTCTGGATGGCATCCTGTCCTTCAGGTGCGACAACTCTGCTGCAGTATCATCTGTAGACTTCCTGAGGGGGCACTCAATCCCTTTGACTACATCATTAAGAAAGGTGTTAAATAACACAGGTCTCATTTTGAACTCCTGAAGGACACCGCTTGTCCCCAGTGTCCATCACGACAGGGAGCTGTTGACCACTACCCTTCGGAGGTGTATATACAAAAAACTTTGAAGAGAGGTATTCAATGACTTTTTTATCATTTGTAGCAGCCCAGAGAATGAATGTTCGGCAAGGAGGTTCCGGAAGAAGTGGATGGAAAACCGGGATCAGGATTTGCTAAGCAGCAGCTCCGACTACTGGCGATTCATTGCAAGCCAGATCTGTGGCTATAGGGGAAAAGCAACGTACACATGATGCTATAGATGTTTCTCCAGTCGTGGATTCCATATCCTGCTCCAAACTAGAATCTCGATAACAAAATCCCTGACTTTCCCTAGTGACGATGAGAAAGGCATTTTTCATTCTGTAGTTTGCAACATGCCCAACTGATGTTAAGCTTTTCCAAGAAGGTATGGTGTTTAGGGAGTAAGTCCCAGGAAAGAAGCCCTATAGCAGCACACCATCATTGTTCTCATTTCTGCAACCAGCTTCCCTTTGCTCTTCTGTCAGTGCCCTTCACCTTTTGCTCCCCTACCTCAAAAGAAGTTGCAATAACATTCACATTAATTACTTGGAATCTGGATTACTTTAAATGTAACAGTCCTCTGATTTTATTTCACAGAATCATAACCATGTGCATTTCTTAGGACAGAGAGAAAAGAAGAAAAAACAGCAGGGAGAAAGGTAACTACAGAATAATTACTACCAGCACGATGCTCCTCTCAGTCATTAAAATCTGCCTTCTAAGCAACTGGAGAAACCTTTAAGTTGTTCTCAGCATGGAGGAAAGGAGGCTCAGGAGGGACCTTTTGGCTCTGCACAACTCCCCGACAGGAGGATGCAGCCAGGTGGGGGTCAGGCTCTGCTCCCAGGTAAGGAGACAGGACAATAGGAAAGCTGTGCCAAAGGAGGTTCAGGTTGGATATCCAGAAGAATTCCTTCATGGAAAGGGTGCTCAGGAACACTGTGGACTGCCCATACCTGGAGGTGTTCAAGAAACCACTCAGTGGTAGCATGAGGGATGTAGCACTCAGTGCTCTGGTCCAATTGTCAAGGTGGTAACCAAAGATTGGACCCTACAATCTTAGAAGCCTTTTCCAACCTTAGCAGTTCCATGGATTACAGCAATTCGGTACTCAGGGCTGTACTACAAAATAAAGGAATTGCTTCAGAAAGGTAACTAAGGAGAAATCACAGCATAGTTTCTGCAAGGTAGGATGGGGAAGCCATGTAAGGCAAAGTATTGTGGTGTGATACTCCATTTTACCCATATTCCTGACGTGGAACAGCTGCTTCAAGTAAATTTCTCATGGATATTCACCCCTTTCCCACTCTCTAATGGCTGGCTGAATTAAGTTCTTGTAGGAGAGCTCAGGGGTGCAACTGGAAAAGTTGTGCATTGAATGGGGGGGGGGGGAGGAAATCACTACAGCATGGTAAACATTTCCAGAACTGTCACCTCACATTCCAACACTGCCTTTGCCAGCTTTTCCTGCAGCACTTTGCCATTTTCTGAAAACAGAAACTGCTCATTAGCCATGCAGGGCTACGTGATAATTGCATCTCTCTGTACTCTTGTGAAGTAGCTCAGGAACACGAGAGCTTTCACAGCAGGATGTGAGCAACATGCAATAAATCAAGATCAGGGCCACACTTAGCAAATGAGTGCTAATGAGACTGCAGAGTTAGGGTCTGATAGAGATAAGTTGGCAGTAAAAAAAAATACGTTGAGGCTCAAATTACTAACAATATGCACTTCGCTTCCAGTTTGCAATAGCTTTTGAACTGGCAGATTTATTTTAAAAGCACTGAACTTATGTTATCAAAAGAAAAATAAACAATCCATGAGAGCCAAATTTAATACTTCCTTCGAAGGCAGGATCAAAAAACTCACACTATCACAAGAGCCCACCTCTTTCTCACAGAGTAAACATTAACAGCAGCAGTTTGGATGTGGAACAACAAAATGTGGAAGCTCTTGAAATCTGAGAAACACTGCCCAGGAGTTTCACAGTAGTTTGGCAATACAGGAGTGTGAGAGTCTGTTCTCTGGCGACAGCAATCAGCTGAGGGAGCTGGGGGTGTTTAACCTGGAGAAAAGGAGACTCAGTGGCCTTCTGGCTCTTTACAACTCCCTGAAGGGAGGCTGGCACTTTCACTAAGAGCTGTGTTCAGCACAGAAAACCAAGTTCAGAAGAGTTAAAACTTAAAACCAGGGCTTTGTCTGAGATCTCAGTCTGAACAGTTGGCATTCCCAGAAATCTCTACTAGTAAGGGCACTTTCTGGGCAACCTAGTCCCAAACTGCAACACTCTTGAAACAGTTTGAGCACCTAAAGCTCAGTGATATATTGGCTTTGAGAGGCAAGGGAGAAAGGGACAAGTGTCAGGGCACATTCCCTCTAGTCCCAACCTTCAAAACATTACAATGCTCACCAGCTAAGCAGCCACGTTACTTGCTTTTGTGGCAGAGAGAAAATCCACGTTGCAGTGAGAGTTTCCCCCTTAACAGAAGACAACACTGGTGAAATAGTTTACATGATTAATACATTTTACTCAGTATGTACACAGTTCTCCAAAGAAGGTGGATCATCCAAAGGCAGTTTAAGAAGCTTTAAGTATCCCCCCTGCCAGCTGTTACATGGGCTGTGTTCTTGGCTTTGCTTCCTCCAGCTCAGCGTCCAACCAGCGGAACCTGCGGTGACGGCGCAGGACTTCGATGGCTTTTTGTTCCAGGGGGGTTGGTTCAATCCCCAGCTCTTGAAAACCAGGAAGGTCAGGAAATGTCATGTCTGTTGTGTGGAACTTCAACAAGAATGGGGAGGGTAAGGAAAAAAAAAAAAAGAAAGGTAATTCACTTGAAATGAACCGCTTTACATCCAATGCAATCATTCTCCTGCCAAAAGAAGTAGAGGAAGAGGAAAGATTCAAACAGAACTGTGGCATAATTACACAAGGTCTTGTGTGCCAAGACCTTCAACAGGAGGTACAGATATTCTGCATCCAGCAAAAGGAGGCTTTAATTCAGGTATAAATACCATGCAGGAAGTGCCTTCCTTTTCTCTCCATACATTATCAGGGAAGTTACTGCATTGCAACCACAAAATTAAGCGGAACTCCAAGGCTGTAACTGAATTCCAATTATACATATTCTGATTTGTCAAGAAAATGTATATTGAATTGCCACCTCTGGTAGATTGTTTTGCTCTGTTTATGGTTTAGAACATGGTTCTGTACAGGTCAAATAGTTAATTCTATCACCATATATGCAACCCACAGGACTTAAATCCTAGAAAACAAATTTCTCTTATGCTGGTGTTCCTTGAAAGGTCTTTTAAGCCAACCACATCTAACATTGTACAGATTATTTAAGGAAGAATAGTTTGGAAAGAGGAATAAACAGACCAAGAAGTGACATGGATAAACTCCCACTTACACTACCTATGCTACAACTGATTAGCAGCAGTTCTAGTGATTTGGTTCAGGCTTATTTTATGAAATGTAACTCAAGAGACTACAAAGGCAGCTGGAAGAAAGATTTTTGGAGAAGTTACAGTTATATCCTGGGGGACAATCAGGTTAAGCAGGCAATTGATACTGTGCTATAACAAAATATATTGACATTCCAATGCTGCAAAACAATTAGGAGAGTCACTCCATAATTAAGAAAGCAGAAAGTTTAGGGAATGAACATGACTATCTTTGCTAGCCTACACATATGCCAAATTTTGACACTAATGCTTGCCAATTCCTACTTTTTCCCTTGCTTGCAGTTGGTTTTTTTGCATCTTGTTTCTCCACCCCCAATGAAACACTCTGAGAAGTCAGGAATAAACATGAAGTGGCAACATTCTCCCAAGAAACACACTCGAATGTTAAGTGAGATTTTGGAATGTGTGCAGGGCGTCAGTTCAACTTCAGTTGGTAAAAACACCATTCCCTGGATGATGGAAGTGATCTTAATGCATCTAGAGATACATAACCTGACTAAGAGTGGAGAGCACTGCACCCCTTACTTTGCTCATCTAGCTTCTACTTTTGGCTCTATTATTCCATGTGTTTTTGGGGAAAGCAAAACTACAAGTGGGAGTTAAAAATGCACAATGAAACATTCCCAAGAGGGATTTTTGGCTGGTCCCACACTTACCCGATCCACCTTGTCCCGTGTCAACCATGGTTCAAATGGATTCATCTCAAAGAATCTTGCAATAAAACTGTGAACAGAAGAAATATTGCAGAAGTGCAGTCACTTATCCAGATACACAGAAATCTGGTAAAAATTATTTCAAACTTAATAGGCGGTGAGCAAGAGCTTGTTCTGAAGCTGTTTTTGTAAGCTCTGAGTTCATTAAAGCACTAGATGTGCCAGCCACCAAGTTCTTAGGTGTGTTTCGGGTAATTAACTTTACCTGAATTATTGGATCCTGTATTATTTTACTTTGGATGGAATGGAGAAGCAGATCTCCAGAAGTAAAATGAGCATTAGTGGGTGGGGAAAGTAAACCCCACATCCAATTCCCCACACACCAGAGGGATTAGTCTTGCCCCTGCCTTTCATCCAAACGCTGTTCCTTGCCAGTGTAGGCTGCAATCCAATTAGTCACGAAGTTGGATTCAATACCTCCAGGAGAAAACACACTTGCTGACAACTAAATGAATTATCATCAACACAAACAAGCTGGTGGAATCTAGAGCAATCTATAATAAGTGTGAGGACTGGGATATCTGCAGCTTTCAGAAATAAAGTTTCCCTTCAAAGAAAGGAAATCTGACAGGGAAAAGAAAAAAATGCTACAGCTCCTTCTCAGTGTCTTAGGGCTAACAGCAGAATCTCTTACTGAACAGCTAGGACCTCTTGCTGAAGTGCTCCCCTGGCAGATCAGGGTGTTACTGAGTTACTGCACACAAACACAACCAGGCTCATCTGCCTTTCAGGCGCACTCTTTGCTCAAAAATACCTCTTAGTTTAGCCCATAAATAAAAAAATATAACATGGTCTGCAGCAAATGTGGATAAAACTAAGCAGTATCCACATAGCATCTTTCTAACAAGCTGCTATGTATCACCTGAGCCATGTTGTTACCTGGTGCCTCTTGCAGACCTTATGGGAAAAGCCACAACAGTTTAGGATGTTCTAAGTGTTATCCATCAGCACTTTCATGGATCCAGTCGAGTTCTACTGGCAGGAGGGTTCTAACTATGGTGACTAATTAAGATTATTAATTTGCATTGTACTAAAAACGAGGACGACCAGGGTGCCAAATAATAACACAGCCCTGTCATGCTGAGAGCTGAGGGCAACTTCTGAAATGGCATTTACTGTTTGGGGTAGCTCTTCAAAAAGATGTGATTATTCCCTAAGGATCAGGCCCAGGCTTAGTAGCAGATCCTTAAGATTGTGCACAAAAATCTGTAAGGGCCTGCAGTCAGCAACATACTCACAGATTTTCCCTATGGTATTATTAAAAAACAATTGGTCTGCTACGAATTATATCAAATTAAGACCTTTTGCTACTTCTTGGCTCAGCAAAGCCATTCAATCACAGTCACTTGGGCTGGAGAAGACTTCCAGGTTGATCAAGTCTAATATTTGCTGATTACCACCTTGTCAACCAGACCAGAGCACTGAGTGCCATGTCCAGCTGTTTCTTCAACACCTCCCTGGGCAGCCCATTCCAATGTTCAACTACGCTTTGTGTGAAAAAATTCTTCCTGATGTCCAACCTGAACCTCCCCTGGTGCAGCCTGAGGCTATGTCCTCTCATCCTGTCCCCAGCTGTCAGGGAGAAATGACTCCAGAACCAACAGCTATGTTAAGCTCACTACAAGCATGCATTTCACGTACCAGCTCATCAAAGACCTGTCCCCGAGCTGAAGGCTCAAAACTGGCTAACAAGTCCCTCAGGAAAGGCAACTTCTGCAACCCCACCACGTTAAATAACTACTGGGCAGAGTAAATAACCCATGCAACAGGTATTTACGCTTCTGTGCTGCCAAGGGCTTTCTGAACTAGGGTCTCACTTACTGGTAGAGAGGCCGTGGCAGCGGGTAGGGAATGAAGGGGTGGTGGGAGATGGCGTAGATGTACTCGACCATGTCATACAGGAGGTACCGGTGAGGGCTGGAAGGGAAAGCAGCACACATCACACCTCAGTCAGCTACACCTCAGTATTTGCAGCAAGAGGAAAAAAAAACCCCATTTTAAACCCTCCACCCTCCAGGCTACAAAAAGCTTGTTTCTTCAATGAACTAATTTGTCAGCAGAGATTCCTGTGGCTCAAATGGAGGAGGTTTATCCTGGAGGACTGCAGCCTGTGGAAGGGCCTGTCCTGGAGCTGGGGAAAAGGATGGAAAAGAAGTGGCAGAAAGTAACCTTGGGCACTTGGCTACTGGCCAAGGCTAACCCACCACAACCACGCTGGATGAAGTGTATTCCATGTGCTTTGAAAGCACACCTGAATGTGCCTCCTTCCATGCTGACTCCAGTTCTGAACTCAAGACTTCCAGCACTGTGACAGGAGTTTGTTCAAGCTCACTTGGAAGCCAGAAAGCAAATGGAGAATTAAGGATGCTTCATTAACAAGATGTCCCATCTTTGCTCGGAAATGGCTGCAGGGGAATTGATTCACTTGCCTTTACTTGACTATCTTGTTCTAAAACAATTGTTTTGGACAATTCATCTAGCTTTTAAAAGACAAGATGAATTGTCAAACAAATGCATTCCCCTGCTCTCAAGATGGAGAGAATGAAGCAATCAATTCCATCCACCTGCCTAAGAGTGGATAAACCACTGGGAATTCCCATTGCTTTCTTGTTCAGATTCTGCCTTGGCATCTTAGGCTCAGACTGAGCTGTTAGGTACCTCCCTTGGCTTTCCAGGTGATTTGCTACCATTCCAAAACATTCTGAAAAGGTCCATGACACCACAAGAGCACACTGCTGAGCAGTTTGAAAAACCCAGGATCTCACAGAATGCCAAGGTCTGAGGTTACAGGCATGAAAACTGAGTCTTCAACTGATATATTCTTCAGAAAAGTTCCAAAATATCAGAGAACCTCATCTCCCCAAACTCAAAATAGTTTGGGTTGGAAGGGACCTTAAAGCCCATCTCATTCCAACCCCTGCTATGGGCAGGGACACCTTCCACTATCCCAGGCTACTCAGAGCCCCATCCAACCTGGCCTTGAACACTTCCAGGGACAAGACAGCCACAGCTTCTCTGGGAAACCTGTAAATCCAGTCTCTAACTGTAGATCCACTGCCTCTAAGCCATTCTAATTCCATGTGGTTTCCACACAACTTTACCAGAATTTTCCCCAAATCCATGTTTTCTAGCATGTTTCCCAAGATGCCTATTTCTTTGTGTGCACATACATCACATGAAATGCAGTGGAGCCCAGATGAGGATTTTCAGAGTACTCACAGTAAGAGCTTGAGCCATTTTTCCTCCCAAAAAGGAGGTGGAATTTATTGCAGCTCAAACTGTGTGCATGGACGGAGAAATTAAATGTACCGCACAGCACGCCAAAAAATGACACCCAAAAGATGTACTACAGTTAATTAAATCAGAAAAAGTGACCTACCCAGCCAAGGCATATGTTTTTCCTTTTGCATCAGGATTCTTAATTGCATTAATAATTGCCTTTGCTACATCAACCACCTGTGAGGAACAAATTCCAACAGTTACCACGACAAAACAGGAATACATGTACACACTCTTCTTTCAGAGGTGGTTTACAGACCAACAGCTTCCACCCACCAAGGATTTGGGATTGGGATTTCATGGAACACTTACGTAGACTGGTTGCTTGACTGTTTTCTTGCCCAGAGAAATAAGAGGCACGCCACCAAACCAGCGCATGTCTGACAGAAAATAAGAGAAAATCTAAGAATCCTTTCAGTACCAGCATAACCAAGACATTTTACACCACCGTGAGCATGGATCTCTTCTGAAAATTGACTTCTCTTCAAAAAAAAATAGAATTCAGAAGAATTCCCAGCATTCTTTTCAAGACACGTTTGGTTTTGGTATTAACAGCAATGAGAGGGCTGCATTTGCTGTTTCCTTAGAGTGGCTCATACACAGCCCGCCCCAAAATAAAATGATGACAAAAATAAAAACAAAGAACAACATCTAACTAGATTGAGAAAGAATTCTGTCAAAAGGTGAGAATTTACTATGTTGCTACATACCCCACACATTCCTGACAAGAACATATCTGTCTGCATTTCAGAAGCAAATCCCATTTTCTCTCTGTTCTCTACAGGCAGTTACACAAATCATACATAGGTTTATTATTCCAAGAGTACATACTTGCATAATGATTGAGAAATCGGTCCTCTCTCCCAAACATCTCAGAGGGTTTCAAAATTACAGCATCTGGAAATTCTTCCCTCACTGCATCCTCTCCAACAGCCTATCAATTAAAACAAACACGTTCATCAGATCCATGCTGAACCAAGCAGAAGTGGATGTCTTTCATAACCGAAGGCATCCTTGACTACAGAACTGAAAGAAATGACACCATCAGTAGCACAAAAATTATTTTTATCTAAGCCATTTGATCCTCGAGATGCTGCACTAAGATAAAGGTTTCCCAGAAAGCCCAAATATTTCTCAGCTATGGAACACAGTCTTCAGTAAATTCATACACTGATTTCCTTCAAACAGACCCAGCTGGGGGAAAAAACCAAACCAAAACCAAACATAAAGTATGTTCTCAGGAAATGTATTTAAGTGGCTTCCAGACTTACTTTGTTTCTGAGGTATTTGGAAGGACTCTTCATGCTAGCATTCAGGTGAGAGATATGAATGAATTTTTCTACACCAGCTTCCTTACTTATCTGTGCGATAGTCTGAGGAATATTTACAAATTCATCTTCAAATTTGAAGTTTCTAAAGCAAGACAAAACCCAAATGTTACTTTAAGAGCAATCAACAATGGCTGCCAATCAGCCAAAAAGCAATTATTACATATCAAAAACATACACTGACACTCTTTGTTAGAAACAAAATTTCCCTTTGTGACAGACTCTTCATATAATAAAAATTAGAGGCAAGTGAAATTGCAACTGTAATCTTCAATTACAGCTTCTCTGCCTTTTCACCTGGTAAGATGAAATCAGCAGGAAAAACCCTCTTGCCTGCTTGTCTGTGACAAATAGAAAATTCCCAGTGAAAATGAAAACAGGTTATTTTTATTAAAAGAAGCACTCCTGCACCTTGAACTCTGAGCAAGGCTGCATTTTTACAAATCCTATTCAAAATTTGCCTTGATTTGACACACTTAATTAGACTACAAAGAAGCTCAAAATTTCTGAGCCAAGTCAGGGCAGATGCTTGGCAGGGGGGAATCAGACAAAAACAAACAAGAGAACACTTAGGGGCTCATGCAAATGGAAAAACAATTTGTCAGAGCATTTAGAACCGTTTGAGAGCTGAAAGGGACTTCCAGGAGAAGCAAGAAGAAATCTTCCCTTCACTGTATGACATTCAAGGGGCCTAAATTAGGGGGTTATACTGTCACCCAGTTTGGTATCTGATCAAGAACAATACAGAAGCTCTGCCTCCGCACAGAACTGACATGACAGGCTGCCAACAATCCCAAAATTCTTCCCAACTATCCCAAGAAAGAGAACTGGCTTTTCGTGTCATTGCATTGTCCCTGTAAGCACCCTTGCATCTTGACCACTGGCTTTGGGTAACAAACATGTTATCCAAACACTTCCCTCTGTGTCCTTATCTCCTCCCACAGCTCTTCAGATCCCACTGGAGTCCAAAGAAAGCCTTAAAAATACAAAGTTATTTTTGAGCCTTCAATAACTAATCTGATCCTGGGAACCATCACTCCTGTTCTGCTCACCAAAACAGATTTAGAAACACACAAGAATGAACAACAGCCCTCTTGTAACCATGGAGTTTCAAACAACACAGTACACACAGAGGAGCCTGGACAAGTACAAGGCAAGGAGCAAAGTATTTCATGGCAGGCTTTGCTTTTTTTGACTGATGTCTCCATCTAATCTTACTTTTCTTCCTGTCCAAGTTTTTCACAAGCTCTGGGATGATTATAATGGTTACTCTGACCTCGTGTTTAACAAACCAGAGAACTTGATCTCAGGGTTTCAGCACGACCACTGATACCCACACGCATAAAATATGTGATTAAAACATTTGTGCCACACAGTGGCTAAGTTCTGTAACGTCTGAAAGTTTTAAACATGGACCAAGACTTATCACTTTGAATCTATTGAAACAGTACAGAGAACATGGTTTGGTGATTTATAAACAGAATGAAATTTTCTGTTGTTGTTCTCACACTTCCTTTCAATAATAAAAGAAACTGTCTTTTCTATAAATACTACTTTTTACACAAGTCCAGAAATTTTGAACATCAAAGGGCTTTTCAAAAAAAAAAAGGGCAACAAGAGCATTAGGTTTGTAAAGAGAGATGAAACCGATATCTACATTTGTTTCTGTCAACTACAAGAGCAAAAATTATGCACCATACAAAGGCAAATCTCACCATTATATTTTTGTCTGGCAGTTCTGCACTTTCAGTAAAACGGACACAATAAAAGCTTTCAATAAAATGGACAAAATTGCATGAACACATGCACACACAGAGAAGGTAGCAGTTACAGGTATTCTTAACCTAAAATACAGGAATTTTTAAATGGATTTCAAATAGGAAATATTTTTAGAAATTATCATTAAAGAATGCTTCTGTAGCTAATATTGTCTGTGCCAAAATTCTATCAAGGAATGATGTTATTAGTTATAAAGTAAGGGACTCCCTATCAGCTATTGCTGTTTCTAGCAGGCTATAACTCATCACTGTGTCAAAGCGACAGGATAAAATCTTATTTCTGTGATAATATAAATATAGATATAGCATAGAGTTAAATATAAATAAAATGTCAATGTAAATGGAAACGTAAGAAATTGGTGAGGCTCTGTCATCTATAGGAAGGCACCCAGGGAACACCTATGAGGTATGTGAAGCACATTTGAGTTTTCTGAAGAACAGAAGGTGTACACTGGAAAATACTGGAAAGAATGCACTTTCCCAAAGCAAATCACAACCAGGACTGGAGTTAACCATTTAAAGAAATTTTATATTCAAAATGTTTACACAGAAGCCAAGAACAAGGGCAACATCATTGCAAACGCGTGCTGTAAAACATGCTGGTGCAAATCCATCATATATAGGAAAAGAAAAAAAAGGAAAATTACTTTGTTTCCCATTCTTTTCCAATGAGATTAATGACCACATTGCTGTGTTCCACGGCTCTTCGGATGGAATCTTTGTCCCTACAGTCCCATTCCTGCAAGCAGAGTATCAAATCAAAAAGATGAGATCTTGCATAAACAAGCATCACCAGTGCAAGCTATTTCCCACCATTTCCATTTAGAGGCTAAACAAAAGCTGGAGTTGTGTCTTTGAGCAGGCTGACCTGGCTGCCTTGTACAGCCAGGGGTTTGTGCTTGAGCTCAAGCCAGACTCACCATGAAGAGAAGCTGCCCCAGGTCACCCATGGGCCGCAGGTACATCAGGTCATACTGATCACAGCGATAGGGGATGATGACTTGAGAGCCAATGCGACCTAAAGGGCCCCAAAAACCCCAAAGTTTCAAATACATCCCTTTCAGCAGATGAACTTCTGAACAAACAAAGCTTCCTTTCTTCCCCTGGCATTAAAGCACTACAATCAGACAGTTTTGCTTGAATAAGCTAAAAGTAGAACAGAACTAAGGCTCTTCTTGGACCTATCTAATTCAAATTCTTAAACAGGATTCTTTCCTTAATGTTTAGGCTTGTAGGACAAAATGCCAAAGCTTGTTAACAAACAACAGCAAAAATGGTGTGTCCTGTAAACATAGCACAATACCTAAAAAATGGAACATATACAAGGATATTTACATTTTTTAAGCTGCATGAAAAAAAGGGGGGAAAAGCAGCACAGGTTATTTTCCAAAATTTAAAATCAAAAGGGCAGTTTTGAAGAATTCCAATCAAACTCCTGCAAACCTTTTAGTAAAATGTCCTAATAAGGCTAAAACCAGAGTAATCAAATATGTGCCATAGCTCTCTTCAGACTTGCATTCTACAGAGGAGTAGGACTTCTTTTAATGACCTTAACCTTCAAAAGCTCCAAAACCTCCTTGATTCAAAACGCTTTTTACTACTTGTCACATGCTGGAACTTAAGCAATCTGCAAAACACTTTTAAGATACAAAATGCCAGAGACTTCTCCATCAGCCTGCAACCTAAAGACTAATTAGTTTCGTTAATCATTTTTTTGGGCAGATTTTTTAATCAGCGCTCCTGGCAAGCATTACCTAAGCGGTTGACAACGTATCGTCCCAGGAAACCTGTGGCTCCAAAGACAGTGGCCACAATGCCACTGACAGAGGATCTTCCACTTCTTCCATGAGGGATCACGGCGTGATGGACCTGCCGGTGCTGCTGCAACACCGCTGGTGCTGCAGTCAGGACAGAAACTCCATGGCCTGCAACACAGAACAGGAGAGAGTTGGGGACATGAACTGGGATTTGGCACTGCTAACTCACAGCTTATGTGGTTTTCTCAACACAGATCCTTTTCCTCTAAAATCTCATGCTGAGAGAGATTCCCGATGGGCTGTTTCACAGATATCTGGAGGGGTCAGAGGGGAGCAGGCCTGGGAAGTTGTTGGTAAAGTTAAGGACCAAACTGAGACGGGGAAGGAGCAGACAAAGTTATCAGTTCTTAAAGAGCAAGTAAAGCTTACTGTGAGTTTAAGGTGAAGCAAGCAAAGAACACTCAGCAAAAAAATAAAACAGAGCAGAGGAAGCAATCCTCCTATCACAGCTCTGCAGCAAGGAGAAAGGGAGAGATGCAAAGAGACAGATCCATAATACATGGGATATTACATCAAAGCAGTTCCTCTCCTCAAGGAGCTAGGAAAACTTGGGAGCCACGGAGGCAGGACATCATGAGGATAGTGATATACAGAAGCATGTGGTGACAGGGGAAATGGCCTCACACTGACAGAGAGCAGGCTTAGATGGGATATCAGGAAAAAACTTCTCCTGTGAAGGTGGTGAGGCCCTGGTATGGGTTTCCCAGAGAGGCTGTGGCTGCCTGATCCCTGGAAGTGTCCAAGGCCAAGTTGGATGGGACCAGGAGCAATCTGACACTTGCACACTGGAGGTTTTATCCCAAACTTAGTTCCTGGTTAGGAATTATCAGTTACACAGAAGCACTGCCATTGCAGCCACAGTACTCAGAAGATCAAAAGGATAAGGTGTGTTGTGGCATAAATTATATTCTGTTACCTCAGCTGGCAGAACTCAAACCAGAAAATCCAACCAAGTTTCAGTGACTGGAGAAGTTTTTTTGCTACCCAAATGTCTGTCTATCCCTGTTCTCTCCATACCCCACAAACTGGAAAAATATATTGCATCTCTAATTTTGTCCTGAAAGGCAGTTTGAGAGGCACTGAAAGTTAAAAAATCAATAATAATTTATATCCTTCAACTACTCTGAGACTTCTTTGCTGTTACTTCTGCAAAAAATTATTGGTGGCAGGCTCTTCATAATGCCTCTTTACTGTCATACCAACAAATAATAACCAATTACCGTTTTGTATTCTCCCACTTTTCTGTATTCCCTTGTTGTACTTACAAGTGTAGGTAAGCGTAAGGTGTTTAGTGATGAACGTATTTCCTTGTTCTGTAACTGTATGAGGTCTGGCTGCCATAAATTACCACCAGCTACCAATCATTGCTGCAAATTATATTTTCCAAAGAAGTTGTGGCTGTCCCTGGATCCCTGGCAGTGTCCAGTGCCAGGCTGGATGGGTCTCTGAGCAACCTGGGCTAGTGGAAGGTGTTCCTGCTCATGGCAGGGGGATGGATGATCCTTAAGGTCCTTTCCAATCCAAATAATTCTGTCATTCTATGCATTAAAGCTCAAATATCCACAGCGAACCCAAAGCGCCTTTTTCTCTACCCAAAAGTTTGTCTATCCCTGTTCTCTCCCAACCCCACGAACTGGAAAAAGACACCACATTTCCCACTTTGTCCTGAAAGGCAGTCTGACAGCCCCTTACGTAAATAAAAAACACGCTGCTCCCACTAAAAGGATATTAAATTCCCCCCTGCCCTTTACCAACAAAACCCGTTTGGCACCTCCCATGTTACTTAGCTTAAGAGTGTGGGCAGAATCAATTTAAAGGCAGGCAAAACCCCAAATTCACGGTTTAAATACAATATTGGTAGCTGAACACCGCCATAGATCGCGGCCCAAAGGTCACAGTCACCTAAGAAACGGCAAAAGGAATCCAAACCTTCAGCTTAGAGGGCAACGACAGCCCCAGCGCGACACCCGCAGCTACACCCCCAACCCATCGTGCTCCAAGCCCCAGCTCCCTGAGGAAAAGAGAGGCAGGAACGAAAAATTCCCGGCAGCTCCTTTCCAGCCGCGGCGGTGAGAGCTTCCCTAGCGCAGAGCCGGGAGGGCAGCGCGCACGGACGGGCCGAGCTCGCTGAGGGGCGGCGGGACAGAGCCGTGAGGGGCCCGGGACAGGGCCGTGAGGGGCTCGGCGGGGCCGTGAGGGGCTCGGCGGGGCCGTGAGGGGCTCGGCGGGGCTGACACTCACCTGCCCTTGGCAGCCGCAGCCCGCGGGCGCAGCGCGCCGCCGCCGCCGCCATCTTGTCTCTTGCTGGGGCGGGGCGGGCGGCGGGCGGTGCGCGGCTGCGCAGGGCGGGGTCAGTTCAAATGTTCATGGTGTTCGTGAGTTAAAATGATCATGGTGTTCGTGAGTTCAAATGTTCACGGTGTTCGTGAGTTCGTCAGCCCGCGGGGCACGGTGGAGGCCGGCGAGGCTGACCCGTGACCGGGTACTGCCGTGTTGGCCGGGCTGTGGTGCCGCTGGTGTTTCCTTCAACCCCTCAGGGGGTGACGGTAACCACTCCAGACACGGTAGCGCCACGGCCGGCCCGGGCAGCCTGTTCCAACGTCCAAGGAAGAATTCTTCTTTAAGTGAAGAGATTCTTCGTGGTGTGCAAACTGAGCCTCTCCTGGCGCAGCTTGAGGAGGTTTCCTCTTGTCCTGTGCCTTGTTCCCTGTGAGCAGAGCCCGGCCCCCGCCTGGAAGAGTTTGGGATTAGCGGTGGATGCGATGCTCCCCACGGCTGAGGAGGAAGGTGCGAGTCACAGTGGGTTCAGCCTGGTTACGGACAGCAAGGGGGAGATGAAGGCCTGGGCACTCACAAACCCAACCATACGATGGCGATGTGGGCTTGCAGAAGAAGGAAACGCTCCTAGCCTTGCTCTAAACCACTCCAAGTGCAGAGGCGAGCTGAAAACGTCACTGCTCTCCAATCCACCGCGTCAGGACAAAAATATTTCGTTGTCTTTCCCCTTTCAAGTACAAACTCTTATTTATGCCACGCTCAAACAGCAACGCGAACTCCTCCTCTGTGCTAGTAAATGTTTTCACCGTGGCAGAGTCCGGCTACAAGCTTGAAACCATCCGGCGAAACTACAGCTCACAAAGCGCCAGCTGAGAAAACTCTCGCTGCTTACAAGTTCAGTTGCACCCAAAGAACTACCGGTGCACACCCTAGTGCCTGCTCTTTCCTTCTCAGCTCTTTGAACCGGCATCATCCATCAGTCTCACAGAGC
Organism: Certhia americana; assembly: GCA_018697195.1. Taxonomy (NCBI): domain Eukaryota; kingdom Metazoa; phylum Chordata; class Aves; order Passeriformes; family Certhiidae; genus Certhia; species Certhia americana. The sequence goes on along the minus strand of CM031879.1, from coordinate 68,153,747 downwards.
AGGTATCCCTATGGAACGGCACCAGTGACTGCTCGCACACTAAAGGTACCGGGACAGAAAGCAACAGCTTAGCTTTTGAATTCCCACAGAACTGCCTATTAAGAAAAGCCATTAAATGCCATCCAGACCATCCAACCTGTGGATCCAAAATTAGTTTCTTTGCTAAAGAGAGTTACTATAAGCCCATCTCCAAAGAAGTTAGACGCCCTTCTCCGGAATAAACAACATCAAGGAAATGAGACCCTACAAAGGTGCCAGAGCACTGTTACTGGGCATTACCTGCCCGAGGCACTCCTACCAGCTGCACACCAATCCTGAGCAGAACTGCTTACCTTGTCCGACACAAGTGCACTGCCAAAATTTCAGAAGGCCGCCTCTGAGAAGTGGAAACCACATGCCAAATTGAGCAGTGTGAGGGGCAGTTCTTTGAGTGCAGCTGAAATTGTAAGGCAGCACCAGCATTCTCAGCTGACACTTGTGAGTTTTGTTTTTTTCGAGTTTGTATAACTGAGCTCTGCGAGAGTGAAAGAATGTATTAGCGTAAAAGAGTTCGTGCTGCCGTATGGATGTGGGGCAAATAAGAGTCTGTACCCGTGAGAGCAGCGAAACCCTTTTGTCCTGCCTGTTGACTTGAGCGCAGTGGCGATTTCAACCTGGATCAGCACTTTGGGTGCTTTAGGTAGGCGAGGTGCGTTTTCTTCCTTTGCCAGTCCGCACCGCCATCGTGTGGCTCATTTTATGTCAGTGCCCAGGAGAAAGCCGGGCGCTTTTCTGTGCCGGCACCATTCATCCGTGTGAGAGCAGGCAGTGCAGGGTTCTGTTGTGGATGCTCTCTTCCAGACTGAAAGCATGTGATCCTGCAAAGAAGGAAGGGCCGTGTGATTCTGCATGTGAAAGAAGACGAATTGCCTCGCTGTTGGCTGTGCAGTTTATAAGGCTGCAAACGGAAAGTGAATTCCCAAACTGCCTCTTTCTTCTAGAGTTTCTCCTGTGGGACCAGCTGCCGAACGTTCTTAGCCTTGTAACTGGGCTCTCTGAGACTGACAGTGCATGAGGGTGCCCAGAGCTAAGCGCACAGACCTGGGGGTTGCTAGACTTAAAAAGCTGTGAGGACAAAGTGAAGACCAGCGCTTGCTTTTTGTTCTGTGAGCTTTGGATTGGGAGCAATAGCTGGACTTATCAAGTTTTGAAGCTGGGCTCTGCAAGAGTGAAGGAATGTGATGGAACATAGACATAAGTCTAGGGAGTGTGTTGCTTTTTACAGGATATGAGTTAAAACCCACAGCTTCTTGAGTGGGCACATTTTGTGACTGGTAGTTCCACTTGATACAGTTTAGGTTCAGGAACTCTGCATGATAGAAAGAAAGAATGGGGTTTAGTTTAAATGGGTCCGTTTAGTTTAAATGGAAAATTAGCCACTCTTTGCAGGCTGTTGTTGGTAGCCTTCAAAGGGAATGTGAAACTGAGCAACTGGTTTCTCCTCTTTTGTTTCCAGATTAAAATGATCCAGCTGAGAGAGCCGAAGTGTCAAGGTACATGCAGTTGAAAAAAAAAGAAGCATTATATGAACGTGTGTTGTGCTGATTAAAGCTTCAAAGGAAAAGGGATGCCCAGCGCTGTTTCTTTTGTTCCAGGATCTTTTCTTTAAGGCAGTTGATGATCCTGAAGGTCTTTAGTCGAAACTGAAAGGATAGGATTCCACATGGAGCTTAGAAGAAATTTAACCTCTTCTCAGCTTTCCAGCTGCACACCTCAGTATCGGTTTACAGAGCCATGTGTTCCTTCTCAAGTTTCTTTCACTGTTTTCTAAAGCTTTCCTGAATTCTAGTAATAGTTTTCCGCAAAACATTTGCATTTCGCTTCTACTGATCTGTATTGGTGTCAAAATTTTTCAGAAGGTTGCAGATCTTAGTGACAGCAGAGCTTGCAATACCTTTAGTAAATTCTCCTTTTCCTCTTTTTCTTTACAAAAGCCCACAAGAACAGTATTAGAATAGAACGAAAGGCAAATAATTAACAGCATTCTTTTTGCTTTCCTTAGCCCTCCCTGCAGAGGAATACAAAGGTGTTAAGGCCATAACTCCCTTTGTTCCTGCTTTTGCTTAGTTTGAGATATATATGTGACATGAGATAATCTGGACTTTAAAAAAAGATCTAAATTTTCTCTTTTTTTTTCGTTGTGGGAGATGTATTGCCTTTTCATCTCTTCTGATCAGAAATCTCTTTTAAAAATTCCTTTATTCCAACTGGTTTCTGCTCCATATCATATAGTGATGGTTTGTTTTTTCTGGTTTCTTGTGGTGCAGAGGAATTTTCCCATTTGGCTAGTTAAAAAAAAAAAATAAAAAAATCACTATCTTTATCTAGGCAGATATTTAAGTCTTCAACTCTACCTGTCTCTAATTATACAGAGAGACAGAATGAACTCAATTCCTTAGGGCTTCAGTAGGGTCTGGAATCTTTTCTATAGAGTTCTGTTCTTGATTGCAGACATTTTGTCCCCTTTTTTAACTCCTATACTGCTGCTGCATAGCTGAGTGTGCTAATAGACTTTGCCTGGTTCTTTAAGGGAACTTCAATGCAATATTTAGAGCAATGAAAAAAGAAGCAATAGTATAAACTTGGCCAACGTTCGCCCGAAACCCCTCTGAAATCACAAGGATTTTGTCTGCCCTGTTAGAAGCAACTTTGTTTCTAACTTAGCTTTTACAAAAACATATTCTGTTCAGAATACAAGGAAAAATTGTTGCTGGCTCTTGAGATTGTATCTTGTTTGATTTTAAAAAAAGAGACTTAAAATTCACCTAGATGGCAATATCAGCAAGAGAAAATTTTGTAGAAAGTCAGGTCTTTAACTTTACCTTTTTATGTGTCTTTAATTATGTGAAAGGTAATTTTCTATTTTTCAAGACAAATCAACTCAGTACACTGTGGAGGTATTTTGCCAAAATGTCTGGTTTGCTCTGGAGATTGTTTGGACTGCTTGTATTTGGATTGTTTGTCAAATCTCGAAAGGATCAGTGTGAAAACAAGTAGAATCCTGAGATTTGTGTCTTTTCCTCCAGAAATATTTCTCTTCTGAGTATCCACCTGTCAGCCTTTGCTTTGAGCATTTTTTCAGAGAGAGGATCCAAGCTATGCTTTTCCACTTTTCCCCCAGAGCCTCCTGTCTTACGGCAGGTATGTCACAGTCAGAAGAACGTTCCTGCTTTTCCATAAGGACAGAAATAAAGACTATAGCATTTATGGAACAGCTGCTGCCCAAGTTGCTCAGAGTAAATGTTAAAGACAATCCGCTCTGTGTGCTGAAAGTCATGAAAGTGTGTGGTGAGAAATAATTCACAAGGAACCATGGTTGTCTCCTACACATGATAGACTGAGCAGGCAGTCTGAAGGAAGCAGAACAAAATCAAAAAAATACCCTATGAAGAGAAAATATTCCTATTTCTTCAGCTGTTCACTCTGCCACTCAGGCAAAGATAAGGAGGAAAACAAGATTTCCTGCTATTTTTACACATATTTTCACCACAGGTATTACTGAAGAGGACAGTGTTTTCCTAGGGCCAGAGACAAATTGATTAGTAGTAAGAATCTGAAAATACAGGAAAATACCAGGAAATTCTCTTTGTGCTTTAGGCACCCTCTTTAATTGACCCTTTTTCTTTGCAGAACTGCAAATATTAACAATGAAATCCCGAGGTTGCTTTCTGTTTTCTTGCACTGACAGATACCACCAGCTCTTTAAAGAAGTGTTTACTTATGTCCATAAAGGATTCTTAATACATTGTGCAACTGCAGTGCACAAAGAACACTTCCTCAGCAAGCAATTTAATTAGGTTTTTTCCCCTCTTCTTTCAAAGAAAGGTAAATACTGTGACAGGAGGTAAGTAATTAGAGAAAAAAAGGCATCCTGTTGTCCCAAACTGGCACTCACAAGCACTTTTTTAACATATTTTGGGTGAAAAGGCAAATATTTTAGCAGCTTTGTAGGGGTTTTAGTGGTTTTTATCCATTCTTTGCATGGGTACTGCAGCTTTCCCTATGCATTGCCATTTAGATGGTTGCTCCTTGCAGTTCCAAAAAGCTTCTGCAATCTCTTCCCTCAGAGCTCCCCACAGATGAGGTCAGGGGATACAGCAGCACTGTGCCATTGAGTGCTGTCAGGAACACTGTACACACTCAAAACATTTATTTAAAATATTCCATCTTAAGCATTTAACAGTAACATTTAATGTTAATGTTAAAATAAAATATAAAATATTCCATCTTAACTTTTAACAAGGCATGTTTAATAGCCAAGACATTCAAGCAGGAAATTAGCTCCTTTATGTATGATGGAATGATTTATATGTTACTAAGATAATAGATTTAATTGCTTTTCATCTTTGTACAGTTTCACCGTTTGCACTAAATTCAGCTGTGAAAGTGAAAGAAGATTATTTAGGTTCAAGTTCTAGCTATACTCCAATAGCAAAATGCTGAAATGTTTCCATTGCAAGCAGAGGAGAAAACATGTATATAGGGAAAATATGGATATAGTTCATATGAATTACGAATAAATTTCTATTAAAATTTCAATTTTGGATCCTGAATGGAACAGAAATTTTCACCATGACAATCAACAAGATAACCTCACATACAACCTGCTTCTTTACTGTATTTTTTGGAAAGGAGACCTAAGCAAAAGCAGAATTCTTTCATTATCCTGAGGTTAGGAAATGTAGTTAAGGCCAAGTTCTTGACAATGGGCCTTTTACAAGGATTTCCTGAGGAAAACCATGTCTGGGAGGGGAACGTGGCAAATATTGTATTATCTTGTTCCAGAGGAAGATGTGCTGTTTTGGGCTGAGACATCTACAATTATTTTGTATTTCATTATTTGAAAGAAATGCTTATTTCCATATTTTTCAGTACTGGTACTAATCTTTCATCTCTGCCCACACACATACATAGCCAGACTAATTGTTCTTCTCCAAAAAATGATTTTAAAATGGTGGCTTCTCATTCTAACTTGGAGGTTTGCAAAAAACATGGACAATTAAAAAATCTCAGAATATACAGATGAGAAGTAATTTCTGTGGTTGGTTGGTTTTGGTTGTTGGGGTTTTTATTTTTTTAAGATAGGGGTTTTTTTGGTTTGGTTTTTTTCTTTTTTTTTTTTTTCTGCTCAGACTTATCTAAAATCTTAGGTACAGGAACCTTGTCTTACACTATTTCTGTAAAGAACCATCTCATAATAAACACTCTCAACGTAGAATTCAGGAATAGAAAGAAAGAATTGTGTATAGCTGTCTTTGATAGTACTGATATTGCTGCACTTTTAATTTAGCTTGGCAATTATTTTGGGAAGAGCTCAACTGGGATAATCATCTGAAGGATTTTAGTTGCATGCCAATTGTTTGGATGCTTTCTGCCAGCTCTTCTCACCCTACAAAAAAGTCATAAATCCAGTGTACAGGACTGTTAAATATTGCCAGCAGCTTCAAATAGGCTCCTCCAGGCAGACAAGCAGGATTTGGCCTGGATAATGGATAACAAAGCTGGCAAAGTGTTCTCAATCACCACTCGATTTTCAAAGATAAAAGATTACCCTCCTTACCTTCCCCGTGTCCAGGACTGACACAGAAACCCTTTGTGTTGTTGTGGTTCACCAAAAGATGTATGAATAGGCTTCTGTCCCTTCCAAGGGTGAACCTATTGCTGCAAAAAGAGTTCAGGAATTTCCTTTGGTGTTTATATGGAATCTAAAAGCTGTCCCCACCCATTTGGGTAAGATGCCAGCAGATATTTGCAGCTCAGAGTGATGCTTAAGATTTTAGCTTTTATATTTTTCAGGTCCTGTACTGCATTAGTGTATAACTTTGAACTCCATATAGAGTGTTAGTAAGCTCTCTTCACATTTTGGTGAGACAAAACAATCCTTCCAGACCTGAGAACCAAGGACATCTTCTGCCTCAGGCCCTGAAAAGTATAAACAAGTGTGAATTGGGGGGAAGAGCAAATTGGGGGTGCATGACTTTATTAGCTGAAGCTGTAATTGGAGAATTAACCTCTGATATGAAAATAGACCAAACTTATATCTGTCTGAAAAACTCATGACCATCATCCATCTGGGGTATAGCCTCTGCGAGGCTTTTGGCTGCCCAAGGTGTATCTACTGAAGGCTTTTATTAAATATTCACCTTATTCTCTTAACTTTGTCTAGCTCCTGTTCTAGGTAGCCACTCCAAGGTGTCATTATTACAAACAAACACCACAGCAGAGAGAAAACCTTGACTTCCAGGTTTTTCCCAGGTGCTACCAAGATGTGCCTGCTATCTGGGACCTGAGGACAAAGGCACATGTGAAAATTCATAGGCTGCACCATAATTCCACAAGAGCACAAGGACCATCTCGGTACTTGCTGCCAACAGCATTCCAAACCCTGTCCTGGATTCCTGTCTGTGAAAAACGAGGTTCACTTTCCTGGTAAAGTTTTAAAAGTTTAATAAAAGACAATAAGAGGCAAGACAATAAAGCAAGAAGTGATAGGGCTGGGTGCTTGGCATTCAGCCAAGAGCACCCACTAACTCAGAAAACACTTCTTTAAAAACACCAACATGTTGCACAGTCATAGACCCTTATGCATTATTCAAAAACATTCCTTTGAGTTTCCCCCAACTTGCCCCCCCCCATTTCATCCTGTAAATCAGCATTTTTCTGTCTGCTAACTCTCTGATAATGGATGATCAATAAATTCCTTCCCTGGGGCTTCTGGTGTCACTGCCATCTTCATCCAGATGGGATAATCCAAGAATGTGAAGCTTCCTGATTATCTTTTACAATTCGCTGAATTAATTACTTGAACAAGAGCTTTTACATCACCATGCTATAGCCAAAGAAAAATATATTTATCCCACTACTATTTCTAAGTTTTGTTAATAGCAGAAATAAAAGGAATTCTATTCATACAGCAGAGTTTTCCGACATTATACATATAGCATTCATTTTAATATTTGTGAAAAGCCAACTTTATCAAATGTATTTGCAACACTGAAAGATGTGTCCCTTGCCTCACAGAGGCTGCTTAGAAGGTGATTTTCTGGAATCACAGCACCTTATTCCATCAGCCAGCTTGTCAGCTTGGGGATGAGAAAGCTGCAATGCCATTTCCCCTTAATTAGGTGCATTTCCAGCATGTTGATTCCACTGCAGCCTCATCACCCACCCAGCCCTCCTCTAAGGACCTCACCAAGAGGGGCTGAGAGCAGAGAGAGCGCTCCTGGCAGTGCTGCTGAGGTGTTCATGGAAACAGAAACTGATTTTATTGCAAACAGTAACAGCGTTTTCCTGCAGCCTGATTTGTGAGAGGAAGCAATTGTGTGAAATGCGTTCCAAAGAAACAAAAGGAATGCTATTGAAAATGAAAAATGCTTAAAATGGAGACACATAAGAGAAGCCATGAAATCTTTTTATTATTTATGCTGTTTGTAAAAGTGGAATACCAGAAACTCTTACTTTTTTCAGTGATCTAGGTATGGGTAATATAATATCATATTTCTCACCTAATATTAACTTTTGTGTTATGCTACTTTAAAAACAATGTCCTTAAAGAATAGCCAAATCATTCTTTTGGGCCAAAAAGGAATTTGCCCTAATTTTTTCACGATTTTAACTTCTCAAAATTACCAGTTAAAAATGAACTGGCAAAATATCAACAGTACTTTGTGTTTCTAGGCACAAGTAAAAGCTCCCAAAATATAAAAAGAATGTTTATGCAATGAATGTCGTATGGACATTTTAAAATTCCCCACATTGCAAGGAGCAACTGTGAAAAGAAATCCAGGGGAGGAGATGCTGCCTTCTGACACAGATCTGATAATAAAAGGACATCAGCAGGTCTGTGTGGGTGGTTGTCTGTGCTCCCACAAGCTTCCCAATACTCTTCCCATTATGTTTTAATTCTTCTGTATTTTATATTTCCTAGGGATTCTGATTGATTCAATGGGAGCAGGGTTGCATGGCAGAAAATATCAGTGTACTCAGTATATCAACCACGACTGAAGTTCCACTTGGCCTGAACTTATTTCCTCAGAATCTAACAAAATATAGCTTAAACCCCCCCCCCCC
>CM031879.1:68110939-68145538 GCA_018697195.1 Certhia americana | reverse complement strand
AGGGAAGGGAAGGGAAGGGAAGGGAAGGGAAGGGAAGGGAAGGGAAAAAACAACAGCAAGCATGTGCTATTTTACTGTTCTCCTGGGGACACACTTTTAAAAGGTTTCTGTGGTATCCCTACTCACAGGTCATGTTTTCTAGTCAGGTACAGTCTGAGTTACTCAAAACTTTGAAGTCATTTGCCTCTGACACTCTAGCACTGCTTTTATTTGGTGACTTTTCACAATGTTTTGGCTTTCTTATTTACTCAGGACTGGCTTTGTGCTGTTTCTCCTCAGAGATGCATCATAAAGTGAGGCAGAACTGAGGTGTGTTTTTAATCACCTTAGAACTGACAAAGGCCACAATAAAAGTAGTTTTCCATATTCGTCACACAGGTATTAGAAAATCAGCAGTCTTTAAATAATGGCAATAATATTAATATTCTATTACTGTTTGACAATCTATACACAATTACACCATAAGATTTTGTTTACAAATTATTCTTTAACACTAATTTAATTTCCATTTTTAAAATTTAACTTTCTAACAGAAACAGCTTCAAGAACTTTATAAATATTATGAAAACACTTGCAATATCATCTAGCATTCTTATGTTATGCAGCTATGTACAGATCTGCAGTCTTCACACAAAAGGAAACATTTACACCACAGTTAGAACAGAGATAACTGGCACAGCAACAAAACTGGAAACCAAGAATAACTGGAGTTATGGCATTTCTGCATCCCTGCAATGTTCTGAAGAGTATTTAAGTGAAATTGCTGATTTTTAGGATCACATCATATGGCACTCACTGTATCTTTCTGGCTCTTATAGTTGTAACAAAAAGTCAAAAGCTCTGAGTGTTTTGTTGAATTATTTCTGAGGTTTTGTTCCTTCATTTGGGTTATTCTGCAATTTTACCTTCTCTTAGTGTTAAATGGGGGGAGGGAAGATCCTGAGGCTGTAGGGATTGTCTCATCTCTGAATTTGTGTTTTCTTTGAGGCTTCATAAGTCAGCGTGGCTAGATTAATTTCTAGAATTTGACAATTATCTAAAGATACATATTTTTATAGCAGAAAGATTACTAAGATTTCAAATATGAGAAACTTAAAACATATGTAAAAATGCAGGAAAATAAAAGTTGAAGCTTTTTCTAAAGAAATAAATGGCAGCAAAATGTTACAGGCTATGCTACTGTGCAATGTAACTCCTCAAAAATAATTGCAAAAAATGTCCAAGCACTCCCTGTGCTTTTATTTATAATTCTGATTCTCTTATACAGAGCAGCATGTCACTTTTCCTGTAATCTGTTTTCCAAAAGCTGAAAGCTTGGAAGTTTGCTTTACTCTGTTAAGTCTACTCATTAAGATATAGAGACTTTGCACTCCACAGAGACCTCTGTTCAGTTATTGAGTGAATTATTTATAACCCACTTAAAGGCAGTATTGCTGTAAAATATTTAAATGTAGTTTAGCCTCTGAACCAAAGTCAATATAAAACAGACTGGTTTTGCCAAAGGGAATTCCATAGTTCAGAGATTCCCTTTCTACTCTAAGATTTTTCTGTTAGGATAATTTTTTAGCAGGATAATATTTATCTCTGAAGAGTATTCAATACATGTGTATTTTATTTGAAAAAAACCCTCCACAGCTGTGTTAATAAAATCACAAACACAAATCCCAACAAAGCCTGTTTACTCCCACACAGCCCTTCACTATTTCACAAACAAGTTCCACAGAGTTTTAATTTTTGTAGGTTTATTTAAAATGGCCTATCTTCCAGCAAATTATGTTTCATATTTGAGGCTTATTTGGGATGATGACTATGTACATTATTATTGTATTTATGAAAGAAAAAAATGTCCTGAACCATAAAAATCCAAAATGTTTGGAAAACGCGAGTTTTCATGCTCACATCTTGGGTTTTTTACACGATGTGTTCTTCCCACTACCATTAGTTGCAAAATTTCTTTGTCCATGGCACCTTTTAGTTCATTACTTCTGTGTTTGTGCTGTGCTCACCACAGAGCCAAGTGGGATATCCTTTCCTCAGGGAAAAGGCAATTTGTTTCCTGATTTAAAACAAGAACCTGGAATAGGTCCTGGTCAGTGGACAGCAATAGACACTTTGCCCCTCTCTTTCCCCAGTGCTCAGTGTGCATGTAGTGAGGTAAATTGTACAGTTGTATACAAATCAGTAGCAAATGTACAAGACAGACTTGCTGGTAATGTGCATGAGCTCTCACCCAGAGGGGCACGAGGCCTAGCAGCAGTGTCACTGCTGATAAAAATGTAAGGAAGAAAGGAGGCAAGTGAAACCCTGCCAAGTGAAAAGTGAATGGCACATCATTTTAGCATAACCAGAGGGGCCTTGCATGGAAGTTGAACAGGGACCACCAACTTTTTTTGCCAGGCTCAAACTGAATAGGAAGTGAGAGCTGAGCACAAAAGAGCTGCTGAGCTGATTTATATTTATTAATTTTTAATTATACCTGGAGCTAATCACCATGTGAAAAAATGCAGTTTCAGCACATAACATCCAGACCTTCCTTCCCATTTTCCCGTGGTCAGCATAGCTGACACCTGTCTAAGGTTTACCAGCATTTATCACAGTGAAATCTTCTGCACTGGGAGAAACACAGTGAGAAACTGCCAGAAGTTTTCCTCCCAGGCTGTTAAGCCTGCAGATGAACTTCAGACTTGCATCATTTGCAGTGATAATGCCTTGGGAACACCTGTGACAGGCCAGAAGGAAAGGAGTTAATGCTGAGAATAGATTTGCTTCAAGAATGTTCAAACCATACCTAATTTGTTCAACATATTTACACTATTAAGACACACTGTGTGTTTGCTTTTTTGGGTAGCTTACAGTCTTACATGAAAACAACATGCTGAATCTAAATTCAAAGGGAGAGAGGTGTGCAGGAAATGGATGGAGATACCAAGATTTGCAGCTGTGAGAAAAAGAAAGGAGTGTCATGCCCAGTCCAAATTCTTCCAGCTGCAAGAGATAAGCAATTGATTTCATAGAAAATATGCATTTCCTCATTTACAGAGAAATTTGTTTGAGAAGTTGACATCAATTTAAATCTGACACAAAGAGGTAACATACTTACATCCTGCCTTTTGCCATAAAATGTCTAATAAATATGCCTACAATCAACCTTAACAGCTGGAATAGACAACACTATTGCTTGCCAGCATTGTTTTAGTGATGCAAAATATACTAAACATTCTATTTGGTAAGATTAAAGCCAGAAATCTTGTGAAATTGTGTATGAATATTAACTTAGCAAATGGCAACATCCATAGCAATGGCCAAAGCCAACTGCTTAGGGCTGCATTAAGTAAAACTCATAACACATAGGATTTGAGCAGTAGAAAACAGTCCTGGTGCTGGATACTGAAAAATAGAAGTAAGTAAAAGAGTTAAAAATATTTTCACATTACAGAGAATTACTCATTTATACTTCAGAAAGTAGCAGGATATATTACTGAATAGGATGAAGTCAATTTAAGTCACAGTAATGAGGGATAAACAGCTGCAAGTGATGGAGTGGCATCTCTTCTGCAGGAAAAATTATTCAACAGGAAAGACTGGTTGGCTGCCAGAAACACAATTGTCACCAGTTGCCATTTGTCTTTTTGGGCAATGTTACAAGAATAATGAGTGAAATTTAGAAGCGGAGTAAAGATGGGTGCTACTGCCCTGGAGAATGAAAGCCCCAGGTATGGAGATGAACAACCTGGATACAGAGCTCACCATGTTTAACCATGCAGCCTCCATATTCCAGCCTGGGTGAGTCAGAAATATGGCAAAGGCTTCGTTAATAAAAACATCAACTCAAAATACTTAAATATTTTAGATAGCCAGAGGAATAAAATCAAATTCTTACAGGATTCTTCTTGTTGGAGTTCAAATAAAATACAAAATAAAAATGGTTTTGCAATATTAAAAGCCCTGGAAGACAAGACCTTCTGAAGAGAAAGGAATGCTTCTGTAGAAAGAAAGCAGACTTTGCTTTTGGGAAAGAAAGAAATTCAGGAAAGGACTGAAAGCCTTGTTCTCTTGACTTGTGCAGTTTGCTTTAATTTCTTCAACAACTGACCAATATAACCTCAACCTAAACTAGGTTGAGGCTAGCTTGAGCATAGGACATTTAAAAGAAACAAAGGGGTATTTAAGCTGGCTCGTATGAATGAAGTACAAACCAAGTACACCATCTAACCCCCAAAGCAAATGCTGGTTTGACCATCCAGATGCTGGTAACTCATCCTGCTCAAATCCCTCTTCTGCAATTTGCACAGCTGGAAGAAAGAAATCAATAGGGACTGATTGCTGGATTGGTGCACAGTAAGATACACAAGTTAAACTCCTTTTATCCTTTAAGTGTAGATTTGCTGCAGTCATATATTGGGAATATTCTTTGTTTCCTTCACAACTAATAGTAACTGCTTCTAAAATAGACAAATCCCTGCATCTGGAAAGTGGAGAATTTGCCAGGCTCAATGCCAGTGCTTCGGACCTTGCCTATAGTATCTTTACTTAGTCAAATATTTTAAAGACAGATTTAGCAGAAACATTCAGCCTTCTTGTTACTGGCCAGCCTTCATTACTTCTGAAACAAGAGAACATACAGGATCAAACAAGATGTTGGCTGTGAGATAATTCCTGTTCCTTCAGAAGGAACTAGATTTTCATGGAAACACAACTTGTGCTTTACTCCTTCACTGGCTGAGTTCATACATCTACAGCTGACTGTCTCATTTCCACAGATCAGGGGATGGGTTAGGGGTGCTCCATGCCTGTGGTGTATTACTGAAGATATTTACCTGCCCAATGTGGAATATGGAATGCAGGAATGTACATTAAAACAGTAGCTGCCTCGAAAGAACAAAGTCTCCAGAGTGCTCAGAGAAACCAAAGGCTTACAAATGCACACAGCTTGTTTCCAGCAAAGCTGGTAAGGGCCAGGCCTCTTGACTGTGCTGGATCTGGGGTTTCCCAGAGATCGGATCAATATCCCAGTTTCAGAAGTACTAGGAAGGTTCACAAAGCTGGGGCTCCAGGGAGGTCACAGGGCAATCATTTTTCTCCAAATACATAGTTACAAATATGCTTCAGAGGATCGCTTCCAATTCTTTCCAACATTGCTTACAGACCCTACAGATCATACCATTACATTCATAAAAATTTCAGTACTTATTCTGCAGACAAGCTAGAGCTACGTTTCAGACCTAATGTAATTATGGCATTTGTGGAGATGTGCTTCCCTGTCCTGTGTGATGTTTATGAAGTCTGAGAGAAATACCAAAACACAGACAAATGAGCTGAATCCTGAACTCCTATGGATGTCCTTGGTACTTTGTATAAATGATAAAAGTATCCATCTTATTGTCCTCTCATCAGCAATGCAAGTGCAGGTTCAATGCTGGGAATGAAAATTCAAAGTGTTGCCTGAGGTCACAACCTGGACAGCTTTGGTGATTTGATGGGTGATTTTTATCTAGTGCAAATCCCATGTAGGTTCTGCTTTCATGTGGGACACATTGTACAAATATTTTAGAGTGGTTTAAATTGATTGTGGTGTTGTGTGGGAGATTTTAAGTTCAGCATCCTCTGGGGAAGGAGCCATCGATCTTTATAAGGATTATGTTGCCTAAATAATTTTATGGATGGCATTGGTGCAGGCTGATTCCCTTGCCATATAAAAGCTTATTAGAAACTTCAGTGATTTGTAGTTTATGTTCTTGGAGCACCATCTAACTTATAGAAACTGCTTATAGTTTTCTGATATTTTAATAAAACCTTTTGGCGTAGTACTTGTAATTTATTTCATTATAAGAAACATTATATAAATGCTAAACACAGGCACAACAAGGAGAACAGAAAATGCCGAACAAAACTTTGCTAAAGACACGGTTACGTTTAGGGAATAAAAATGTGTGTATAGTGGGCTGAGTTGGCTGCCTATCCTTATTAAACAGCCAAGGAATTGTGCAGTGTCACATAAAGTGCAATAAATAAAATTAACATGCAAATTACAGTCAATCAAAGAATTCCCAAGGTCTGCATGCAATTTCAAATTACTTAGTACTTGTTTTCAGGCCCAGCTGCTTCCAGATGTGCTGTAAGCACATAAGGAGTCAGTGTAGGAAAGATGAGAAGGGCTCATTTGTCTGCATGTTTGAAATCTGAGCAGAATTTGCAAGCTCAGACTGTGTCTAGCCAGGAAATCAGGATCAGGATTTTCAGTGGAGATGACAAGAGTGGTGTAATCAACCACATAAACTCCATAAATGCATAAAGGATCCAAGTTCAGCTCCTGAGTGAATCTAGTTTTGTCCTGGCATTTATGTATTTATATAAACCATCCTCTCTGTGTTTTTTATCTCACATGGGGTAATACAATCTTCTGATGTAATTACACAAAGTGCTCAGAAATACTTACTTAAGTTAAATTACATATGATCTGTTATGTTGGACATAAGAGATGTCCAGGTGGGGACATTAATGGTTTCATGTACAAGGCTTGAATCAAAGAAAAAGATTATCATCTGGTCTTAATTACATTTGTGATAGTCTCAGACTATCACAAACTGTTCATGTTTTTATCTACATGGAACAATTCCCTACCTCATATGGGTAAAACCACATAGCGTCTGTTGCTCTTACACAAGCTTTAGGGTTGTAGTCATAGGACAAACATAAAAGAAGGGCAATACCAGGCACTGCTTGAAGTGTTTTGCCTTACTTAAAACAATTTAATGCCTTTTCAGTTCCTAAATACCTTAGAAAAGCACCCTATAACAAATCATCTTCAGATACCAGGAGGCACCACTATTGAAGGCAGTAAGAACAATTCCTGTTAAATCCTTGGATTGCCCTGATCATCTGGGCTGAGGGAAGGTTAATTCCAATTGGACAAGACAGAAATGCTCTTAAGATGCTCAGGGGATGGGCAGCTCCACCACAGGAGGGCACATTGTTTAACAGTGCAGATAGAGGAGCCAAAACAGGAATATTCCCGACCTGCCCTCAATCCATTATCCATACCTCTAATTTGAGCACTGTGCAGGGAGAAGGTGATTTAAGTTACCAGAAAAAGTTGGCACTGAGTGAAACTATAAATAAATATAGATAAGAAAAGAGGAAGGAGATTTGTAGCAGATGAAAAATATTCCTCTGAAACACTGTCCTGGTAGTTGCTGAGAAAAACTGTGCTGGACTGAAGATATAAGAGGTATTTTTGTAGCAGCTAATGTATCATGCCTGTCACAACAAGTGAACTGGATTCAGTACATCAGAAGATCCATCCAACACTAAATTCCCCAAAATAATTGGACAGCATAAACCTGTTTCCAGTCTTTTACTCTATGTGTTTGGTAAGGCTTAAGTCAGTGTTTAATAGGGCACAGTGAGGCTCTCACCACCACACTACTGAAAAAAACCCAACAAAGCAAGACAACTACTACTAGGATTTTTACCAGTTTTTCTGAGGTCTTCCCAATTATCCTGAGTATTTTCTCACCTTATGTTTGCAAAATAGAAGAGAGTTTTTTCTGTTTCAGTGGGTCACTTCAGAAAGCTTTTAGGCTGGGAATGAGGCCCACTGGAAATCCTGAGAGGGAAGTAGAGCTGCTTCAGACATATTTTCTCCCTTGTTTCCAAGCAGCTGCATTGAAATTATATGATAAATTATACAGGAAATTACATAGAGTGGTGTGACAGAGCCTCTCCTTTGATACTACTCCTGAGTAGACCTCTCTTCACAACTGGGGGCATCTCTGTGTTGGAAGGTAAAAATGGAATTGCAGAGAAGTGCAGTGGTGTAAACATGAACACCCAATTTTCTGGTATCCAGAGTCTTAGAGAGTGCCCCATGAATGTTGAAAGGTGTTTTCCTTGCATGCAGTTCCATGTGATGGTATTGGAATCAATTAAGTTGCATGACTGAGTTCCAGGAGGGAAATAAAAAGTATCCTAGGCTTCTGCAGCTGAAGGACTAGCACTGAGTGATAGGCAAGTTTCAGTAATATTTATAGCTTGCATACATTTCAAAAATGTTTATTGCTAGTTTCTAGTAATTGTCTCTTTCATCTGCTTCACCCAAACACCATCAGTCTGCAAACATGGGCTGCATACTTCAGAAAGATATTTATTTCCATGGAGAACCAGGATAGGAGTCACAGTGAGTTGTTTGTAAACAGTTTAAGCCTTTATCTGTTCACCAGGAACATAATGTCTTTGTATTTATTTACTAGCCATCATTTTTAGCTATTTCTCTATGGAGATTGTTCTCAAGTGAGTTCATTGCATGTGCCTGGTATTTCAAGCTCCAGGTTTCAGTGCTAGATGTTATCACTGGATACTAATTCCCTTAGCAATACTTCTGGCTGAATCAATACCACTACCCTTGAAAATCTGGTTTACAGTAGGAACATTTGCATGTATTAAACTCCAGTGTTGCTTCTGGAAATATCTTTTCTCAACTTTGAGTCTGACATTTAACAAGCAGCTCACTGTGGGGAACATTTAGAGGAAATAAGATGGGTCCAAAAAATGCCCCGAAAGACCCATCTTTGCTCTCCTGAGCAAAGAGGATTAAAAATAGTTGCAGTCTGTTTGACCAAGCAACTCTTCTGAGGCTCTTGAAGATACTGAACATAGCCAGCCAGAAAACACAGGGGTTTTCTTTAAAAGAGCACAGGTCCCCCTGTTAGGTTCTTCTGTCTTAAGTACAGTCAGTCCAGAAGTGAATAACCAGTTAATTGAGACATCCAAAGTTCATATTTCCTTCCCTATCTTTCTATTTGCCCCTTAGGTAGAGTTTTCTCAGACCCCCAAGGGGTTTCTCTTTTCCTTTTGGAGGCAGAGTGCAGTCCAAAAAGCATAGAAAGCAAAGGTGAGGAGCATTTCAGTTCCACTAAAATGGAGCTGAGGAACATGTGGAACTGATTCAGTTAATCTATTCCTTATCTTAACCAACAGCCTGATACTTTTTCATTAACAGGAAGTCATTGGATTCAAGTTTTATTTTATAGGATAGAAATCATCATGTTGGCCTCTGTGAAATAATAACTTATGTGCCCATGAAATCATTAAGTTACACTAACAATATGCAAAGCTTGGAGCTTTGTTAACAATCTCTACTGAGAGCATGATGGTCATACAAATACCTGGCACCTGCTGCTGCTGGAATCCACTGGGAAGAAAATAATACCCACACAAGTATCTGAGTGTCTCAGTGTTTCTCTCCTGTTTTTCAGGCTTTCTCATTCATGCCAGTAGTGAGCTGGATGTGCAAACACAAGGCTGTAAGGAAACTTGACAGCCTTTGAAATCACGTTTTTTAAGACAAAAATACAAAACACAGAAGAAGGACTGATGTAAAAGTGACATAACATCGCCAAAGAAGAGCAGGCAGGAATGGCAGGAAGAGAATGGCAGGAAGGAAAGAGCATTGATTCCTTGGATTTCCACTTCATGTACACTGCAGGACTGTTTGGAAAGCCATCAGATAATTGGGAAGTGTTTTTACTTACCCAGCCAATTAGTGCATGAAAGGCTAAAAAACACAGCTCACCAGGAAGAGCGTGAAAAGTTGGAATTGTCAACCAGACAGCTCAGTGTCCCTTGTCACCAAAATCAGAGCTCTCTTGTCCCCTGTTCAGATGCTCAGCTATCAAATCCTCTGCTACAATCAATAGATAACTACCACAGGTTATAAGAATAACATTTTCAAGGCACATGCACTTTTCTGTATCAACCTTCATACAGTAGGTGATTAGGGAATCACATTAGATTAAACTAATTGTACAATGAGACCTTGAACAGCTCCTTGACAATTGACTAAAACTCATCTTACAGAAGGAAGTGGAGGACAACAATTAATTCTACAATATCACTTGAACCAAATTCTTGTTTGAGATAAGAAACAAAGTGTCACTGAGTAAGGGTAGGATACTTAATCACTGCTAATAGTGTTATTTATCTGCTCTTAATTACGTCTCCTTTTCCTTGAAGTAGGGAAGCTTTCTAGATTACTCTTATAAAACCCACATATCCTACCTTATTGCAGGTGTAATCAGGAAGGTTAGAGCCACATCCTAAATTTTAGCTTGCTGGTAACTCAGACTGATACCACTCTGACTTCCACAGCCAGCAAAGATTTTTAGGCAAGTGCTGACAGATGTGGATCTGATGCAGACAAACAGCCTTTAGTATTTAATGTGGTGATGAGAAATTAAATTCCCTGAGGCATGAAATATAATTGTTCATTTACACTGAAAACCCATGGATGCAAACTCAACCATTATGGATGAGGAGAGCTGTAAAATAATAGATCTGAATCTTCTTTGAACCAGTGTTGAAACTTTAATATTTTCTCTAATTAGTCTCTGGGGAAAATGCTTGCAACAATAATAGCATTGGTACAGGTATCTTGGTGCTAGAAATGGTAGAAAAGTTGGTATATCCACACAGTTGTTCCTCAGTGAGTCTTTCTCAGACCAAGTGAGAGAATTCCCTGATAAATAATAAACAAATAATAATAAACAAATAAATAATAAGCAAATAAATAATAATTTTTAAAAGTACATGCACCTTACATTAGAAATTTGGTGTGAAATAAGGCTGCAGTCCCAAAGCAATCCCAGAAATTATGTTCTGGTTGTGAAAATTCAGAGTTTGTGAAGTATCATAATCCAATATATTGTATGAGATCTTTTCCCATATATTTTTTTCTTCTTGCATATTTTTTTCTTCTTGCAATTTGTGCAGCAAAGGTCACAAAGAAAGAACTGATGGAGTTTGGGGAGTTTAATTGCTTTCAACTTTGATATATTAAGCAGGGTTTATCTCCAGTTATTTGACTTGGAGCCGAAGCTATTCATTAGATGCAAAGGAAGTTGTTTGTCTGACTAAGGAGTAATAAAGCTTCCACGTCCTTACCAGGGAGTCAACAACATTATCATTTGTCATTATAAAATTCTTCCTCTCCATAGCAGGCAACAACAGATCTTATTTGCAAAATGATGGGGAAACTTTCACCCTCACTGCACAACTGGCAGGGGCTCAGGGTGGTAACACTGCCCTGCTGACTATTCCCCATCTCATTTCTGAATGTCTCCCATAAATTATGGAATTCTGATACCTCTCAGATCCTGGTTGGCACAGTAGACAAGGAGATGCCCCTGCCACCACACCTCCCTGGCAGCACCTCAGCGTGGCTGAGGAGGCAGAGAACACCCTAAGGCTTGAAATAACAAGCTGTCACTGTCTAGGCTGGCAACTGCAAACCAGCCCATGACAGCAAAAATAAAGAGTGTTTAGAAATGTATGAGTGAGTTTAGATTAGTTTATTCCTTCCTGTATCTCACACCACTCAGAGAAATTATCTTTCTGAAGCCCCTTTCCATGTATTTTTTTCCCCTTGTTTCTTTTCTTGTAGTACAAAAATCATCAAAAGCCTGACTCTAATGAAAGGAGATTTTGTGTGCTTATTTCTGTCTGCTTTGTCCACTTTTCCTTTCCCCTCCTTTTTCAAACTGTAATTTAAGGACAAGGAAGTAAAGCATGAAGAGTGCTCAAGCTGAAGAAAACAATTCTCAGAAGCTGTCAAAAGCCAGCAGATGCTTTGAATATTCATTTTGTGAGACATTCATTTTTCAAGAAATGCTGCAGCTGAATTGTGGCTGCTAGGCACAAAAAGGGACAGCAGCTTGAATAGACAGCACAGGTTTGGTGTCACAAGGTGGTGACAGCGAGCTACTGCATTCTCATGTCTGAGGATGCTGAGAAACCCAAAAAGTGTAATCTGTGAGGATAGAAAATGACTGCTCTGTGTGACACAGGGAGACGATGGCAAGAGCAACTTGATAATTTTTTTTCAAGCTTTTGAGGAAGAAAAATTTCATGCCACTATAATAAAGGAATGGGAGAGAGAGAGCACAGACAGGAGACATGACGAATGGGAAACACTGAGCAATGGGGAAAGAAGTAAGAGGAAAATACTGTTAAAAAAATCAGCTCATGCCAAATAAATGAATCAAAAAGCATTCTTCCTTCTCTCATGAAAGATTCTTTCAGTTTAACTGAAACACTTTGAGAAAAACACTGCAAATAAGTAGAATTGTTTAAATTAACCCAGAAATAAAATGTTTTGCTCTATAAAAAGAAATAATACCCAAATCTGATGCAAATATTGAATTAAACTGAGAAAATAAAACAAAGCAGAAGTCAACGCCTTCCTAATTTTTCTATCAAGAAGAAATGATTATATAAAAAAAGATCCATATAAAAACCAACCAATTTTCATAGCTGGCATAAGTTATTACATTTCACATCTTTTTGTAGTTCTAACTTTGTTTTAGTCTCTTCTAGGAATGTTTGGACTGTTAGTGACTCTGCAGTAGTTGTTTTTCTCTGCAGTTACACCTAGTGAAGAACAATCCTTCTTTTTCTACATTACAGCACCTCTCAAATAAAGAGCCCCAAACAATAAATTTATCTTGGCCTGCAGTGGCTTTGCTATGCAATCCTTCCAGTGGAAGGACAGGTGAAGTGCCAAGTGAAAATATCAAGGTTTTAGTTGACAATATTTAATTGTTAAGATAAAAGAATTGTTATCTGCAATATCTTTACTTGGTAAGGTGAGCTAATAGGCTATGACTTGACTTCAACTGAGAAACATTCCCTCTACAGCAAACCAAAGAAATATTTTGGAGGACTCAGTAAGATCACTTGTCTCTTGAGCAGAGGAGATTCAGATTGATTCTTCACACAACTAAATTAATGGCTTAAAATTGTAACTCTTTGATCTCTTGAGACAGTACTGGTTCAGAAGCTTCTTTCCTCTGCTCACTCAGGATGGGCCAGCTCAGGCTACAGGGGAAGATTAAATTGACTTCATAACCTAATTGACTTCATGGCATCCTGTTCACTTCTAGGCAAACCCTGCTGTCCTCTCCACCTGCCATTCCATTTCTTTTCTTTCTTAGAGTCAACTAGCAAAACTTTCTGATGAGGTGGGGAAAAGTGAATTAAACTATATGAAAGCATAAGAAAACCTTCCAGGTGGCATTGTTTATTTGACAGAATGAACACCTGTCTTCTGCACTTCTTTCACTTCATGTACAGTTCTGAAAAGGGTTACAAAACTACTTGACATTTTGTGACAGGCCCACTGTCATTGCCATAACACAAGGGGACAACACAAACAGGCACACACACTAGAGCTGGTTAAGGCAGCTTTTCTGTCCTGAGAGCATTTTTGGTGTGCAGCCCTGAGACTGAAAACCAAGCAACACAATGGATTCTTCAGCTACAGCTGTTCAGGTTCCAGATCAGATAAGACAGCTCTGCTTTAAACTTCACAGGAATGTAGAAATTGAAAGGTAAAGAATATTTTCTAAGCATGGAGTGATGCAGAAGTGTGTATATTTAAATCGAATCATAGGATTATTTAGATTGGAAAAGACCTCCAAGACTGCCAAGTCCAACCTGTTACACATCCCCACCTTGAAAACAAGACCATACCAGTGTGTGTCACCTCCAGTCATTCTGCGAACATCTCCAGGGACCAGAACTTCACCAAAGTCCTGGGCAGCCCCATCCAATGCCTGGCCACCCTTTCCATGAAGAAAATCCTACTGATGTCCAACCTGAACCTCCCCTGGCACAGCTTGAAGACATGTCCTCTTGTCCAGCCCCTTGTTCCCTGGGAGAAGAGCCTGACCACCACCACCACCCTTTCCCCCCCCCCCCCCCCCAAACAGTCCTCTCCTCTGACACCTTCGCAGGAGACATTTAACACTTCAAAGGCAGTCAGGGTTCTAGGTGGTGGCAGCTTGGGTCCAGGAGCTATCCTGGTACATGCAGAATTTTATCCGTCAGAAGCCCATTCCCGGCTCCGGGAGCTGGACACAAACAGGGGCCCTTTTCTGTGTGAAACAAAGCTCACCCCCCAAGGTTCCTGATGTCTGTTTGCAGGAGGCGTTTAACACTCCAAAGGCAGCCAGAGTTCTAGGTGGTGGTAGCTTGGGTCCAGGACCCATCTTCATCTGTGCAGAATTTTAGCTGACAGAAGCCCATTCCCAGCTATTGGAACATGGACACGAACCCTTTCGCTGTGGAACAAAGCTCACGCCCCCAGGTTCCTGATGTCAGTGTCAGAGAGTTTTGCAGAGACAGATGGCCACCCCTGAGCCTCCTTTTCTCCAGGCTGAGCCCCTTTCCCAGCTCTCTCAGCCCCTCCTGGTGCTCCAGACCCTTCCCCAGCTCCATTCCATTCCCTGGACACGCTCCAGCCCCTCAATGTCCTTCTTGTCCTGATGTTCCCAGAACTGTCCCAGGATCTGAGGTGTGGCCCCAGCAGTGCCCAGCCCAGGGGACAGTCACTGCCCTGGCCCTGCTGCCACACCCTGGCTGGCACAGCCCAGGTGCCAGTGGCCTCTTGCCCACCTGGGCTCATATCCAGCCCCTGCCCCCAGCACCCCCAGGGCCTTTCCCAGCTTTGCAGCCCCTCTGCTCCAGCCTGGAGCTGCAGGGGGTTGGTGTGACCCAAGGCAGGACTGGGCACTTGGCCCTCTGGAATCTCGGACAATGGCCTGGGCCCATGGATCCAGCCTGTCCAGATCTCTCTGCAGAGCCTTCCTGCCCTCCAGCAGATCCACACTCTCATCCAGCTGGGTGCTGTCCATGAACTGACTGGGTGTGCATTCAACCATCTCATCTAAATAATTTTGCATTTTTGATATTGCATAACCACAATTTAGAGGAAAGTCTTTGTTTTCTGCATTGTCAAAGCCCCTTTCTAGGAAACTCCCATTCCAATCAGTCACTGTTTTTTTATGCAGAAATCCCGGAATGATTGCTTACATTAGTGAAACCCAAAAGCAGTTTTATTAGAGTACATGAAGTGAAAGGAGAGGCCATACATTTTCAATTTGTGATGGTTTTTGATGAAGGATAGGCACTTCAGTACAATTTCTGCCTCGGAATGTCTTACTCCTACTATACAGACATTTTTGTGGCTTGGAAAAAAAATAGGGGGGAAGTTCTTTTGATAGTAGGGGACTCTGACAGTGGGACTTATTTTTCACTGCAAATTACAGTAGGTTGCAGTTACTGCAGGGCTAATTAAGGATTTATGAGCTGCTTGCCATCTAAATGAAAGAAAAACTAGCATACATGTGGCTTGTGTTCTTGTCTCCTAGTTTTGCCTTGGAAGTTTTGAGTGTGACTTTGCCATGATAGTAGGGCAATACCAAGAAACAAAAACACAAACTCTGAGAAATGTCTTATAACATACAACAAAAGAAGGAAGGCTGCTCCTCATTCCTTATTTATAAAAGGAAGCTAACAAGCAAAGGAAAACAGACAATGCATCTTCCTCCCACACCCAGCTGTCAGAATTGGTGTTGTGGAAGGAATGACACTCATTTGTTCTTGCATCGTCTACTTTTTGACCATGCATATAATTCACAGATAAATTAAATTGAAAACAAAAAGTATTTCTTTCTTTAAACATTCAATAAAACACTGTGATTAGGATGAAAGTTTCCCATTGAAGTCTCTCCTCCACCAAGATAAATGGTTATTTTTAATGAAAATTTTCTTTGCACCTAAATGGTGCAAATGAATTACTGAGAACTTTGGTTTTTTTCAGTGTCCAAGGTGAAAAACTCCAATTTAGACTTAGCAAACCATTATGTTGTACAGTTTCCAATACTTAAATCATCTGTGGTAAACCTGCCTGACCCCACAAACCATTCATTGTCAATATAAAACATTGCTGTCATTCTGCAGAATATCCTATCCTATCCTCATTACAAATAAAAATGTGCTTATTCACATTTATACCCTTGAACTTCTTGGGTCATATGGGTTAGCAATGCAGGGTGAGTATACCCAGGTGTAAAATAGTAAAGGGCATGACTGAAAGAGGGAAAAGCAATTTGTGGGAATTATTAAGCAGAAAAATCAGGCTTGTCCCAGGAAAGAACTGGGGACCATAAACAGGACGAAGTGTACCTGGAAGAAAAACACAGGGATGGTACGTTGTGCTGATTTGTGTTTGTGTTTTTTAAATACCTGACAACTCCTGTGATTTTACCTCAGCTCTTAGCCTTCAATATTAGCAAAAAAACCTTTTTAATTTCTTTTTCATGGAAAGGTTTAAAATGATTGCACGTTGAGCAGGCCACAATGCCCCATGGTCTCCCCGAGCAGTTTTAAATAATTTGCCTCCTTCTACCATCCAGCTGTATGTCTTATGAGAAGCAAGGACCCTTCCCTCTCCTCCAGGTGGATGCTGCTTCATGGATGGCACTTCTTAATTTCACCTCTTGATCTTAAGCAGGGATCAAAAGATGTTTGCCAGAAGAATGATTTTCTCTCTGGAACTGAGTTTACTGAAGAAAAAATGCCATCTCTGTCTGTGGATTCAAACAGACTGAAATCCTTTAACAGGTCCAAGCTATGACTCTGCAGCCAGCTGAGCAGACCTGGAAGTGAGAGGCTGGAGGTACATGTCTGGCAGGGTAAAAAACCCCAAAGCTTTCAAGAGAACTCTAAGTGGAGAGAAAATTGTGTTTAAGATAAGTGCTTAAAATTACTAGAAAATACGATAAAAACCAGAATAAGAAGTTTCAGAAGGCTCACTAGGCAGTAGAAGTTGAGGAGCTTTGGAGAATATATTGAATTTAATTGGTTTTTCTGCCCAGCCCATTTCCAGATGTCATTCAGGTTAAGTTCTTATGTGGCTGATGAATGACTGGTGTGGTAGGATAGTGCCATACAAATGGAAAGGTGGGAATTTTCTGCCAGGATCAGATCTTCTCACCCAGCACCCTGCCCCTGTGCAAAGCTTAAGTGTGTTGAAAAGCAGCATAAAGAAGAGTAACTCTGAATTATTCATGCTATAAACACAGGCAGAACAAGTGTGTGACGCTGATCTTCCTCCATCAAAAACATGGGCAGAGAGCAGAAATGCTCCTCCTTAAATCCACCAGTAAGCATTCCAAGCTTCTGGCTGGGAATTCCTCAGGTCCAGTCAGGAGAACACCCTTAGTTCACTCCCCTCCTGTGGCCTATAAGCTCTGCTACCAAGCACCCAATGCAAAGTTTTGTGCCTCCAGGATGATTCTCGTGGTTGCTACTCTTGCCCAAGATTGTGGGTGCTTTCCATAAAATGGAAAAATAAATCCTGTTTTTTCACTATGGATTTCTTCTTCCCACAGCAGTGCTGTTGCTGTTTATGGAGGGGCTTGGCAAGCAGGTGCCCAAGGCCATTTTCTTCTGTTCACTTAATTCCCAGAGTCTTTCCAAGTTCCCATGTCTCAGGTACCACTGCAGGATTATGCCCACCTTTGAAGTTATGAGCTACTCCTGTGTATATTGCCATAGAATGACAGACTTTGTATTTATGCATTAAACATGTTTACTGAATTAGGAGATAAGCAGAGAATTCATGCCAGAGAACACTCATGCTTTTTTAAAGACAAGTCACAAGTCTCTTCTAACTAAGAAACTGTTTAATATTAAAGACTTTTAGAGATGTGCTTTCCAGTGATCCAGAAAACATCCAGCACTGGGAATCCCTGGGACCTGATGATGTCAGAGCACTGTGACAAAAAACATGTGGTGAAAGCCTGTTAAATCTGTGCCATCACCAGGAAAAAATACACAGTGCAGCCACAATGCAGTGAAAATGAAAGAATAACTATAAGTATTTCCAGTGTTCAGTGCCAATTGAAAAATCCAGGGAAGGTCAATTGCACATTATCTCACTTAACCGGCAGAGGATACATTTGCCCTGTAAGCATTTTGTATTTTACAGCAATAAGTGTATTAAGAATATAATTTTTCCACAGTAAGAACAGCAAACGATAAAAGGAAAGCAAAAAATTTGCTTTTTTATTTCTCTGAACAAAAAGACCAGGACAGTAAGTGTGACTTCAGAAAGAAATAAAAAGGAAAAACAGGAAAAAGCCCCCACCAAACCATCAAAATGAAATGTCTACTCAGAAGAATTGTATGTGATTAAAAAAACCCGTGTCTAATCACTGATAGACAGTTCCTATCCTATGGGCACTGTACAATTACATTCTTTGCTTTACACAACATTATTAATATATTTATAAGAAACAACTGTCTCTCTGGTATATTCTTGTCACTTTCTAATACCAGACTTACACAAATATCAAGGGATGATAGGAAAGCACAAAAGCAGCCATTAAAATGTCACTTAATGTCCATTAGGTAGATTAAAGAATAAGTTCACAAGGGAGAAAATGCAAGAGAGTATCTCCAATTTCAAAATCAGAGGGGTTTTCTTCAAGAACATCTGAGCTTGTAAGACAACATTGAGGCTCAGAAAAACACCTCCAGGCTAAGGAAAATACCATGAAACACTCATTTACAAAACACTCATTTACAACCAGCTAAACTGACTGTGCTCATTATTTGTACATGGGTTGCTGGATATTATTGTTGACAATTTTACGTTCAGACCAGACCATTTATCAAGTGTAATTAATGTGTCAGGCTTTAGTTTGAAAACCTTGTACTGATAATTCTAACTTCTCTACTCTAAGTTGGATTATCCACATGAAGTTTTTAGGAAAATAACTGTCAGTGATAAGACTAAAAATACGATGGCTTGTTCTTTTCCTAGCTCAGTTTCCATGTTTGACAGGTGGTACGTGGCAAAATAAAACAAAACTGTCCCAGTACCTTTTCACTTGACATGAACCAAAAGAAGCTACAGAATCAAGTCAGAATCTCACAGAGGTGGGATTTTTAAAGGCAGTTATCTCAGAGGATATCTTGAAGCAATGAAGCACTGTGGAAATCTGTACTTGTGTCAGTTTTCATCCTTATTCCTGAGACCCTGGTTCAGACAGATGTGACACAGCTAAACTTTGGACAAAACCCTGAATGCTTTTACCATTATGACTCAATTCCCATATGGCATGAAACTGCCTCAAGGTTGGCACACCAAACCAAGGGTTTAAGTCATTAAGTAATGGAAAGCAACCTCATGTCATTGAAAGGTTCAACATTCAAGCTGAGCTCAACAAAAGCTTGTAGACAAAAGTGTTGCTTCATAAATGTCAATTTGTAAAAAAGAGGAAAAAATCCCTCAAACTTCTTTTCCTTTCAGAAGCAGGGTTCCCAGTGGCACAACTCTGAAATGCCAGGAGTGAACATTTCCCCTGGTGATCTGAGGGAAAGGTAATAATTTGAAACTCTTTGTCACATCCTCAGCAGCTGCAACCCGTTTTGCTCCAGAAGCAGCATCACCCTTGAGTGGAGCAGGGCTGCACCAGCAGGCCTCACACAGAAGAAATGATTTCTATTGTACTTAGAAGGGCACCCTAGTGCAGAATGACCCTAAGAAAGCCAGCTCTGTGGTCAGCACCATGTTCTGAAGGTCAGAAGTTGATGTCCCAAAGGTGGGAAGCTGTCAGAAAGCATTTCCCTGTCATGAGAGCACAGACTCATTCTACAGCTCTTTGTAGCCTCAGTGCTCACACCTGGATAAATCTGCTTTACATTTAAACTCTCTCCTTGCTTGTGGACTTAGTATTTTTCTACCATAAGAAATAACAGAGTGGTCAGATAAAAGAAAAGTTCTGTGAAACCACCGAATGGTACTTTGGGAAAAATTATTGCAATTTATTCTTTCCAACAATAGCTTGCAGTACTACATGAAGTGGCAATAACAGACTGGTAGACTTGGCCAAATACTTCCAGTTCATAATCTTAGCTCTGAAAATAGGCAAAATGCTAACTCAAGGTCAGCTCCAGTAAACAGAAATCTCAATTTTTACAAATGAAGTTCACATTCAAAGCATGTTAGTCAGGGTAATGTTTTATGATACATGAAGTGTCGTATCACCACTTGTCTCAGTTACTGAAGGATTTTTGCATTTATATAATATGTATTTGCATGTATATAATATGTTCAGGCAATGTTTAAGGATTTTTCACATAATTATAATCATTTATCTAGTTTAAAAATCTCAATTGGTTAATACCAAATCATATAACCTCTTTTACTTGCAAAATTACCTGTAGATTAAACATATTAGGCAGGATTGTATTTCCTGTGGGACATAAACAAGACTTGTTCTCTATCCTGTGTTGGTGAAGTCAGCTTGTAATTGAGTTTCTTTGTAAAGTGCAATAGCAGCAGAGTGTAGCCTAAAGACTCTCTCTTCCTATCACCTCCATCATTAAAACCCCCAGTTATTTATCCATACCTTGAAAACAGAGCTCCTAAATGCCTGTGCTTGACTGCTAATTGAGTCTCTCTCCCTGCACAGGTACTGGTTGAAGGAACTGCAGCAGTACAGAAATGCAACATTTATTCTGTCCAACTCTTTGGCTATTTACAGTATCATAGGAGAAAGCCTCTGGTGTTGGGAAAGCTTAAAGTATAAGTTTTATATGTAAAGAGACAAAGGTGACATTACCTCTGAACAAAATAAAATAGAGGGAGATGAGAAAAAAATGTGATGGTCCTGTCCTGGGTTGATGCTGAATTGTATCCCCACTCGTCTGTTTAGCTAAGAAATAAGTCTTGCACCTTTAAAACTGGACATGAGATTGAAGGAGAAGTGGTGGAATGTCCGAGGTGGTTGTTTTCAAAACATAAGAATTTTCAGGGTTTTTTTCCACACAGCCTGTGTTGTCTGCAGTGCAGATGGTGGGGCAGAGCTCTCTTGCTTTTTGTTAGTTTTTGGCTAGCTGAAACAAAGAAGTTCTCTGGACTGTGGGGTTTATTTTCTCCCCTCCTTTTCCTTGGAACTATTTGAACCTGCTCTCAAACCTGGACTCAAACCCAGCAGATCCCCAGGAGCTCAGAGCCGTGTCCCACCGGGCTTGGCTTGGGCCCGGCATTTCCCAGCATGGAGGGACTGACAGCAACTGAGTGAGCCGAGCTACAGCCCATGGGAGAGGCTTTCTGAATTTGTCATCTCTTTGGAGCAGCGAGAGGTTTTGTTGTTTAGTATTGTTCATTTGTTGTCCTGGGGAGTGCTTTGCTTGTTAAATAAAGAATTTTTTTTCCGCTTTCCTCGAAGGAAAACTTTTTCCTGAACTAGCTGGGGGAGAGGCCAGTTGGATTTGCTTTTTAGTGGGACCCCACTTGGAGGTTTCTCCCCGAATTTGCCCTAAACCAAGACAGGCCCTCAGATCCCCATGAAACATCAGCAATCCTCCACAGCATCTCTGCACTCTGTGCTTTATGCAAAACCTCTCTAAACGTTCCATTCCTACTGCAGTCAGCTGGACGGTTGCCATCCACCTTCAGAGGGGATGCTGTTGCAATCCCGCCCTGTTTCTTCATCTCCTGTTAAAATTCACTCAAAACTCAAAGGGATGGCACAGAACCAGAGAGGAGAGGGAGTCCTCTGAGTGTTCACAGCCGTCACAAAATTGTAGCATGAGATCCAGCTAGATTTCTCAAAGGAGAATGTGAACATCTGGGATTTGGCTGTACCAGTATTTGCTGTACTACTAAAACACTTGATACTATGGACCTAGCAAAGCCACTTTATTTTAAAATGAAGAAAACTTGTAAAGGTTTTTAAGACTGATAGAGATGACTGCATTTCAGTGAATTCAGGTAAATACTGGAACGTAACAGATGCAATTATTCTTTAGAGGGTAAGTTCCTCTTCATTCCTTATGGACAGAGAGAATATGGGTTTGAGTGAACCATTTCCACTAAAGGCAGGAAAATTATATGGACTTAAAAATCTATAGGTTTCTGCTGAAAATGGACATCAGCAATTACTTTGTGTTTTAGAGTATAAGTGAAGGCCATCAACACCAGCCACAATTTCCTTCTTTTAAGTCCTTAACTGCCAAAATCACCTCAAGATTAATTTTTCTGAGTACGTGTTATGGACAACTTCTGATTCATTGTGACTGGTTTAGAATAAATCTTCTGGACTCACATCACAGAAGAAACCAATTTGTAATTAGTGCATAATTACTGGAGGAAGAAACACATGCCTTTAAAAACACCAGGATAGCTGGGAGCTTATCTAAGTAAAGCATCCCACAACATTCTTGTTTGCTTGAGGAAGCCCAGGCACAGTTCTTTGAGCTATTTGGTTTGGGATTTCAAGAGATTTTTTTTTTTTTCCCACCAAAAGTTTTACTGCAAGCTATGGCAAGTATAATTTTTTATTAACCAATTTTAAATGTATTCTACAAGCAAGCTGAAAAAACTTGTGAAATTATTTGGGTGACTTTTCCACTGTAGACCTTTGCAAGCTGTCTCAGAAGATGAAAGCCTCAAATACCAGAAGGGAATTTTACATGACCTGTGGTGACCAAAATGTTCATTTAGAGATTGTGGATTGCAAATAAGAGAAGTAGCTGTATAGACCAAGATTTTCAAAAGATGCTAGAGACAGGGACAACTTTAAAGGCTTTAATTTTCTAGGAAATAAAACCTGCTCTGCAAATGTTGCTACTTCTTTGTAAAACAAGTCCCAGTAGTGTGGCTGAGGTTACCAGTCACTGCCACATTTAAGGAAAAAAAAAAAAAATCAAGATTTGCTTTCTGAACCCCCAACACATGAATTTCTTCCTTTTGCTTTTCAGAAAGTCAAATGATACAGAAGCCAAACAACTCTTCTAAGTCACACACTGAAGCAAAGCCAGAGCTGAATGTGAACCTGGCTGCTCTTAAGTGCTCATTACACCCAAGGCCCCCATAAAGAATTTTCCTGAACGCATTTTTTGATAAGGAGTAATTTTTCCCATTGAAAAATACATTTAAAATGCAAAATCAGTCTTGAGCAGAGTCCTTTTGCATTACCAAGGTGATGTAATTACAAGTAGAATTTAATTCACTCACTAGTTGAGCATTAATTGTAGTTTTGCTCTATCACAGTTTGGGAAAAAAAAAATCAAACTTCATTAGACTGAAAATGAATATCAAGGGGAGTGATTGCAACTCATTTATTGCCTCTCCAGCTTCTTGTAAAGGAGAGAGGTTTACTAAAACTGGAATGTTTCTCTATTTTCATATTTGGTACAAGTGGTTTTGGATATTCCATATATTCTTTCTTTTAATATTTAAAACTAATTTTTGCTGAATACAACTTTCTAAACATAACGTGCATCCTCTCCCCAGAACCTACATGAAATTTGTTGATAAAATTGTTCCTTGGGAATGTCAAAACATGAAATTACTTCATGCCTATTTTTTTTTTTTTTCTGAGCAAGCTGGGCTTCACTTTGGACAGCATCTCTCCTGTTACAGATTTTCCATTAAGGTTGTTTGGTTGGTGAAGATTTCAAAGACAGGAATTTTTAATTTATTTTTTAATTTATAAGGAAGTTGAAACTCTCCTTGCCTATAGTTTGACTTCTACCAAGCTCTAGTTCCTTAAACTTCACACCACTTTACTTTTCAGTGTGGGAAGTCTCACGAAAATACAAGATCCTGACAAAGAGGTTTGGGGTATTTCTATAACGAAATTAAGATTACATAACCTGTCACATGGACCCAAAATACAGACAATGTAGGGTGGCTGCACAAGCACCACTCCTATTTCTAGTTTTGGGTGTTTTAAAACTCTCATTAAAATGTGGTAAAACAAAACAAAACCAAAGCAATCTACATTTTAATGATTTTGTAATCATTGAAAATTCAAAACCAGGGAAATATTGGGGCTTTGTTCTCTTGGTACTTTTGGGCACCTGAGGAGTCAGTTTAAGGGTATATACAGTAAATTTGTCTTATTCATATATAATATGGAGGTGTAAAATAGCTTCTGGATCTAACTGCAGCATAGCAGCAAATACATTTAGGGCAGGATGTGCTACGAGTAACAGCAGCAAGATGGACTCAAGTCTACATCTCTCTTACTATTTCTAATATAATAACTTTTGCTACAATGGAGAGCACTGAAGAAATTGCTCCTTTCTAGTTCAACAGAAAAGAAACAAAAATTAGACCTTCTTGGCTCATCTTGGCACTCAGTGCCTGCAAGTACAGGGGCCTCAAACAGAAACAATTTCTTGTAATTAAGGTTGTCATTAAAGCTTTGCTCTTACCACTCTGCTCAGCTGATATGGGTTGCATTTTCTTTGTATTTATAAAAGCCATCACCATGACCTTATCTCTTCCTTTGAAAGAGAAAACCCAAACCCCACTTCCATTTTGACTACGATGTTTGCTGCTCTATCCTAGTCCAATGCTGATTCCAAAATTGAAAAGGAGCAAAGACTTTTTTTAACAAGGTTGTGTGATAGGTTTCAGTGGAATTAAGAGCAATGATTAAAAAAAAATTCAGATTAAGCCAGGACCCTGAATGACCTGAGATTTTCTTCACCTTTTTCTTAAGCCACATGTTAAGTGTTAAAAATAAAATCCATGTTGATTAAACATCATATTTCATATCTACATATCCAAGTCAGACTACCAATAGTAATTTTTTTTACAAGTAGACTTCTTTATTTCATGGTAGATCTCATCTAAATATGAGTCTTCCTGTAAGAAAAAGCAAGCTATAAAGAAGACATCTTAACCTTTCGAAATATATCTTATACTTTCATTTATAAAATTTCTGAAACGCCATCTTTTTTTCATGACCTTGAGTAGAATATATTTCTTCACTCTGAGAGATTATGATTATAAATATGGGTGTGAATAAAATAAATTAATAACAGAAACTCTACCTCTGTTTCCCCATAGAAATCTATAGCTAAAGACAAAGGAGATTAAGAAATTAATCCTAAGAGAGTTGCTGTGCTAAGTTTATTTATGGAGTATAACTAGTTTCAGCCTTAGATCAATAAATTGAAGCTAGACAGGACCACAGTAGGGAATGACTTCCCCCAAAACCCAAAACTAAAGCAAAGCAGGTCCCACCTGTGAGTAGCAGGGACTTGGATGGAATCTGTGCATTAAGGCTGAGGTCTACATCCAGTCAAAATCAAGCCTTTGAGTCGTGAAAGATTTCTCTCACCTCACTGTGAGGCAAGTTTTGCACCCACATTTCCCTAGCTCAGAGTAACAAATGCCTCCTGAATTATTGAAAACAGCTTCTCTCTGAGGGATTTCTGTCCTGCAGATCATTTCAAGGGTGCTTCTCATTCAACTCTAAAGATGACTTTGCTGCCAGGCACAGCAGTTCTGTAGGAAACCTCAGCCCTGTGCAAAAATTATGTAAAAGGAATATTGTGCTTTGCTTGGGTTCTGGGCAGTTAGAAATAACAGAATTTTCTCGTTGACAAACTGCCTGCAGCTTGCACAAACTCCTGAGAACACCTAACACTATCAGACTTCAGGAAGTGAAGAGAAAAATTTTAATGGGCAAATAGGTAGTGCAGGTTGTGGACTGAACCCAGGCAGAAGAAGAACCCAGGCTGTGGACAGAAACCCCCCCAGTGTCTCACTGCTTTCCCTGTCCTTTGGCAAAAGGTTATTGACTGTTGTGCAGAAGCTCACATTGACACTATTTACTCTGGAAGATAATTTCCACAGGGAAATTTTGACTAAAGTTGCAGAATTCTTTGTTTTCCCCCAACTGCAAATTTTGTAGAAGAAAGCACGAGGCCCTGCCTCACATCTGTACATTCATCTGTGTGTACACAAACAATTCATCTGTTTATATACACAGAGTTGTCTGTACTGAGCTCATTATTAGGATTTTGATTGTCTAAGTGTAATTACTTACACAAGAGCACTTGAGACGCTTTTCAGAGTTAGGTATCTGCTATGTGAAATAATTCCAATTCCTTTCTTCATTTTCCAACCAGTTATGGTCAGAACTACAGCAAAACATTCACACTACATGTTAGAGCAATTCAATTTGTTGTTCAGACTGTTTGCTTTAATCTGAGTTTAATTTTAATCCAATTTTCCCTTCCTGAAGGAAGAAAGCACAGGCCATTAGAAGCACTAAATCCCAGAACTGGCCCAATAGAAACAGTCTTTGAAAAAAGAGATGAACATTCTGGTTGAATCATAGAATTATTTAGGTTGGAAAAGACTTTTAAGGTCTTCAAGTCCAACTGTTCTCTCATCACTGTCAAGTCCACCACTAAAGCATGAAGCCATGTCCCTAAGCATAACACCTATACAACTTCCAAATCCTTCTGGGAATGATGACTCAAACAGTGCCCTGGTCAACCTGTTCCATGCCTTAACAACCTCTTTCCTGAAGAAATTGTCCCTAATATTCAGTCTCAACCTCCCTGGCACAGCTTGAGGCTGTTTCCTCTTGTCCTGTCCCTTGTTCCCTGGGAGCAGACCCTGACTCCCCCAGCTGTCCCCTCCTGTCAGGGAGTTGTGCAAAGCCAGAAGGTCCCCCCTGAGCCTCCTTTTCTCCAGGCTGAGCCCCTTTCCCAGCTCCCTCAGCCTCTCCTGGTGCTCCAGACCCTTTCCTGGAAGTGTATGCAAGTACAGGGGCCTCAAACAGAAACAATTTCTCGTCATTAAGGTTGTCATTAAAGCTTTGCTCTTACCACTCTGCTCAGCTGATATGAGTTGCATTTTCTTTGTATTTATAAAAGCCATCACCGTGTCCTCATCCCTTCCTTTTAAACAGAAAACCCAAACCCCACTTCCATTTTGACTAGGACATAGTCAAAATGGAACACGCTTCCCTGAACATGCTCCAGCCCCTCAATGTCCTTCTTGTACTGAAGGGCCCAAAACTGAACAAAGGACTAGAGGTACCACACCAATGTCCAGCCCAGGGGACAGTCACTGCCCTGGTCCTGCTGTCACCCTCACTCCCAGGGCCTTTCCCAGCTTTTCAGCCCCTCTGCCCCAGCCTGGAGCTGCAGGGGATTGGTGTGACCCAAGGGCAGGACTGGGCACCTGGCCTTGCTGACCCTCAGAGCATTGGGCCCAGGGGTCCAGCCTGTCCAGATCCCTTCCTACCCTCCAGCAGACCAACTCTCTCACAGTATGGTGTTTTCTGCTGCCAGCACAGATGGTGAACCTTGTTGAGCCTCCTCTCAGTGCCAGTGAATGCCATTTGGCCTGTGCTTGTGCCACCTGCAGCCCCTGCTACTGTGTGTACATCAGAGAACAGCCCAGCAGCAGAATCCTATGAGCTGACAATTAAATGGGACAGGCAGCACCCAGTGCTTTGTGAGTTTCTTTTCTGATGCCTCTGTTTGCCTGAGCATTGATACAATGGAACAGGAATCATCACAAGTGGAGTAAACCTCAATGTATGGAGAAATTGCAGAGAATACTCTGGCTAAGACCATCTTACTCTGCATGCTTTACATATAGCTCTCATTTTCCTCATGCAGTACCCAGAAATCAAAGTGGGGCAGAATTCCACCTTTGTGCTTCAGTGATGAAGGTATCTTAATAAATATCTCAGTAAATATGGAAGTGTTGATCTAAGACTCAACAGGCTGAGCACTCACCAGTTCCTGTCACCAAAATCGTTATGCAGCAAATAACCAGAGCATGAAAGTGTTAACAGGGAGCTGAAGTAGCACAACACAAACCTGTTCTTGAGAACTGGAATTAGTACACTACTACTAATACACACACTGGGGTAGCATGAAAAACAAACAGTGGGCAGGCTCCTCTGTTTGGTCCCCTTTCAAAAAAATTCCTGCAATGTCACCTAACAGTTTACAGCAAAGGTTGTGCTCTTCTGACAGCAAACTTTGGTTTTGCCAGTGGAACAGATTGCAATTGACAGGTGAGAAAAGTGATGCTTGTAATCATTACACATCTGAATAATTCAATTTTCTACTGATTCTTAATTTAGTACTTCAGTGGTTACCAGGCTAACACAGCACCTGATAATTAGATACCTGAAATTCCCTCTATGGTAATGAAGCAAATCTTGGCCTTTGGGCTTGCAAAGGCAGCTGGCACCCAGGCACTAAGTGAGTCAGAACAATGTCAAAGTGACATCTGCTTCTGTAATGACCCAACCTGCCATTAACTACTGTCTCTCCTCCAGGCAGTTCCCACTTTAGATGTCTGTGGTGTCAGGTTTTCCTTGGGGATTCTTCTTTTAAAAATAGTTGCTAAGCTAAACTGGAATCAAGATGTATGGAAACCCTGGAGTTTGTTTGTTATTTGGCCTAAAATCTGATGCAAACAGATAAAAACTGGACAGTGTCTTCAGAGGAGCTTACATACAACAATGGCTTCTCTTGGTTCTTCAATAGACCCTGTATTTTAGGAGGTCTGTGTGGTCAGGTGAGTTCTAAACCTTCACGTGCAAAATAAATAAAATCCACCTGGCTTTTGTAAAGTAATTTACCTGAAAGAACCATGAAGTTGCAAAACATCCTCTTTAGGTTCCCCTTTGACTTTTGTTTTTCCTGGTCCCTTACACATGTGCTAAAGCAGATACTGGTGTGTTTAGGGTGAAGCCTGATAAATGTTTACAGGGTTGGTGTTCAGAGCTTAATCCTCTGAACACTCATCAACTGATTCTTGAAACTTCATCAAATTTGTCTTCAGGGTTGGCTGGGACTTGGTGCATTACAGGGAAAACAATTCAGAATATTGAGAAGCCTTTTAACAGCTTAGTCATGTCCTCTTAATGTGAAATCACAACTCCATCCAAACTGGGAGTCCTACTAACAAAAAAACAGGCACAAGAGGGGCACTGACTTTTACTCAGTCACTTCTACATTTGTGCTGTCTCAGAGTGCATTGCTTAGCAATTTTTCAGGAGTGATAACACTATTCCAAAAATGATTACATTCTCCCTTTTTGTCCTTCCTTTGCATTAGTTTCTTAAAAAGGTTATTTCAAACCAGAAAGGCTTCCATCATTGCATTTTATTATTATAAATTATAACTTATAATAATAAATATTGCATTTTATTATTATAAATTATAAATTATTATTATATTACAGTACTTGCACTGGGGGGGAAATAAAATGTGGTTTAGAATAAAAAGTGGTTTAGAGTTAAAAAAAAAAAAATTACTTAAAAATAAACATTACAAATAAAGGTACTGGCAGAAAGAGGTAACTCCATATAACTGACATGATTCCCATTACTGCTCATTTAAAAAGAAAAAAAAATATAGGTGTTTTTTTAAGAAGTAGTAGGCATGACAAGAGTGATGTATCTGAAAGCAAGCTCTGTGTTTATGGTCAATATGAAAAATGTGAGGTGTAGTGCAGCCTTGTTCCCTACATACATTTTCCAATTATTCCTGAAGCAGATTTGTATTGCTATTTAATCATGGGTGACAGGCTTCCCATGATTTTAAGCTTCAGGCTTATGAAAAGAAATTTAGCCTTTCTACTTTACCATGTACTGGAGATCAGGAGGAGGAGGCCAGAGTATTTCCCTCAGTGGGGTTATATTGCTGCAGATCATTAAACCTGGCAGATTTCTTTGTCTTTACCCTCTGACATAAAGGTTTACATCCAAACTTTCAGGCTAGGATGCTCAGTACAAGGCAGGAATTCAAATAAAAGTGCCCTGACACTCCAAGCCATAGAGCATTTGTGACTTTGAAGGGGTTCCTGGCTCAAAAACTGTAACTGAGTTTTCAGCTCCAAGAAAGATTTTCCAGGAGAAGGCTGTATACAGCACCTACCAAGAAAAGACACAGTTGCAGGAGTGGTGAGGCCTTAAGTCAGTAAGTATTAAACAGAAAGGAAAGCACTTCTGGAACCCCCTGAGCCTTGGAGAGACTGTTGGAGGACCAAAGAACAAAATATTTTGTGATCCTGCTTTGGCTGTGGTGATCCACAAGATTTATTGTTGAATCTAATGATTGCTGAGTCATAACATTTAAGGTTCCTTAACTGCTGTTGTTTTTCAACAAAATTATCTTCTCCCACATGGTTTTTAGGCAGCAGCCTTAAAAAATTTAAAACTTGCCTGCAATGCCCATGAGGCTGCTCTCTGAGAAAACAACTGTGTAGAGTTTATCCACCTGTTTTTCACTGGTGCAATTATTTTACTGATTTTTTTTTACATTTGGACTTTGGTAGTTATAGCCTTTGTTTGGTCTAGTATTGTGAGTAATTCACACCCTTTAAGGCTTGACTTGCCTGCTCACAGCCAGCACAGGAATTAACATGCACATTTACTGAGATGTTTTCTTGCAAGGTGTAATAGCAGCAACTTTTAAACAGCTTTTTTAATAGAGTGTGTAAAGCATTTCAGAAATATACACTAATATCCTACAGTCAAGACCTTCAAACTGAGAACAGGAAAAAAATTTGGTTCTCTGAGGAAATAACAAAACCATTCTAATTAGGTGCAGAAATATGAAGGGCACCATTTTTTAGGAAACATCATTAAAAAGACACAACAGCCCTTCTGGTCATATTTAGTGAACAATTCTTCAGAATACCCTCTGGGACTCTGTCAGTGCTCAGGGAGAAACAAAGTCATGAGCTTCACCTGACACCCAGAAATGCTAAAGAAGAAGCAGAAGTTGTGGTGAAACTACTCAGTGCCTGCAGCACAAAAACTTGAGTGATAGAACAGAAAACTGATGAGTAAATATCATATGTTTAATGTCTGCTAGTACAGGAACAACTGAGCTGCTTTTAAACCTTGGACCAAGCACAGTGGGCAACAAATTTCTGTGCCCGTAAACCTACTCTTGGATTGTCTGTCACTTCCTACCCACGAGTCTGCTCCTGACAATGCTGCTGTTCCTGCCTTGATCCTGTCTAAGGTCCTTCACTGGGGCAGTTTTTTACTGCCACCATCCTCTCCCAGAAAACAGGAATAATTGTATTGGACAAAAAGGCCCCATCTGCCAAGAAAGATGTCACAAATACACTGACAATTTCCTCCTTCCAAAATCAGTTAATTAGTTAAAAGTTTCTTTGATCCTGGAAGCAGAGTTCCCTAAACTCAATATAGAGACAGGTACATCTCTTGGCTGCCCTTTGGGACATTTCTGCCCAGGAATTCCCTGATAATTCTGACCCTTGTCTCCAGAAGATCCAGGAGTTCTCTAAGAAGAACCCAGGTCACACCTGAGTATTATGTTCATTTCTGGGCTTCCCAGTGCAGGGGAGATACGGAATTTCTGGAGAGAGTTACATAATGAAGGGAGTGGAGCATATTCTGTGTGAGGGAGGGCTGAGAAAACTGGGGCTGTTTAGTTTGGAGAAGAGTCAAAAGTAATCTTGGCAGTGGACATAAAAACCTGAAGGGAGTATGCAAAAAAGGTGGAGTCAGGCCTTTTTTAACTAGTGACAGAAGAAAGGGGCACAAAGTAAATCAGAGCAGGGCCTGCCTGACCATCAGGAAACATTTTTATTTTGTGTGGGTGAATGTGCCTTGGAGCAGGTTGACCAGAGGGGCTGGGGAGTCTCCATTCTTAGAGATAGCCCAAGGCAATGGGATCCAGGTATTCCTGCTTGAGCAGAGGACTTGGACCAGAGGACCTGTAGAGGTCCCTTCCAGCCTCAGACATTCTGTGGCTCTTTGGTTCCTTAAAAGTCAGTGGTGTCATCCTGAGCACCTTTTCTTCAGTATCATGTACAAACTGATGACATGACACTGAAAAGGTCATTTGTTAGCAGGAGCGTGAGCTAGTCACCACAGTTCATCTCTTTTTAATATAAAACCTTGCACTGTGCCGAGGCTTAGCCTCACATATCTCAAAATTCAAGAAGAGATGAACTACAGACAAGTGTCAGTGATGAATGCTTAGGAATTCAGCATAGAATCACTGAGTAGTTTGGGGTGGAAGGGACTTTCAAGGTCATCTAGTCCACCCTCCCTGCAATGAGCAGAGATCTTCCACTAGATCAGGTTGCTCAAAGCCCTGTTTGACCTGACCTTGAATATTTCCATGGATGGAGCATCCACTGCCTTGGCAGGGCAATCTGTTCCTGTGCCTCACTACCCATATCATAAAAAATCTGTTAAATCTAATCTGCATTTTTAATTTTTTAGTTTAAAACCATCACCCCTTGCCTTATCACCCCAGACCCTGCTAAAATGTCTGTTCCCATCTTTCTTACACCCTCTTTTTAACACTGGAAAGCCACCATAAGGTCTCCCTGAACTCTCACTCTTCTCCAGGATGACCAACCCCAACTCAGCCTGTCTCCATAGCAGAGGTGTCCCAGGCCTCTGATCATTTCTCCATCTAAGAGAAAGCCCTCAAATTTTCATATAACCTCATATCGTGATAGAACTTTTCCCTGGTGTTGTACAGACACAGAGTGCTTGCTAAACCCCCTCATTTACTGGGATCTTTTGCAAACACCAATATTGACATGGGAAATCTCCTCAATAAACAGTTGCTTGCTGTCTGGATGGCAACAATATCTTCATATGGCTTGAGTGAGTTGTCTTAAACTGCAGTTTTGCCAAATTCTTAAATACAGTTCATATATATTCCTATATACATCTTGTTCCTGTCCCTCCCAGGGTTGGTAATCCACACTGAAGCATGCAAATAATACCTGTGGAGGCGTCAGTCCATTTCTGTGACTGCTATTTCCACCTCATACTCAGCTGAAAAAAGTAACTTTCAGGTCATGATATAAAGGCTAGGTCTCATTGGGAATTTGGACATCTCACTTTGACAGGAAGGATCTGCTCTGTCTAAACCTAATTTTCACAAGGTAACAGATGTCAATACATTCATACACCAATAATGTCTCATTGGACCCAAACAGCTTTATCTGCCTTTGGACAGAGATGAGATTTCGTGTCTGACTTTCTTGGAATTAAATATATTACTGGGTGAGAGCTGATTATCAGCTGAGAAGCATCAGCTTCTTCTGCAGAAGTCTCTATCTTAGATTGGAAATATGAGAGAAGAAAATATGTATTTAAGGTCTTCATAGTTCCAATCATGGAAAAAATATGGTTTTCACTACCAGATACAAGTTAAAATTAATCAAGAACTTTCTTTTAGACTAAGTATGCTATCCATTTTCTGTTTCTGAATTTAACTGAAATTATATGGGTTATCTGAACACTTCTACTTTTA
The DNA here is from genome assembly GCA_018697195.1 of Certhia americana. NCBI lineage: Eukaryota > Metazoa > Chordata > Aves > Passeriformes > Certhiidae > Certhia > Certhia americana. Next base: position 68,112,595 of record CM031879.1, on the reverse strand, counting down.
AACTAAGGAAGGCCTCATCATGATTTGGATTATTCATGTAATAATTGTGATAAGCACTTTCTTATCCTTGCTATGCCCACTCAGTATGAATTCTTACCAATATGCTACTTGGTATGTATGGGGTGCACACTCTCAGGAATTCATTCTGTACTGAAATACCCCAAGAGCCACCAGCAACAACTTCCAGTATCCACACAGATTTATGGGGCTGTCAGCAGAACTGCTTGATTTGGAATAAAATTGTTCAAAGCAGTGGAAATTACAATTTATAGGGGTGTTTCTGATTCTGGTGGCAAGATTATATATATTTAAAGTGAGCAGAAATGCAATAACTCTTTAAACTTTGTGTCTGGGCTAACTCTAGCTGTTGCTGTTCAGCTTCAAAGTGGAAATCACAGCTTTTCAACCCATTTAAAATATATCAGCACTACTTTCTGAAATGCACAAGGGTTATTGCACATTAAATGACCCTCAAGGAAAGGCAGTGGACTTAAGCTGTTGGCAAAAGTTTTGATAAATATATTTTAACAAAGCACTTCCCTACATAAAGGCAGAGTTTTCTACAATTCCTACGAGCCTCCAAAGAAAATCTGTGGAAACATAACAAAAGAGCAGAAAGAAAAAACACTGATTATGAAAGAAAGGTAACAAAGGAAAAATAAATAAGCAGTGAAGGAGATGGAGAAGCAGCAACCTATGAAACAAATACCCAAATTCATTATGCTTCCGGAAGTGTAACTGCACTGGCAGCAAGGCAGGAGAGCCTCACTGCAGTCCAAGTCTGTTTGCTCATGATTACAGTTCTGAAATGTCTAGCCCAAGTATGACAGCAGTGTTTAAATAAAGCTTAGCAAGGAAACTTGTTTTATCACCAAGATGACACACCACACTCAGGGAATTATCTTCTTTCACAGTCAAAGAAATTTTTATGTATTTCCTGTGGCTTCGGATCCAGCCTGAAATGATTGATTTCCAGAGGAATGCTGCCAAGTCCTATTCTCCTAGAAACAATAGAAGAAAGCTTGAAAAACAGAGAGACCTTTTTCAGATATGTGTTTAGCTACAGGGAACCCCCTAAGACAAGAAATCACCTCCTGGTCTGTCATTCCTAATTTTTTTTACAATTCCTTTGATCTGAAGAGAGCAAAGAATATTTTAATATATTTTTACAGTTCTGTAACATTCCAAAGCATCTGATTTCTCCATAAAACTTCATTATCCTACAAGTAAAACCCCATAATCTCACTCACAAGCCAGTTGTCTTATACTGATAGTTAATGCAACATTAAGTGAGTGCAAATAAATGAGCTTAATTTGACAGTAATTCAGTATTGTAGTCAAAAATGAGCAAGCCTATTGGTTCAGATTATAAACCTGAAAGAAAATTGTCTTGGTTTTGGAAAGACAGGGACCAAAGAAAAAGGGAAACTTCCCTCGGGTTTTGTTATAATTCCAAAATTTAAAGAGAGGCCTTAGGCAACGATAAGGAGGGTAGGAATAACAGTTCTTTACTAGTTAGTCTAACAAGGTAAATTCACAATAATTACAATATTGACAACAAACAGAACTAGAGGAGGGAAAAAAAAAAACCCAAAACAACAAGTCAGTCACAGTTCTTCCTCTGGTAACCCCCCCCCCCCACTCCCCTCAGTACCG
>CM031879.1:67947861-68110839 GCA_018697195.1 Certhia americana | reverse complement strand
AACAGCGTGGGGAGACCTCGAGCAGAACTGAAGAAACTGTGGGTGCAGGGCAGGGAGGAAACGGGTTCCCAAAATCCCGGGGGGACACACGAAGAGACCGGTGGTCCGACGGAGTCCGAGGTGAAGGGAAAAAAGTCAGAGCTCTCTGCCTCGCCGAGACGAGCAGCCCTGGCCGTCCCCCCAGAGCAGAAAAAAACTGCCCTGAGCGAAGTGGAATCAATGTCTCTGTGTAGCTGCTTCCTTTGTTTGTTCCTGAGCACCCATAAGTACCGAAAAGCACCCAGCCATTAGCTCTTTAGCAACTTCTGGGAAAAAATTCTATAAGAAATCAACCCAACCCCCAACAAAAATACACCAGGAAAGTGCTGGATACTTTAATGATTATGGCCAAAAGGCCTACCAGAAATGCCGGGATGAAAGGATGGGATGTAAGGGAATAGGGTAAAGTGTCTCTATTTAAATGCTTGTGTTACAAGAAGATCATAATAAAAACTACCATGCAAAACATAGTTGGCAATGCTAAAGCTGGAAGAACAGAGCCAGATATAAATGCAAATAAATGCATTCCAATTATCTTATTAAATTTTACTGCTTTAAATATCTTCATTGCTTTAATAAATATTTTGACTATCCCCAGGATTTAATTTTCTGTTCTTAAACTTTCAGTTGCATTATCCATCAAAGTCAATTCAGGATCTAAGCTTTAAAAGGAACAAAAGGAGGCATTAGGAGAGCCTGGTTGGTTCCCAAATAATGAATTTAATTAAGTAACCAAAACTGAAGAAACAACACAGATGGCAGGGAACAGAGCAAGTTATTACACTGCTATCTCTCTTATCAGCCATTACTAAGCATATTTTCAGATCCAAGAAGTGAAGCAAGAGGTCTGTCCCATATCTCCACCTCTCTCTTTCTCCCTCCACCTTCACTATGGCGGGAAATTATTTAATTTTCATAATTAATTTTAATTGGTTCTCGTAATTAATTGTAAGCATTGCTCATTTTTATCCAGCACTAGCTAAGTTTCTTTGTAAAATCTTTTTGTTATTTGATCATTAAATCACCAAAACATCAAGTTTGCTAAAACTCATCCTGACAAGCTTCAATGAACAGAGCCAGACAAAACTGAAGATTGGACATCTTGGCTCTTTAATTTATGGCCCTTCAAGGACATTGGAGCAACCAGAAGGTACAGAGGAGTTTAAGGCCTGGAATCTTGGAGACTCCCTGACTGAGGAGAAAAATATGAATCTGCTCAAGAGGAGTTGGTCTGAAGATGGAAAGTGATGGGAACATACAGTCAAGAGTAAGGGGCACCAAACACAGGTAAAGGAGTAGGTCAGAAACAGAGGAAGTTATTACCTGCTGCAGGCAACAGAAAGAAACCCCCCAAAAATGTGGTTGAACTTGTAATTGTATTGTTCTCCTTTCAAATAAGGAATGGAAATACAAGTGATAAAAATCAGATGGTGAATCAAAACTGGTGTAAACAATTTTTTTTTTCTGAATCTAGAAGCACTAAGTGTAGGCATTTAAATGAGCAAATTTTCATGAGTCAACAAGGCCAAACAGGCTCGTAACTTCAAATCAAACACATCCAACATAAGCCTGTCCAATATTCAGGTGCCTGCACAGAGCTCTGAATAGAGAAGAGACTGAGTGAAACTTCTGTGCTCTTGAATTTTAAGCATTTAATTCTCAGCCGAGCCATACACCTAACCTCATTCAGGCATTTCCTCTTAAACGAACTGGGATTTAACAGGTGCAGTGGTATTTGTCCCATAGCAGTTTGCAGGGGGTAGGATCTCTGACCTTCAAGGGAGAATGAAAGCACCAGACCATCCTGCCAAACAGATTCCTAGTGCAAATCAAGTCTCTGCACATTGCTACAGTGGGAAAAGTACAAGAAAATAAAGATTCAGTACTGCAGCAGTCACTGCATTCAGTTTATCAGTGATGCCTGATATATGCAAATGGGGTAAGAGAGTTCAAAGGAAAGACATGAATACTGAAATATCTGGGGCTGGCTTTTGTACACAGAAGAGGAACCTCCATCCTAGTTTGAAAGAAGAAAGCAAAAATAAGCTGAAATAAGAAAAATTACACAAAAATTTAGGTCAAATAAGTTCCTTTATGCTTAGATATTCTGTACAATTGCTGTGAAATTGCACTATATTAACTGGCGGAAAAAACATCATAGGTTGGACAAGTGAAGGCTCATGCACTTTTAAACCCCTGAATTGAATTGAATTGAATTGAATTGAATTGAATTTCTGGACATCACTTCAGAACAGAAAAGAGTTTAGGTTTTAATTTTTGTTCTTCATTGTTTTTTCTGTCCTTATAGCTTTTCCTTAAATGCATATCACCAGCAAATTAAATTCCTCATTACACTTTTTTTTTTATTTGCTGGAGAGAGTAATTGATTTCAATAAAGGCTGTGAAAATGGAGCTATCCATGCTACACGGAAAATCTTCCATGCAGAATTTAACTCGGGTTTGTGGATTTTTCTTATCCTCCAGGCAATCATTTGCTGAGGTTCATTTAATCAACTCAGGTGCTATTATGTGAATAACCAGCTGGAGGAAGTTTATTTCTAATAATCTTCAACAGATCTCTCAGAGAATATTCTTTCACATATCTGTATTGCAAGCAGTATAATAGAGAATAATCATTTTATACTTCAATGAATTGCTATGCTTAGTCCTGAAATTCTAGGATTAAGAATTAAAGAAATTCAGATAAGGATGTGGTTCTTTAAGCATTAGAGTGTGAATCAGCTTGTAGTCTAGAAAATTAAAATTGTGCTTAAAAAATAAAAAAAACAACAGGTTTTATTTATTATGTATTTGAATCTGGTGCAGTATGTAGTATAAATATAACATTATTGACCATATGAAATGGCAAGTGACATACAAATAACTTAGTTAATTAGTTGTCCTCCAAGATACACAGCGTGACCTGAGGGATGAAACTTTTTAGGCCCAGCTTTAAGCTCCTTTCTGTTGTATTTAGGCCATACTTTGCTTATCTAGCCCACATTTGAGACTGCCTCATCCTTGCCCTACCTATTATATTTGGGTCTTTAGTTTATAGCTGAGTACAAATTATCAAGGCTCTGTGGCAAAAGACTGGGGGTATTCTGTGCTGGGGCATACCACATCTACACCAGTCTGGTACAAATATGACTGCAAACTAGTTCTTTACATCTTTTATACTTTGCTTGCCTTTCTTGCAATCCATTCAGCCCCAGATTCTCATTTAAAAAATCAAAGCACTGTGGGGGTCTAAGTACCAAGGCTCAGATTGGTATTTAATATGCAATTATTCATCTTTATAATTGCTAGTCCAAAGCATCCAGGATTTTCTCCCATAAAAGAAAAAACAAAACAAAAAACCCTCCCAAACAAAAATCCCCAACCAACAAACCCAAAAAACCAAAATTCAGATTTTAGACTAAATTAGAGTATTATCAAATTTGAAAATAATTCCTTTCTCTTGCAGTTTCTCTTTTATTTGACAAGTCCTTTTAAGTAAACCAAAATCTTTCTTACCCCACTCGTGATCATTATCACTGATAACCTTCTCTCCTACTCTAACAACGAGTCAGTCTCTCAACACAAAGACTGAAGAGAAATGACTCCAAAGCTCTCCCATGAGCTGAGCTACACAAGGAAATCCAAATCACAGAGAAAAAGAGAAGTTAAACAGTCAAAGTCCTGCAGTCCTGGCCCTGGATTCCTGGATTAAATCCTGATTTAAAAGAAAATCCTGACAGTTTGTTTATGCCATGCAGCTGAGCATGCACCAGGCCTTTAATATTCAACACACCCAGAGTCCTTCTGCCTGTCAAGCAACACTAGCACAGATTCTGTCTAAAATATACTTTCACAACAACTTAAAGAAGTATGGGGAAAGCAGATATGTCTCTTTGCACTGGACTTGCAGTGGTAAAGAAAAAAAATGGGAAGAAAGAAGGGCCTCTAGACAAAATTTTTGAAAGACTGTAAAATTAGATAAATCAGAGGTTCCTTCCCATAAGCTTGTCAGCTTATCTTTAATATAAATATTTACCAAAGAGCTGAACACACAGATGGCACTTGAGCAGCTCTATTTTGGCATCTCTGCTTCTGCCTGACATCAGAACAGGACACAATTTCTGTAAAACAGCCAGAGAGTGCTGGTAGCCAGAGGTAAACTTTTTTAAACCTTAAAAACTTCACTTGAGGATTGCAATTTGCAGGAGATGTTTGCCCTACAAAATCCAGGAGAGCAGTGGTTCAGCTGCTCTTTGGGACTTCTGGGGTTGGACAGGCATTGGTCTGCTCAGAGCCACCCTGCCCAAACCACGCTCTGGGCATTCATGAGTAGGAACAAAAGCATTGTTAAATAACTTTACAAAAAACCCTTACAGCTTTCCCGCACTGGGCTGTCTCCAGCATCTCCTTACACAGGGCATATCCCCATCTCACATCCCTGGGGGAGCCCCAGCTGGCCTCACCCTCTCCAGGATCCCACTCGCAGTGCTGGGGCCCTGCTGGAAGAACTGGGGCAGTTCTTCCATTCCCAAATATCTCTCTACAGATAGGGAAGGCCTTTTTCAGAAGTCCTTGTTAAGAAAAAAGGCAAACTGGACTCTTGGCTGTTCTCATTCTCCAGGTTGTTTATTATTTTCTTATCAGCAGTTTCTGAACACCAGGCTTTACACCAGCTTGGCATGCGGGAAAAAAGACACCAAAAGGCACAGAACTCACAGAATCAATGTTCTCTTAAAGATAATTCACCCAATTATCACCAAGAATGTACATTATTTCTATTTTTCTTCCACTAACTAACTAAATATCTATTTACGTGATACTACACTGCAATGAATTGTGACCAATCATTCTGTGTTCCCAACACTAGAGAATATGGAGGAGATGAAGAAGGAGGAAGAAGCCTAAAAACAACAAGGATCCTCCAGCTTGTCTTCATCTACTTACCATGCTAACAAACCCAAAAATCTAAATTTCTCACCCTGTGATAAATTATATATTATGCTATTATCTAATTTACATTCTTGAAAATTCTGTTTCATCCCAGAGCCTATGAAACCCTTTCCATGGACAGAGGTTAAAAGTAGTATTTGTCAGAGGTTTTGGATCCCTTAAAACATGCAGAGGAATATTCTCTGCATTCTGGGTTCCAACACTGGGGGAAACAGGATTGGGTTTGCCTTGTTGGGACCGGTTGGACCCCACAGGCCACCAGGGCCAGGGTCATCCCTCTCTGAGGGCAGTCCCTTCCCTGCCCTCTCCCTGAGCTGTTCACACACTTTGCCTACAGCCATGGGGTTAAACACTCTTCACCCCTCCAAGAATACTTTGGAACTGTCCCAAAAATCCTGGGGCCAAGCACTGAGAGGGGCCTCAAGGTACTCCACGGTGAAGCAACGAGGAAGTTACAGCCAAGGAAAGTTTGGGCTCTTCTCCCAGGTGACAGGACATAAGGAAACAGCCTTGAGATGTGCCAGGGGAGGTTCAAGTTGGACATCAGGAGGAACTTCTTCATGAAAATTGTTTTAAGCATTGGAAGGGGCTGGTCAGGGAGGTGGTGGAGTCACCATCCCTGGAGGTGTTCCACAGAAGGACTGGATGTGGCACTCAGTGACAACAATGGGGATCAGACACAAGTTGGACTCGATGATCTTGGAGTTCCTTTCCAACCCAAATGGTTCTGTGATTCTTTGATTAAGAACAAAAATCTAAACTGCATCAAAACATTCCTCAAATTAGGTTTGTTTGTGATACGGAGGAATAAATATGTACATATGGATTCAGGCAGGCAAATGACAAGCAGGATAGGCTTTTGTACTACACACTTTTTTAGATACACTGCAATGTTAAAGCTTGCCACTTAATTTGACATCATCAAAGTTGTCAGCAAAAACGCAGCAAGTTATTAGAGCAACAAATTGCTGCAATAATTCTTTTGAATTGTTAGCTCTGCTGCAAAAAATGTCAAAAATAACTTGTGTCTGTTACTTAACAGTGCAGGAATCTTAGGTATTATTTTCTTGCATTTCTCCTGCAATAAAACTGAAGAAAAAATAGGATTAAATGAACTGGAATGCAACTGTGTCATTTTAGAGGCCACAACTCTATGAAGAGTTGAAGGTGCAATGCCTCAGTTGTGACAACGTAGCCTGGCATGAACAAAAATTAATCATTTCTCCTTAAATAATTGCCAATTTTCTTTACACAGCTCTTATGAACTTGCAGTGTTTTCCTGCACTGTGGGCACTGAGTGCTCTGGACTAACTCTGTCTGGGGCATATGGCCCACTCTGTAAGCATGACTTTGTTTGAAGAAGACATAGTTTCCTATTATCACGCTCTCAGAATAGAAATCCATACCCTTCCCCTCCACTGACAGTTATAAAAAGTGTCATTAAAAATGGATATATTCATGTTGCATGTGCACATTCATTCTAATACAGTGCAATTTTTTATTCATGCTTCCTTTTTTATTCATACTTCCAGCAGTGCCTTGCACTTCTCAGTTATAACCTTTCATGTTATACCAACCTTCTAGAAAAACAGTAAGGGTAGAGGAAAAATCACCTTTGCTGAAGTTCCTGCTCAGTCTGGGGCAGAGCCAGAGTTGCCTCATGCAGTAATTTTGAGTATGCTGGTTTGGTAGATGAGTACCATCTGGAAAATGTGTCTTTTTTTGTTTTAAAAGATACAGAACACCAGGAGTCTGCAATGTGGGTTGTAGAAGAGGGCTTCTTTTGCCTCAGGACTGGCTTGTTAATTAGAATGAGGCTAGCACAGCAGAAAGTTGATTCTCTTTACAATATGTTTTTGTCTCTGTGGTTAGGATCTGTTTTCACTAAAGAAGCTATTTATGAACCAAGCTGTCATGTTCTGTCAAGCAATTGATGACTATTCCTACTCTCTGACAGCTGCTCCTTCTGATTACACCAATGACAGTTTGCCTCAGGATGGTTGTATCAATCTTTTTCACTAAAAAAATGTTCCTCACTTTGATTCCCTTTTCATCTTGCATCACAAAACCCATCCCATCTTCAGGGGAAGCCCTATTTGTTAGCTGTGCTACTCATTTTATTGAAAAATACCCTCTGCTTCCTGCTTACTTTCTATTCTGACAAAACATGGGCAAAGCTGATGGAGCAGTGGGATCAGCAACTCCTCTTTCCTGTACAGTGCTTCTCAAAAGGAGATGGGACAGATCCAGTCACCACATAACCTTTTGTACAGATGACAGAGATTGGAAATAAAGGCAACAAACTCCTGCTTTTGGGTTCTCCATTTCAATGAAGTTCAGGTAGTTGTACACAATTTTTTTTTAATAGGAGAGCTTTACATTCCTTTTTCCCTTAAAATTTTGGGATCAGACTACAGCAGAGGTACTCAACTTTAGACAAAGAGTTAAAGATAATGAAAGGCAGTATCTGAAGAAAAGTATTTGCATGATCCACTCACTGTTCCTGCCTTCTCATGGCTTCATGATCATTCCTCTTGTTACCTTTCTTTCTGTGACAGAGAATCCTTAAAGTGTTGCATGTGGAAATCAGTTCCTCAATGTGCTTTTGATAAGTTGGCTGATAGAAAATGGGAGGACAAAATCACTCAAGAACCCCTCTATTTTATTGAGGTGAGATGGTCAGAATAGGTGAAGGTAAACACCTTCCCCTGCAAATACGTCTCTACAGTATTACCTGAGTTCAAAACTCCTTTTTTTAACAGGGAACAGAAAAAGGTGGAGTGACCTTTGAGATAAGCTATGAAAATCTGCATTCCTGCTCCAAAGCAAGGAAAAGCTGCAGTGCTCACCTGCCTAAGCTCTGTGTGAAGGGAGAAAGTTTATGACCACTGGACTGCTGCCTTTCAGACTGAGCACTGGGAAGCTGAGCTGGGAGAGCAACTTTAGAGCAGTGAAAGAAAGATGTAAACACATACTGAGGAGTGGGCCAATGCATCTCACTTCTTTCACAGAGAAAGGTAAAGGGCTTGAGTTAGATGAAAAAGCATCCCCTCAGCATTTGGCTTAATTCTACATAACTGAAATCTTACTCTTAAAATTGGATTTTTCCACATCCAGTTCTAAACATAACTTATTGCAATCATGCAAGTTTGTTTCTCCTACTTCTTCAATCTTTCTTTTTCCTTTGCAAATCTACAGATGCTTTTATAGCTTGTCTATCAACAGAGTTGTCAATTAAGCTGTAGCAAGATAGGATAGTGCTCAATTCTATCCTAAAGCCAGAATGAGAGTTATGAATTAACAGAACTTTCATTTCTGCAAATGTACTGCTGGTGAGACAAGAGATGCTGGCAGAGGGGGGCCCAGTTGGCTTTCAAATCTCAGTCTTATTTCCTTGGAGGTGCAGTTAGCGAAGTGTAAATATGTTTAGACTTATAAATGATTAGCATAATTATGAAATTAGTGAGGATCTTTGAACATTTCAGCAGTGCATTTTTTTCAGTCAGCTAAAGTGTCCAATTAGAGGCTTCACAGGCTAAAATTGTGCTCCAGGACAATTAAAATGGGTTTTCTCATTGACTTCGATAGATTCTGGATTTCACTTTTTGATGTGTGTATTATTTCTGTAAACGCCTGTGCATTTTTACTTTTGCATTTTTAAACAACCCGCATATTTTGTCATCATCAAGGGTCTCCCAAAGACTGAATCTGCTCCATAAGTCATGTAACCCATCTGGCTAGGACTTAACTCCAACCCTATATATCATTCTTCCTAGCTTTTCCTAATGATTCCACTAGTAAGGCAGAGACCCAGATGTCATTTTGGAGTCAGCACAGGGTGGAAGCAAGAAATCACACTGTAGTCTTGAGAGTGATGCAGATCAGAAGGCAGAAGAGATAATTTTGCTGATTTCTCCCTGTGTTAATGGCTCTGAACCAAAAACTATCTCCAGAAGTACCCTAGTGAGTGAAGTATTAGAAAACAATGAGGCCCTCATTCATGCTGGCTGTTTAACAGACACTGATAAGTCCATTTTGATAAGATTCCTTTGATAAGATTTCCCTCTTAATCTGTTTAACATAGCTCAAAACTTTATACAGGAAAATGGATGGAATAACAAAAATTATTGGATGTCATGTTGTTCCACATACTGATTCCATAGTTGGACTGGAAGGTGCCAGGTAATCTCAATTTTCTCTTTAGAATTCTAACAGCAACAATAGGACAGACAATCATCCTGCTAAAACACCTCCACGGTGTAAAGGTAGAGATTCTCTCAGAAGAGCAGAGAGAATATTTTTTAGCAAGATCAAGATGCCATGACTTTGCTTACTGCCCTTTTTGAAAATCCCATTTAGAAACCTTGATCTCAAAGTTACTTTGTTTGAGCACAATTAGCAGTAAAAACTTTTGATCCACTTGAGAGTGTAAACCAGCAGAATAGAAACACCCTTCTGTTCTCATTAAGCAAGAATTTCATTTTCAGGCTTAGTTCAGCCAAGTGCTGAAATTTATCCTTGGGAAAGAAGCTCTAAAAAAAGGGACATGGATGGTGAGACTTGACATATCTGTTTCCTAAGTGTGTGAGGCATTCAAGCAGGTCAGCAGGCTACCTTCTCAAAATGTTTTCTCATGTTCATGAGAGTAGAAAGGACTACAGCTGATTGCTGCCAACCCTTTTTTCTATAATTTAATGACTGCTGCATGTGCATCCAGCTATTCCACATTTGATCTGTCCCTCTTACTCTTCCTAATAGCAACAATTTATTTTGCAGGAGGTCACATGGAAATTAGACTACTTCAAAATGTCACAGTATTGCTCAGACAATATGATAAATGCACAGCAATCTCTGTCTGCATAGACGCATTTAGGGTAATTTAAATGAGATAGTTCAGGTGCAGAGAGCATAATATGGAGCTTAGCAAATGCTAATTCACCAATTGTCACTATTTTCAGTTTTAGCTATGAAGCAAAACTCTCACATGCAAGGCTGGCACTAGTTTGTGTCACACCTGCCATGGGAAGTGTAGATATATATATATATAAATAGTTCTTTCAATCAGGTACACATAGTTAAAAGAAACTTTATAAAAAACCTTTTTTTTTATTTCTTATTTATGAAATAAATCTGTTTTCCTCAGGAGCTGAAAACATCTGCAAGCATTAGTTGAAGTCCAACAGGGATTGTATTTTATGGTACAGCTGCACAGTAAGAGGAACAGACCAAGAGCTAATAGAGGTTGCAGATAGACCTTAGTTTTGGTTTCCCTTTTCTGCCCACTCCTATTCTGTCTTTTCAACTAAGTGTCAGCATTTTCCTCAGTGATTTTGGTTGCATTCAGCTGAAATAATCAATGCTAATCCTTGACATTTGCTTTGATCTGAAGATGCCAAATTGGGGGTGAAGGGAGGAGCATCCATTTGTTTCCTTTTCTCAAAAAATATTCATTCTGATGTTGAGTTCCCTTTCCCTGTTTGATACATGTGCTCTGGAAAACCAAAGACTCCAGGAGCTCCTGCAGAGCATTTCTAGGCAGCAGGAACTCAGGAGGTGAGTGAGTGAGACTCACATGCAATGTGAGTGACTCAGTCAATGTATTGTAGGGAGAAACATCCTGCTGGTTCTGTGCTGGGGACAAGGTTCACACAGCAACATGATTTAAGTGTTAAATAAGGAAAGGTTTATTCATTGCAATATTAAACTGAAAGGGATTAGTAGATGGCAATGATGCATTTCTTCTTATCTACTTTAGAGGAAATATTCAAAATTTATGAGGGCTTTTTAAAGACACATAAAAAACGCTTTTTCTCTTTCCTTTCTTTTTGGGGCAAATGTTTTCAAGAAAGTACAAATTCTAAAAAGTTTCCCAGAGTCATAATGAGCATGTGTATAAAATACATTGCTAAGCATCTGTCCCTTTATTTTTTTGGTGGGTTTTTTCTGGTTTGTTTTGGGGTATTTTGTTTGGGTTTTGTTTGTTGGGGTTTTTTTGTGTTTTTTTTTTTTTTTTGTTTTTTTTTTGTTTTTTTTTTTTTTTTTTTTTTTTTTTTTTTTTTTTTTTTTTTTTTTTGATTAGTGCTTAACAGAGCAGGGGAATGTGGGGCATTTGTCCCTTTGTGCAACCCCTGTAATAGGAGTGGTGCACAAGAGATTTGGCATATCACCGGTCACTCAGGCTCTTCCTTTGTGGATTTACCAAGAGGCAAATTTAAAAGAGAGAATCTGCTGTAAATCTGAAATAAATACTTATTTGATACAGATTAAAATAATTCTACTCCCTGTAGAAATAAGACAACTATTTTCTTTTACTTTTTTTAACTTTTTCTATATCAGGTAACATAATAAATATGTAACATAAATGCTGTTCTCTATTGTAACATTGTAGATACAGGTATGTGAACATTGCAGATACAGGTGTGAGCCTGTAGCAGACAAGGCCCTCCAGTTATGAACATATAGAATATATATACATATATAATATATATACATATATATATATACATATATATATATACACATATATATATACACATATATATATATATACATCCTTTTTAACCAAGAATATAGCAAGCATAAGAAAGTGCTTATCACAATTATTACATGAATAATACAATTCATGATGAGGCCTTCCTTAGTTTAAAATTAGAAGTGTTCAGATAACCCATATAATTTCAGTTAGAGCAGGACTATGTCAGCTCTCCCTGGATGTCTGGTTATTTTACAGCTAAAGATTAAACAAAATTATTCATTCTTTCTATCACATTTTCAAAAGATAGCTAAGAAGATTAGGGAAGTGAAAGAAAGGACATGCTCCTGAGATGAAAAAAGAGAACTGAAATGACAAATGGTGGTGATGGAAAGGAAGTGCTTGGGTTTTGTTTAAAGAGAAAGCCCCTTTTTTTTCTGTTATGCTCAAGTTCCTGCTATTTTAGTGCAGGAAAGGGTCTCCCCTGCTCAACATCTCTGCAGAAATAATGAGCCACCTTGTTGTTTTCTGCACTGCCTTGCTTTTTAAATAGAATCCATGATGGAAAACTGTTGTGGCCAGGATAGCTGTTGATGTGATGGTAAAACAAAGCAGGAAGGGCATTTGTATGGGTTCCACAGAGATGTTTATTCATCAGCCACGCATGCAGATGGTCCAGGGTGAAAGGCAAGGCTCATGGGGAGGGTCTAGGTTCAGGTATATGGGTGCTAGGGGCTGTGAGAGCATCAGGGACCAATTATCAGGGGGCATCAGGCTACAAAGGCAGGATTGGGGTATGGGAGCCAATGGGGAAATTGGGAAGGAGGCAGTGAGGGACACAGGGACAGAGAGGGGGTTAACAGGGCTGACCGAGGGAGCAGAACAGGGGTACATTGGCGTAACAGAACAGGGAATCCTGTGAGAGAAGCCTCTTATGTCTCCTTAACATAGGCAAAGCCTCTCCACAGGAGACCATTTTAAAATCCTTGTGTTAAACTCTCTAGTTACAAATGGAGCACCAGATACCAGAATTGCTGGTTCCTATGTTCAGGAAGCCACAGATGAGATCCAAGTGAACACTGAGCCTACAGGTTACCCTGCCTTTTATTGTTTATCATTTTCAACACAGTGATTGTCGCACCAGTGGAGAAGCACTTCAGTGTCTGTCAGGGCTGTGCTTTACACCTGACAATGTTGGGAGTGCTGAGAGAAGAATTGCCAGTGATATCTTCCCTACCCAGATTCCCTCATCAGACAATCTCCCTGGTGTGCAAGTGTGATTTGGGTACATTTTTTTGTTACATTCAAATGTTTTGAGCAGTTAGAAATGGAAAGCAAATGTAAAAGAATAGAAACAATGTCATGTGCTTGGACCAAGAGCCCATTTCCATGGAATATTCTTTTAACCAGCTGGGGAACATGCTGATAAAATAGAGGGACAATAGAAGCATTTGGATATCAGGAATGCTTCAAATACCATTCCTTTTGCTTTTGTTTTAACCCCCTTTTCCACACTGCATTTTTCTTGGAAATTACTTCATTTTTGATCACTAATAACAATGCAAAGCAAGCTGTGCTTCAAAGGCTTTCCTGTTCAACAAATTCAGTTCCAGAGATATGCAAGAGAGTACAAGTGCATTTAGGAATTCCTCAGCCCTTGCTTTCTGCTCTGCTTTTACATATTTACCCTCTAGGGCACATCATTCAAATTTCACAAAATTTGCCAGTTCCAGGAAAGTTCTGTTCAGTTTTGGAGCTCAACTGCTTTTCCCTGCATCCTCACACAATGTAGGGCTTGAGTTCCAGCCTTGGCTGAATGAAATTCTCCATTCTGTTCTTGTAACATCCTGTGTTTGTTTTCTGACATTTCTGACAGACCCCTGAAGTGCTTGTTTCTATGTATATTTCTCTAAAACATTGTGTGAAGAGATATATCCAAAACTATTATTTTTTCCTCCCAAAGAGTACTGAGTTCCTGTTACCACACATAAGCAGAACCGTTGCTGATTCATGCTGGCTCATAATCCAGTTGCTGTCATGGGTTAACAGATGCAAAACTGCCATTTTAATTCCATTTATAAGTAATTTCATGGACAGCTTTAACCAAGTTTTTCCTTTAGACTTTTGTGGAAGTTTAAATTTCAGAAAATGGTCTCCATACAACCATACTCTGTGGGGTAATTAATGTTAATTTGCTTTATTTAATTAAATTAGTCGAATTCATTCTCCCACTGGATTATTTGAGGGTAGGATCAGATGGAGGCAGAAAAAATAGCCAGATTTTGCCATTTTCAACTGCTCTACCTTTCTAAAGAGTTTCCATTGTCAGATTATCCCTCCTTCTCACTGTCAAAAACACCACACCTCGAGGCACTGAACTGCCAGCTAGAAAAACTGTTAGGGAATTAGTGGGGTAGTATGAAAGGTCAGGTGAATTAAGAGCAACTCTTTTTTACACATGTGAAATAAAGAGAGGAGAAATTAAATGTTACAACAATTGGTTATATTGTCTTCAAACTCTGAGCTTTTCCACCCTGGAAACTGCCCTCTTAGTCTTTACTTCTGCTTACACTTAAGGAACTTGTTTCCTGAAAATTGAAATATTTTTTTGTTTATGTGCAAAATAAAATAAGCTGAAAATATTACATGTTACATGGAAGAGTTTAACACCTCACTGCCATCTCATTTGGTCTAATTTTACTGCCACAGGCATGAATGCAGCAAGATAATATTCAAATATAGCTGTTCAAAAGCATTTCTAGAGTGTTTGTATTTCCACTGGACTTTTGAAAGTGGTTTTGGAAGGCCACCATTTAGCTCCTGTTTCCCTTAAAATAACAGCTTATTATGGTCTATTCTCTATCTGTATTTTTCCATTTTATGTACCTTTCTGGAATCAATTTCTGCTTATTAGCCTTATTAGAAGCAGCACTCACATACTGAAAAGTTGAGACTTGTGAATGAAGAAGTCATGCAAGAGCAATAGAAAAAAATCTGTGCAAAATAGGTTGGTTTGTAAACTATTGCAGCAGAACAGCTGGGTTTTCCACAAATATCAGGTTGGAAGATTACTATCTTGCTGCTTTCTAGACCAGCAAGTGAAGTTCTGAGCAGTTTATTTGTAAAGTCTGGGAACCAAACCCTCTGAGAGGTGAGATTGTATTATGACTGAATGTAAGTGATGAAATAATTTGTAAATATGTAAAAGTGGAATTTGCAATGACTTCTAAGGACAGCATTTTTTACCTATTTGTATGAGTAGATAATGGAACTCAGCTTTTTTGATGACTCGATGCAAATGTCCAAATGTTTAACCTGACAGTAAATATTTTGAGTATCATAACTAGGTAAAAGTTTATTGATTTTTCCAAACATTACTTTTTATTTTTTATTAAGTAACCTTCACAAAAGTGCTTTTATCTATGCACTAATAAATGTCTCTTGATAAAACTGAAGAATATTAGAAACCTGCTGTTAATTGAAAATACCTAGCCTTCAGTATTCACACTGATGTTTTGGGAGCTTCCAGATATCTAGCAGTATGTCCTATTTGTCATCTTACAATTGCAACACTATCTTTTTGTCTGATTTGAAATTTGTATTTGATTTTTAAAGACATTACTCCTTCTGCTTTTAAGATGTGGACTATTTTATTTGATCTCCTCTGGAAATGAAACCCAAAGTCTCTAAGCCTAAAAAAGACCTATAAATTGTGTTTTCCTTGTTTGCAGTGAAGAAAACGCTTCGTTGTGATTTCCAGCGTTGCACTTAGACAACTGACGTCTATGAACAATGATTAGTTTGGCTTGTCTCTGGCATTTATGTAGCATTTATATTGCCTTGCTGAAGGCAACACTAATCACTGTGTGTGTCTCCTCTGTGAATTCCTGTCGAAGTGGAACTTATTTATACAGTAATTCATGATGTCAGCTGTCAGTCCTGTAAAAATCCTAATTTCTGAGTCATTTACATAACCTACTTTTAGTGGCTGCTGAAAAGCTTTTCAAAGCTTATACAGGAGAAGCAGCTCTGCACATCCTGTACATGCACCCAGTGAAGAGGTGGGGAGGGTGATGTGTGTGCATGCTGGTCAAATGGAGTCTGAAGGATTTTTAACAATTAAGGCCTAAAATCTGGGCTGATTTCTCAGACAACACTGAACCCTGGGCCTCTAAAATTCATCTGGAAAAAGAACCCATTCAAGTTTCTTTGCACATGTCCTGAGCTGGGTGGAAAGTCTGTTACATCTGCCTTAACTGATGAGAGGTAACTCAGTAGTGTCCCTGCCAGAAGTTGATTTCAGATGAATAGTCAGAATTTACAGTGAGACTTTCTGGCACAGCAGAGGTCATTAAGTTTTGAGCAGGGTTTTTTGTGAAAGGACTGACTGTTTAGGACTGGCATTTGTGTTCCCTTTCACAGCTGGATGTAGAGACTTTCCTTGAGGGGAATGGACATACCTTCATTCTGTAAGGGTTGGACAATCCATTCTTGGAACAAGAAGCAGTGACAAAAGTATAGTGTTCTTGAGGTCACCTTGGAGGCTAGAAAAGCAGAACCACTGTGATTGCTTAACTGAAAAGGTTCCCACCTCCTGGATGTATTCTCAGATGCTTTAACCACAGGATAGGCAGAGAGTGTGCATGTGGAACCCTTATGTGTAGTAATCAGTATATGCTGATATTGCATGATTGCAAGCTTGTTACCAATCATTAGTTAGGAGAATGTGCGTGTACAGCTTAGCAGACTATAAAGCAGCATCAAGAACATCAGAGAACGATCACAACTGTATCGTGTGCTGTTGTTACTTGGGCCTTGATCTCCGGCAGGGACCCTTCTACATTTGGCACCCAAGCAGGGCCCCTGAAAGACGCTTGAATGTGAACGACTCCACAGCATCACTGAGGGTGATACTGGGAGCCCGGAGATGTGAGCAGCAGAGTGGCCACAGTGCTAACAGCCAGAGTCTGGCAATCTGCAGCAGCTGAGCAGCTCTGCAAGGTAAGAACTTGCTAGCATGGAATTAGATGCAGCAGTTTGATTACTCACCAGTATCCTCTCTAAGAGAGGGCATGAAGTCAAGGTTAAGGACCTACATGCCCTTGTTAAATAGGCCATGGACAATGGAAAATGCTGTCCTTTGTCCCTGTTGTTTAGTCCTGAGGAGTGGAACGAAGTTGGAGAAAAACTCTGGGATGCGACCATTACTGGGGGAAAAGAAGGAAAAGCTGCATGTGAGTTAGGGCCCATCTGGAGAATACTGACAAAAATATTAAATGAAATGAAACCAGAAAGAAAGGTAGCAGTTGCTGTGATTGAGGTTTTACAGTCTTCAGCAGCAGAAGGCAGTAGTACAACTACTGAGTCAAAGCCAAGTATCCTTGCTACCTTCTTTGGGGTCAGTCACCAAAGACCAATGCAAGGAATGACCGCAAAGATCTCTACCTCCGTCACTGATGTTTTAAGAGGGATAGGAAACAAAGAGGAAATATCAGAACTGAAGCCGAGAGGGACTGAGCAAAAAAGTGGAAGTGCCCAGTGAGGGACAAGCTGAGTGGCAGAGCTGTGATGTGACGCAAAAGAAAGAGGAAGAACAAGGCGGAGTCACATGCTGACCTAGGCAAATTTATCCCATCCTGCCTCCTAGCGGAAACACGTCCTCTACTTTGAGTGGAGCCAGTACTTCAGTAGCAAGGTCCCTTAAGAAAACAGGTTGGACAGTTGAACAGATGTTGCAAGATGTAATCATCAAGCTAGTAGACTTAGCTGTTCAGAATCAGAAAACTGGAAGGGCTATAAAAACTTCCACCACCATGTGGCAACCGTCTGTGATACCATCAGCTCCTCCAGACCCTGTCCAGCAGGCCTGAGATACCACTTCAGTGGGAGGGATGGAAAAATCACCACCTTACATGACACCGACCATCTCTACAAAGGCACCTGAAGTGGGCGTTCAAAGATGGTGAGGAATAATAAGGGGTGTCATTCTGGAAGGACACTGGGAAGATGCCGAAGCTCCTGCAGGCTGGGTTCAAATTTGCAACAATGTGGCAAGTTTTGTTCCACACCACTGGAAAATTCTTCAGCAAGCTAAGCAAACCATTTCACAATATGGTATAATCTGAAGCTGCACCAAGGATTATAAAGTGGATTTTTACAGCTGACAAAATATGTGCGGGAGATTGTCAAAATCTTGGTGTGATAATTGGCCAAGGTCCATATGCATCTACTACCATGCAATTCACCTTTCCGACAGAATTACAACTGTCCCAGACACTTGCCCACCAAGCTATAACAACTTTTCCAGAAGGAAAGTGTACACCTGCCTTTGCATCTGTCTGACAGGGTTTTTTTGAATCCTACTCATACTTTATTGACCATTTGTCTACAACACTCAAGGACCATCTGGAATTAACCACCGAGATGAAAGACTACATGTTCCGGTTCCTTGCTTTTGAAAATGCAAACTCACGTGCAAGAAGTACTTTAGCAAGTTTGCCACAAGGATCTTCTGTGGATGAGATGCTGTTATGAGCCATTCGTGCTGAACAGCAAAACTAAGCTGCAGTGATTGCTGCAGCCATAAAAGAGGCAGTAGAACAACACACTAGTGTCATTGCTGCTGCCTTAAAAGGTGTCAAACAATTTAAAAGATCAGGAACCAGAAAGCCAAAACAAGATAATAAGGAATTAGGGAATCCGTACTATTGTTGTGGAGAGCAAGGTCACGTGAGACGCAATTGTAAAGTGACTGTATGGTGTCACAAGTGCAATAAAGACACACATGCAACAATGGCCTGTCAGTGTTTGCAAAACTTCAAGGGCAGCACGGTGGAGCCACACACAAAGACACAAATGACTGCTCCAGTATTCTTATGATAGAATTAACCCACCAACTAGGGAAGTCTCAGCGTGGATGATGTTACATTAACAGACCAAAAAGTAATCCAAATTCCAGTGTCAGCACGTGGTTCGTTGTTTCATGAAAATTCCATAATAGGAGGACTGCTACTAGGGAGATCCGCAGCAGGTATAAAAGGACTTATTATTCTGCCAGGAGTGATCAACGCTGACTTTACAGGACAAATTCAAATAATGGCATACACAATGCACCCACCTATTCACGTGCCAAAATGAAGTAAGATTGCACAAATTGTCGCTCTTTTTAATTCACAACCTAAAACCTGGGGACCAAGACCGGACCATCAAATAAAACGTGGTAAAGGAGGTTTTGGATCCACAGGACCTGCAATCCTTTTCACTAATGAACTGTCCTCTTGACCAACCCAAAAATTAACATTGCATTGTGAGTCACAAAACGTCACCATTCAACCTTTGCTAGATACCAGTGCTGACGTAACGATCATTAGTACCACCAAGTGGCCACCGTCATGGCCAGTACAATCCCCTACAACTCAAGTCCTTGGAGTCTGGGGTACCAAAGTCCCTTGTCTCAGCATGCAACCGGTTACTATTAAATTTCCTGAAGGACAATCTGTAACTCTTCGTCCCTAGGTGATGCCCCTATCTGGAAAGTGCGAGAGCCTAATAGGATGAGATGTGCTATCCCAGACTGGAGCAGTGATCACCATGGCAGATTTTTCACAACAGTCACTGAGGAGTAGCCACCAACCCCACCTTTGACTTGGGTCAATGATGAGCCTGTGTGGGTTGATGAGTGGCCGATGACAAAAGAGAGGCTGCAAATTGCTGAGCAACTAGCTAAGGAACAGCTTGATGCTGGACATATCAAGCTGTCAGTGAGCCCATGGAACACACCAATTTTTGTTATTCCAAAAAATATTTGGAAAATGAAGGTTGTTACACAATCTTCGTCAGGTTAACAACCAAATGCAACCATTGGGGGTGTTACAACCAGGTCTTCCTGCTGCAGCTATACTTCCCAAAGACATCCTCATCATTGACTTAAGCTAGAGACTGAGGATAACTGGTCTCACTTACAGACTGAAGCAGAGAAGGCATTAAGTACCTCAGCCTTTCCTTCATCCTTTGCCACTTTGTTTCCTCCTACATTCAATAAAGGGTGGAGATTTCCCTCAGCTCTCCATTTGTTGCTGCTCCATAAAAACATCTTTTTCTATCTTTTACAGCAGCAGCCAGATTAAGTTCTGATAAGGCTTTGGCCCTTCTAATCTTCTTCATGCATAATATCACAACACTCTTTAGTCCTCCTGAATTGCCTGTCCCTTCTTCCAAAGGTAACAAACTCTCTTCTTCCCTGAATTCCAGCCAAAACACTTTGTTCAACCAGCTCATCTTTTTGGCTCATGGTTCCAAGACTGGAGCTGATTCCTGTCTAACCAATGCAAAGGTGAGGTTTATCTGCACCTGTGTTGTGGGTACCTTCAACATGTGTGAGTCCATCTATCCAGTGTCATTTATCATCCTTTAAATCTTACCCGTGCAGCCAAAATCCAGCAAACCACAGAGGGGGAATTTGTCAATAACTGAATAAAGATGTATTGCTCACTGTTCAGTGTGTTGGATAGGATAATGCAGACTTTGAGAGTGGAATTCCCATTGTTAAAATAAGAAGGCTCAAGACATGAAGCTGAGCTTCTGGTAAAACCAGTTGTTGTTAAAACTAAAAAAATAGGCTGGGTAGCTGAACCACAGGTTGTGTAGGCATCCACAGGCCAGGAATGAGCTGCTTCCAAATCACCAGAACTCTCTGTCATTCCTCAGCAAGCAAAATCAAACCTCTGCAAGGGCTGGAGCAACCATCTGTAACACAGTGTTCAGGACAGGTGTCACAACAGCTGGGCCATTTTGATTACTCAGACAAAAACCAGACGAATGTGGAAGATATGAGGAGATAATCCACCCAGGAATCTAAAAAAAAAAAAAACAAAACCTTTTTAGTTCAGTTTCTGGTGTTTTCCCAAAGCTGGTAGGTTTCTGTGCTTTGGTTTTTCTGGCCCTAGAAGCATCATTTGAGTTTACTGTCTTTCCTTTACTCATTCCATTTTCATCTTCCATGTTGCTAAGAGGTTTCCATGGCAATCCTAACACTGGATTAAGGGAGACATGCTGCTGAGGGTAGTCTGGCTCTGTGGTCTGGCTGAAACCAGCATGTACAGCTCTGCTGCGTGTGAACAACACAGACATGCAAAAAGCTATCACCAACTGGTGTCAGTAACATAAGATTATATAATATCAGCAGGCTGCAGGGAAATAAAAAGCAAAATGCTACTTTTCTAATCCTCTGCAAACATAGTTTCATTGATTTTGCTGGAACTATGCTAATTTCCAGTGTTTGAGAACTCAGTCACAACAAATTGCACTTGTTGCAGTAATTCCATGAAAAGCAATGTAATTAACATTGTCTGCATTGAAAACACCACTGTTCATTGATGCCAGAAAAATCTTAATTCAATTTCTCATTACCCTTGAACTGGAGACACTCTGAATGGCATTCTTTCTCTTTATAATAACCAATATTCATATTTGCCTGCACAGTCTCTCACTGTGATTTGTGAGATATTTCAAACAGCTCAATAATTACAGTTTTATTGCAGAACTATTATACCTTGGGTGGAACTGATATTTTTCGAAAGGAATAAATGAATTATGATAAGGCTATCAATTACATCCAAAAAAGGTAGTAAATGCAAATAATTGTCTCGTTGTGTTTAGAGGTTAATTTATTATCCCAAGCTATTTTATTGATTCAGTTTACAAAGATGTGGCTCAGGCAGCATGTACCTTCATGCAAGGACACACTAGATACAGAAACCACCCTGCACTTGTCTGAAGCCACATCTCAGGGCTGGGCTGCATAGACAATGTTTGAACATTCAGTTTTCCTTTTCAGGGTGTGCTATCTCATGTGAAAGAGGGGTGTTTCTCTTTTTTGTACAGAGAGCTGGTCATCAGAAACTGAAACACAACCAGCAATCTAACTTCCTCCAGACAGTCTGTCTAAATTCACTGCAGGCCTGGTCCAGGTTCAGAAAAGGCTCAGTCAAGAAACTTCATATTTTGAGGTTATAAACTATCCCTGATAATCCACAAACAGCAACAGTTCTGTGTACTTTATCTAAACCAGCCAGTTTGGACTTAGCCAGGAAATATGAAGACATTCTAGGGGATAAAAATGTTTAAATACTGTTTCAATAAACTAATACTTTAAAAACTCTGAAAATTTTCCAAAGTCACTGTGTGCTTAAAATTTTAGCTAAAAAAATTTAACCAAAACAAAATAAAAAGCCAAACAAACCCCCACATTAATCCATAATATTACCATCCTTCTCGAGGATTCCCCTCTGTCCATGTCTGGTGGGGAGAAGTGGGAAAATCCATGGGTTTGGCTTTGCTGGTGGTGCTTCAGGGGATCAAAGGAGTGCATGTTCCATCACTGTGTTTATGCCAGAAAGTTGTGTCATCTCCTGCTGCCTCACAGGGCACACCCTTCATTGGGACAGCCAGCCTTTTAACTCAGTTTCTTAAATATTTATTTGTGGGCAGTCTTACAGTTGTCACAGTGAGATTAAGGCTTGTCCAACTGATGTAAACCCAGTTTTATCTTCCTACCAATTATAAAAGGGTAAGAGGAATGGTTGAGCTTTGTTTTGGATTTATTTCCAGAGCTCTAATCTAAAGCACTCGTGCAGCTGGGGAGAGAGTACTCAACCCAAATAATAAGACCAGCTGCATTCCTGGAAAATATTTGATGCCATGGCTCTACCTGCTGGAACAGTGGGAAATGACACTGCACCAAGAGGCTGGTTGGAAAAACTGCCTCCTTTGTATCATGTATTTCCCTCCAGGATCCACAATTTAGCTTCTGTCTGTAATGGCGGAAATTTTCAGTAGAATTTTGGAGTTATGGCATGAGACTCGACATCTGTCTGTCCCTTTCCCTGCTGGGCTACAAACTGGCCTTTCTCAAGAGAACTAAATGTTAATTAAATTAATTAATTAATACCAGGGCCTGATCTGGTGTTAATCTCCTCTGAAGTCTCTGGTACTGGCTGATTAAGCTGAGCATAGTCACTGGCCTATTTTCTAATGACTACTAAACTTATAAAAAATTGGGAGGTGCCTCATGGACATTTTAAGGAGCATCCAGGTGAGTTAGGCACTTCTGAACACTGCATGCAGTGCCGCTAAGTTTCTATGAAAGCAACAACAGCCAGGAGTCAAAGTGAATCAATTGAGCTTTATACAGTACACTAATTTACAGTGGTTCTTTAATATTTTGTTGTTTTGATTTTGTTTGGGCATTGGGTTTTGGAAAAGCTTTATACTTCATATCAGTCAGGTAAAATTTAGCTCTATTATAGAGTTTCTCCAGGATTTTTGCTGTATTTTTTATTTCTACAGCACTTCCATCTAATATTCTCAGTTCTGCTTTGCTAACAAGCTAAGCCATATTGTTGATGCAATCATTTCTGTTATTCTCTTTTTGATGCACAGATCACTAGCACATCTTCCAAAGCTGGCCAAAACAGTCAGTTATTTCACAAAGAACTGCTGAGAAAATAGATTTTAAAAATATCTTCAAGTCATTTGTGTGGCTTTGTTAAAATATATTTTGGTTCTACAAACTTATTTTCTATTCCAAATGTTTATATTTGTAATCAACATCATTTATGAAAGTGCAAGGGATCTCTAATAGGATACTTTTTGATTTATGTTTCTTGAAAGAAACAGAAATTAATTTGCTGCTGCTCTTCCTGCCTTGTCCTTTGTCAAAAACACTGGAACAATTACAATTAGAATGTTGAGGGAGTGTTTAACAAGACACAAAAGGGAGCATTTATGAGCAAAAACATTTTTAAAAAATCTTCATTTGTGTTGTGAAATATGCTTTGTGAAGAGCAGCAGAGGGAATGGTTTCCTGGTCCAAGATGCTCTGGGCAGTGTGACCAGCTCACTGTGACAGTGCTAAGCTCAACACATCAAGAGAAAACACTTTTGCACTCCTGGAGCCCTCCCCTGGCATTAGGGCAGTGCTTTCCTTCTGCATATTCAACAGGAATTCTCCTAGGGGGAGTTGTGCTTGTCCTGGAGCTTGGCTGGGCAGTGCAGAGTTTACACAAGGCAGGTGTGCACTGCCAGCAGAGACATCCTGAGTCACTTCTCCAAAGGGCCTGCTTCAAGAACTCAACTCTAGTTCTTTTCCCACACAATATGACATGAAATTGTGCCTGTAAGATGCCAGAACACACACATATGCATGCAAGTGTCCTTCTCTGTCCACACACAAAAAATGTAGCAGTTAACAGATTTCTGATTTCTCTCCAAGGCTGAACACGGAATAAGAGCTCTCCAGGCCTACAGAATAGCTCAGGTGGGAAGAGACCACGGTGGGGCAGCCTGTCCCACCTCCCTGCTCCAGCAGGGCCATCAAGAGCACAGGGCACAGGATTGTGCCCAGCTGGTTCTGCAATATCCCCAGTGAGGAGACTCCACACCCTCTCTGGACAATCTGTTCAGGGCTGGGCACTGCCCAGGACAGAAGTTCTGCCTCCTGTCCAATGGAAGTTCCTGGGCTCAGTCCCTGCCCGTGGCTCTGGTGCCATTGCTGGGCCCTGGAGCAGAGCCTGGGCCCTGCTCTGACCCTCCCTGCTCACAGGGACACCCAGGGATGAGGGCCCCTCTCAGCTGGGGCTCCTCTCCAGGCTGGACAGCCCCAGCTCCCTCAGCCTTTCCCTGTCAGAGATGCTCCAGGCCCTAAATCATCTCTGCAGCCTCTGCTGGCCCCGCTCCAGGAGCTCCCTGTCCCTCCTGTGCTGAGGAGCCCAGAGGGGGACACAGCTCTCCAGATGTGCCCCTCAGGGCTGGGCAGAGGGGCAGGAGCACTCCCTGACCTGCTGGCCGTGTTATTCCCAATGCATCCCAGGATCCAAATGGGCTTCAATTTGCAAAGCCCCATTCCATATTTATCCAGCCCATGTAACCCATACAGCTGCTCCTCCTTATGAGATGGCAACAACCCTGAGAACTCTTTAGAGCTGCTGCTCCTGCACATGTTGCTACTGCAGCATAAGACCAGGAACTAAATATGATCTGAAACTGAAATGGGGCTTCATAAAAGACTTAGAAACCCCTCTTTTATTTCTTTTCCAGCTGGCTGGATGGATTTATCACAAAGGAGAATTTAACTGCATGTCAAAAAGACAGTTAATGGAAGTTGGAAGGATAGGGTGAGGTTTTTTCCACATAGCTAATTATTATAATACATTAAATACTTGGTTTGCTGCAGCAAAAGCTCTTCCAATGATGCAATCATTCATTGGACAGTATAATTCCAAAATATTTTTTTAGACTTTTTTTATGAACTCTGTGCAGGTATGCAAGACAAAAGCATATTTTTTTCTGTACTGTTAGTTGGAAGTTTGTACTGTTCTGAGGACTAGACCAGTGCTGAGAAGAGACAAGGGATGCAGTCTCATGATGAAGTAATTTCAAAGAGTTGAGTTGTCTGTTTTTAATCTGGGATGGGCATCTGTCAAAGGTAAGTGCTGGTTTTCATGGTGTCTCTTGCGAAGGGAATCATCCTCTGTAGCAGGAAAGGAGCTTTTAGATTTTCCTTTACATCACTCCACTCCTTTGAAGCAGTGGCCAAAGTGAGGCTCTCCTCCAAGGTTTTCATCTCCAGTGAAATCCTGGCCCTTTGAAATCTATGACAAATTTTTCCCACAGATAACTCTCCCAAGACCTGCAAGGTTTGCTTCTCTCACCAAGAGAGAGCCTCCAACAAAAATCATTTAGGAACATCTCTCTGATTTTTTTTTGCTTCTGTTTTTCCTTGGGTATATCTTCAAATAGAATTAGACCAATACTGCACATATAATGTATGACTGGTCTCTGACAATTTCAACTGCAGCATCCCTGGAGGGGCATAAAAGTGGTCTTAAAAACATCCAGAGGTAAAACATTATTTTCTTTTTTTTCTTTTTAATTAAGATTAGTCAAAATTAAATCAGATCAAAATTAAAAACAGAAAATTTCCAACCAGAACAAGCTATTAAATTTTCATAATTTTATGCAAAATTATTGAAACTCTTGGCTCTCAGTGCAGGCTTTTCTACTGGAAGACTCGTCTTCGAATTAAGAATTTCAATGTGAAAAAGCATGTTAATGCAACATGAAAGAGAGGCACAAAATACTGCCTGCCCATGGCTCTCCCTACCTTGACTTCAGTGGCAGCAACTTAAAACAAAAGAAAGGACATCTTTTGGAAGTAGTTTATTAGAGTGGAAATGAATTCTCTGATTGCCATGGAGGCTAATAACAGGAAGGGGCTGTTGTGTTTTACTTGGTTGTCTGAAACTGCAGATGCCTTCAGACATCTCTATTGCTCTAAAGGAAGCAATAATGATAATTTGAGGGTGAATGCATAACATCAGTCATGGCTGTAGACCTGCAAAGCTCCCAGGATAAAGACACAGAAATAAACAAGTGGAAATGTGGGAGATGGTAAGATCTCAGTTTGCAAGCTGGGAAGGGGAGAATGCTGATAAACCCATCTGAGGTACTGGTAGGACACACCAACTTATGTTTTAAAAACTCTGTGCACATGGTAAGATTACCAAGAAAGAAAACCACAGATCTTTGGTATCAAAACCACTGAATATTGCCAGGTTTCAATAACATCAAGTGACAGGATTCTTGAAACTGCTGGAAACGAACAAACAAAAAAAATAGCTTTCTGTGGTCAAAAGTATTCCAGCAAAAGTTGAGCACCTGATCAATTTTGAAGATCAGGGACTCCCTACTGCCTTAATTTTTTCTTGTAAATGGGAACATTCTAAGTGAAGATGGGAGTATAGGTGGGATCAGAACTGCCTGGTGGGGTTTTGATCAAAACCAAGGTTCAATGTGTCAGTTTCCATAATGCCTCTTCTCTATGTCAACCAGTATGCTCTCACAAACTGGTAAGGAGAAAACCTGAACAAATGCAGGCAGGAGGCAGCTTGGAAAACACTCTTTAAGATAGGGACCATGTTCTCAGAAAGCTTCATCCTGACCTTCAACCTGTTCAAGTTCATGACTGAGTCTTCTGAAACTCCTAGGTATCAGCTAAGCATGACGGCAATCAAAGGGTAGGTGGAAACAAGTCAGCCAAGAGAGGCTGATGAAAGACATGGGCGCTGAGTTGTGTTCTACATCTCTGTTTGCACATAACAGCACCATTCTCTGAGGGGAAAAAAAGGCTTTCATTTCTTTTCAAGGCATTTTGAGCAGCTTGTTTTGAAGCGGCTGTGAGACTGCCTGGGGTGTCTGTTTCAACGTTGCTGAAATTTCAGTGCTTCACATTAGAATTAAAAGTGACCCTCCACTATTGTGGAGTCAAGGACTGGAATAGGAAATCAAAGAGTTCCCCTCTCTGCTAGCAGGGAAACATGCTTTCTCAATTAGAGGAAACAGAAGGAGGGATTTAGGTTTCCATAGTGATTCATGAGGAAAGGACATGGTTACCTGGAAACAGGACTGCTCCCATCCACTGAAAAAGCCTTTCTTATATTTGTTTATTGGTGAGAGATCAAAGCCAGCTCTTCACTCACACAGGAGTCAGGAGGTTGGACCCAGAGCAGGTGCTCTGCATCTGACTTGAGCACAAGCAAGTAGAAGGGAACACTGAAAACTTTCAGCAGGACCTCTACCACCTAGAAATTACCATTTCTGTCTGTAAACCAAGTCTGTATTGTCAAAGGTTTCAGAAAAGTGGCCACTAATTTAGAATGATTACTGCAGTCACTGCCATCTGCGGCTGCGTGAGAGCCACAACAGCATTTTGTACAGCCAGGCAGCTGGGCCTGGGAAGAAAATCTGTCTTGAGCATTTGCAGCTGTGCCCTACAGACATTTACAGAACCCACACTGCCAGCTGCTCCTCTTCCTTCCTTGCACCAGGGACTTGGTGAGTCCTTCACTTCTCAGAGCAGATGAATCAAGGAAGCAAGATTTTGAAAGATTCCAGTGGGGGTCTAAGGGAATAACTGGAACTTCTGTTTATCTGTGAGTTGCAAGTACTACCCAAACATGTGAGTCAATGCAGGCATGCAGCCAAAACAACCACAAGACTGTGGCAAAGAGTAAATTTATTTCATTACCTCTGTCATCAGAGAATCCCAAAGCAGCCCCTGAGTGGAAACACACAAGTGGGAATGCTGGTACTGTTGGGCTCAGTCCATCCCAGCTGTTGGCACCCATTTACCAAGGACGAGTTGTTTTCAACCATCCTGTGACCTCCCTGTTCTTTTTATGATCTCTGAGCTTTTGATCCCCTCTCTCCTGAAACAGGGAGCTCAGGCATGTCTGAGAGAGGCCCTCCGAGCCTCTCCAAACACCAAAGTTAGGTCCACACAGAGATTCTGTTTCTCAAAGCAGTGAGAGTATGAACAGCAATCAGCACAATGGATGGGGTTTCCCACACTGTTATTCTCCAGGTCTTGGCATTCCCAGATGCAAGGTCACTCAGTAAACCTACCACCATCCTCAATGTTCATCCAGTTTTACCCTTTTCCTCACACCACCAAGCATGATTACCTTCACAAAGCATTTTGTTCAAAGCACAGGAATATTTCTAGAGATCTTGGCAAGTCTGCTAGCTGTCCAAGAAAAAACGGGTTTATAGCTAAACCTCTGAACTCAACCTCAGCTTCCAATGTTTTCATAAAGCTGCTCAAGCACAGTTGTTGCAATATATCAGTGTATTTAAGGAATTTCCTGCCTCTGTTAGAGACAATAAACTGTGCTGCTTTTCAGAATAAAGTCCTTTCAGAGCAAAAGAATAAAAAAAAAAAAAGTGAAGGATTGGGCAGATATCTATTTCCATAAACTCCTAAAAAAAGCTGCGGACTAGAAGTGAACTTAGAACTGCAGACATAAACCTCTGGTCAGTCACACAAAGGGTCATCAGAACACTCTGGAGGGGAAGCACTCAGTGGCTAAAGAAAATAGTGAGGCTCAAAATCTGTGCCTCAAAAGCTTGTTTTGATATTTCTTGCTGTGAATTTTAAACAAAATACTTTCAACTCAAAGGAATGAGTCTGTATCCCTTTTTCAATGTTATTACCCAAGCCATGCTTGGAGGGTTGGTTGCTGTGGTACCATCAGCTCTAGCATAGTGGAGATCAGAGCTTGGCTGGAGGGAAACATAGGCTCTGATCCCCTCTGCTCATGTGAGGGGTGTTTTATCCATGGGCTGCCACAGGAGACCCTAGAAGTCCTTCTAGTCTCATGTTTCCTTGCAATCCTGCTATAATTTTTTTCAGCATGGCAGTGAAGGTATGGAAAGCGGAATAACGTCTTGGAAGTCTTTTGAACTGAAAAAGAGCAGGAATACAGGTCCTGCACTTCCTGAGTGAGTGCTTCCCCCAGAGGGGGATGGAGCTGCACCCAGACTCTGTGCCTTCAAAGAAAGGTCAAACCCTTTATCAGCACTCAAAGGAGAAGTGAGAGGCACTGGAGAAAATGACATATTGTGTATCCTGCCCTTACCCAGATACTTATCTGTGGATACTCATCTGTGCCCATATCTGAGGAGTGAAAGGGTTTTACAAATGTCCCTCTTGAAGGTGTTGCCCATTAGTTTTCTGCAAGGCCTGGCACAGAATGTGCCCTGAATCCTGGGCATGCACTTGCTTCATTCTCCTGAGCCCTCACACAGGCAACTCCATAACTCCATCTCTTAACACAGCCTTGGTAATTCCTTCTGCATCCAGGCACTGAAAGTCCCTGTTCATAACCATTTAAACTTACATGCTGCAAAACTGTGGAGGTGGATGTCTGCTTTGTCTCAAAGGTACCAATCTCCAATAGCTTTCTTGACCACATTTCTAGCCTTCAGCACATATTATGCCTCGCTTATGGCAGCTGTTTCTTTCCCATGCTGGAAAGAGCTCAAAGTGTAAGAGGGGTACAGTGAAAGATCCTGGCTAAGACCTGAGGAATTTTCAAACCTGAGACTGGTATTGCCATTTTATGAACAAGACAAAGATGACGTGGTAGTTAGGCACCTACTTGCCCTACAAATGCCTAATTCATCTCTTGGATGCCAGTAAAAATTCTGCCTAATATCTGTATTTCTTCTATTTATATAAAAATCTCCACAAAGCATAGAAGAGGCCCACTCTCTCCTTCCCTCTCCCTCTCTCTCTCTCTCTCTCTCTCTCTCTCTCTCTCTCTCTCTATCTCTATCTCTCTCTCTTTTCATTTAATAACAGAGAAAAAATAGAAAAAAAACTCTCCAGGGCCCCATTAGAAAGTTAGGATTCTGAGAAGAGAAAAAAGATGTCTTCTGCATTTCATCCCAGACTCCTGGGTTTTTGTTTGGCCATTGCTCAGGGATTAAGTAATTAAGTTGTTTTCACATCTCCTACAGAGACCCTCATTCTCTCAGGGTCAGTATTCAATAAAAGCATGGAAGTAATGAAGGCCCAAGAACCTTCAAGCCTTGGGGACAAGTTGATTTATCCAGGTCCTACAGATGTGAAGGCAAAGAAGAGGCTGCTGCACCTGTGACTACAATCCCAC
The DNA here is from genome assembly GCA_018697195.1 of Certhia americana. Taxonomy (NCBI): domain Eukaryota; kingdom Metazoa; phylum Chordata; class Aves; order Passeriformes; family Certhiidae; genus Certhia; species Certhia americana. Next base: position 68,080,869 of record CM031879.1, on the reverse strand, counting down.
TGTGCCACATACTCCCAGTGTGAAGCCCCAGTCCTGGCCTGTTACACTGGTTACCAGTTCCTTGTAGAAACATAAATATTTGACACATGATGGTTTTCTTTGTGGTACTCAGTTTAGCCATGGGAGAACAGCAAAGTTCTTGAAAACAGGTGCCCCATAATTCACTGGTCTTCAGAGAAAAAGAATAGCCCTGAGAAATGGGAGAAAAATGGTTTAGCTTAAGGAAAGAAGCAACAGCTAAAAATGGGGGTGAAAAAAGGCAGCAGCTGAGCAGCAGGATAAGGTACCTTTCTAGTCTGGAAAACAAACTCCCTACCACCACTACTACTGAGCATCATCCAGTGTATAGTCAGACACAGAAGCCAAGCACTGGGAATCTTCTTGTAAAGGGATAAGATCCCAAATTTGAACAGGCAGGTGGAAGAAAGGAGGTGTCCTCTTAATTTTCAGCTTATCTCTTCAAATCTCTCTCAGCCCTGATCACGTGGGTAGCTGAGACCATGGGCAGCTGCAGCCACCAGTGCTGACTACATGGTCTCATCTCCTTGGAGGAAATATTTAGGATCCTCTTGTGTTTTTCAGTGTTCTCATTCTCTGGGAGTCAGGCCGTGCAGATTGTGCTTGAAGTTAACTTTAATGTTGTTTCTTGTCAGTTCAGTGAAATGAGGAAAAAAGGTAAGTGATTGTGAGCTGGTTTCGCTTGGAGACTGCCTCAGGTTCCAATTTCAGAATCAGCCTTAATTTAAGATTTTCACTTTGATAGTTGATTTTGAAATCCTTCTGAAACAAACAGAAAATCCAGAAGTATCTATCTATCTGGCTGTATAATGAAGAAAACTAATCAGATTGAGCTCTGCAGCATTATTAACTTCTTGCTCTATTACACAGTTTTCTGGTAGTTTACAAGAGCTCCTTTATCCTAACTTACATTGTTTGTTTGTTTGTTTATAAAGAAAAACTCTACCACACAATATGTCTCAGACATATTCTTATGATAATCACTTTCCTAGAATTACTTTATGCTCCAAAATGGAAATATTTCCATTTATATGCTTAAAAATATGCTTAAGTGCAAGCCTTCCACAATTCCTTTTCTTTTGCCAGAGATAAAAAAAGATTTTAGGTTGAGTACCAACAGTATTTCTTCATACTTACATATATTGTTATATATTTACTTGTAGATGTGTATTTGTGCCTTAGGGAATTGGTCTCCTACATAGTTTCTTTAGTACCCTAATATGCTTAAAAATCTTGTTAACCTCCCATCACTGTAAACAAAGGATGTTATTTTCTTTAAATAATTTTGCTTTCAGTATCACCCAAAAAGAAAACACTGTATGTGAGGAGTATGTGCTACTCCTAGTGTTTTTCTGCACTCTTCCATAGTCACTGCAACTCAGTGATAAGGATGCCATTTATTTTTAATTTATTCAGTTTACTGATGAGTCATAGCCAGGGTTTGATTTTTCTTCCAGTGAGGCAAATTGGCAGGGACTAGAAAAATACAAGTTCTTAGAGAAATAAGCAACCCCAAAAATTTTGGCAATTTCTACAGGCCCCACCACCAGCACTGCTAAGTGTGTAACTCTCCAATAACCCTATTTGAAAGCTTTGGACAGCCACAGAAGTCATTACTGTCACTCAGACCCTTTGGAGCTAGCACAAGACAAATTCTATGCGCATCAGTTACTGAAGGTGTTATCTGCTAATCAATTCCCTCAACACAATGCCAGGCTTTGAGTTTAGTCCCCAGTCCCCTGTTGTTTTCATACCAGGCAGCAGCACAGCACTGGGGGTGCAGAGAGGATGTGTGTTGAGCAGAGAACATGCGGGACAAAAGGGCATTCCAGATGTCTGAGCAGAGGAAAATGGCATTTATCCTTTCAGCTGGCGGCAAATGAAAAAAAAAAAAAAAAAAAAGGGGAAGTTATATTTCTCTCAGACTGAATTGAAGAAAACAAAGAAATCTGAGGTAAAATATCCAAAGCTGCATCTTTGAGGTGTTTCACAAAGAAATGGAGACATTTTGCAACAGGTCTTACTGTTGATGACATCCAGGATTTTCTGTGCAATGTCTTCTTCAGCTCCAGCCATCAGTTTTTCTGAGCGCTAATTCCTCTTTCCTCAGCAACATCCCCACTATTTGTATTGACTTGTGAGACATCAAATCAGGAGCTGCTGCAGCAAACTGAATAATCAGAGCAGCATAAACAGGCGCTTCCTCCCTGATCCATATTTATGGAACAGTCAATCTTCAGACCTCCTTAAAAGGCTTGTGTTCCTAAGGAGGAGGGATTGCAGTGCCTGCACTGCCTTCAGAGGTAAGTGGACTTTGCCAACACCCACTTGGTAGGCTCAGCCTAGTCCTGACAAAGCTCCTTATGCTTTGAACCCCAAAGTGACCTTTTTACTCCAGCTTTGATGTGGACAGCTTCTGCCTCAAGCTGCTTTGGTTGGGTCTTAGTGAGGCACACTTCGAAGTATCTGCATGTGGAGAAGGTGTGCTGCACAACAGAGCCACTGCAGCAAAGCCACTTCTAGTGAGGTGACCAGGGTAGGATGGTCCAGGATTCCAGGAAACCACGGTATATTTTAGGTGTTTTTCTGCCACTATCTGCTCCGAACCTGAATTCCATGCTTCTTGCAAGCACTGGTAACACCTCTAAGCAATATTACCTCTTTACAGACAGGAAGCAGAGGTGCAGACAAGAGTAATGTCCTGTCTGAAGTCAGATCAGCAATGGCCATTAGCACATTGCCAATTCCTTCCTACACTTTCCCTTACACAGAGACACCTGAGTTTGTTCCTCTTTCCCAGCTTTGTCTGAGCACAGTGCAAAGCTCCAGGCTGCCACAGAATTATCAAAAGGCAGTCAAGATTTGTTGAGTGGTCACAGATCTTTTATAGTACACCAGCTTCATGGTTCTTCCTGTCCTAAAAATTCTGAACAAATATTAACTAAGGAAAGTTTCCTTTTTCTGTGCAATAAGCCAGAAGCAGAGGGATAGGCATTGATCTCTGCTCTGTGTGACCAGGGACAGAACACAGGGAATGGATGGAGCTGTGTCAGAGCAGGGTTAGGTTAGACATCAGGAAAAGGTTCTTCCCCCAAGGGTGGTGGGGCACAGACCAGGCTCCCCAGGGAATGGTCACAGCCCCAAGGCTGCCAGAGCTTCAGGGGCGTTTGGACAATGCTCTCAGGGACAGGGTGGGATTGTTGGGGTGTCCTGTGCAGAGAGAGGAGATGGACTGGATAATCCTTGTGGGCCCCTTCTAGCTCAGGATATTCTGTGATATGTGGTTTTGATAAATTTTCCTCATGAGCTTTTGTTATTCACATGATTTACAGATCCCCAGTGAGCAGACAGCCATAAGCAATGAAAGAAAAGATGCTCAAATGTGCTGTGTAAGTAAGCAGTTGTACAGAAGACAGGGGGTGGGGGGTGGGAGGGTGGGTGGAAATGGAAATCTTAAAAAAAATCCAAATGTAATCAGAACAGAATGGTGGTTTTGACCGTTATCATATCATATCATACATATCAGTAACTCTTCTTATTACAAGATAGTCAGATGAAAACAGGCTCCATGGCAGAGAGAATCAGAACTAATAGTTGATGCAAATGTTTGCAGGCTGGAGACAGAATGCTCTCAGGGTCTTTTTTGTCTGTTAAGTGTGATGACAGGCTCACAGAGCTGGCAATGGCTTTGAAAGGTCAGAGTACTCTGGTGATAATAACTATCTACTTGCAACTGATGAACTTTCCTTCTTACTTGTTGTATGAGAGTTTAGTTTCCTTATGATCCATTTAGCTCCTCTGCTATTCTGCAAAAAGCCTGCACTTGTTAAATACTGAGATGGAACATTCCTGAAAAGCTTGTTTATGTGAGGCTGATTTCAAGGACTGGATTTGTGATTGCACTCAAACATGCCCACTAAAGCACTGATGACTCTGAGTCATTAGTCGGAGCCTCTGCGGTCTCACACCTGGCACCTGTGACTCTCAATCACTTCTAGAGAACAAAATACTGTCATTAAATGGTTTCAAAGATCTTGATTTAGCAACAATTTTACAGATGTGAAATCTACAATAAAAAAATGTGAAGAAGGAAACTTCACAGTCTGTTTATCACATTATTTGGGGCTTTTGGTGGGTTCAGTTCTTCTCCATCCCATCCTGGTAGCAGCTGTTACTTAAGAGTGCCTAAAATCCCAAGAGAAATCAGGGCCCCTCGGTTGATTTCAGCCTATCAGAATATTTACAGGTCAAGTAATAAGCACAGAAACCACAGTATTCCATATTCTGTTGCTAATGTAATGATTGTTTCCTATGTTCTTTTGACCAATCACCCTAGCACTGCTGCATCACCTTCATTCCTTCAAAGTGATGTTAAATAAAGTGAATGAGATGAAAGCAGATGATGAGAGGAGGAACAAGAAAGTGAGAGAAAGAAGAATCAATTCAATTAATTAATGGATGACAAATAAGAGAAAAGAAAAAAGCTTCACCGTTGCAAGGGACATCAAATGCAGAAAGCAGGCTGAAGAGGAATAATGAGGATACCATACCTTGTAAAAAAATGTTGCTCTAATCTAGAGAAAGCAAACAGCAGTAGAACTTGAAAAGGGCCAGGTTATGACTTTGGCCTTCTACCACAGAGCTCTGCAGAAAAGGACATGGAACTGGGCAAGACAAGACACTGGCAAAGCCTCCTGGAGCTGTTGTTGGCTTGCTGGGAGACCAAGTAAGTATTTCACCTTTTCACCAAGTGGATTTCCTAGGAAAATGAAGTTTGAACAGCTCTCTTCCCCTTGCCTGACACCTCAGGAATTTCCTTGGCCATTTTCCAGCACAGGTGACAGAGTGGAGACTCCAAAGACATTGCACCCTCTAAAGTTTTATGAAGGCAGTGTTAAAGTCCTACTACTCCAGCCTCTGAGTGAATGCCCAAGTATGATTTCAATGCCAGAGAAAGAAAACAGGTATTACAGACAGATGTTAGGGAGTGGCCATCCACAGAAGTCTTTTTTCTTCCTCTATCGTTAATTGTCATCCACCTGTCCTTCTTCTTGGGTTTATAAAAAAAATATTTTTGTGTGTCTCTGCCAGCCAGCTGTTTTCCTGACCCTGAGAATGTACAATTTTGTTTTCCCCAGCCCCGAGATCTTGAAAAGGAAAGGCCGTGAATTGTCTCTTCTTGTGTTTCATTCATAGTTTATTATTTCTTATCATTACATTCTGTTCCTGACCTGCAGAGCTCTTCACTGTAGGTCAGTCCAAGGCAGAAAACCCTGAATCCCAAAAGAACTGAATACCAAATCCCAACTACCAAATCCCAAATATTCCTGCACACAGGGTGGCATGGACATTTATACTACAATCCACATAATCAGTATTTATGATACTTCCCCAATAACTACTATCCATGTTAGAAAGTTAGACTCTACTCTAAACCAACCATAATGTGCCACCTCACTGCAAAACATGGAGGCAGATGAGGAAGAAGAAGGAAGCCCAAAAGCCACATAGACCTCTCCATCTTGTTTTCACCTGCTTACCATCCTAAAAACCCCATATATCTAAAATTCTCACCCTGTGATAAAACTACACACTATTCTACTATCTAATACACATTCTTGAAAACTCTGCTTCATTCCAGAGCCTAAAACCCCTTTTTCCATGAACAAGGGTTAAAAACACTGTTTGCCAGAGATCTTAAAATCTCTTAAACATGCAAAGAAATATTTCTCATAATTCCAGACTCTGACACTTCTTATCTATATTTTGAGTCCCCTGAGATACTCGGCTGCTGTTTTATCTTTAGACCACAGCATTGCTGGGAGTCCCAGTTTGCCCAGATCTTCCCCATGATGCATCTCATAAGACAAAGCTATGTTCACCTCACCTAAGAAGTAAGAGTACATATAATATATATACTAAAAAATAGCATTATTTATAGAAAACATACAGCACAAGAAACAAACACACCAAAACCTTGGAGTAATGTCAGAACCCAGGACATTTCTCCGGCTGTCCTGGATGATTCAAGACCATGGCAAAGGGCTCAGATTCCTTGGCATGGAATCAAAAACAGCTGTGCCTTCGATTTTAACCCATGGAAAAAAAACCTAATTACGAACTTTGTGCGAGGATTTACAAGCCACAAGAGCTTGAACAGAGTGATAGTTAATTTGTCACAGGATGAAAAAGTAGAATTTGGGGGTTTTAGAATGGGGGTTCAAGAGGCAAGATGGAGGAATCTGGGTGTGTCCTGTCCTTCTTCTTCTTCTTCCTGTCCTCCATCTTCTGCTGTGACGGTGACACTTTCTAGTTGGTTTAGAGCAGAGACAGACTGTCTAACATAGGTGATAGGTATTGGAAAATTATTGTAAATGAAGTACACGTAGTTCTTAGTATAAAAAGTTAACACCACCCTGAAGGTGGGGGTTGTGCCTCAACCTGACCTGCTGAACAGACCTCAGCAGGTCAGAGAAAGAATGTAATAGATAAGGAAAAATAAGCAACCTTGAAAAGCAAAACTGATGTATCTTGACCTCTTCTTCGGTTGTGGGACTGGGAGAAAAAGACTTTCTAATATCTCGGGAGTCGTAAAAACCATCAAAACCTGAAAGAGTGAGAAATAGGAAGAATTCTGAATATTCATTAGTGAGACTGTCACCCAAATTAATTTTACAGATGTGGCAATTGTGTCCAAATAATTTAGCACACCTTGAAAGCCTGGTGACCTGCCTGCTCCATGACTTCATCTACAGCGCTCAGTGTTGTGCTATTGTAAAAACTGTGTGAAAATCAAAATGATAAGTCTGTCCTTGTTAGAATTAAGCAGCCATCTCTCGACATAATTGAAGGGCTGGTATGGGCATTCTGTGTTTCCATCATCATCTAGGAACTGGGTTAGTGCTATAGTGCTGTAAGGACAATTTTAAAAAACAAAATAGATTAATTGAAAGGTAAGGAAGTGATAGATTAAGAAGAGAAGCTCACCCTTATCATAATTTTATGATTTTCCTGTTCATTAAGTACAAATTTGAACACTGACTAATAAATCACACTGCTGTTAAGTCAGAGGATTTTACCATTAATTAATTCACTGAAAAGTTGAATCTGTTTCAATTTTGATGGAATTTAACTCAGAATCAACTGAATATTCTTTACTGAAGCCTTCTCACGGCACTAGTGTGAGCAAGAAGTGCCCTGAGTTTGGTTTTGAGAGAAAGTTCTTGAGTTGTATTTAAAACATAGTGCATTATTTCTCAGTCCACTGAAGGAAAGGTTTTCAGTTAGGAATAACACAAAAAAACCCCAAAACCTCATAATCCTGAAAGTATTTCAACACAAGTATCACCTAAGACACCATTGATCTTTAGCTGTGCAAAATCTCTTCTTACCTCATAGGAAGATAATTCTAGAAAAGATTTTTTTATTTTGATAGAAGAATCATTTTAGTATTTGCATTTAAATAACTCAGTTCTGTTTTCAATTCTTATAAAACTGATTTTTAACTGAAAGAAAATAATCTGTAATTTTAAGAATATGTTGTTTTGTTTCTCTGTAAGAGAGAGGTTGAGCATTTGCCTGAACTGCAAAGCTCTTCAGCAGCTGAATTGTAGAACTGGAAACTATTCCATTTAGGAGAGACAAATCAAGAGTATCATCACAAAGAATTAAAAAAGGACTAACAGTTTGCCATGAAGCACTTTGGAACATCTAAACTGGATGAGTTTGGCATCTTCTATGTGATATCATTAAGCACAGAGATATTGCAGGATTATTTGATTCAAAAGTTGTCACTGCAGAATCTGGCTTTCCATAAAATAATTCATATGGTTGAACTGAAGGCAAAAACTACCCATACTGGTGCCATAAGACATTGGATCCCCTTAGCAAATGCACTACACAGTTGAACATTAAAGTTTTGCCTTTGAACAGGATCAGTGAATATTGCCATGAGCTTTCCAATTGTTTGCCATAAATTGAAAGATTTAGCAACTGAATGAGGTCAACGTCGTTTAGCTGCTACCTTTTTTACGCATTCATTCTGAATCATGAAAATAATTGTTTCAGGCTAAGCTTCATCAAGCTGAAAGCAAAAATGCCTCTCCCATTTTTTTCCCTATCTATCAAAATACCTGGGCATAGCAAATGGCTAAGTGCTATGTTTCGCATTCTTGGAGGTTATATGGCTTTAGTGGATGTGACAGTAAATAGTTAGTGCACATAAATCCTTTTGTTCTAAAGGGCTTTAGCAGAAGAAAATCAAGTGTTTTACAGAGGAGATTTTAACAGGCAACTTGATTTGGGGCAATTCTAATAACTCTAAAAAAAAAAGACTGAAATGAAAGAATCTGACAGAACTATGCTGCTATCAAGCCTTTTGCTGTCAACCTTTGTAATTATAAAAATCTTACTTTCACCTTAATGCTGTCATGAACATAAGCCACTGTAAACAGAAAGTTAACATGGCACATTCCGAGTCATCAGGAGATATTATGCATCAGCACATTCAGCACTTTAATGAAATGCACTGAATTTTACAGAGCCTCATTTCTTTCAAGGGCATAGAATAATAGAACCATTGGGCTGGAAAAGCTCTCCAAGATCACCAAGTCCACCCTGAGCCAAATCAATCCCTACCTTGTGAGGAGCAGAGCACTGAGTGCCACACTCAGTTGTTCCTTGGACACCTCCAGGGATGGAGATCCCACCCCCTCCCTGAACAGTCCCTTCCAATGCCTGAGCACCCTTTCCATGAAGAAATTCCTCCTGACATCCAACTTGAACCTCCCCTGGAACAGCTTGAGGTCATTCCCTCTTGTCCTGTCCCTGTTCCTTGTGAGCAGACCCTGACCACCCCTCCCCAGCTGTTCCCTCCTGTCAGGGAGTTGTGCAGAGCCAGAAGGTCCCCCCTGAGCCTCCTTTTCTCCAGGCTGAGCCCCTTTCCCAGCTCCCTCAGCCCCTCCTGGTGCTCCAGACCCTTCCCCAGCTCCGTTCCATTCCCTGGACATGCTCCAGCCCCTCAATGTCCTTCTTGTCCTGATGTTCCCAGAACTGTCCCAGGATCTGAGGTGTGGCCCCAGCAGTGCTCAGCCCAGGGGACAGTCACTGCCCTGGCCCTGCTGCCACACCCTGGCTGGCACAGCCCAGGTGCCAGTGGCCTCTTGTCCACCTGGGCTCATATCCAGCCCCTGTCCCCAGCACCCCCAGGGCCTTTCCCAGCTTTGCAGCCCCTCTGCTCCAGCCTGGAGATGCAGGGGGTTGGTGTGACCCAAGGCAGGACTGGGCACCTGGCCTTCTTCAGCCCCACACAATTGGCTTAAACCCATGGATCCAGCCTGTCCAGATCCCTCTGCAGAGCCTTCCTGCCCTCCAGCAGATCTACACTCCCACCCAGCTGGGTGCTGTCCATGAACTGACTGGGTGTGCCCTTGATCCCCCGTGTCCCAGTCAAAGATAAAGACATTAAACAGGACCGGCCCTGGTGCTGAGAACCCCACTGGTGCCTGGCCACCAGATGCATGGGGCACCATTCACCATCACAGGGTGTGGCTGTAGATGCTTTATCCTGAGGTATAACCAAGGAAGGGTTTCTGTTCTCCAAAGTTTCCCTAGACTGTAGACAGCAGCAAATATTTCAGTATCTTCTACTGGATCAGGCTTTAAATGAAAGTATAAAAACAAGGGTGGGAACCTTTTTCTATCTTCTATTAAGAGTTGTTGTATAAACCCAACTCCCCATCTCATTAACTGCCTTAAGTTACAATATAAATCCAAATATTTGAGAGTAGAACATTATTATCTTCTCCCTTCCTGACATAAGTAGATTGCATGGTACATCACTGTCCACTGGAATTACTAACATTATTGTGAAGGAAATTAATTGCTTAATTCCACTCTCTAAGCTTCCAGCTAATTAGCAGAATAGCACTAAGCATTAACTACCAGCTCTACAGTATTTCTTTGAAGTATTGCTCACTTTGTTCATTTTCTATGAAGTCATAGTTACTCCCAAGAATAAACTCTCAGCATCAAATGGCATTTAAGAATTTAAGCATAATTAGAGGTATTTCAATATCAACAATATCAACCATATTGTTCATTCAAATAATCCTAGTCCCAAAATCAACTATATTCCTGGAAAATGTTTCAGGATATAAACACAGCAGAGATGCCCTTGCATAATGCAAAGGGTAAATTTTTCTCCAAAATTCTTTTTTTGGTCTCCAAATATAATGTGCAATTCCTTGTATTACACAGAGTATTTAATCAAATACCAAAACTTCAACAAACTATATGATATGACTCATAAACCTACCTTTCTTTGGAGAATACTGTTAATAGTAACTAAGTAGCACAGCTCATTCTCTGGGATGCTACCACTGCATGTTGATTTCACTTTTTCAGTTCTCCTCCAGTTCACTGCTGTCTTTCCAGCATTGCTGCGAGTCTTTGAAAAATAGAAAGGCTCTATCATCTCAGAAAATGTTGCCCAGAACATCCACCATCAGATGTAAACCCATGTGCATGTTTTTCCTCCTGTAGAGGGACTGGAGAAAGTTATGCCGAAAAACAATTAGAAAAAAATCAATTAAAGTCTGTATAATTATTGTAGAACCAAAATGGGTTCAGATCAATTCACATCATCTCCATTTCAAATCAATGTTAAATCAGGAGAACTGAAATACTAATTCCATCAATTCTCATTTTAAAAACTTTTAAATAATTTCATGTCTATAGTGTTTCTTTCTTACATGCTTTATATTTCAAAAATACCAATATGCTTGCTTTCTTCTTCCTGTATACTGGAAACTATGTTATATAGAGCATTGAATTTTCTCAAGACAGCTGTAAATTTTGGTCCAGAGATGTTTTTATATGTTTTTGTTTACTGCATCTGAACAGAGCATGCACACGCCAAACTTGACTTTGAATTGTGGAATGGCTCGGGTTGGAAGGGACCTTAAAGCCCTTCTCATCCCACCCCTGCCAAGGGCATAGACATCTTCCACTATCCCAGGTTTCTCAGAGCCCATCCAGCCTGGTTTTAAATGTTTCCAGGGATGGGGCAGCCACAGCTTCTCTGAGCAACCTGTGCCAGGGCCTCACCAGAATTCTAAAATAAGATCATAAAAATTGCCAGTTTAGTTTTGTTGTAGCCTTGTGACTGTCAGTGCCCCAGGGTTGAGAGCATGGTTGGAAAACTCCAAGGAAAAGAACCCAGCCTGAGAGATGACATGGTGGGTCTGTGCTTATTTGTCATCTGTCAGAACCATAATCCTAGTTTATGTGTAGAATCTGTTAATTAGAGCTGTAATGAACTGTTCAGTTCACTTTGTTCATGCAGTAGCTTGCAGACTTACAGACAAAAGCCAGTTCCTGCAGACCCAGGGGACTAATTAAGTACACAATGTTTCAAGGAATTAACATCCTACTCAGATGTTTTCAGTGACAGTAAGTGTATTATGCTGTCATTGCCCTGCCCTAGGGTGTCCTCAGGACAGGTTTTTTAAACACTCTTATTCTTGCAATCCGTTTTATCATTTAACCAACACAGATGTCAGACATTCTTTAATATATTTTTTAAATAAATCTCTAGGAAAATTTGCTCTTCCTAAAGAAGTCACTACCAGGTTTCCATGACCCAAACTCTGAACCTTAAAATTAATTATTCATGTATCCATTTAAACTAAGTAGACCAATTGGCAAAAGAGATTTTTTTTTTCAAAGAATTGGTGCTGATTGGACTGATGAAGATTAAAAAAACAGCTAGACAACTTATAACATACTGAAAATTGTCCTTTTGATCTTACTCCTTTGTGAGTGGTATATTTAATATTTAAACTGGCAAAATGCCATTTATGAAGAGTGAGCAGCAAAAAGTGCCAAAACTCCAGCTTTTTGGTCAGTTAAATAACATTTAGGAAAGTGCCTTTAGTTTTCCTTATAATTTGACTGTATTGGTGCTTGAAGGCAAGGATGACCATGTAACCTGAGCCAGATAAATATGAGGAGGATGACCACCATGTGCCACTGAGGCAGTGTCTGCTTGCAGACTGAGCTATGAGCCCTGGTAAAATGTGGCAGCATAAAGCCCAGTGACAGTAAAAAACATGAACCTTCGATTTTAAGCAAGCTATAGGTTATCAAAGGAAGTTCTAGTCTAGAAAGATAATCTAGATCAGATTTATCTCCAAGAATGTATCCAACAACAAAAGGTAAAATAGTCCAGATGCAGTAGCAAGAGTTCATCATTTAATTTCTAGTAAGTTAATTCCTGTATGCATCATGAGGTGGTATTGGGAAGGCATTACATCATGTCTTCTTGGTAGAAGGTGAGTTTATCTATGTGTTTCCTTGCTCTGCTGCAGGGAAGCAGAGATTTCTGCATTTTTCCCTCCCTTTTTAGTCAGCAAAGTAGACTTTTTGATTTCCAAAGGACTTGTGTGAAAGGTTATGGGTAATTTTCATGATCTGCAGCTTTGGAAAGGATATCACAGAATCCCAAGATGGCTCAGGCTGGAAGGGACCACGGTGGGGCAGCTGGTGTCACCCCCCAGCTCCAGCAGGGCCATCCCAGAGCACAGGGCACAGGATTGTGCCCGGCTGGTTCTGCAATATCCTAGTGAGGAGACTCCACACCCTCTCTGGACAATCTGTTCAGTCCTTGGTCACTGCCCAGGACAGAAGTTCTGCCTCCTGTCCAGCTGGAAGTTCCTGGGCTCAGTCCCTGCCCGTGGCTCTGGTTCCATTGCTGGGCCCTGGAGCAGAGCCTGGGCCCTGCTCTGACCCTCCCTGCTCACAGGGACACCCAGGGCTGAGGGCCCCTCTCAGCTGGGGCTCCTCTCCAGGCTGGACAGCCCCAGCTCCCTCAGCCTTTCCCTGGCAGAGATGCTCCAGGCCCTAAATCATCTCTGCAGCCTCTGCTGGCCCCGCTCCAGGAGCTCCCTGTCCCTCCTGTGCTGAGGAGCCCAGAGCTGGACACAGCTCTCCAGATGTGCCCCTCAGGGCTGGGCAGAGGGACAGGAGCACTCCCTGACCTGCTGGCAATGCTCTTCCTGATGTCCCCCAGAGTCCCATTTGTCTTCTTGCCCCAAGGACATGCTGCTGGCACAGGGACAGCCTTGTTACCTTGTGCCTCAGGCTGACTGGAGCAGCCTTGCTTGCTCCTGGTACTTTCACTGTAATATGAATCAAAGGATTCAGGATGTATCAGCTCTGTTTTGTCCAGATGTTGTTGAAATTTACAACCAGACCTTCCTGGTTGCTGCCAGCCAGTAGCAGGTTTGTGCCTGGGAGTGCAAAAGTCAGTTTTAGAAATTCTCTTACATACAGGCCATTATCAGCTGCCTGTCAGCACCCACAATTTAAGTCATTTTTTGTCTACCCCAGAGACCCAGTCCTGAGAAAACATGGTACTCCAGCATACAGAAATTTGCTCTGATCTCTCCTCTTTTGACTTGTATCACCATAAATCAGACTTACAGAGACCAATAATATGACTCAGGCTTCTGTGTAATGTCCTTTTCCCAGTTTTTAATGATAAGAACTCTTACATTCTCTTCACTAAGGTTGTCAGGAATCCCTGGAGCTAAGATGTCTGGGAAGCAGGAGAGCCTGCCCAGGCACAGCCCCTGCCTGGTTGGCTCGTGGTGGTGGACTGCATTTTTGGGAAAGCCTTCTTTAAATATTACAGCTTAAGCCTCTTTTTAATGTTAGATATTGACAAGCAATTGTCAATACAAATTTGTGTATTGAATTTCTACAAAGAACAAGCTGAGCCTGATTATAGTTTGATTTTCTAAATTTTCTTTAGGATCCCAGAGTATCTGACTTTATTTTGACACAGTTTAAATGCATTTGCTCCCTTCTAGCCTCCATTTTCCAGATTTTTACAGACAAATCTTATTGATTTGTCTGTAAAATGATTCCTCATTTTACAGACAAATCAGTAAGAAAAGGGTTCAACTCTGCAACGTACAATTAATAAAAGCTATCCAGTAATAAGCTTCATTCTTCAAACAATTTCAAAACAAATAGGATTGGTATGAAGCAGCAGCCTAATTAATGTTCCTCACCCCCTTCCTTTCTTTTTGCTTCTTAGAGAAATGAGTAACCTTCAGGTTAAGAATTTGCTGCACAAATGGAACAGTAGGAATTTGAAAGGCATATCTCAAAATTTTTTTATAATTTTCCTTGCTGTTCAAAAGTGTTGGTGCAGACCCATTTCTGCAAGCCACTGAGTATAAAATATGTGAACATGTACATTTCTGGGATATACAGCTAATTTCTCTCATTGGAAATATTTGGCTGTTAAGATAACAGAGTTTAAATTTCTCTTGAGGTGTGAGACCTGCCACCTCCCTCTCATATAGATAAGATTGAAAGATGGCCTTGTTTTATGGTTTTTTAGATATGTTTATCTTTTATTTAAACATACTGCATGGGGGAACCTAATTGTCGATGGAGACAAAACTCCTAAATATATTTTAAACTGTTTTGTCCTGCCACATCTTATAAATCAAACAAATCCTTGCTAGAACATACTGTAATCTTTATCACCTCTTCCTATTTTAGTTTATTATGTACAGATGAAATTGCACTCATGTCCTAACTTTTCCTGTTGGTCATTACGGGATCTAAAGATTTGGAGAAAGAAGTCTTCTCAAAGTTTAAATGGATGTGAGGATGGGGAAATTGTTGCTCCAGCATCTGGCAGAGCCACATGGTTGGAAGGCATAGTGTAAATAGATGGTTTAGGGAAGTTGGAATAAATTTCCCATTGACCTTATGGCCAGGATTTCACCCTTCAGTGTTCAAGAAATCATGAACATTAACCCCATGCAATTACTTACATGTAGCTGTAATCAGAGAGCTAAAAAATATCAGAGCTCCTGATGCCTGCCCAAGGACAGATGCCATCACTGGGAGAAAAAGCTGGAAACATATTCCTATTTCTTCTAGTCTAGGAAATGGTACTTTAGAATCTTATTTCTGCTTAAAATAAATGAGCTTTTTCATGTCTTTCTTTTCTTGGTGTTTTGGGGTTTTTTTGGAGGGATTTTTTTTTTTTTTTTTGTCCCTCTAGTCCTAATCAAAGATTATTCCTGGAGCTCTGTCCTCTGGTTTGGCATGTTGTATTTCTACGAACAGGAGGGTATCCTCAGCATCAGCAATTCTGCTCTGTAAAGACACCAAAAAATTTTGTGGAAATCTAAAATCCCTCATAGATCTCTCTGCTGTCTCTTAACGTCGTTGCCCGGTGAGACAGCAATATCAGTCAAATCATTCTGAAAAATTCTTAATGACAGCCAGGGAGACAATCTTTGTTTAAGAAACAATTGAGTTCATCTCCTGATTTGTTGCATATCTGAAAGCAAGATGTCTTCTTTTATGGTGATTTATAGATATGAAATTAGTATAGGTATTGAAATTAGTTGCCTTATTTTGAAATGATAACTTGTAATTTTCCTGTAAAATAGATGCTCAGATGATGTTGATAAACAATCCTGATTCAGTATTTCTTCCCCCTTGACAGACTTCTCCTGTGTCCTGAACATATTTCATCAGATTCCTCTCCTTGGTTTTGGTGTGTTTATATCATGGCATTTTTATGGGCCATGATTTATTTTCCTTTTAAAAATAACATTCATCCCTCTCAAATTTCTTCTGCTACTTTTCAATACTTTTATTGACAAAAAGGTTCATTTTGCTTCTGTTAGAGAGAGAAAAGATATTTACAACAGCCACATTTTTAAATACTTTTTCATAGTGTTTATGAGTTTGAGGAAGGTCTCTTTATTTAACATTTTACTCCCACAATGCCTACATGCCAAGCAGACGAGCCCTATTTTGTCAGGTCCTGCATGAAGAAAAGTTACCGGAGTCCCTTGATTCATCTCTGAGGCAAACTAGGGAGAAAAACAGAGCCAGAAAAGTGGACTTGGTGGAGGAAGTAGTAGAAACAGAATAAACCCCACATATACTGATAACTTTCAAGTGGGAAATGTCATTGAAGTGAGAAACCCTACCCAAAGTGGAAGAATTGTTTAAAGGACACTTAATAGGGTGCTTGATAGGTTTGGTTCTCCCTATCCAAGAACTTTTGGATTCTTAGTGGCTTGGCTAGGATTCACAACTATTTCTCACAGCTACAAGTATCAATAACCCCTGGGATAATACAGTCCCTGCAAAGCCTTCATCAGAAAGTGTTTTTTTTTTCACATGGGATGGCCTGTTTCAAAGCTCTCAGTGCCATTCCAACCTGAATTAAATAGCTTTGGGGTTTTTTTAAGTCCTGACTCATTATTGAGTAGCATCACAACTTATATAGTCACCAATTTCCTTTATAATTCTTGGGTTTTTTCTGGCTTTAGACTCCACAGGCCTGACACTGCACGGTCAATGGTAAAAAGCAAGACTTGGTCAAGTGTGATAAGGAAAATAGGAAGGAGAAATGCAAAGTATTACAGCTGGGCAGAAAAAATGACCCTCAGAAATTTAGGTTGGGAAACTTCTGGTATGAAACGGTTATGTAAAAGAGGATCTGGGTGCTGCAGTAGATTCCAAGCAAGAGCTCCATCAATGAGATGAAGTTATTAAGAGGGGGAAAATATGGCCTGGTGTTGCATGAACAAAACTAGAGCCTGAAAAATAGATGACGTATTTACTTTTGTACACAACTAAGCAGGTTTCACATGGAAAATGCCCACTTTTGGATATGATAATTCAAGAAAATGTAGTTTCACAGAAGACAGTCTACTACAGAACAGTTTGATCAACCAGCAGTTGGAAAGGGTGGTTTGCAGAGTAAGTGTGAATGAGATCAGGTAACCTGAACAAGGACTGAGGAGAGGATATGATGGAATCTGAGATGTACTGGCTGTTGTAAAGGAAAGAGAATAATAGGTTTCAGGGTTTGGAGTAGAACAGGCAAGAAACAATTTGCTTCAATTTCAAAAGCAGATGAGTGGCACATATTACTAGGGCATATTGGTATTGAGAGGAGGTTAAATGTTCTCTGCTTCTGAGTAGGGTATAATACCTGAATAGTCAGGACAGCTGCAAAATTCTCCTCGGTGTACTTATTTTTTTCTTCAAAGTCAATACATCCTTTTTGAAGTATAACACCTTATTTAGCAAGCAATAAAAAGAAACTGGAGTTCCTTGCTCTGAACTCACATTAACTTCCCCAAAGCAGTTATTGCAGTCAGCATGAGCCTGTGGGAAGTGGAGTCCTGAGACTATAATCAGTCAGCAATGCACAGACCATTGAATGTGAATAAACAGTGGGACAGCCTGAAGCAAACAGCAGCTTGGGCTTTATAGCCACCCAAGGAAAGCAGGGAACAAATTTGAGAGGGGCTCTTCAGGAGACATCATCCCTTGTGCTTTCCACTAAACCATCAGGTCTAGAGCCTTCATGCAGGGAGTGCCAGCCACTCTGTGAAACCTTCCCAGGAATAATTGGAATTACTTTTTTTTTTTCACAAGCTCACAGAGAAGTTGGGGTTGGAAGGGACCTGAGAGACTGCCTGATCCACCCACCCTATTCAGCCTGAAAAACGCTGCCTAGGACAGCAACTCATCTGACATTTTATGTAAATTAAAGTCCACTTCAGAGTGAGTGTTTCTCCTAGCTCAGATAAAGACACCAAGTAGCTAAGGAGGGACATGGCATATTCTCAATTTTCATTGTGGTCACAGCATGCAGAGGATGTTTGCAATGTCGTCTTGATTTGAATGACAGATATCTGCTAAGGAAGGCAGGAGCCTCACTTGGAATGGAGAATGCAAACCCCCTCCCTCTGAATTATTAGAATTTTGAAATTAAGGGTCTCTCAGGCAAAAACATGGGGAGAGGAATAACAGTTCTTTATCAGGAGAACTAAAATAAAAATGCAATAATACAAAGAAACAAACCCACTGGCAGAGTCAGGACACAACCTGACACCCTGTGGATCAGGGTATTGGTGGCAGTCCCATTCAATGGTGGCTGCAGTCCTGGAGTGGCAGATGTGGCTCTGTTGAAGCAATGATCCTATAGAAAGGTGGAGTTTTTCTCTGAAGGTCCAGTCATGGTGATAGATGGGCCTGGCCTTCCTTGGGAACCCAGCAGAGGAAAGACTGCCTTGGTGTTCCAAATCCCAGATTATACCCAAGAATTCTTGGCTCCTCCCTCCAGGTGGAACATTTCCCATGGGATGATGTAATTTATCAGTGAGACTCAATGGCCCATTAGCAGATGATCTCTCCCTGGACTGAGGATGGGTTATGGAAGAGATAAAGAAAACTGCCCCAGCTGTTTTTTTCAACGGCTGCCCCATTGAGAGAGGGTTACCCCACCCCCATCCCCTGCCCCAGCTCCAACAGCTGGTGATAGAATACACACTTCCGCTTACATCTTGAACTGCAACTCAAGAAAAATGTTTAGGTTGAATGATGTAGCACATTGTAATTTCTTGATTGTATTTTCAATGGAATATATTGGGTAAAGAATTCCCTGTACTGTGTGACCCCAGAGCAACCACTGAAAAATAAATGGGATTACTTAAAAAAATTAAATTCTCAGTCATAGAGACTGAATTTTGAAGTAGGCAAAGTTTTTGCATTGTGAAATGTGCTAGCTTGCAGAAAGAAGCGTTTTTTGCAGTTTTTCAAAGGCCTTCTTAGAATGAAAAAAAATCTTATTAGAATTCTTCAATTGTTTCTTGAGCAGAAGTGTTTTCTACACTTGTTTTGCAGTTTCAACAAAGTTAGACCATGGGTCAAAAATTTTATGTCAATTCTACGTCAGGAAACAGTGAGCAATTCAGGCAGAAGTCTTCTGCTGACTGGAATATCATTTATTTTGGGGAGGTAAAAATGTGTTAAACTTATAACAGGAGAAAAAGCATGGAATGACTGCAATGGGTATTCATCTAATATATGAAGAGTCTGGAATGGAACATGACATGTCCAAATGACATGAGTGGAAATGTCACTGCTACATCATAAATATTTAACCTGTCACTTGAATAATATCCAGGAACTCTCCACTTGTTTTTTGGACCGAGATGGCTGCAAAGAGGAACCTTTTTTTTAGATTTGTAATATTTTTGCTTCCAGCTGCAGAAGAATTCTCTTCTGATATTTGCTGGTGCATTTCCCCAACTCACCTTAGCCGGCATTTATGCCATGCTGGAGCAGCAGGCTTGGCAAACACTGCCTTCTCTCCCTTACAAATCCCCAGAGTAAAAATACCAAAAATAGCATGCTGAATCTGTCTCTGAAGGGCAGTGAGGCTGTGAGGAGAAACACCAGATTGGCCTCATCAGGTACAATACAGATTGGCAAAGTCAGTCAGTTACAGGAAAAGAGGAAGCTGATGAACACATTTGATGGTAATAGAGATATCACGAAGGAGAAAACCACAAAGGGATTCCAGAGGAGTCTTGTACAACCATCAACCATTTGATGAAGATAAATGAGGAGAGAGAATAACTTTACTTCCACTTAAAGTTTAAAAAAAATATCTGTAATAAGATATTTATTTTCCAAACAGTACACTCAAACTAGAGCCACAACATAAATGGAAACCTGTGTACTACTTTTATCAAGTCCACTGTCTAAACTGCATTTCTGCCTGATTAAATAATAGCTCACACTGAAAAAATGTTGAAGAGATTTCAGTCAGATACTTGGTCTTATGTGCAAAAGTGTTGAGTGGACTACTGAAGAGGGAAACCATCTCAGCCTATTTTCCATAGTATCATTCATAGGTGTTTCTAGAATTATTTGAATTTATTCACTTCAATGAGGGTTTAGTGAAAACAGGACTCAGGAGAGCCAGAAATGTATTTTTTAGAGGGCAAGGAATAAAGAAGCACTAAAGAGCGGCACATTTTCAAATCAGGAGTCAATAGCAGAGAAGAACACAGTGCTGAAAGGAGCTGCCAAGCCAACAAGGGGTATGTAAAGATAGAAACAGAGAAGGAATCACAGGTAACTACAGAAATATCAAGACTGATACTGGCTGTCTCGTACACATAGTTAGGGGATGCATTTATACCAGCTCAAAAAATCCTGAAATAAGGGGAAAATAATTTTTGTGTGAATCAGCCTAGGTTTTCATTTCTAAGCTTGAGTAGAACTGAATAGAGTGATCCATCTGACTTGGAAAACTTTTCCTGCAGAGAAATATCTCAAAAGGGGTGTTAAGAAGAATGTGCCAGACTCTTTTCAGTGGTGGCCAGAGACAGAACAAGGAGCAGTAGCCAACTAAAACACAAAAAGTTTAATCTCAACATGAGGAAGAACTTTTTTCCATAGAGGATGGCAGAGCACTGGAACAGCTGCCCAGGGAGGGGATGGTCTCTCCCTCTCTGGGGACTTTCCAAACTCCTTTGGACATGCTCCTGTGTCACCAGCTCTGGGTGGTCCTGCTGTGGTCTGGTGAACTCCAGATGTCCCTTCCAAACCCAGCTACTCTGTGATTCTGTGAATGCTCTGCCAGAACTGTTGAATCAGCTCTAGCCCTAATTCAGATCTCCACTGAAAAGCATCTCGGCCTCTTAGCAAATATTGTCCTCTGGATTCAGATGTGCTGATGGAGGTGGGAGCTTCAAGATGTAGTTTTTATCTCTTTGAGGCTGCCATCCCATGGATCTGCTAGCAGAGAAGAGTGTGACGGCTCTCAGAAGCACTGAAGAACAGTCAGCTGGTTTCCCTCAGTCAACTAGTTCAGACCCCACAAACAAAACTTTGGTGTAAAGGGGGATGTTCCAAACAGCTCCGGTCTTGTCTTGGATTAAATTGGATTCCCCATCTCATCTTTCTGAGTAATCAATATTTTTAGCTACTAACTTGCAGAAGTAACTTTTTGTAATTATGTTCCTGAAAATACTACAGAAATCCAATAAAATGAGAATTAAAACAAACAGGATCTTATCCCTTTTGTAGGTTGTTGTGTAGTTTTTTCCTGGTCAAATAATCACTTGGAGAAAAAAGTTGCTAGGTTGACACGATGATCTGGAAAGTCTCTTGCAATCTTGGTTATTCTGCGATTCACTTATCTATACCTAATCTTGTAGAATATATGCAGGTTTCCTATTCATACATATTTTAAGAGTTGTTATGGTAACTCTATTCAGTATAATTCAGAGTACCAGTGATAGATCATTGTACTAGCAGATGGGAAAGGAACTAGCAATGCTTAAAAAATTAAATAATTCAAGTAAGAGCTGTGAAACTATTTCAAAATGTCATTATGAAATACATTCTAATGAAATTAGTTTAGTTTAATCTTTGAAAGTTTATTTGCTCACATGAATATTCATGCAAGCTGCAATTTTTTAAGCAATAACATTCATTTAAAAACTTCAAATGAATCATGCCAATATGTGTTTGCCCTGAAAGTGTTGTGAATTCTCAGATGACTCTGTTTGCATGGATTTTCCCATCTATAAAACTTATTCAAGTCTTTTTTCTTGCCCTTTTAAGTGGGACTGGATGATAGAATCAACCAAATGAATATCCAGGGATTTAATATGGTAACAGCACTGTATAAACAGCAAATTATAAGTAAAGAATGACAAAAGCAACTCTGGCCTGAGGCAGTTAATGAGAAAGTTATGGGAAAGAATATGATCACTTGAAATCCTTTCTAAACAATGTCAGCCAGCATATTTTGTAGAAATTAAATAGAATTATTCCTACGGCTAAGGAGCGAATACAGAGAGAGGAGCTTTATATTAAATTAATTTTTCAGCCACTTATGGCTAAAAACTGGAATAGTGCCCATCCCTCTTTTCCTACAAAGTTGTATCTCTCCTTTAAGATGATGACCTTAAGAAGATGAACAATTTTGCAAGAGTGGTATGAGCAACAGATTGTCTCACCACGTTCCTAAAAGACACATCAGGATATGGCTTTTAATAAACTTAGTGCATTTTTAGCACTTATAATTCTGACAAAACCCCAGCATTGTAACCTAATATGTGATAAAGCCTTGATTCTGGGAAGCAGAATGCCTGTATCTAAGTGCCAATATTAGGTTACTACCTCTCCTTGCTCGCAGGGCAGCAATTCACAGACTTGAAGTACTAAAATCAGAGCTGAACAAAACCAAAGCCAGTATCTGAGATGGAGGGCCTTGGTCTGGGGAACAAAAAAAAAATCCAGGTTGATGCAAACACAGACCCAACACCAGTGAAGGAAGAGTTTGCATATGAAGTATTACAGATGCTCGAGCCCTAAGTTTTAGGGGAAAAATAGTTCATAGCACTTCAAATGTCATTCCTTGCAGAAAATATTGATAGGCCTTGACATCCTCCCAGAGGATGAGTTATGAGAGATGTGTGATGTCATTGTGAGGCCTCTCCCCATAACCTTTAGGAAGAGACTGAGGAGGTCAGGGGACATCTTGGAAGTCTGGAGCTGGCTAATGTCCTTCCCATGATGCATTCTCTTAGAGGAGAATCCAGGAAATTATAGGCCCATCAGTCTTGCTTTATTCTGTGGGGAAGTCATGAAAGGAATTCTCCAGGAGGCTGTCACAACTGAAGGAAGAGGCAGCACAAGGGCAGATCGTGCTTGCCCAGTTGCCACCCATCACAACATATCCTGCTAGGCTGATGTGGGCATTGTCTACTGGATTTCTCCAAAACTTTCAATATAGTTTCCCCCAGCCTCCTCCTAGAGAAGTTGGTATGTTATTGTCTTCACAAGGGTCCATGATCTGGGTGACCTTGTTGTGGCATTCCAGGATAAGGTCCTGTAGGGACCTCCTCCTCCTCCTGTAGGGAGCCTACAGGAAAGATGGAGAGAGACTCTTGACAAAGGCCTGGAGTGACAGTGATGCCTTAAGTTTTAGCTTTCATATTTCTCAGATTCTGTGTGGGCAGCTGAACTTCATATTAGGTGTTAGAAAGTTCTCTTCACAGGGGAGTTAGACAAAACAATACTTTTCCAGCTTGAGAACCAAGGACAGCGATACAGCCTCAGGCCCAAAAGGCATAAACAATGGGGAACTGAAGGTAGCAAACCAGGAGGATGGAACTTCATGACCTGAAGCTGTAATTGGACAATTAACTACACTATGTAAATGGACCAAAACCTATAAAAGTGTGAAAACTCATGTCTGGGATCCATCCCAGGTGGAGCCATGGCCAGACTCTTGTACTGCCCAAGGTGGATTCTTTGAAGGCATTTTTAATGAATCTTTGATTTATTCCTTTAGCACTGTCTAGCCTCTGTTCCAGGTCAGCCTCTCACAGGCATCAACAGGACAAGAGGGAACAGCTTGAAAATGAAAAAGGGCAGGTTTAGATTTGATACTGGAACGAAATTTTTCCCTGTGAAGATGGGGAGGCCCTGGCATAGATTGCCCAGAGACACTGTGGCTGCCCCATCCCTGGCAGTGTTCCAGGCCAGTTCCAGATCAGGCTGTGAGCAACCTGGGATAGTGGAATGTGTCCCTGCCCATGGCAGGGGGTGGGAGAGAGTGAGCATTAAGGACTCTTCCAACCCAAACCATTCCATGGTTCTATGATTCTGTGATCCTAGAGATCACTTTCAATTTCACATTCTATGATTTTCCAGGAAAGTAATTGGTTCCTTAACACACAATGAATAAATAATCCTAGAAGAGAATGAACTCTCCTGTCTCTCTCTCTCTCTCTTGGGGTTGTTGTCTTTTTTCCCCCTCTTCTAGAGCCTCAGAGTTACACATAGAATTATGTTAGACTTACAGAGGAGCTCATATTCTCTTTGCTTTAAGGTGAACATCTCCCAGTGCTGGCACTTAGGTTCATGTCATACCCAACTCTAAGAATGGTTGCCTTTAATAGACCCCTCTGCTCTCTGCAGCAGCTCTGCCCAGGCTGGATTCCCACCCATCACTGGTAGAGAGATCTCAAACCCCCATGGGCCAGGCCCTGCCCTCTTGTCAGTGAGGAGGAGGAAGGAGCAGGAATATCAGTTTTAAACACAGCACTGTTTAACCCCTAGTGCTCAGTCTGCCCTTACAAACTAAGAGGGCACAATCAGGCAAAAATATTAAGGGATTGACTTTCTAATTATCAGTCAGGAACATGGAATACTGGGAAGATTGAACCATAGTTTGCGGATAGATTAAATTGTTTTTATGTGCAAGGTATTTTGAAATCTTGACATTGCTTTTTAGAACCCTCTCCTCTTGATAATATAGATGAATAATAATAAGAAAATAATGAAGACAGGTGAGCGCCCAATCACCCACTTTGTTTAGAACTGAGAAGTACCACATATTCCTGCCAGGCTTATCATTTAGATGGAGATTAATTATAATGAAGAAATTGAATCATGTCCTCTGATACTGAATTACAAGAAAGTTAATTTTGAAATTATGCTTGCAAATGCCAAAATACACATTCCCCCAAAACATAGTGAAAAAGCAGAGCAAGTATGAGGCAGAAAAGCCCACCAGAGAAATCTCTCTCAATCATGTCCATTAGCTGCTGAAATTTAGCCTTTTCCATTCCACAGAGTGCTCTCAAATGTAAAAATAATGACGTAGTGGCACCACGTGCTGAGCAGATAATGAAGTTTGGATCCCCACCCTTTTTCATCTGAAATTCAGCTAAGTATCTATTGCTCCTCTAATGATGTGCCCATTTTAGGTACAGCCAGGGCCTAAAAGCTCATGAACTTCACACAAAGCACTTCATTTTTCCAGACCCATTAATACAGTCCCTGCCCAACTGCTAGAAATGTGGGCTTCATTTCATTTAATTGACAAAAAAAGGCAAAGAAGAAAACATTAGCTCAGTTGTTTTCTGTCAGCCTTCTCTTATGCAAGCAGACAGAAAGAACAGAGTACAGGTGATTTCAGGCCAGGTATTACCATACCAAAGTCAAAATCATTTCATAGTCAAAGGCCATTTCCTATCAGGTTTCAACTGTTCTTCTTTGCAAGCAGTGCAAAGAGAAGCAGGAACAAAAAAGTGGAGAGTAAAATCAGCAACATGATTCAACGCTTAAAAAGTTGTCTGATATTGGGGAACACATTGGGGAAATTGTGAGAGGGTTGGTGATGCCTGGATCTAGTCTGGAAAGAGAGGGAGTGAGAGGGAATTATGCTCTCTGGACACTGTTTAGCATCTGAGATGGGTGTGAAAGGGCTCCTTGTCTTGGTTTGGTGTTTCTTGGATGTGTCTTCACATGGATGGGAAGGAATGAAGCACTGGCATAGAAAACCCCTCTGGTTCAGAGACAGGGGAATTGGCTGGCCTGCTTGAGGCAAGAAGGAGGGAAGAGCCCTTCAAAGAAAGGAGAAGTAGGGACTTTTCAGAAGGCACAGTGCAGCTACCAGAATTTTGATTTTCTTTACTCTGCCAGGTAGGATGAAGTCTCTCTTTAACCTGGAAATCTCTTGCCTTTAACCTGCAGCAGTTCGTCATTAGGTTTCAAGGCTTGGTACAGTTCAGAAAAATCTACAAACCTCTCCCTTGGTTTGGATGGTTCTGATTTATATTTTGGCATTCAACCAGCAGCATTTCAATCTGGCCCTGCCAGTCACACCCAGTACAATGTAAAGTGACACCTTACTTTGCCAGAAAACAAAATTATTTTGATATCTCCTTCCCTCAGTCTGGAAACACAGTAGTTTGTGTGACTCCTTCTCTGGGAAAAGTATTCTCTGTGGGAAGGGAGGGTGGGAAAAGCATTCTGATCCTGGGGAAGAAATTTCTAGAAGAGTCTTTAGAGAATTCGCTTTATCCTTGGGAGGAAACACTTCGCTTCTGTCAAAAACTGTGCAAGTTACAGAATGTGTCATATAGCCACGTAAACCTTTTGTGCCTGCTCACGGGTGACCCACTGAGGAGCCACTAGTGAGATTCTTCATGAAAAGCCCTTTAAACATAGCCTCCTTCAGCTATCTTTTATGTAGAATACCCTCATTAAGCCCCACATGGTTGAGTTATCATACCTTATTTAGACCTATGTTAGAAAATCTCAGCATTTCTTCAGCTTTTTATCCCAATTTCCATTTACTCAAGCAATAATTTAGCCCACAGATATGAGTACTGTAGGGCTTCTAATTCAGCCACTGTAAGGCATTAAACACATATTCACATGAAAATTCCTTATGCACAGTAGAATTAACGTGTTATTTTAAGTTGAGAAAAAGCCAATCCAGCCACAATCCTTGAAGATAAAATTACTGAGGCTCTGAAAATTAATTTCCTGTTTAGCAGTGAAGTAATTGAAAGACTGAAGTTGCTCATGAGATTAGAAGGCTGTCTACAGGTTCTGTTTGTGAACAGACTTTCATGCAAAATGCCCTGCAGAGACATTTTTTGTCACTTAGACATTTTCTTACAAACAGAGATGTAAAGTAATCACAGTGAAATGTACACTAAATAATAGAATGATTGGTATAATTGCCTGAAAGTGGATGGCTATTCTGAAATGATCACAACATTGCAAACCTCTAGGGCAGAACATTTCTGTATTTGTACTTTGTGTTCAGAGCTTGGAAAATGGTTTCTTTTCAACATTTTCACTGTCATCATACACCATCTGTCCACCATCTAGAGCCTTCCCAAAGGGCTGGGAGGCTCCAGGATACATGGGAATGATACCCTGCTTCTGCATTATTCTGTTGGGACAGAACCACCAGAGCAACAAGAAATAAGTTCTTGTTCTAGGAAGGAGACACGCCTGGTTTTTCAGGAATCTCTCCATTTGAAAATCTATTTGGACTTAATGAGGAAAGACAGAAGTTTCTCCAGCAGGAGGGCAGAACAGGATGCTAAACTTGAGTGTTTCTGTGCCCTGTGAAAGAAAATCTGACTTTTTATGCTGAGCATCCAGGAAGACTAAGTAAGCCAAACCCCATCATAAACCTCATCATACCAACACCTTTTTATCTCCTCTGGGTCCTGTATCCCTACTTGTGAAGCAAGAATTAATGTTAATTTTCGTCACAGAGAATAGACTAGGTAAGGCACCCATATAAATTCATGGTAGGACCACTAAAATATGGTTGTATATTGGTGTATATATACAAATATTTGTATAATATATTGCTGTGTATTTGCTTTTCAGCATCTAAAATTAATTATTTTTTATTGTGCATAACAGGTATTAGGATACTAGAACTGAAAATTTAGACATTTTTTGCTTTTCACAGGAAAAAATAATGAAGATTTAAATATTTTTCCTTGTGAGGAGTTGGAGAGTTTAGAAGCAAAAAGAAAATGTAGAAGAAATAACGTAGCTGAGTCAGTTCAGGTTCCTAGAGTATACTTATTTCTCTGTGCAAAGCAGGAACGATAAGAATGGATAAAGGGATTCATCCATATTAGCCAGGAAGTGGAGCTAGCAGCAAATGGGAAAAAACAGATTATGCTCACCAGACTGTTGAAGACAAGCAATAAAAATATTCAGTGTTTTGTCACTGACTTCAAGGGGATTGAGCAAGGCTGCAGTTTGGTTATCTGTAAAGAGCAGGGGTTCAGTGAAGGTGGTCATGGTTCTTGCAGATTCAGAACAGGCAGTGCCAAGAATGGCCAAGAAAATAATGAAATATATAGCATCAAGACATTTAATACACCTGGATGTGCACAATCCCTTATCTTGTAGACAACCTGGGTAGCTTCAGCACAGTGAAAATGTCTTTAAGAATCTGCTGGGGGACTGTATTTAAAAGAGATCTTATAGATCTAAATGTTACTTCTGGTAACCTGGTGTTCTTGCTGATATTTTTGGTCAGATCCTTTTCTAGTGGTAGGTGGTGCTCAGACTTGCCCTGCTGAGGATCTGGTGACTCATGTGATAAAACACAACAACCTGAGATGACTTGTAAAGTCATTAATTTTTTAATAAGGTCTATGCTAAAAGAGGAGACTAGTGGTGATAGAAACATTACCTTGACTTTTGGCCACATAGTTTGCATTCAGTCCTCATCTTCCTCAAATATGCCTCCTTTCTCTTCTCTACCCTTGCAGAAAAATAAGATTATTCAGGCATTGTCCCTTTCAATGGTCTCCATAGAAATGGCTTATCTGCACAATGAATTGCTTAGCCCAAGTGACAAGTTTCAGAGGCTGGACAGAGCACCTTCCCATTCATTTCTCTAGCACACTCCTTTTTATCAGCACCCTCCAGGCTTGCTTCATTCTCTGTTTGTGGGAGATAACCAGTCGAGTAAAATTTTTTGAAGAATATTTCCTATTGAACAGGCATGGGTTTCTGTCTGTTGTTAACCTCTTGAGCAGACAGGGTGACTTTCTAGGTGGTGAAATAGCTGTTAATCTGATAAATTAAAATTTTTTAGGACGTTTCACATTTTCTTTTGTCAGCTACTTAGGTTACTTTGAACTTGGACGTGGATTCTCTGACCGGCTGCCCACCACTCCCTAGCTTAGCAACTGGTAATGTGATATGTTCTTGGCTCTTTCATGAAGCCAAGTCGTGGGGTTTTGTGTGCTCCAAGAAAACTTTGGAGCTTGAAGTCTTTAATAACCACCCTCAAAATCCTGAGGAAAAGTGAGGAAAACCTGTGGCTGGAATCACAGAGCCCAGTTTGTTTGTGCAAAGACTCTGAAATTCTTGTTGCAGAGGGATCCAAACACTGTTTTCATTTCCATACAATATTCATTTATATGCACAAATAAAACAAATAGCCCACTCAGTTTATCTACACACAGTATTCGTCAGCTGATCTGTTGTTTTCTTCTCTGTTATTTGATCTCTAGGAACTGCCTGCCTTGGGAAGGCAGATTTACTCTTCATCTCCTGGGAGGTAGCACTTAAATCAGATTGCAAAAAATCATGGCAACTTGCTGGAAAAAAAAGAAAAATGGCCATTAATCACAGGAAAGAAGAAGAGAGAACATCCTTTGAAGACAATTTATCCTTTAACTCAAAGACTAATGCACATTTTCTTTACCTGGGACGTATTTGAGAGGCGGAGCTTCAGCTGGAGTGTCACAGCTCTGTCACCTCCAGGTGTCAAGGACTGCGAGGGGGGATTCAATTTATAGTTCAGGCAACTGCTGATGTGAAGCTGTCAAATATCACAACTATAAAATGTCTGAAAGCTAATCAGTCTACCAAGTCTCCTTTCACACAAAAACATCACTTCACACTAGATTAGCAAGTGTAGAGATGAGTGGATAATTTGTAATGAACAATTAGTCTAATTGTGTCTGCTTCTGTTATAAGCCAAGGATGAAGTGCTGAGACTGGATGTCTGAAATAATTTATATATTTCTAGTAAACAATTTTTCCATGTGAACATCCTGTGAGTAATTCATTGTGAATTGTTGAGCTTCAGCTGTGGCAATGGTTGCTAAGTTATAGAAGTCACTGGGATTGTTTGTGTTTCTCTAATGAGATTATTTCCGAGTCCAGACAAAACATGGTGAATTTAGAATTTTAGAACTGAAAATATCATGACAATGGAATAATATCTGGAAACTACCTGAATATTTGAACTCAATATATTTGGCATTAAAACAAAGCCATTTGAATAACTGGAAAATTAATACAGAAGACCCATACACATCATTATGTTTACGTCTTTTTTTCCAATGAGGAGGCTATTTAATGAAAATATTTTTATTCCTCCAGATTAACAGAACTTCTTTTAGCATCTGCAGTTAATTTCTCCGTTGCTCATGGAGGTGTATTCCATTAATTAACTGCACTTGTGGAGTTTGCCAAGATCCCAGACAGTGACATAAAACCCTGTCTGAAATGAAATTTAAATACTTACACCGATGTCACCAGCACTGTGATTTCATCCTTTGTTCAGAGTGCTTTCATATCACAGGAGAATCATGTCTGGATCTAGGTTTGATGCTGCTATGCAAAATATTGGAATTTCTGAAAGTGAAAAGAGAAAAGCAGAGCGAGTGAAGGCCAGTGGAAGAATCCCTAGAGGTCCCCAAGTGTCCTGCAGTGCCAGTGTCAAGTGGCAATTATTGAATCATGCCTGGCTGGTGTCTCAAGCTGCTTGGAGACAGTAATTTCTCCCACTGAAAGCTTCTGGCTGTACATCTGAGCCTATCTGCTGCTTTATCACCTTTGCCTCATGCAGTTTTAAAAAGACTGACTTTCCTTCCCTTGGTATTTCAGCACTGGCTGCTGTGTCAGGTGTGTCCTCAGATCATTGATGAGGGAGTTTTCCTATGGTGCTTCTTTTCTGCACTTTTGTAAATATGATAAATATTCTCTCAACATTTGGGCATCCTTCCCCTGTGCGATGTATCAAATCCATGGTGAGGAGACATTTACCCAAAGGGTTTTGATGCACCCAAAACCTGTCATGGTCAGTTGTTTATCTGATCATCGAGAGTGAATCACAAGAAAGGATCCAGCTCACAGATGTGTGCTGGGCACCTGAGTATTTTTTTTAATACCCTGCCCTTTTTCCCTTTCTTTTTTTTTTTTTTTTTTTTTTTTTTTTTTTTGTAATTTTGTAGCCAAACCGACCATTTTTTTCTTATGTCAGTGGTGTTTTGTAAAGGCCAATTAGCATCTGTGAATCCCAGCATTCTGGTAATAAAGGGCATCCATATGCTCAGAAAGAAATCAATCTCTTTGCTTTGTCCACAGCACTGTAGCTGCGGCATTTCTAAAAAGCTATGGAATGCTAGGAGG
This sequence comes from Certhia americana, assembly GCA_018697195.1. Lineage (NCBI taxonomy): Eukaryota > Metazoa > Chordata > Aves > Passeriformes > Certhiidae > Certhia > Certhia americana. The sequence goes on along the minus strand of CM031879.1, from coordinate 68,050,224 downwards.
GAAAGGAATGATAATTCACAGGTCCTTGCAGCTCAATGGGGTGATTTTCATCAATCATCACCCCAAGTTCTTCTCTTAGGGTTTCTCTGTCCAGGTGTCTCTGGATCCATCCTTTCCATCCAGCCTATGACTGCATCCCACAGCTCAGGGTCATCAGTGAATTTGCTGAGGATGCCTTGATCCCGCTGTCCACATCACCAACAAAAATCATGAACAGTATCACATGGATCTTGTCTCAGACCTCTAAGGTTCATGTTCTGATTTGGGGCATTAATTTCTCCTTCCTGGGTCAGTTCTGTGTGTCAGTTATGAGATCAAGTTCCAAACCTGCACAGAGTCATTATGTCATCACACAAAGTGTCACACAGGACGGATGAATTCAATAAAAATTGAGCTCTGGTTTAACTCTATTCCTGATTAGGCCTAGCAAGCCAAATTCCATATTAAACATAACCTTCAAGTGCATCTCTAGGGACTATCTGTACCAGTTGTTAACTGTTTGAGCTTATGGTTTTACAAACCCAGCAGATAATTCAAGCTGCCAGGAGCTTCAGGAGTCCATTGTAACAGGAGCTGTCAGAAAGTCAGAAAGTGAATGTTGCTTTTCAGAGATAATTAAAACTTTTCAGCACCCTGCATAAAATATTCAGGAGAATCCAACAGAGATCTAAATTAAAACACATTGTACACATTTTAGTGGTTACCACTTGTGACCTGTGTCATGGATGTAACGGTGTTTTGGAAATGCTATTCCCTGGGGTTGCTCTGTAATTGGCTCCAGCACCTTGTCCTGAACACGTTTCCAGCATGGTTTGAGCAGATGCAGATTCCCCTTAACCAAATCTTGTGTTGGTGCTGTTTATAAGAAATTTTGTCTTGTGATACAGGGACAGCAGGCTGGCCTTGCTGCTGTGCTGCCCAGATTCCCCATGGGTGGTGATGCCCTCGTCCTCACGAGAACACAATGAGAGGGACCTGGGCTGCAGGAAGGACAGTGCAGTTTTTGTCACTCCCATCAGTTACTGAAGCCTCTTGTACAAAATCAGAAAGGCAGTTTTCAATAAATTCCTGGAATCCTAGAATCACAGACCAGTTTGGGTTGGGAGGGCCCTTAAAGGTCATCCAGTCCCACCCACTGCCATGAGAAAGGACACCTTCCACTATCCCAGGTTTCTCCAAGGCCCATCCAACCTGGCTTTGAGATATTCCAGGGATGGATGCTTTTTCTGCACAGCAAGCATCAGGAGTGTGTGAAATGCAGCCTGTTTTGGAATATCCATGGGGTCTTCTCATAAGAATAACTGAATACTTCCCAATCCCTACAGAACTAAATCTCAACACAGCCTGTGAGAATTTAAGAAAGGGTAATTCATTTTCTACAGATGAGAAACACAGTAGGTTAATTATAATTTCCCTACAGCAAATTCCCTCAAAATCACGCAGTAATGCATGTTATTTTCACTTACATCTTTATTACAGTGTCTCTTTGAGTCCAGTGCATAACAAAGGCACCAGGAGATCAGATAATGAGTGTGAAGACACAATACAGAGCTCCACATATGACTTTGTCTGTGTGTTTCTATCCCAGTGTCAGGAGAATCCCATTCCCACACGAGTCTGTCAACAAAAGTACTAGAGGTATCTGTTGGCATTTTCTGATGGCAGCATTTGTCCAGTGAGGATCCATGGGCATAAATTCATGCTTCCAGGTGGTTTTGTTGGTTCGTGTCAAGGCTGATGCTGTAGAGGCAGAAATTGAGTCAGTGTTCCCTTTTGACCATAGTTTATTTCTTGGGTAAAGTAAATTTCTTTCACTTATTTGCTGGAAAAGTAAAACAAGCAAGGATCATTTGGGGATTTTTTTTTTTCCAGGTTGCTTTTACAACATCTTCCTGATGGCCAAATATTGATTTATGGGGTATGAAGTGCAAAGAAACATCACCATTCTTTCAATGTGAAAGCTGTTAAAGCAAAAATCTTCTGATTTTTGCTTATAAAATGTGAGATAATTCCTTTCATCAAAACACCTTGCATCAGGTTCCTGTGGCTTTCCCCATTCCACCTGAATTTCTAACCAATAAAGAAATCTCATTATTGAGAAGTAAACTAGCAGCTCCCTGGCAAAATGGTCACAGAAGTGTGAAATAGAGCCTGTACCACATTCAGCAGCCAGTTTGAGAATATGCTCATCACTTATCCATGAGGCTCATGATGCTTAAATGCCACCTACAACAGAGCTCCTGACCTGGCAGCCCTTCTGCTTCCCCTTTTTGCCTTTAATAAAGTAAAGATTAAAAGGCTTACAAGAGCTATTACTTTGAAAGTCATGTTTCCCCCGAGTGTCCCTTGCAATGACACAGGCGACATGAATTCTATGAGAATAATTAACTCAGTGGCCTTGGATGTTTAGGTTTCAGCAGCCCCAAAAAACGTTTAAATATTTCTCTGAACTCTGAGGTTTTCTTCCTGATAGCATGCCAGTCATTTTAGCTTTCCACCTATCTCCACCTCCCTTTCAGCCCAACTTACTAGTTTTTAAATTTTTTTTCTTATTTTTTCTCTCAATTTCCCCAATATGCCTTTTAACCCATCTCACTCACCTCAGACTGCAATCAGATCTTCCTTTTTTCCACACTCCAGCAGCATTCCACAGTTATTTCGATCATTCAAATCAGAAGACTTTAAAGATCCTGCTTTGAATTCTCTCTCAGTCTAATTTGGTTTAGACTTGGTATAAAATGATGATTTGCAGAAGGGTAGAAGGGTTGTAAACAGAATTAAAACATATTCTTTCAAGGCTTTTAGTTCTTTCTTTTTTTTTTTTTTTTTTTTTTTTTTTGTGAAGAGAAATGTGTTACATAAGTGGTCTAGCATAAGGAGAGTCAGAAAGTAAGTGGATAGGGAATTCCTGAGAACTGTAGAATAAAGGTATCTAATGGGAGGTTACTTCAAAGGAAATCTGGGAAAAAGATAAAAAACAGGGGAGTACCATAAGGAATACCTTGTCCAATTTATTCCTGAATGCCTGCAATTCTGTACACAGAAGAATCTTCTACTCAGAAGGATCCACACAGGATTACACAACTGTAGTGTGCACATGGAGACACCACCTTGCCAAGACTTTACTGAGACCCCTGACAGGGAAGAGGAAGGACTATGTTAAAAATGGGTCAGCACTTTTCGGCTGCACAGAAATATCTGTTTAAAATACTGAAGAATGTTTGTTGCATTGGTGGTATGGCTCAGTGAGGGAGGTGATCATGGTTGTATTTTCAGACAAACCAAAGTAAGGGAGGGGGTACATGCCCGTGGAGGAGCTTTAGATCAGCTGTTGGTGAAAAGAGATAGGACATGTTTTTTGCTCTGAGCACTTAGAGGCGTAAAAGCTCTGGGCATAGACATAGAACAGGAGCCTCCATGCCAAATTCAGTTTTCCTTTCTGCCAGAGACATCTGAGAGCTTTCCTGCTTTGTACCCCACCCCATGTGAACACACACACGCATGAACACACTCGCTCTCTTCCTTCAGGCTCCCACAGATCTCTGAAAGATTTACTTATCTGTGTACATTCAGAACTGAAAGTAAAACAGTTCTGACACCTGAAAACATATGCAGTTTCCTGCATTATAATTTTTAACTTTTGCTGCTCACTGCTGTTCCCTGAAAACAGCAAACAAGTGTGTACTCCTTGAAAGATATTTTTCTGCTAAGGATATAGACATATTCAGGAGAAAATTTTGAGTTATTGCTGATTAGTGATAAATGTCCCACTCTGTAAAGGTGTTTTTTTTCTGCAGGAGATGAAGAATGACACCCTGTCTGTGTACTCCTTCCTGAAATGTATGTGCAGAGCCTATGTCTGCGTGCTCAGGGTGCACTTGGAAATCATGAATGAGCCACAGGAATTTTCCCTGAAGATTAGTGAGGCTAAACTGGAAAACATTGTGCAGATACCTTCCAGGAGAGGAAAAAGGTGCCTTTAAGATAATGTTTGAATTCATTGTCTCCAAACAGGGTTGAGGAAACACTTTGTTCTCTAGCCTGATATGCTAAAAGGCCTTTTAGCTCTTGGTAAAATTTGTCATTTGTGCTTTGCTTTGCTTTTCTGTTCATAGTACCAGGCAAGGACTTGTCTGCTGAGGCCTTGTCTTCCCATTTGTGGGAAGGTGGACTAGATGGTCTCATAAAATTATTTTCTTAGCTCTATTTGGTTTATGATGTGAGCATGCATATGGAATTTATGCCACAAGTACTAACATACAGATAGACAGAAACAAAAGATTTGCATTCAGTTTTCTTATTTTTATATGGTAGTGAATTCACACGGAGGTGATCTATTAAGCATCCAGAATGAAGTTTCTGGATGATACTAGTCTTGTCATCTAAAATGGGTATAAACGCCTGTTGCCCTTTTTAGGAGTGAATAGGGAATATACATGTGAAAACAATGCAAAACCCAAGTTGTGCAGCTGCTGAAATTCTGTTCAGCTGATTAACTACATCTCCTCATCCAGCATGAACTTCCAACAGGTTTCACAAGCTGGAAAGTGATAAAAAGGGGGAAAAAAGAAGGTTGATAATTTCTCTCATAATTGCCACCTGCAATCCCAGAGAGTGAAGGAGAAATGAAGCCATAAATAGCGAGAAAGATTTGTCTGACTGTGCAAGATCAGAGCATTGATTCAGCCTTGATTGGGCTCCCCACTGCTTTCCTTTCATTATTTATGTCAGGTTAACCTCTCATTTTCAGCAATGACATCTGTTCCCCATCTACTCATTCCAGGGAACATAGCATGGTTTTCATTTTGTCAGCTGCTTTTCCTTCTTCTGATTACTTTGGAAGGAAGCTGCTGGGGTGGGTTTTATTTGAATAATGTGTAATTCAAAATGAATGTGCATGCTTTGAGATAGGACACACGATAAGGTGCAGTACATTCCATAAAACCTAACAAACACGTACAAGATGGAATCAAAACAGTCAGGACCTAGTGGAGGAAGCAAAGATGGAGGAGAGAACAGGCTGAGCACTTGAGAGCACTGAGGTGGAAGCTCCCAGACCTGGGGGCAGGGCTGTTCCACATGTGCAAAATGCAAGCGTGGAATACCACGGAGCTTCCCAAAACAGACAGGTGAAGGGTCATCCTCAGGTGTCTCAACAGAACATTACATCTTACTTGATGCTAGAATTTGTTTCTGGTCATCACTTAGTCCAATGAGGTCTGACAGCTCTATTTTTGAATTTAGATCGATTGTTCTCAGTGTGAATGGGGTCTGTTTTCAAAGGAAGCCTTTGTGAGAGAGTTTGGTGATTCTCCTCTCCTCTCCTCTCCTCTCCTCTCCTCTCCTCTCCTCTCCTCTCCTCTCCTCTCCTCTCCTCTCCTCTCCTCTCCTCTCCTCTCCTCGAACTCGAACTCGAACTCGAACTCGAACTCGAACTCGAACTCGAACTCTCCCCTCCCCTCGGGCAGGTATTTTCTTGCACTATGTACATGATTTATATAGTCTACCTATTCAAATTCCAAGCTGCATAGAAGAGCGTGTCTCATCTCAGGCGAAGCCAATTGTTAAGTACTTAAAGCACAATCATAATGATCTTACCTGAAGGAGAAAAGAGCTATGTGAGTGAGGTAAGAGAATTAATTCTTCTCTCTGAAAGATTATGAAGGTGCTTCCTTGCTCAGAGAGATCCATAAAAAGCCAGAAAATCTGAGTTAGGTTAATGTATGATCTCCAGGCAGATCACTTCAACCATCTCCCAGAGACTTCCCCACCTCCCAGTCTCTTCCCTTGTGATGTTTATCTCCCTATTTTACTCTAGGTTTGTTCTACTGCTGTAAACCTTTGCTGCTCAGGGAAATTAACATTACAAAAGCAAATACTCAAAAACTTTGTAGAATTTCTCTAACTCATATCTTCAGAAGGAAAGATATGATAAACAATTTCTAGCATCCCATTGTATATGTTGTTAAATCAACCAAGCCATATTACAAACTCCCAAGCTGAAGGCTCTTAAAATAATCTCAACATCTCATAGAAAATCTTGTCTCCACAGTATTCAAATTTTACCCAAATCCTCACAACTTCCCTCATAAAAGGGTTCTAACTCATTCAAAAAATTAAATTAAAATGTACAATAGGTACCACACCTACAAAAGAATCTTTCCCCTTGTGCGTATTTCCAGCTGAGGGAAATGAGGGGCATTCCAGTTGAGTTGAATGACAGTTTAATGGCTGCCACTGAAGTAATTTACTGTCTAATATTTCTCTACTGTGTTGCATAAAGTATTCAATATCATTGAATATGTGTTAAGAAAAATGTGTTCAGGCATAATTACACAAAAAGATTTCTGCGGAGGCTTCACATGGATGGGAAGTGCCTCTGTGTATCTATTTTAAAAGAACTTTATGAGATGATGTGCTTATGGAAAATGTTAAAGATCATTTTCTCATTTGCCAGAGCACGCTTTTCCCCTAGCTTCTTCAATCTCTAGTAATTCCAGCTGCTCCTAATGATTTTCCCAATGAAACAGCTGTGTTTATGGGACTCTCTCATACTGCGATGTCTGGGCTACAAAATGTTCAATGTGTTCACGAGTTTCTCCCTGTGACAAACTCAAAAAAAACCATCCAGGCATTTTTGTCTTGTTTAGATCTCCAGTTACCCATTGAAATTAATGTTTGATAGAAAACTGACATGATTGTATCTAAGTCTAGCTGAAAGAAACACAGATTAACTTCAGTCAAGGATGAAATCCTTCTGTGTTTTTGTGACGTTCACCTATTCTGACATCAGGTTTTCAGACTCATTGTGTAAGAAAAATCTTGACTGTGTCAAGATCAAATGACAATAAATCAGGGATAAACTGATCCCAAAACTGTGTCACTCCATGACTGGCTGTCTTCAGGGATACACTACTTCCCCCAATTCCAGGATGCTGTATTATCCTTAAAGTCTTGAATTTTCAGCTTGGTCCCAGGTGCCTCCTGGTTTCACATTGGTTTTGTACTGTTTTCCAAAGTCAGAGAAAACAAGACACAAAGGTCTTACAGAATTTTTAATTCCTCTATAGAGTTATAAAAAAGTTTAAGAACCAATGCTATTGGATCAATACTGGCACTGCTGGAACCCAAATTATCTTCAGCCCTGTGCAGTAAGCCAATTAGCAAAGACAAAAAGGGAAGCAATATCCAAGTATGCCAATCTTTGACATCTCTTGTATGTGGAATTTCACTTCAAAGCACCTTTCTTGTTTGTTATGAGATTACTTTCATAAGCGTCTAGCAAATGTGACTAAAAATGAGTATTTTGTTATTCCTTCATGCCTCTCTCGTCAGCTGCTGAGAATCTTCTATTCCTATTGTCCCTGGCAGCTCTTCAGAATGACACTATGCAGTTCTCTCCTTGCTTTCAGCTCCTTATTTTTATTCACTTATTGCTTTAACTTCTTTTTTCTTTTCTTGTCTTGTGCACCCTATTTTTTTAGTCACATCCATCACCATTTTTAACAAGTGAATAAAGGTGTGAAGAGGAAAACTGGACAGGCAGGAGGATCAAGAGGTTGTGTTTAAACACTTCTTTTATTCCTAGTCGTGCTGCTTCTGAAAGTAAATTTAGATTCCTTTAGCGTTACTCAGACTGAGTTGCTAAATCTACAGAGAAAGTCAAAACTATTACTCTGAGTAAGGTGCCTCCCACATTAGCAAGAGGCTGGGATTCTTCCTACTCCTACACACAAACCCTGATTTTTCTTCCCCAGGTGCCACCGAAGATTAAATCGCCTGAAGTGAGCAATATTTTGTACTGGTGTACACTTCTGGGTACACTACTGCTGGGAGAGAAAGTAAGCCCTGGTAATTCTATCATATAGCTTTGGTTTGCTATGGTATTACTGAAACCGTTGTGAAATACAGCACTAAAACAGAGGGAAAATAGGTATTCTCCTAAACAAGATGCTTAGACTGCTGCCAAGAGAGGAGCTGAGATTAATCCAATGTTACAAATGTAGATATGCCTCTGAAGTATAAACACACATCCAAGTGTCATCTTGTCCTTTAGTTTATTACGCTGATGTGTTTGTCCTTGAATCCATCCACACGTAATAGAAAAAGCAATTGCTGACAGGGAGAAGAACTGCAAGCGCCTGTCCCTGCTCTCAATACTCAGCCTTAACTGGGACCTCTTCAAGCAGTCAAGTTATCTGGACACACTGCCCAGATGAAGCTAATTGTCTACAAGAGCCTCTTCTGTAAATATGTGTCTGTCATCCTAAACCACTCCAAAGGACCAGAGGTATGAAATTCAATATTCATTGGTGTACTGCAGTAGGCCCCACAAGGGCCTGTATTCATGTACAACAGCCTGTCGTTTATTTGCACTGGCAAAGTTTTGTAAGAATAAACAAACTAGGAAAAAAAAGCATCCATTTGTAAGAAGATGAAGTGATACCTATGTTTTGAATAGAATTTCGGGACTGTCACACAATAAATCTTTAAAACTTGCATGGATGGAACCAATGAAACATGAAAGTCATTCCATTGGAACATTCTAGTATGAAGGTCCTGCTGGGTTAGGTATTCTGCAGGAAAAAGGAACTGTTTCTGCCTTCAGGAGCAGGTTAAAGAGAAAATTAAACAGAAGGAAAAAGAACCATTTGTCAGCATTAGCACAGTTTGTCACTAATTTCCACACAAGGCTTGCAAACTGCTGAAAAGCCTTCCGTCATGGATTGATTCAGTCCTGATGCCAGGCACCCACCAAAGTCCCTCCCTCACTGCCCTCTACAGCTGGGCAGGGGAAAGAACATACAGCCAAGGGTTCCTGAGTTAAGATAAGGACTGGGAGAGAGATCTCATCAAACACTGTCATGGGCAAAACAGGCTCAACTTCAAGGCATGCACTGAACTCATTACACTGACACGATCTGAGCAGGATAATGAGAACTAAAATAAAACCTGAAAACACCTTCTCCCCACCCCTCCCTCCTTCCCAGCTCTACCTCCTCCCCCAGTGGTGCAGGGAGACAGGGAATGGGGGTTTTGGTTAGTTCAATTACCCGTGGTTTCTCCCGCTGCTCAGGAAGAGGAGTCATTGCCCTGTTCCACTGTGGGATCCCTCCCACAAGAGACAATTTTCCATGAACTTCCCTGACGTGAGTCCAGCTCACCAGCACCAACTCTCTGTGAACTGGACTTCCAAAACCAGGCTATGCACATCCAATACACCTTATTATATTACTTGTAGGAGCTCCTAAGCTATATTAGAAACTTTTATAAAATTGAGGCTCTCCTTTACTTTGCTTAAACCCTCAGATTGTCCCAGACAAAGGCTTTCAAATAAGTTGAAATCTTTGAGATTTTCCCAGGGGTGGCAAAGAAGTTGAGGTATTAATCCAGGTAATGAAAAACAAATCTGAAAGGGAATTTTATATTTTGCTTTGTTTGTAAAATATTACTTAAACACTGTGCTTATGCCTAGGGACTCTGGTGAATTTTATGACCACAATGAACTTTACCTTTCACCATCACTGTTTTCTTTGAGACTATTAAAATAGTGGAAACAGTGTAAAATAAATGAAAATATCTCATAATGTAAAGTCTGGGAAATTGGTTTAGCCCTGATTGGACAATTGTGTAATATTGACATCTGATTAAACCAATGAAAAGGGTGGATATGCCTCTAGTGAATATACATTTTAAGGTGATGGTCTGGAAATAGCTCTTCTGGTTTCCGGAGGGGGTGAGTGGCAGAGCCTCAGCCCGGCTGTTCCCCATGGCCGGGCTGGGCCAGGCTGAGGTTCTTTCCTTCCCTCCCCCGGCACCCCTGGCAGGCAAAGGAGAAGGAGAGGCAGAGGGGGGGTGGAAGGAAGGCACAGCCCAGCCTTGGACGCTGAAATCTGCTAATCCAGGAATGTCCACGCAGCAACCGGGGGCTGAGCCAGGCCCGGTGTCTGTGGAGCAGGGAAAAAGGGAGGAAGCCCTGGTGTGAGACATCTGAAGCCTGACCAGGCTGGAAAAAAAGGGATCCTGGCCTCCCTCTCTCAGCACAGCTGGAACTGGAGGGCAGCAGCCAGGCCGTGAAATTCTGGCTCAGCTCCAACACCACTGCAATGCATCACATGATTGTCTTGTACCAGCTGCGGCCTGTGTGAATTTTTTTCCTTGCCCAGATGAAACTTCCACAGCATGAATCTTACCCAGAGGAAAAAGAGGGACCAGATGAAATGTGGGAAGATACAGCATGAGACTTGATGTCAGAGGAAGTGAGAAGAGAATCTCAAATGGAAAGGAAGATGAAAGGAGTGGCCTGGTTAGGTTAGACTCCTCTTGTGAGGCCATAGAGAATGGACTTAAATACCCTGTAACTTATGGAGTGTTTTTTAGGGGGATGCAAGGTTGTAGACATAGCTGTGAGCTGCTGGAGAGAAGTGAACAGAGGAAGACTAAAGAAGTGAGAGATGAAGCCTTGCCCATGGAGGGAAGAGGACCTCTGTTTCTTGGGATGAAGACAACTTTTATTTTATACTAGAAGAGGCATCCTTAAACCGTACCCTAATAAACTGATATGGCCATGAGCTGCTGTGGCAGGCTGTTTCATGGGAGGGACTTCACACATGGCAACATTCCCCTGGGTGGGCCAATTGTGGAGTGTGGAAGCAAGAGAACTGGTATCTTGTGGAAAATCTCTGTGGTACCCAAGAGAGACTCCTTTCTCCTTGATGAATTGAGAAATGATCATTTTAAGAGTCATAACTGACTGAGAATCCCAGGTTTTGTATTTTGCATTGGAGTAAAAAACTGAATAGTTGGTGGGGGGAGGAGAAGTGTTTTGAAGGTTTCATTCTGATTTCTTTTTTTCTTTAGTGCTAGTTAATAAAGTTCTATTCCTTTTAAGTTCAAGCCTGCTTTGCTCTTAATTTGAGAAATTTTGAATTGGCAAACTAAAACTGAGACCAAAATTGGTGTTTCTGCCTGGTTTCAAACTGAAACCATGACAAATTTGGTGCATTGGCCAGGAAATGAACAAAAACCACGACACAAATCTACATGAGAAACTGTTGGGAGTTCCTCTTTATGCACTGGGTGATTGATATTTTCTTTTGAACTAATGATTTCCATCTCTCCTCCAAAATATGTGATGCTCTGAGACTCAGAAATCCTTTTTCTTAGCTTGCCAGGGTTCCCCACCATGACTATTGGTTAAGTAATTTGATTTTTGCTGTATATATATATTTATACATATATGTATTTTTATCCTGAGACTTTGAAAGACAAATGCTAGGTATTTCAACTGCACTAGATTGGATGGAACTAAGAAGAGTAGGAAAGTCAGAAATAAATTCAACAAGTTTTTCTTTCTCTGCAGCTGCCAAGAATAATTTATCAAATTCCTTCTGTAACTGAGTAACAAGTCTAGGATGCACTTAAGTGTGAGTAGCAGCCAAAGCACCAATTTTCTGTTGTTGACTGTGGAGTAACAGATTTCTGAGCAAACGACAAAAAGTCAGTGTAAACTTTGGAGATACATTTGGAGAAAAGGAAAATCATATCCCTCCCCAGGATGAGGCATGGCAATTTAATTAGTATTTTTCAAAAAATGTTTCAGATGTTGGTGGAATTTCCCAAGAACTTTAGCTATTTAAATTCTAGATAATTTCCAGCTCTGCCAATTCCATCTTGACCAGTTCAGTAAGCTCATAAAAATCTAAATATTGGATTTTAGCGCAATGATATATTTGGTCTATTCCCACCTCACCCTGCTAGGAAAAACAGGCTTGGATGTTTTTTCCCCCACCTCTTGTTATGTTATTAAGGGTCTGTCAGTCATGTTCTCCAAAACTCTGAGAACTTTGGTAGTTGTCTCTGACCTGTCTTCTGGTAATGAGTAATCATAGAAATGACTTCCAAGGAGGAATGGCTGCATGTTTTACAATGTTATAACCTTCTTCTGGGAATGTTATGAAATAAGAGCTGTCCTGTAGCTCAGGAAGTTCTTTTTGTCATTTTTATTTCCTGAGCAATCTCGGCTGTTCAACTTGCCTTTTAAAATATCAGCAGCCCATGAACCCGAATCACCCTTCTGCTTTTAACACATGATGCTCCTGGGGCATAAACAACACAACAAAAATGACAAAAAGGTTTCAAAAAAGGAAAAGAAAGCTACCAGCAGTGGCAAATATAGAGTCTTCAACACTCCTAACACTGAAGGAGAAACTTTTTCTGAAAAAAATCTGTGTAGCCACTGGCTGCAAAGCTGCCAAGAAACCCTTAATCTATGCAGAAGCTTTGATGGAATGTTTACATTTTACCCCATTAAAAATACTGCCACACTCCAAATGTTGACTGTGCACCACACAGCGAGGAAATGAAGTGATGAGAACAACAGATATGAAGTACCAATTTCCTGACTATTTTAAATAAAACTTAGGAGAAAGCCAGGCAAATGGAAAATAACTTTATCTTTTTTTAGCAATTTACGATCAATCAGTCAGGTAGGTCTGTACTGAAGTCGTGCTTTATTGTGCTTGATGTTATTTATAAGAGAGATCACTCATCTTTGGAAAAATGTTTGTCTCAGCTAAAAAATTAATTTTGGTCAAATGGCATTCCCAATTAAAGAAGTCATAATGGAAGTGATCTGCAGCAGAGACTCTCCTCACAGATGCATCTTAAACAGGCTGGTGACACAAATACTTTGGTTTTATACTTCATTAGCAGTCAATTAATAACCCATGGTGAACATGGTGTCTGGGAGTTTGGCTGTGAAATGAAGTGGTTTGTCACCTTCTGCAAAGACGTAAAGGATTAATTAGCTCTTCTCTGGATTTTGCTGCTTGAACCTTTAATAAAGTAAGATCCTGGGTTTCAGGAAGCATGGAAACACCATTCCCAATGGCGTTCTCTTTCATTACCTTTTTTTTTTTTTACGAAAAGAAAAAAAAGAGATTTTTCATCTCTTCACTCAATGTTTTAAAGAATAACTGAGCAGCTGTACATGAAATTAAAAAAAAAAAAAAAAAACAGAAAAAGGAAAGAATATATGAGGAAACAAGTAGCAGTTTATGCAGCAGTAGTAGTTTATGCAGCAGTAGTAGTTTATGCAGCAGCAGCTTAAACAAGATAAACATCTGTGCTTACTTTTAAAATGCATAAGATTTTCAGACACTGTGGTCATAGGTGTGCTTAGTGTCAAGAGACACAACGGCACAGTGATCCAGATTGTATACACAAAACTGTAGGATTTCAGGGAAAAAAATTATAGCATCTCGCTCTTTATTATTGGTTTAAATAATCCAAAAAATAAATCCCACAAGTATTTCATTCTTCCCTGTGGGGATATGGGAATGAAAGTGTTTACAGCAGAGCCAGGGAGTGCTCTTTTCATTAACCCAGTGCACATCTAATTTCAGTGAGAAAGAATAAAGCTGCCCAAGTTACCAGAAGTTGAGTGAAATAGGAGCTCAATCAGTTTCTATTCCTCTTCTTTATAATCTGAAACTTCTTCTCTGTGGTGTGCTGAGAGAGAACATATCCAGGTGCATATTTCCTATATTTATGAAAAGAAGCTCAAACAGAAGCAGTCACTGGGTGTGGGGAGCTCATTCCGATGTTGGAGCACACGTGAAGGTTTTGATACAGGTAGGGCTAAGAGTTTAAGGTGACTCTTTCCATTAACATATTTCCAGTTGCTAAAAAGCTTCAAACATTTTGACTGTTCCAAAATTACCAGCCTGGACTAAGTTTCTGTGCAGGGAAAGCAAAGAATGAGGACCCAAAATGTTTCAACCAAAACTGTTGATCTCTTTCTGAGGAAAAATGTTTTTCAGTCAAGAAATTAAGAGTTTCCTTTCAGACTTTCTACATTTTGGACTAAGAACATGCAGTTTTTCTGTGACAGATGGTTGCAAAGTATGATGCACACCCCAGCCCATGCATGGCCCACCACTACCCATCTTCTTAAAACACAGAGCACATCCTAAGTGCCACAAATGGGTATCAAATTCTGTCCCATGCAGTCATTTTTAAATCTCTTCTCCCAACCACATGCAAGAATTATATGGGGTTTTTTACTTTTTCAGAATCCTTTGACCTTTTGCTGGTTTAGCTAGCCTGTCTTTCAGTGGTTCAAATGTCTGTGAAGTCAATTTTTGTTGGTTTCATGCTCACGTGTCTGCTGCTGAGGAGCATGAATTAAAAAAAAAAAAAATGTAAAAGGCAGGAATTGTGATTTTAGTCCTGGTTACATGGAAAGTGCTTTCAGTGTCTGGGTCCATTTGTTCCAGCTGGTAGTGTACAGCATGTCAAAAACTTTCAAAATACTGTTTACCAAACAGTTTTACAACTCATATTAAAGCTGAGACAAGGCCAGAAACTTGATTCTAATTTATAAAAATGTGCAACTTGTAATGTAGTAGCTTGTTCATACAAACTACTGTGGTAGAAAATTCATTAAGATTCCTTTAAGTATGGTTTGGTCCAAGGAAGCTTTATTATGAGAAGTGACAAAGATGGTTTTTAATGAGCTACAAGCTGGGAATCTGAATATTTTTTCTGAAGCTGCTCTCTTCTAATTAGAGCTTAAAGATTTTTCATGCAAGCTATCTTTGTTCTGTCTAAATAGAACGTTGTGTGATTGTGACAGTCATCTTTAGATCTCATTTTCTCAAAAGGATATTTGGACACCGCTATATCAATGCATTTGGGAAGTTTTTATGATTTTCTACCTGAATTATTTCAAAGTTTTCTGGTTTGTTTTATCCTCCTTCTGAGGTACTAGATGATTCTGAGTTTCCCAGAAAGCTGAAGGGGGAGCTTTTGTGGTTCTAGTTCGGATGTACCACAAATGGTTCCTGTACCTGTGAAGGTGAACTCTGGGCTCCGAATTTGGGGTTTTTTCTCACTGGTCCATAGCCTTAGTTTGTCTGGACTAGCAGATTTTGTATTTATCTGTGCCCAGTTCCCATTTTATTTATATCCCTATCCCTCAGCCAAGTGCCTTGCAGAGGCGCATTAGGTGATAATGTCATCTGTTATGTGAAAATTTCTCCTTCCGCAGAACTCCGTTCTGTTTCTAAAAGCTCTCTACACGTCAGAACTCTTCTAAGTAGTACAAATTTGTACTCTTTTGAGCAATTCAAACCTAATCTGTAAACTCTTTGGGAGTCCAACCACTGAAGAACTATAAATGTGTTGCACTCTCAATTATTTATAATACTGGGCATGCTGTAATATTCACATCAATGGAAATAAGCAGATGATACATGCTGAAGCATCAAGTGGAGTTTTTCCTGAACTTTGACCACCTGCTCACACTCCCTTCAAGAGCTGCATCTCAAGATTATTTGCACCACTGAAAACCTGTGAAGAGTTTAAAAGCAGCTGGCATATTTGCCTGGTTAAAAAAGCAGCTTCTGAAGTAACACTCCTTCTCTCCATATGTCTCTTTGCTACGATGCTGAACATTGTGCTCAGCTTTCATGTACTTCCTGGGAATCCTCTAAAGCAAAAACTGGAAACAGACTACTGAGAAGGAATAGTGTTCACGGCTGTATTCATCCAAATAAATGCAGTCTAGGTGTATGCACTCTTTCTGAGCAGCCTGAGGTGTGTGCCTGTCCTGCCTTCAGACTAAATAAGGAAGATTACTGCCTTGAAGGTATATTTGCCAAACTGCAGCTACAGGAAAGAGGTCACAGAATAAGCAGAGCTGGAAGGGATCAAGCATCACTGAGTCCAGCTCCTGGTCCTGCACTGCACCATATGTGAGTCCATGTCTGTAAGCTCTCTTGGAGACTTGGGCAGACACAAACTACTGTAAGAAAAAACTTTCTTTGTGCGTTTTGTGTGTGTGTATTCTGTGGTAAGAGAGCAAGGGGTTATGAACATCAGTTTCCTCTGTTGTGTTCACATCTGTTCCCTGAAACTGATTATTTTTGTCTCCCATGCATCAACACAAGCATCTTAGCACTTGTTTTCTTGTTACATCCTGCCAGAGGCTTATTAAGTGACCCTTTGGGTCAGATGTAAAACAAACACATGGGCCACCAAGGCTTTGCTTCAAATAGTTGCTCTTCCCATTCCACAGAAAGGGAAGAAACTGCAGCTCACCCTGACTCAGATAGTTGGGCTACAAGCTATCCCCCTGCATGCATGGCCATTTTTACAGAAAATAAGGAAATCTAAGTACCTTGCTCTTCTAACAAGGTTCCAGATGTGGAAGCAATTTGATTCTGCTTACTGTCACTGCAGTGCTTCAAGGCAGCCAATTTCATTCCTATCTCTAGGGTTACAAAAGGAGGGTTTGTAGGTAGATATTGCAATATTGATGTTTTGGGTAATCAGCAGATAACCAGAAAGGTAAACAAATCTTGGACCACAACCTATCCATATTCTTTTCATTGGTCTGTACTTAATTTTACCTCTGCTTATTGAGGGGCTGCTTTCTTTGCTGCTGCAAGCTCAGAATTGCCCTGAAAGGAAAGTATTTCCTACACCTACCTCAGACAAAGAGAAGCTTGGAAAATTATGATCTATTTTCTTCCCCTTAAAATTTGCCTTGCAGGTTGAAAATGGGAAAGAGGATGGGCAAGCCTTTATCCCTGAATGCAGCAGCTGAAAGTCTCAATGCTCAGCAGAATTAGGGGAAGGAAAACAAGTGGTTTGGACTCCTCTGCCTACTTTCCCTTCCCCATGCACCAAGGAAAACCTCCAATAATGATCTGACCAGAAAAGGCCTTGCAGCTGGGAAAGCTCAGTCCCCTGCCTGTCTTGTTCTGGCAGCCCTGGCCAAAAGGGTCCCTGCTGTGTATGAACACTGCCTGGCACACTGCAATTATCTCCTGATTGCCACCCTTCTCCCCACCAGAAAAGCTGTGAGAACAAAGAATACCTGTCCTGCCACTGTACTAAATAGTCCAGCTCAAATGCTTTATGCTGATTTCACCAATTGCCTCCCTTTACAATCCAAGGCTCTTTTCAGCCCTCTGAACATAAGGTGAAGGTAAGATTGACTAATTTGTCAATTGTCTGTGTTATTGTCAGCAGTGGTGAGCAGAGGATGACTGTACTGCTTTTTACCCCGAGGATATTTGTACTGAAAAAAAACCAAACACCCTCTCCCACCAATCCCTTAAATGAAAGAAAGCAGAAAAGGTGTCTGACTCCACTAAATTTATAATAACATATAAGTATTTTATCTCTGGTAGCAAATATGTAAGATTTACTGCCAAAGGTGCCTAACAGAAAGGGAGTATTAGCTAAATAGGATGGGCATAACAAGACAGGGAGAAATTGATCTTTAAAGCAGAAAGGTGGGACACTGGTAGGGTAGCACAAAAGACTGTACCTTTTGGAAGGGATTATGGTTAAAAACGTAAGTTGTGAGGAACTACTATTTGGAAGTTTGATCTTTGATGTGTGAGAACTTTTCAGACCATCAACCTTCCCCTGTCAAGGTGTCTTCAGGCCAGAAACTTGGACATGCAGAAGCAGAAGTGCAAATTAAGAATACATTTAAGTTTTTTGCATTAATGCCCTGCTGAAAATCAAGTGGAGACCTGACATGGATGTCATCTGTAGAGGGTAAGGTCAAGTCAGCTGAAATGTACATGGCTAAAAACCTGTGGTTTGGAGAGATTTCACCTCTTTCAGACAGAGCTAACCTCTTGTGATGCATCAAGAAAATTACTCATGTACTTCTCGGGGAAGAAACTGTCCCATGAACCTTGCCTTGACAGAGGAGTGAGGGAGTCTGTCTCCACAGAGGAAGGAGGAAACTTCAGACAGGCTCTCACTGCAACCTGCTGAGAAGTGGAGAATGGGATGGTGTTTTCCAGCAGATCACAGGGAAAAATAATCATAAGCAGAGCTGTAGCTGAATATATATAAGTGCAGCTTTTGTGTTTCCTTATTCTGTGCATGTAATTATCTTCTTTAGAACCTCTTTTCATTTGGAGAGATACATGTTAAATTTCAAGCTGAAGAACTTCCTTTATGAAGTAGGACATGGGACCTAAATTACCTAGAAGGATTAACGTAGAGCCTTTTAGATGAGGATGCTTAACAAACTTGGCAAGTAGCAATGATAGGGTCTTGCTTTTGTTTCAATCAGGAGAAATGATAAAATCGGTGTTGTCAGGGAAGAGTGTGGTGTGGATATTGTAGTAACTTACACAGAACTCTTGTAGAAATTAAGTGAGAAGGAGTTAAAAACTGGCATTGCAACTTCGAAAATCAAAAATTAAGGATCCCAAACCTCTGGCTTCATGCCACTGCTGCCAGCACACATCTTGTTCACCTGTGCCAGTGTGCAGTGCCATGAGTGAGTAATCTGGGGGGTGTCAAACCCAGCTGTGCCTTGCCAGCCTCTCTGCACATCTGTCCTCCAGCTGTCGGATACAACAAGGAAGCTGGGGATGCAGGCTCCAAAAGCATCCCTGGGTTCTGTGTCATAAAATAAATCAGAAATACTGAGTATGTGTCACTGGCCTTGGGGAACTAAAAAGCTGCCTGCCAGTTTGGCAGCAAAACAGGGATTCTCTCAGGAGCTTGCTCAAGGTACCCAGGACCATATGCTGTTTAATGTCATGAAAAAGAGTGTATTGAGCACTTGACTTATACAAAACCTACAGCAATAAAAAGAAAGAGAAGACTGTGAGACATTTGGGAGAAGTCTGTCCTGTTCAGTAAGGAGAGGGATGTGTTTGAAGGAAAAGCTGCTGAGCACTGTCTTTTCCCTTAGCTCTCCCACGGCAGCCAATATCATCTACACCTCCCCATCACAACGTGTGCAATATACACAATTATGGAGAATGTAACAGAGTCTGGAAAAGAAAGTACAGCAAGTATCTAGTTTTAAAACAAGCATCTTCCTCTGTTGTTTTATCCGGTATAAGCAGAGTATTGCAATGTTGGGATGATTCAAGAGGTAGAGGATAATTTTTGTGGAAAGAAGCAGAAGTGAAATGATGGCTTGGATACTTCACTTAAATAGCAAGATTATTATGAAAAAAATTAGGAAAATAAGTGAGGTATTCAGAGTTAACTCTAAGATTTTCCTTTGCTGCAGACTATTGTTTGTACTCTTCAAATTTCCTTTAAATCTTCTTTGTGACATAGATTAGTTCAATGTGGATAACAAGTACACACCGTGCTCTTCATCCATTAACAGTCTCATTAATACAGATAGCACATTTGAACAGCTCACAGGAATATATATATAAATATATTTTTATATGCTGCTTTTTTAAGGGGAGGCTTGTAGATACTGACTCTAATTTGACTTAATCACTTCCTGCTTTATATTCCTAAGAAGCCTCTTGTGATTAAATAGCTGGGAATGACAGTTGGGACTGTATTTATTTAAAAAGTGACTCTTAAATAAATGCCGTGTTTTTACATGTTGAAAGTGAGGCTTTCAATTTTATAGTTTCAAATTCTGATGAAAGCAACACCAACAACGCTGCATCATGACAGACTTGTGGCGGCTTTTCCATTCCTACTGCATGTCATAAAAGAAACTGCTGAAGTTAGGTCAAACTAACTATGAATATGAATTTTCGTGTGGTGTATGCTTCAAATCAGTACAAAAATATTTCTAAGGCAATTGGAGTTCTCCAGTCTGCACACACACCTCTGAACACATAAACCGAAAAACAAACTTTGGAAATATCACCTTTAAATGAACAGAAGGTTTATCTCCTATTGTTTAGACTAGAAAGACCAGGTCTCCCCTTTTTTTTTTTTTTTTTTTTTTTTTTTTTTTTTTTTTTTTTTAGCTGTCACAATAAAAGTAAATAGTTAAGAACCTTACACAGAGTCCTGGAAGGTCTTTTGGACAAGGCAAAAGGGCAGATGAAGGATGTATTTTTTAGCCTTCCTTGGGAAGGACTGTGGACAGAGTCCAGCTGACACTGTGAAGAACAAAAAATGAACCTTGATTGCCCAAGTCCCAGCACAGACCATTATTATCAGCTGCCATTTAAGGTGCCTTTCCTGCAAGCTTGCAGTCTGTTTTCAGGGGAGATAAAGCCGTGTTATTCTTAACAGCTATTCTTAAGTTAGTATCAAATTAATATAACCTTTTGGACACAGGGTTCTTCATAAGGATTCAGCCTGAGAATAGTTTTGGTGGAGACTTGGTTTCAGGAAGAAGTGATTTTCTGGATGATTGACCCAATTCTGGACATGAATGGAGCTTTAAAGTAGTGGATTTCCTCTACCTTCTTACTAAAGAAGAATAGTGAGCAATCAGCCTTTTTTTTAGCAGTGCTCATATTTCATTCATCTGGACTTTAGTAAGGGAATACTTTTGTACAGAGCAGAGGCTATAATACTTTGTTCTAAGGATTCCTGACTCTCTCAAGCCTGGTGTAAATTCTAAATTCTAAGACATTGCTCAGAAAATCAGAGCCAGCTTTTAGTGATGGACTAAGTTTTCTCAGTTAGCTCTTAGTTGACTAAATCCAACCTTGTTCTTTGTCATTAGAACAAAAGTAGATTCTAGGAAAATACCTGTTGTTTGCTTGTGTCTATAGATGATGTAGTCAATCTGTATTGTTATAAGTGTTGACGACGTATTCAGAATTATCCCCTATGAACTAATACAGGTTTGCACTTGAAACATAGTGTTCAGGGGTACATAATCATTGATAGAGAATATGGGTTCTTTGTGATCAGATTTCCCTTGGCAAATTGTGTTTCTATTGGATGGCTTCAGTTGGTCCTGACACTTCAGAGTCAGAGATAGGTGTTGAAAATGGATATTTTATTTGCCCTGGGCACCAACAGTCTGAATAACTAATATAGAAAAAATGAACTCATTTTTAGCTAAGTTTCTCAGTGCAAATTCACTAGCTTAGATATATTTCTGAAAAACAGGCATCTTTTTAAATGTCTCTTACATATTTATCTTTAATACATGCAGCCTTTCTTGAATCTTAAAATGCTCAAAATTCTCCTTCCTATTGTGTGCTTGGGAGAAGCTCTTCTGCTTTCAGAGCCCCTGGTTGGATTGATTGTAAAAATTCCCATGAGCTGATGAGCTGTGACCCATTTCTTGGTTTAAAAAATAAACGTATCCTGCACTTGTGAACACTGGTGTATTTAAAATGGCATGGAATTTTAGACAGCAGGGGTTGCTGAGTGATGTCATTGGGATGTCCAAGTTCTCCCTTGGAGCCGTCATCCTCTGTTGCTGTGCTCCGTGGTGCAGTGTTTATTAGAGCTGCTTTTTCTCTCTGTCTCAGCATTGGAAACCTGATATCTGTGTTTTTTCTGCTGCCTATCTATCAGCAAGAAGAAGAAAAAAAAGACTGCAACTCCCCCACACATCCACCCCCAAAAATTCACAACTGGGCTAGGAGCTGTGTGGAGAAAAAGTGACAGGCTTTCAAATTCTGGATTTGAAAATCTTAGAAAAGCTCTCCTGTAATTCCTGTGTAGAAAGGGTCATGTGGTAAATATAAACCCTTTCAGACAACCTAACAAGGGAAACAGAGTGCTCATAGTCAGGAAAATTAAAACCGTATGAAATGATAATCTGATGGCAGATTACCAATTGGTTTCTGTCTGTTCAACCTGAATTTGAGACTTAATCTGATTTTGAGTTGGAATGGAGTTTTAGGTGACTCCAGAGGACACACAACACCTCACTTTTGGTGAGGTGAGGGTGAAGACTTTATTTTGGACTCTGTTGCAGAAATGGCATCCAAGGGAACCTTCTCTGGCATGCTCATTCAGAGCTGCAGTTCTCCTCAATGTGTATGGATCTTGGAATAAACTGAACAATAGGCAGCCACTTTGAAACCCATTATTATTTGTTGTTCAGCCCCATCAGTGGTGCTGACTTGCTGATATGTAATGCTATTTATAGACCTTCTTGCAGGTATAAATTGCTTAGCTCTAATTTTGCTCTTAGTAAAGGTGCTAATATGGCTCATTCTTAAATACCTGGCAAAGCATCTTCTTTTGGTTTGTCAGCAATCATTTAATATGTAATACTCTAGCCAGTGGTTCCTTCCAAAGAGAAGTCTTCTGACAGAATTTTGGAATTTGCATTAAAATAAAATTGGTTGAGTTGATACTTTAGTGGCTTTTCATGGAAGCTTTAATACATGCCAAAAAAAGAAAACTTCTAAGGCATACACAGAAAAGTTGCTGGTATGTAGATTTAATTTTTTTTTTAATCTGACTGGCAAATTAATCTAGATTTTTGCTGTCAGCATGCCATCTGCGCAATCTCAAATTCTTCTGTCTTTTCAGAATATAAAAACTACATAAATTGCTACTTCACAGGATTTCTACTGTAATGTATTTCCAAACCACACAGTTATTCTATCTATATGTAAGAAACAGCCGATAGTTTAAGATGTACTCTTCAGAAAACAACAGAAACCAACTTGCAAAGTGACAAAATTCCAGCCTGATAAAACAGAAGAAGTTGAAGGTTAGAGTCTGTAAAAGGAGAATATTCGTAATGCCAAATGTGAGCTCTTACACAGCTTCAGCTCCCAGAAGAGCTGACAGCAAAAGAAATGCATAGGGAAATGCAGTTTATACCTTGTCTGCACAGACCTCTGGCAGGGTGTCAGGGAGGAAGGTGACCCCCTTCTGCCACTCAGCTGAGGAGGAGGATGAACAGCCTGTGGGTGATGGGACATGGGCACTTTTGTCATGTGTCTTGGTTTGAAGGACAAGTGTCTGCTAAGGAAGGCAGGAACCTCCCTTGGAATGGAGAATTTAAATGTCCTCCCTTCAAATTATTATCATTTTGAAATTAAGGGGCTCTCAGGCAAAAATATGGGGAGAGGAATAACAGTTCTTTATTAGGGGAACTAAAAGAAAAAATGCAGTAACACAAAAAAACCAAACCCACTGACAGAATCAGAATATAGCCTGGTAGCAGTCCTATTAAATGGTGGCTGCAGTCCTTCTGGAGTGGCAGAGTGGTTCTGTTGTAGCAATGATCCTGTAGAAATGTGAAGTTTTCCTCTGAAAGTCCAGTGGTGATAGATGGGCCTGGTCTACCTCTGGGAATCCAGTGGAAAATACTGATTTGGTGTTCCAAATCTCAAGTTTTTATCCAGGTAGGAATGCCTGGCTCCTCCCTCTGGGTGGAGAATCTCCCAATGGGATGATGTAATTTTATCAGTGAGACTGCCCTTTACCAGAAGATCTCTCCTGGACTGAGGATGGGTTGTGGAAGAGATAAAGAAAACTGCCACAGCTGTCTTTTGACAGAGGTCCAGCTGGTCCATTGACAGAGGGTTACCCCACTCCCCACCTCAGTTCCAACAGATGGTGATAGAATACACACTTCTGCTTACATCTTGTACTTCAACCCAAGACAACATGTCACCATGTTGTGCCTCATCCAAATCAGACCAGCACCTCCCAGCTGCTGAAGGGAGCTGTCTTTGCAGGTGACAGTCATATTCTGCATGAACTGTAAGCTGGCACAATTATTCTGTTAAACATCTTCTTGTCTTTGTTGATGGAAATGATTCACTTTGAGAGCTTTGAGAGGTTCTTCATCCTACAGTATAGGAATGGATCTGAATATGATTTACTGTCTAGATGGATGCTTTGCCTGCACAAAGGATATTTAATGCAAAAGCATTATTTTTTATCAAAATTACATAGTGAAAGAGCAAATTATTTTGTTGAACTACTTGGGGCACCGAGGATTATTTTGAAGGTACAAATGTTAAATCCTTCTTCTCAGCTGAACTACTCCCTGAATTGATGATGGCAAGATCAATTGCAAGCAGGTTCTTCTAACTCAGAATTGAACCACCTGGCTGTGAAGATGAAAAAAGAAATACCATTATTGTGACAGCTGCATTAGTAAGATAGTTCATAGCATGGACTCATTATGTCTTCTGAGTACAACAGAGTATAAATGCCATTGTAAAAGTTACTTTAGGTTTGAGTATCAGACAATTAAAAATGTGGGGTGAATTAGTCATGTGGCCTCTGTGAGGCTGTGAAGGACAGGCTATATACGAAATCTGCATCTCATATAGCCTCCTCTGGAGACTTATTCTCTGTTAGGGCATCATGGCAGTTCGTGAGCCAAGGCTGGTGGTTGTGGTAAGAGCTAACTTTTGCCTGAGGTAGACAGTAAGAGAACAGGACTGCAGCAGTGGGGCTGAGGACCTGAAAGTCTGTCTTGTCCTGAACCTCTCAAGAATGACAACATTGAACTCAGTGAGTAAAATCAAACTCAGCAAATGCTGGCTGAAGCTGCTGTACTGCATCTCAACTGTCCTTCTTTGTTGGAAGGCCTCTATTTTCTGTGTCCTTCCTGTTGTCCTTCCTTATTGTCCTGTCCTTTCCTTATTGTCCTTCCTGTCCTTCCTTGTGGAAGGCCTTTATTTTCTGTGTATCGAATTCTTGCCCTCAGTAGGTGAAATGCTTCAACAATTAAAACTGTGTTTAAATAGTGCAGTAACAGCAGTGAAAATGAATTCCCTCCTCCCAGCCTTCCTGCCATATCAGCTGCACAAACTGAATCGTGCCAGCTTTGAGACTGGTTCTTCCTTCTGCTCATCCTTGGACACATTGGTGAACAGGCCTGGCCAGGAGTTTGTGTGCCCTTATTGGGGAGTCCAGAAACACAGGTTAGGAAATCATTGGTTTAATGCTGCAGGAAGTGGTTAGTTGGTGACATGTAATTCAGCTCCATGAGAAAATGCTTATGGTTTAGAAAATACATTTCCATTTCTGTGTCAGTATTAATCTATCCTCTTTTTACATGCTGATGAGACAATTTTCTAGTTTATCCAGAAAGGAAATGGTCTTGCACAACTTTAGCCAGGGAGAAAATTTTATTCTTATATCAGGACTTTTTGGGATTGAATCCTTTCTTGTGCTTGATGATGATTTTTGTTATCAATGGCTGAATATCCCAGGCCTGCTTTCTGCAGGTAGTGCAATCAAACACTTAAGTACGGAAGCCACCACTGACCAAAACCACTTCACTTCAACTTATTTTCTTTAATTTTCCTATAACTCCCTGCTCCTCTGTGGAGGGAGGCTGTAAAGGTAATTGCTATGTGTTGTTTGTAGCTTCAGAATCCTGATTTAGGAACCATGAGTAGCTGCCCAAAAAACATCACAACAACCATTGCAGTTCCTGCAGGAGGGGGTTTACATTTCAGAGCAATGAAATGTAAATTTGCAGGGAAATATTTTAAAATCAGAGGTGCTTTGACATTTTCATGGTGGTGTTTTTAAATTAGTTTATAATTTTTCCTCATATATGGAATATTTTTTTTTCTGCCATTATTTTAAAATTAAGAGAATATTTATGAGTAAGTGAATAATGCTGCTACCAGAACATATTTCTGTCTGGACAGGTTGTCTTCAGAGATCTTAGACTCCATGACCTGATCTAAATTTATGTTGTTGTGCTAACTTTTACTGAGGTATCCTACAGCACAGGGGACTAACCTAGTTTTTGATCTCTTCTCTGTTTGGATTATAATCTGACTGAAATCCAAGGACCTGTCCTAAAAGCAAGGACACAGCAAAGGTCAGTGTAGGCAGACAGAATTGGACCAGAGGCTTAGGAAAAGTGTACAAGAACAGCACCTGTAGAATGTAATAAACATTTCGTATACCTGTTTTTCTGAAGTCAACCAGGACTAAAAATGTATGCTTGAAAGTGTTTTAGACTATTTTCAAAGGTCTACATAATTGCTGCTAGATAAAAACTCGAGCTACAGTAACATTTCAACCCATTAAACCTTAGGGTCACCTTATCCTCAGAAAGAAAAATGTCTTGCAGTGTTTTACAAAACTTGATATCCAGCTGAAAGAGCCCTTCAAAAATGATACAAGGAGACAATCACTTTAAACAAAAGGTTTGTTGTGATCTTACTGATACCACAGTACTTTGCAGACCAGGAACTAAGGAACCTGAGGAGGAGAAAACAACATGCAGTACATATTTATCCCCATATTCTCTGTGTCAAGGTGCTTAAATAGAGAACTGGATAGTGGAAAGCAATTTAATGTGTATTTCATGTTGAATGTACGTGAAGCTTTAGATCTGATTTTGCACCAGAACAAAAGGGCTTTTACAGACTGGAAAAGGCTTGGGAATCTGCCTGATTATCTTCCAAAATGTCCTGAACCTAAATAGAGCAATCTTGGCTAGATCTGTGTAGAATAGGTGGCAGCTCAAGTTGCTGAAGCAGATTAGTCTTGGTAAAGCAGTGGGAAACACTGGATATTGTCTCTGTTTTCCAATAAAGATTCTGTCTTTGTCCCTTGTCCTCCCTGAGTGCCTAAATTTAGACTCTGAAATGCATCCTTGAGAACAGAAATAAATATTGATGGTTGTTTGTATGTGAAGGTCTCATTGATTTTGATGGTATTCAGTGTCACCCTGTGCCATTAAACAGAGGCCATCTTAGAGGTACGTGACTACAAAATTTGGGGGTTGCATATAATTGGTGTAAATTTCAGTGGCTAAGGAAAACTGTTATTTGAAATGGACAGTAACTTCAGCAGGAGTGCTTAGAAAATGCTGACCCAAAAGAAAGCATTTTGAATATTGCTAATACATGGGAAAGATTTGAAGAATTTGATATAAGCTGATGAAGAAAAGAGGCTTCAGACTGTGCCCTTGTAGACTCAGTGAAAAGTAACATCCTTTGGGATTAAAGGAATTGCAGAGCCCATTTTCAGTGTTCAGCCCACTTTGCACTGTGATTTCCAGAGCTGCTAGGAACCTGGCTGCCTGGATTCCCTGAAAAGGAAGCTCAAGGGAATACAGGGAGCTGGAAATGGTTGCCACTTTCAGGTACTGGCAGTGTGAAACAATGGGTAGCAGAGGAAACAAGGGTCATGTAAAAAGAAGAGAAGCAGGCGGAAAATGCATTTTTGGGAAGTGGCTGAATAGCTGTGCAGCACAGGTATGGAATATGGTTTACAGAACAAGTATATGGAAAACTAAATATAGAAAGGAGATGAGATTAATGTTCTGGAAACCAGCTGCAGATGATGTGATGTGCTCTGGACACTCTGTTCTCTGTTCTTGTATCATCCCCCTGGTATCCAGGCACTTAACTGGCAGATGACTCACTGTGTCTTTGTGCTGCAGCTTGCGTCTCAATTAGATAAAGGTAATTCTTTCCACTTTTGGAGTGATGCTGAAAAGGATTGATCTGTAAAGAGCTTTGAAGATACACTAACATTCACAGAGCCTCTGATGCCTAGGTTTTAATTGTGGAGCTGCAGATAATTTTAGTACATTATTGCAGCAACAAAAATGCCTAAGTGCAGTAATTCTAGTCCATGGTACATTATTTTTGATGCTCCAGATACCTGAGATGATATGGAGGCTAAGTAAATTGCTAACATAATACCATTGGCTTCACTTACACTTGTTCCACAATGAGGGTCAAAACAATTTTTCTGGTTGGGAACTAATTTTCTTTGTTTCCAGTGCAGTTTTCTGAATGCTCAGAAGATAACTTATTTTTTTAGCTGATGTGCCACATAAAACTTCAAGGTTAACTTTGTTCCAAGCAACAAACAGTGAAGTAAAATGATTCTGAGGGAAACACAAATCCAAAATTTCACTATTTCATCCATGTTTGCAGAGCCCACACACCAACTTTAAGTGTCACGGCAGAAAATGGTTTCGTCCACAGCTCTTAGCCCATGGTTGTATCAGTTCTCATGGTGATTCATCTCAGCTTTATTGACATTTTGATGTTGTCATTGGTGCAGAAGCTGGGTGTTGCCAGTGAAAAATCCACTAAATCCAGAGAAACTCTGGTAAATATGGTTTTTACTGACCCCACCATTCCTGTGTTTAACCCGGACAAGGTGACTTTTCTGACCAAGCAAAAGGTTGTCTTTAGCCCAGTTAGAGACAAATTTACAAAATTCAGTGAATCACTAATGTTTTCTGAAACTCTTTTTACCAGCTCTCTGTGTACCTGCTTTCTATAGAAAAAAAAAAAAAAAAGCAAAATCAAAGTAACTGAGAGGGACTGCTTGGAGAAACTCCCCCTTTTTAAAAGAACCATTTCATCGTGCTTCTCTCTAACTTTTAGTGGTTGTATGAAAGCACAAGGTCTGCAAACAAAGTGTCTGAAGCTTGTGACCTTTCTAACATAAAGGCACTCTTCCTAGTCTTGATTCCATTCCTACTTGAAAATCCCTCATTGTCTGTTTTACCAGTGTCTCCTTTTCCAGACAAAATGATGCACAATTCTTCATCTTTTTCAACTGATAGTGAATTAACTCTCAAATTATTTCTTGATGTTTTCCAGTATTGTTGTCTCTTACATGAAAAATAACAGTGAAGTGGTGGTGAAGCCTCAGCTGCAAGAATTTGCTGGAGTACCTTTAAAGAGAACATTTGTCCCTTCCAATTTCTCTGTTTAGTTACTGGGTGCAAACATCAGAAACAGCCTCAAATTTTTGGTCAATAAAAAGTTAAAAGAAAAACATAGATGCATCTTTGCTGTTAGAATGTAACACTTAAATCAAGTTCAGCTAACCAAACACTAGAGTGGATTATTAGGCAGCTGCTGCTAAATGTGATTTTATTGTTAAAGGAGAAAGACCTTATTCAAAAAAGAACTGTTCATCTTTCTAGACTAGAGCTAAGTCTTCTGCAATTCCTTAAAAATGTTACTGGATATTTAGAATTTTTTCCCCCTATCTTAGAGATTTTTTAAAATGTGATCTGAAAAATAATTCTAAAGGGATTTGTATTTGAAATGGCTTTTTCTCATTTTAGTATAGTTTTGCTAGCTTAGAGCCAGCCCTTCTGATAATCTCTCCTCCTAAGATTTCTTCTTAATCAGGTTAAATCATATATCCACCATAATTCCAGCATGCAGATTCCTCTTACAGGACTTGTCTATTCAAGCATTCAGACTTTGAGGCAGATAAAATTCCTAAAATCTGCTAAGAGCTTTGATCTCATCTTAAGAGTATGCTGCTCTCATCTGTGATCTTTTTCATATACTCAAACCCTTTCCTTTGTTCTCTGTATGTGCATGCACCAAATAGGAAACCATAAATTAGATCTCAAATATCACATTGTCAATTTCAGGCAGCATCTCTCCCATTAATATGGAGAATGAATCCTTTTCTGTTGCATAACAGGTAAGCTAAAACAAGCAGGCTGTGTCTGAAGATATGTGGAGCAAACATGGCACTCAGCTTTTTGCTGTTTATCTTTCAGCTCCGTCTATTAGAATTACTCTCTCATCAAATAAATGATGCTTTTATGGATATTAGCAGGAGATGTGCATCTGTTATAAGCCATGTAGAGTCACCTGATTTGATTAGTGTGTTGAATAATGCTTACATGATCTTATTACCTAAATATGCTGTGTCCTTCTTCCTGTACATGTATGGTAGCAGCCCCTTTTGGTCCTGGCATTTATGTACAGCATGCTGTAGATAAATGATTTAAATAGTGTGGAGGGGCTCTTTTAAGCAGGACCATTCTTCAGACATTAAGTAAGTGTTAAATGCAGTGCTTCTGGGTGCGTCTTTGAATTGCATTTTCCCATGTTATAGAACACAGATCAAGCCATTCAAATACTGACAAAACCTCGAATAATGGTCTTAGTTTGCTAAAAAGTGACTGTTTCATCAAATTTTGTTTAAATGAGTCATCTTTCATCCCTTTATGCGGCTCCTTGACTGTTATACAGCAATCACCCTTATAATGAGAGTCATTTTAGTCCATATGGTAAATCAAAGCAGTTGGATTATTTAATTTCAAAGCCATTCAATTCCAGAGTTTAAGGAAATTGATATAATTTTTTAAAAAAGCCATCTCCTTGCCCATTAAGGCAATGTTTTTCACCAGTTTGTTAAATATTTTCTACTAGCCTACCTAGTTTTGTAAGGCTCTGAGTGAGATAGCTCCGATGATATTTAGCAAACTCAATTTTTAACAAAACACATATTTTTCCAAATAGTAAAATCATAAGCACTAAAACACCTACCTTCTGATGTACAGTCTGAAGCCTGCACTGCAGTGCCAGTGGCACATCCCTAGGAAGTTTTCTAGTGGTGTTAGACATACGATGATAACAAGTGTTTCTTAATTATTTAGCACAATCTTCATTTTGCATCATCTCTTTGAAGGAGTCAATTCCTTCCTATATGAAATACCTAGCTGTGAACAATTTTGGCCACAATATTTGACATTTTTCTCCACCTAAAACACTCCCTTCCTTTCTATGACAGTTGGTTCTAACAAAGCCACTGGATTACTTGCCTTGCTAGTAACCAAGGTTTAAGGAATGGGGTATGTTGCATTGAAAAGTGGGGTATGTTTAGGATTACAAATCACTGCTAATGAAATGCTTTGGTGGTAAACAAGAGTTAAGCGTCTGCTGCAGTTTGTTCAACAGCTGTACTGAATGAGAGGCTTACACTGCAGACAGTAATATTTGTGTCCACATATATTATACAATATTTTGTGCCATCAAGAGCCTGCCTGAAAGGGGATTTAAAGGTTTCATAACCTACAAATTTGCTGGTTTGTTATACTAAAGGAAATGTCTCATTCCCTGTTACTAGGTCATTAATTCAATGTGTAATTGCTATATATAAGTACTCTAAATTCCCTCTCTATTAACTGAAAGAAAGAAATTAAATTAGAGCTTTTAAATGATGCCCAGCACCTTGATGAGAGTGGTGAAGCCAGGCTGCTCCAGTAAATTAGGAAAGTCCATATTTTCTAACTTTTCTTTTTCTGTTTGAACACTGCAGCATGTCTTGGAGTTCATAGAAAAGGGAAATAGTCCTGTGCACAGAGAAAATGCCTGCTGGCATTTCACTGTCCAGCTGGGCCTGGGTTTTTACTCCACACCTGCAGAGGTCCAGAAGTACATGAGGATTGTAGTATCTACTCAAAGTATTTGCATGCTGAAAAGAATACTCCCTAGCCTCGAGCCAAACACTGAGGGAGCCATGAAGAATGAAAGCAAACTTTCTTCTGGTGGTGATGAAGAGGTGTTCATGGAGGAGCACATTACATAGGGAAGGCAAATGAATGCAAGCACCTTCAAACTTCTGCTTATTCCATGTGGTATGGTGATAGAAATACCTATCCCCAAGTGGAATACAGCCTGTAAAAATTCCAGTAGCTGTCACCAAATGAATATTTGCTAGTAATGAACTCTGACAGAAAAAGAAGCTATGAAAACACCAGCGAAAACCCAGGTCTAATATTGCCTTTGCTAGAGTGAACTGCTGCTACTTTTTAATTTCTGACTCATAAAATTAATTTTATTACGTTTATTCCAATACCTCTATAATTATTTGAAGTTTTGAAGTTTTGAATTGTTTCCTGAAAAAAAAAAATTAGTCACAAGTTTCTTTCCCTTTGGTTGTGTCTGATGGCTGCTTCATACACGCTTTAGAGAGCAAGTTGTGAAGGGCTTCCAGATGGGAAGAAACTTCTCAGTATTATGCATTTAAGATTTTCCTAATATTTTTTCTCAATTCCAATGCAACAAAAGCTCTCTTCCCCTGTTGCTTTTAGTGTATTTGTGTAGAGTTACACAACTCAAATTTTGGTTTCTATGAATTTTACTTCTCTGTTCCTTATTTATCTGGCAGAACATAATGCTTTTAGAAAGCAAATCTTTCATGGTTTCACCGAAAACAGCTGGGCTCTACCAGCTAACTCTTTGCTAGTAATATTTTTTTACCTGACTGGGAGGTCCAATATTGTGGTGAAAAAGCATGGAAAATTCAGCAGTTAGTCCATGAAACTCTTGAATAATTCATTGAAGATAAGCTCTTTAAACTCCAATTTAAGTTGTTAATAATGATGAGAAGTTCACCCTGAAGATTTCTGTTTCTTGTATAAAGTAGAAGTAGAATAAACTCATTACAGTCATGTTTCATCTGCACAATTATTTCCCTTACAGGAAAATGTTTTTTTCTTATCTTCCAGTCTCTTTTCATCCATTTCAGGAAGTACTAGATGCTTAAAAGTCACTGCTGCTTTTGCCATCCTACGTGGGTATGTTACTGAAAAAAGACATTTGACTGAAGGATATTCACAATATTTAATTGGAAAAGGCAGTAATATATGTAAAGCTTTTCTCATTATATTGCTCTTTCCCTCAAATAAGCTCACTAAAATGTTATGAACATAAACATCCAGCTCTGGGAAATACAGGATTCTTTTCCTGCAGAGATCAGAAATAAGTGCCAATTAAATTTCTTAATATTCTTGTTCAAGTAGAGACTTCCTGTACTGAAGGAGTGAGAGTACAGTATGGCCCTCAAGCATGGAGAGCTCCAGGGTTCAAAGAAATTAGTGAACCCTTCTCCCTGGTACTATTTGCAACTTTGTGTGGGGAATAAATGGAAAATTTTATGTTTTATTAGTCACTGATTAATAATGTTTATATTAATAAGTGTTTATGTTAATGACTGGTCCTTCAGCATCCTCAGCAGAGGACATGGGAGAGGTGAAATTTCAGTGAGGTAAAAGTGAGTTTTAAATTGCAAATTGCTAGATTTTTTTTTTTTTTTAATTCATCCTGGAACATGTTTTTTTACTATACTTTCCAAAATATCAGAGTGAGATGTCCAGGGTGATAGTCACAGAAATGCTGGAGCAATACAAGTATTTATCCACAGCTCTGCTTCATAACCTAGAGCTTGTTCTTTCTCAGCTGCATTACACTCAGGCTTACAGAACCCATGCATGGAGTGCCCTAATAAACTCTAAATCCTGTCTTAAAAGTTGAATCTTTTGCTGATCTTGTAACCTAAAATAATTCAGAGTGAAAGGGAACTCATGAGGACTCCAGTCCAAACTCCTGCTCAAAACACTGTCAGAAGTCTTAGGAGCTTAATCCAGTCAGATCTTGACAGTCTACAAAGACTACACAGTCTAAAGTTTATATCAATAATTATATTTAGTTGGTAAGGGAACAAAATTCAGGTGACTCAACCATAGGCAAGTGTCTTAACGTTCTGATCAGGAAGTTATCCTAATGCTTTAAGGACAACACTTGTAGACTTTTGTCAGAGAAGGGGAAGCAGTCATGAGAAGAGAGTGTAAGTTAGAGCTCTCCTCTGCAGAGATGGAAATACAGATGCTAGTCCTGAAGAGAGTGGGAGGCTGTGAATAACAAGGGAGTTCTTGCAGGACAGGTGCATACTCCAGCATTTTTAGGGTATATTTAAACAACTTTCTACCCTTTCCCTTAAAACTGCTCACAGGAATCTACCTGAAAGGAGCACTACATTTTGTGAGAACACTTCTCCAGCATGACCCAGGAAGAAATAAAATAAATATTTCCACACCGCTGCAAAGTGAATTTCAGATGACTGTGGGTTGTATTTGAGAGGCTAAAAATAAGCAGCAGCAGGCAGGGGGAGTGGAGCCCGGGCTCTGGGGTTTCTCAAAGGTGAGCTGCCTTCAGGAACTCACTGGCTACCTGGTGCTCACTGCTTGCAAAGGTCATGGAACTCTTCCCTGGAATGTGCTGTGGGATTAACTGAGGGGTTACAGTGTAAATGAAATGTGCATACTAAAGACATGGCTATGTGTATTCACTTCACAGTTCCTCATCTTTGTGTCATCACAGGTGGTTTTGTTCATTTGGTTTCTGCTTTAAGTGGGCTTTTGTGAGAAGCAAACATTGTTTCAGAATGATTTAAACTTCTGCAGGGCTTTATTTCATAATCTTTCAAACATCCTTATTACAAAGGCCTAAAGATTCCTCTTTAACAGTTAAGGCTATTGCAGTCTGAGTTTTCTAATGTTAAAATCCAACTTCTTTCTGATGGACAACACTGTGACAAATCATTACACATGATGATGTAGAGAACAGAAGGGAAGGGATGTCATGAGGGAAGAACTGACCAGGCTCTACCAGGCTACTTGTCTTTATTAAGTGCTTAGTGACAACAGGTGTCACTTAAGGTGTCACCTTGCTTCTATGTTGTACACTTGCATGGCAGCCATTACAAATAATCACGAGGCACTTTATTGACACCCAGCAGAAAACTGGAGTTTTATAACCCATGAAGCAGTTAGTATAGCAGGGGCAGATGACAAATGAAGCAGAAGGAAATATATGATTATTCATAAGTCAAATGACCCATGAGAGCCAGCAGTAAAAACTGCAGAAGATGTTCTAAGATGATGTGAGGCTTCAGGCAATGTGACTTAGCACATTTTGCAGTGAAAACATGCTGGTTTATGAGCCTGTGGCTGTGTTTTGGCAGGGAGATGGGAGGCATTATCCAGCAGAGACCTGCTCTGCTCTGCTGAAGGACAGAGCATTTTGGTGTCTCATCTCAGAGGAGAGAATAAGAGAAGGATTTTTCCTCTCCCATCAGCATCTCACCTGTGTCACAAATTAACTCTGGGGGAAGGAGCACTGGCACCATTTGTAGTTTAATCTTTTACCATGCCTGGTTTTCTTATGTGAGTCTTTTGGCCCAGTCACACCCAACCTTTTTTTCATTCCAAATAACTCTCTCTCTAAGGTGGATGAGCTGATTTAGAATATGGTTTCATACAGGCTTGTGCAGCCAAGCTGGGGGTAGTCCTTGTCCTCCTTTTAACCCCTGAACTGTAGGCTTCATTGTCTTCAGAGCAGCACAAAGCATGGAAAAAAACCCCAAACACTCCTTCAGCATTTTCTGAGAAATAATATGGAAATATCTTTGCTTCGGAGGGTGGAAAACTGATACATTGATATCATTTGAAGGAAATGAGTGATATATGACTTGGTCTCTAGGTGGTTTGTGTTTTTCCATCCCAGTGTTCAGTCTATAATGTGAGCTTTGAGTAGTGAACCATGCTGCTTTCATGGGTTTTGTTGTTGTTTGGAACATCAGTCTGTTCCTCTTGCTCAGTTTAAAGCAGTTTTTTGTATTTTTGTACAGTGTTTTGTCAAGTGCTGTACCAATGCCAAGGAGAAGTCCCAGCCTTAAGGAGCCTTTGTAACATTTCAGAGAACAACCCAATAATTGCTCTGCCCAGTCACTTTTGTAACCTTCAATCAGCTAGTCTCAAACAGATGCTGTGTGTTTATGATGAAATTGAAGTTACTTTGTTTCCTACTATCTCCGACCTAATATTTACAGAATCACAGAATCACAGAATCACTAGGTTGGAGGAGACCTCCAAGACCATCAAGTCCACGTTCCCTAACACCTCAACTAAACCATGACACCGAGTGCCACATCCAGTCTTTTTCAAACACATCCAGGGATGGTGACTCCATCACCTCCCCAGGCAAGGTTTAGGTTTATTTACCTCTTACTGTTTTACAGAAAGGCTAAAAAATGTGATTCAAATGTAACCAGTTCAAATAGTTAATAGTGGATATTAAGAGAATATCACCCAGGGAATATTAATTTCTTATGCACCTACGAACAGTACAGCCAAAACTGGCAAAAAGTCCAAATATAATCAATGGTTGTTCTAGGATTCAACTGCATGGAAAGTATTGTAGCTTTAAGTTCATGAGCCAATTCCAAAAGAAATAATTTTATGGCTACATTATGAACATTCTCTTTCCAATAAAAAGCTATTATGGTGCAGAGGAGGGGGCATAGCGACCTCCCTTTATTTTTAATTTAAGGGTAGTGTAGGCATCCATGTTCAAACATATATTCAAAGTTTAATTTGCTGTTAAAGGAAAGTGGTCTGTAGGTCTCTCACTATACCTGTACCATTATCCAAAATTTTAGGCAAAAAAAGACCTGGGGAAGGTGGCAGTTTGGTATCTCACCTTGCTGGAATCAGTAAGAATTCTTTCTTTTCGTTCTTCAGGAAGGAATACAAGGAAAACAATTTATAGGTACATACAGGAGGCTTTTCTATAAAAAGACTTGAGTATTCGTAGCAAAAATCACTGAATTATAATCAGTCTTTACCACCTGCCTCTGTTTTAGACACTTTAACTGTAATAACACTTCCCATAAAATGCAATATTTATTTAATTCAACACAATTATATGTGGATAAAATTTAAATAGGACTGTTGTCATTTTAATTTAAATTCTTTGGCAAGCAATTCAGTTTAATGGTAGTTGATTAAAAAAAGAAAAATGTTCTCTAGATTCATAAATCAACCCAATGTTCAATTTATTCAAAACACTGAATTAGGCACTCAGCTAGGTCACTGGAGAAGAAAAAATTACATTGCTTTCATTAATAGCTTTTCTGAGTATGCAAATTTTTTAGTCAATTGTAAATGGCTTTGCAGAAAGGAGATTGGTGTAGAAATTTAAAAAATAAAAATCCAACATTGTTCAGGTAGTGAGTGAGTCTATCTCCACTCCTGCCTCTTTAGTTTTTGATATAAAACAAATTATTCTGACACCTAGTGAGGAAAATTTCAAATTGCCCAATCTAAAACCAGAAGCATAACTACTGTTTGGTCTGAAATTATTACTTATTGAAATTAATGGGTGTTACTGGTGCATATTGCCGTGGGAAGGGATTCCCTGGCATTTGTTACTGAATTTACCATGGTGCACATTAGCAAGCTTTTGCAGAATGAACAAAAATAGTCTTCAGATTGAAAGCTGTTAAACTATTTAATGCTGGGCTCCAATCCCACAGGACTGCTTAGTCTGTAAACCAGTAAAAGGAAAACTCTTGTAAGTCTGTCAGAACTTTGAGGTCAGTCCTATTGCTTGAGGTTCTGCTTCAGTCCTGTGTTGGTGCACCTTGCTGTGCACCTGGTTGTGCAGCATGTGTGGAGTGTCTTGGCTCAGAAACACTCTTCACCTCGTGTCGGACTTCTTCACTCCCACGTCTCTCCACTGATAGGGGAGGCTTTTTTCCCAAGACCTTCTTAAGTAAAAAGGCAAACGGGACTCTTGGCTGTTCTCATTCTCCAGGTTGTTTATTATTTTCTTATCAGCAGTTTCTGAACACCAGGCTTTACATCAGCCTGGCATGTGGGAGAAAAGACACCAAAAGGCACAGAATACACAGAATCAAGGTTCTCTTAAAGATAATTCACCCAATTATCACCAAGAATGTACATTATTTCTACTTTTCTACCAATAACTAACTAAATCTCTATTCATGTAACACTACACTGCAGCAAATTGTGACCAATCATTCAGTGTTCCCAACACTGCAGAATATGGAGGAGATGAAGAAGGAGGAAGAAGCCTAAAAACCACAAGGATCCTCCATCTTGCCTTCATCTACTTACCATGCTAACAAACCTAAAAATCTAAATTTCTCACCCTGTGATAAATTACATATTATGCTACTATCTAATTTACATTCTTGAAAATTCTGTTTCATCCCAGAGCCTAGGAATCCCTTTCCGTGGACAAAGACTTAAAGTAGTATTTGTCAGAGGTTTTGGATCCCTTAAAACATGCAGAGGAATATTCTCTGCATTCTGGGTTCCAATATCCTCATGCCCAGGTTCAGCTGTGCCTTAGGGTCCTTTCTGTCCAATCCACAGAATTTCCACAGGATCACATCCCATGCCTTTGGTGTCTCAGGAGCTCACAGCAGAGTGAGTGTGCCCTGGTTGTTACACACACATCTCACAAGAACAAGGCACCAGGTTTTGGAGCAGGCCCACTTTCACCTGGAAGGTGCCTTAACTGAGAATTCTGTTGCCATCTCTTGTTCCCCCTGCCTGAAGTTTGGGGAGGGTGAGAGAAACCTGGCTCCTCATCCCTGCAGGATGTCTGGTGATAGGCTCTGAGGAGGTGCTGGCAGGTCCGGGCAGTGCAGAAACACTGGCACAGCTCCCTTCTGTATCCTGCAAAGGTGAAGGCAACTCTGGCAAGAATGGAGCCAATCTCCCTTTTTCCAAATGGCCTCTCCCAAAAGGCTTTCCTTGGAAACTGCTATTAGCAGTAAAACTTTGGATTTCCTCTAATTAGGCAAACTTTTCTCCTTACCTTCTAGGATGAGTATAAGGCTTCCTCAGTGGTTTGTTTGGTATTTGTTGCCCCAACTGGGACAGCCTCCTCTACTAGACCAGGGTGGGGAGAACAAAGAGATCCTTTAGGTCTCCTGAAGTTTGATTTTAGCCTCTGAAAGCCTACAGATATTTTCTGTGTGTAAAATGAATGTCGAGTCAGGCCCAGTGCTATTCTGGACACCCAGTGACCAGATGAGCATAGCAGCATCTCCTGACATGGAGCCAAGCTAAGCTTTAATTCTGCAGAACTTTCTAGAAATGCTGGAGGAAGCGGTAAGTCTGTGCCGCGGCACTTTGAGGGTGTGTCTGGCCCTGACGTGTGTGTCCTGGCTCTCTTGGTCATCCCCTCTTTGCCCTTCTAAACAAGTTCAGAGTGCCAGCAAGACAGGGTTTCTTGCCTCTCAAATGCTGAAACCTGTAAAAGTTTTAAAAAAACCCAACATACTTTGGTAAATGTGTTGCTGTCTTGTACTACTGCCAGGGTGCTGGATTAATGAATGTAATAAATGTGAATGGATGTTAATAAATGCAAATCTCTCATATCATTTTGATATTGTGCCGTGCAGAACAATAATACAGACAATGGTTTGTCAATTTGATTAATGTACCTGTTTCTTATACAGCAAACTCTGCAGGAGTTTGTATTCCTTTAAGGCAAGGTTATAGATGCAAGGGAGCTTAGAGAAAATCTCTATTTTGCTGCCCAAACAAATATATTTAATAAATATTATCAGAGGGTTGACAAGAAGAGCAATCCCTTGATTAAATATTTACCTTTTGAGACTTTATTTCTATTGTGGAAAGCATCTTAAAGCAACATGTTATGAAAGGGCTCAGACAGAACTCTAAAAACCCAGAAAAGAGTAACAAGACTTTTTTATTAATCAAGGGATTTTAAAAACTACAGGTTAGAAGACTTCTATAATGGAGTATATTTTATAAAATTCTCTAAATTATATTTTAAACATAGATTTGAACTATTTCTTTTTTCTTACATTCTTAAATCAAAAATTCTGGTTAAACTGTTTTGCATTGCAGCATTTTGAAGATTACAC
The DNA here is from genome assembly GCA_018697195.1 of Certhia americana. NCBI lineage: Eukaryota > Metazoa > Chordata > Aves > Passeriformes > Certhiidae > Certhia > Certhia americana. Next base: position 68,011,239 of record CM031879.1, on the reverse strand, counting down.
TGCATCTCAATTCTTCAAAGACAGATGTTTTTTCAGGATTTAACATTATCTCTACCTTTCCCACTTGCCTCATTGAGTCCAAGTGATGCTGTGCAGACTCAAATGAGACTGTATGCCAGTAAACAGAATTTTCACCCAGGATGTCTCTATAACAAGCAATTCTGTTATTTTAAATCCTTGAATTTTAGCCTTTTTATAAAGCTTTTGACAGTTAATAAAAAATACTTCTGTGGGTTTATTGTGACACAAAATCCTGTACACAATCACCATTTAACAATGTTATTATACTGAATGGCACAGAGTTCAGGATGCTCCCTTTTGTGAATTTTGTGGGAGAACTACCCACACAGCAGCTGCCTCTGAAGCAACACACTGAAGCAATCCCTGCTTCTGAATTGCCTCTGAAGCAATCCCTTCCAGAGTCAGAGCTCTGGATCTAAAGGAAAAGCCTGAAGCCAATTTAAATAAGGACCTGTTAAGACAGATGACCTCTAGATCCAAATCCATGTGCTCAGTGCCACTTGTAACTCAGCTTGACTTTTGAGAAGTTTGTGAAACTGGGAAGCAGGTGGTTCTGCTGAAAACTTTGCCTTCCATATAACATAAGCAGTTCTATAACACGTGTCAATTTTCTCACTCTGTGTATTGGAAACGGAACATTTAAAACCAATACATGTTATGCTCATGTTAATTTCCTAAAACAAAAGGATGCTGGTTGCCATTACAGTGAAAACAGATTGGGTCAACATCAAGTGAAAGTACAAAATCCAAATTCAGCCTGCTAAAGGCTGACTGATTTATCCAGAACAAGTTACATAAACATAAATGCATGAGAGCTGTCTTTTCCTTCAAGATTTGTTTGTGGTCCAAATGGTGTTGTAAAGCACAGCTGAAAGCCCAATTAAACTAATTTGAGATCCATGAGTTTAGAGTCTGATTCCACTTTGATGTCTCATATAAAAGCTTTGTAGGTCTCTTCTTCGTAAGTACTATTTCCTGAAGGAAATAGTATTCAGTCACAATTTCATGTGTTGAGAACACTGCAAAATGACATCTAGAAAGCAATGAACTCCTTGTTGTCAATATTTATTATATGCCAGGTTGACCTTTTGGATGATGATCTTTGTATTTGTGGAGTGAAGAGAGACTGATTTTGTTGCTTTATTCTAATTACCCTAGTGTAGCAGCACCACACACTTTTGAAGGGTATTCAGGAACTGAAATGTCAGTAACACAAACAACTTTCCATCTGCTCCCAATTTAATCTGAATGTGTTTCTGATTTTATAGACAAAGGTCGTTTCTACAACTGGTGAAAGCTGATAATCAGTTAATCAAAATGCATAGATTGCTCTAATTATTGCATCTTGAATAGGGTTTTTTGTGAACCTTACCCACAATTTAGTTTTGACATGTTTTGCTTTCTATCCCATGAAAATCTATGGTTTGCAAAAGACTTTGACTTCATCAAGTATAACTTCTTTATTGAGAATTAGAGCCAGGCCCACCAGTGGGTGCTGACAATGTTTGACCATCCTGTTTATGTAAATTGGCTGGAAGAAAACCAGTAAAATCAGTTTGAGCAACTTTGTTCTCAGTCAAAGCTACTGCGTGTTATCAGAGAGCCAGTCTTGAGCTGGATTGTTCTCAGCACAGAATGAATATTTCATATAAACTAGAAACTTCTTGGGCACTTGGACTCCAAGTTTGACCTGATGCCTTTGATTTTTTACACATAAGAAATCATAGTTTTGTTATGGGTTTGGTTGGTGCAGCAATACTTCCTCTAGGGGAGAGTGAACATTTTTGTATTTGATTCTGAGCCATGGAGTCCGAAATCCGTATTTCTTTTTATATTTTTATGTAAATAACACTGCTCCATTTCGCCATGTCCAAGTTAAATACAAACTTATGGTACTGCAGTTTCAAAAAAACTCCAACAAACAAAAACTACCCAAAACAACAGCAGAAGAAAACCCCACAAACAAAGAAAAAGACAAACTAAAACTGAAAAGAACCAAAAATCCAACCAAAACTCTCTCTCACTGTGCTAAGAAAACACAATGCATACAATTCCAAGAGAAGCAAGTAAAAAGTCAGTTAGGCTTTGCCTGGCTGCAACAACAAGCCCAAAGGAAACTGATTCCAGGTTAAAGTCATAAAATTGACTGTACTGGATAAGCAAGTACCTGAAAACAAATTAGTAAATGGTCATGTATTCATTCTGTGGATTGAAATCTAAGGTTAAGGATTAAAGGTTAAGGATTAAGTAACTAAATAGCACTCACTTTCCAGGTGTCGATATTAAGGAAGCACCATTTTCTAGGAAAAGACCACATTTGCGTAGTAGTTTGATTATGAATGTGAACTTTTTTTCCTAGATGTGTTCAAAAGGAAAGAGCAGCAGCCTTTGGATGAAACCTTTAATGATGAAACCTTTAGTACTGAAACATGAATCTATCACTGTCTAAAAAATACAAACCAGATAAAGTGTGCCCATCTGAAACAGTTATTGAGTCCTAAAAGCAGATCAAAATGGCTACTGAAACAATTAGCCAAAACAGAGATTAAACTGTTTTTCAGGACAAGAAGTACCTCTATAATTCAATCATCTATCCATGAAGCACCAACCATGCTGTCAGAAATTAGCTCAGCCATGAGCTGGGGGGAAGTCAGAGGGAAACTCCACCTTGGGGAATGCTTCAATTTGCTCTTTGAGTATTTTGCCCTGAAAAGTATCAGCAAATGTCCCTGCTGGTGATGAAGGGGGACCTTTGGTCTGACTGGACAGGATAGTTGGTGAGAGCAAGGAACCAGAGCTGATTTTCCTGATTTTAGTAAAGCAATGTGCCCGTTTAGGTGATGTCCAAAAGCTGAAGCAGACTTGGGGCTGACAAATTCACAAAGCTTTGTTTGCCTGTAGATTATTAACCAGAGAATACTGAGGCTGTTGCTACCACAGGATTTACTGCTACTGGAGATAAACCTGTTGGGATTTTGTCCAGAGAGAGCTCAAGGAAGGCAACTGGGGAACTGAGAACTACCTTGGTAGTCTGAGGAATTGCTGTGCCACTGCTGTCTTCCATGGTGAGTGTTCCTGTGAGGTGAGTTTCTTGGTTTGTCTGGGTTTTTTTCTCAGGGTCAGGATTAAAAGCATAAGAGACACAATTCTTGTTTGGACTTGGATGTTTATTATTTTTTATTTACTTTATAGCTTCACTGACACTGAGTGCTAATGTTAAGTTAACAGAGCAAAAGTGGCGTATAGAGTTATGTTTTGCAGGTATTTTAAATGTAAACTGTTTAATTATGAGATACTAATTAATTTATTTTAACTTCTAATTTAATAATTAGTTATTCATGTTCTGTATTGTGGATTTTTTCAACTAATTACACAAAATCATTTAAACTTGTGAAGAAGAAAGAGAAGAAGACAGAAGAAAATCTGAATCTTCTATTTTGTTATATACATTATTATAACTCACTACTTTAAATTCTGAATTTCTTACTTTGTAATATAACACGCTTCTATTTAACTACATACTCACAGTCTCAGTGCTATTACTTAATTTTGGAAGCTTTTTTTCCAAGGCTTTAGGTCAAATGCAGTGTATCTTTGAGGATTATTTCTTGTTAGCACAGAAATTTTGAAATCTGTGTCTAGGGTTTTGACATGTGTCCATCCTGGGAAAAGGAAGAAAATCTCTGCTTTGAAGAAATGTATCCTGAGGTTCTTGAGCACTGGGGATAACAAATACAAGTTTCTTCTGGCTTCATTAGCAGGCCCTGGATATAATCTGGAAGCATTTTATAAATTGTGAAAGTTGAGAAGTAAAATTTCACATGCATTCTGAGTCTGGACCATGTGTCTTTTGAGCTACATCATTTCTGCAAGACTAGCCAGATAGATGAAGACTTGAACCTGTGAAAAAGTTTGGAAGAGCACTGAAATAGAAATTAGGTATTGAGTAATAGTTAAAAAGTAAATACTTGTTAGGATTTGGAATTTCAAAGAAGCTTTCCAACAAGAAATAGAATTATCTTTTAAACATTTGGAGTCCTGCATGAAAATATATAGGAAAGCACTCTGGAGTGACAGTGACCCTTTCAGACACGCTCTTGAAATAGCATCAACAAGGAATGAAAATTTTAACATCAATCTGAGAGCACAGCTCTAGAAGCTGAAGACTTGGAAATTAATTTTATAAACATCCCTTAAAATGTCCAGTGATGTGACATCGAGGCAGTTGCTGAAAATAATTTGGACATTATAGTGGACTCTGACAGCTCTGATTTGTTGTTCCTGAGGCTGGGATTCTGATCTCAGAAAGGAGTGCATCATCTTGATTTTCCCAGTTTAGAAAGTGTAGTTTCATGTGTGGAGAGACAGTCAAGGACTGCAGAAGTCTCCCACATTGAGTCCATGTATGCACCAAAACCTCCAGAGTAAAAAAAAAAAGTATCTTAAAGATTCCTTTCTGCAATAAAAGCATATATATTTTTCTAGCTACAATAATTATTGAGTGAGCTGGCTTAAAACTCCCTCTGCCTCACCCCACAAAAAGATCAAAACCAAACAACAAAAAGATGGAAACATAACTTCCTTTAGACATTATATTCTTGAGCTAGGAGAGCTAGTGCTCTCCTACTCTTGGTTCAAACACAGGTTCTACCTAGGACCACAGAAAATCCTCAGTAAAAGGCTTTTTGAAATTTAGATATGAAATAGTTTCTCAGAAACACTTTTTCCTTCATGCATCTCAGAAAGACAAGCAGGTAGGGGGTTATTGAGAATGGTAAGGCAGTTCTTGATAGAACAGAAGGCTGACAGTTAGCCTCATGAATTAAAGCCCATCTCAGTCCTTTTCCATATAAAAACAGTGCTGTCAAAAGTTTCGCTGCTCCAAAAGCTATGTTCCTATTTTATTGCTCACTTTGCCAATGAAAAAGGACAAGCTTTATTCCTTGTTGCCTGCAAAGGTAAATCTTTTCATCTGCCTGATACTAACAGCCTGTGCTAGCTCAAATATTGTCTGACATAAAACACATGTTTGTAAAATACTCACCTGCTCTCCAAACCTGCAGGAGACCAGGATATTTTAGGGTAAGCAATGGAATCAACAAAGGCTCTTTGTTAGGTCTTTTCTGAAGCCGAAGCACTGGGGGAACTAAGCTTTTTTCAACATGAAATCTCAAGGTGAGAACCCTCAAGAAACTGTTGACTGCACTATTTTTCATTCCCTCTTTTATTAAATGGTTGGGGTTGAGTGAGGAATGAAACCCATTTCAATTTCCATGTCTAAAACAAATGACAGAGAAGTTCTTTGAAGAGCTGCAGTCCATCAGTACTTATTGCTAACAGTTAACACAGTCCTACCTAATTCAGCCAGATTGAATTAGCAGAAGTAAAATATATGAACCAGTTGTTTACTGGTTGGCAACATCTGGACATGAGCCCAAGGGACAAGAGCCACTGGCACCTGGGCTGTGCCAGCCAGGGTGTGGCAGCAGGGCCAGGGCAGTGACTGTCCCCTGGGCTGGGCACTGCTGGGGCCACACCTCAGATCCTGGGACAGTTCTGGGAACATCAGGACAAGAAGGACATTGAGGGGCTGGAGCGTGTCCAGGGAAGGGAACAGAGCTGGGGAAGGGTCTGGAGCACCAGGAGGGGCTGAGGGAGCTGGGAAAGGGGCTCAGCCTGGAGAAAAGGAGGCTCAGGGGGGACCTTCTGGCTTTGCACAACTCCTTGACAGGAGGGGACAGCCATGAGGGTTGGGCTTTGCTCCCAGGGAACAAGGGAGAAGATGAAATCACCTCAAGCTGTTCCAGGGGAGGTTCAAGTTGGATGTTAGCGAAAATTTCTTCACTGAAAGGGCAGCCAAGCCCTAGAAAAGGGAAGTGGTTGAGGCACCATTACTGAAGTGTTCAAAAAATACGTGGATGTGCCTCTTGAGGATACAGTTTAGTGGCAAACATGGTGGTGATGGTGCTGGGTTGACCATTGGCATTGGTTTCCTTTGAGGTCTTTTTCATCATTCCTCAGCCTCCTTTCTGCATCAATTTTGTCAGGAACATGCTGCTGCTCATGGGACATTTGACAGAAATAAACATTTACCTGCTGCCAGAAAACAATCACAGAGACCAGATTTTCTTCTACCATATGTATGGATCATAATATTGACTGGCATTGAGCGCTTACAAACTAATAGGATTGTGTTACAGGAAGAAAAGTTCAATTTAATAGTTAAGACTTTCTCTTTAAGAAGTACAACTCAATCTAATTTTTTCTCTTTCATTGTGTGTGATCTCTGGTGAAAATACAGGGATTTTTTAATTTTATATTTTAAATTTTTTTTATTAGAAAGATACCAGTGTTTTCTGTAGCTGCAGACTTTTTTTCAGAGTTTTTGCTGTTGCTTTTTAGAGTATTTTCAAGCATTTGCTCGCCTAACTTTGAAATGTATTAGCAAGCTGTAAAAATACAGGAAGGGGGGGGAATTAATCTCTGATACCCTTGGTATGAGCTTAGAGCTTGGGTTTTGAAAGGTTTGAAGGTTTAATGAGTTCTGGCCCAGACTAAGAAAGGACTCAGAGATAAGCACCTATTTACCAGTAACCTATTACAGAGGTACTGAATGTAATGTTTCTAAAATAATTCTTGGAGAGTGGACACAGACATGTGCAGTTGTCCTGTTTATATGATTCTGAAATCAGTCCCAGTAAGGTACAAGGCCAGCTGGTCCTCAGACTGGTATTGCTGACAAAATGGGACAGAAGGAGCAGGACAAAACCTCACATCTGCATTGGCTGTGGCTGCAGCACTTGTTCCCCATGCATCCCCAGTGCTTTTAAACCACTGGAATGGTCGAGGGAATGAAACTCTCCTCCGATACTTCTCTGGCTTAACAAGTTGACCTTGAAGCAAAGCCTGATTACCATCCTTGTCTCTCCCTCCTTGAAGATTTGCTTTGGTCTCAGAGTGTTATCATTTCCCCATTTTTTTATTATTCTTTAAAGCAAATATACCAGATTTGCCAGCATTCTCTTGTTTTCTGCAGCCTTGGTGATGCATGAGAGCTGTAAACTTACACCAGCCCAGGCTAAGGCAGTTTTACAGCTTCTGAGTATGGCCAGAGAAAGGCAAAGCAACTGGAGCACAGCAGTGAATACATCCCACCATTTTACATTCTGGGATGTTGAGAGTTCTTCTAAGTGCACTGATACACGTTGGTTAAAATAATTTATAATTAGTTGGTATTCCTTCACCTATAAATAAGCCTTCTTCCCTGAAGAAAATGGTTTTCTCCAAGGTGTTAAATTGCACTAGTTTTGTAATAAAACTGACCTGGGAGGGTTTGTGTGGGGAGACAGCAATTACAGCAATTAATTACTTGGAAAGAGCAGTTCCTCCCTCCTGCAATTCCTCATCTAGCTGGTGCACAGTTCCTTGTCTTTTTATCTCCTTTATTTAAGTCGTACCCATACATCACTGTTATCTTCCTCCCCTTGCCCACAAAACAAATGAGGGAGCTCCTGTCTCTTAGCAGGAGCATAATTAAGTGCCATCAAACAGTACTGCATGTAACAGCAGCTTCAGAAACAGTCATTCCAAGGGTTCAACGAGAGGATTTGCTGCAAAGAAGAGCTGGATTCTCCCTCTTTCCCTCCAGCTGCAATTTCCACTGGTTGTTGAGGGATGTTTCATTAGTTTGTCTAAGGCAAGCCAGTTCTGATAGATCTGTTTAGGCACATTTGGGATATACTTCCCTGGGATCACAAGCACTAATTTACTTGAAAGATGAACTTAGTCCTTGGTCCCCACCACACTGATGGGTTTGGAAATCATCCTGCATGCCTTGGTTCCTTGTTCTTTCCTTTCCTGCAGCCTGGATGAGAACCAATCTTTCTGAGGGGAAAAAAATGGCCTTAAATAAATGTGTGGTGTGTTTTGTTTAGAAGAGTTGTCTCCTAAATAGTTCAACATGATGAAATCAGTGACCTTTACAGATTCTCTGCCACATTTTAACAGTGTTGCTGTACAGATAATTTAAAAAATAATGTTCTACATGAACTAGCCTGACTCTTAAGTCCCATTTCTTATAAGTTTCACCTGAAGCACTTGATCTTTTCTAAATGACGTTGGCTTTTAGCAGAACATTTTCACAGCACAATCTTTGTCATGGCCCTTTTATAGTCAGCATTAGAAATTAAATTACCTGGAAAGCAATATTTCCTCTACTTCAGAGGCAAGCCATGAGCAATAAAATTACAAGCAATAAAATATAAATGAATCTTAAAGTGAAATACCTTGCACTAGTTTGCTTCTACAGACAGAGAGGAAAAGCTGGTCTTTATGGAGGTGAGCACTTTGAAATTTCAGACTTCTTCAAATGTTTCTGTTTAATGTCCTTGGCCAAGCCAAGTGCTGAGTTTATAGATAAAGTAGGAACAGTCATTACACTTCTTCTACAGAATGACTGAAAAGTGCTAAGGATTATTGGGGGGAGAGGGGGTGTTGGTTTGAGAAAAGGGTTTTATAATTCAACCTTTAAATTAAAATCTGAAAGGTAGATTCCTTTCTTTACAAATAAGCAAATGCCAGCCAAAATATGAAAGAATATTCCAGGGCTATAGGGGTTTATGGCAATAATTTTAAAATTTCCAAATTGCCTGATCTATCAAGTAACTGAAGATTGCAGAGATTTAGAGTAATCTAATATTCTACTGTGAGGTTAAGGTGATTTCTTTGTCAGATGAGTTTCATTCCAAGACTTGAGAAAATTCAAGATGCTCAAAGAGATGCCTGAAAAGAAGGCATGGAGATGCCTTCTACAAATGTAAGTATTGAAGAAATTTAATTTTATCAATGGTTTAAAATTTTTAAAAAATATTTTCTGGATTTACATAAATATATAAACAGATGAGACTAAGACTGTATCAAAGCTGATCTTAAATTCTAGTAGGATTTAGTTGTAGTTTGTAGCTTGCAGCTTGGTTTCCATGTGTTAGACACAGTCTGTTCTATTAGATCTGTTATTCAGCAGGCTTCTGAAATCCATTGGAACTCACAGTAGATTGTGTTTTGCTGGTTTTAAATAACAGCATTTCATTGAAACTGAATCTCTACAAAACCTCAAAGAATCATTTGATGCTGTGTCATGCAGAGCTTGAGAGAACAGGCAAGAATACACCATTTTCCCTGGTTCATAATCTGGGGTTATGCTGTTGTAATGTTATTAGGCTGCAAGGCTGCCTGCAATTCCTGCCCTGATCCCTTTCCCCTCTGGATGAAATTTCAGGGGACTGCTTGACATCACAGATGTGAGTCCTGCAGGGAGGTCCAGGATTTTTTTCCCGATTTCCCAGAATTCATAGCTGCAAGCTGTCTGGACATGGGACACTCAGGATGGTTCCCTCATTTTATGCTTCCCTGTATAGCTACCCATGGTTAGGCCACAAACTGGGGGGCAGAGGGTGGAAGAGGGATCTGTGCTGGGCTACAGGGCATAGAGAATTCAGTGAAAACTGTTTCAAATCCACCTCCCTATTATTTTCTACTTGATTGAGCCTGTCTGAGCCACTGAAGAGACCAGGCTTGACCTTGCACACCAAGTACTAAGGAATTACCCTGTTGAGAAGGATGGATCTCCCTTCTCCACCAGTCCTGGAATGTTTTTAGTGCCCTTGTAGATGCTGGACAGCCTAGCTATGATGATAACTGCCATCTGTGTTTATGGCTGGGATCAGTGCTGACAGCAGTGCTGGAAGCATCAGCAAGAACTTCTGCTGCCCTTGCTGCTCTCCAATCCCTCCCCAAACCTCTTCCCACTGTCCATGCTTTGTAAGTATCTGTTTTCATTAAGCTCAGGTGGAGTAACAACTTATAGGACAACAAAAATCAATCCAAAAATCAATCCAAAATTTTTTGTTCCTCTTTCTGCCCTCTGGGCTCAACAGGTCCTTCCTAAAATTAATCTTACAACTCTGCTGCCATGCAAACATTTCCACCTCCTCCATACACAGATGTTGTACCACGTGGGTCTCTGCAAAGCCACAAACCCACCAAGTAAACATCACCCTTTCATCAAAGTGAAATGAATTTGCAAGAGGTTTAGAGCAGTTGGAGGGTCTGTTTTAGCTGCTGAATTTCTCTCTAGCTATAAGCAGTAGAAACAAACCCTCCCTAAATTTCTTACCAGAAGATTATATCAAAACCTACGAGCTTGGCAGTTTATGAAGATTTAATTAAACATGCTTAGTTGTTTTCCATAATGCATTAGCAAAGTGAACTCTGAATCCTCTTCCTTCTCCCAGTGGAACCTTGGAGAATTCTATGTTTGCATCTTTTGCAATCTCTGTTATTCTGCAGATCAGCCTAGGTCAGTAATGGTATGTGACAAGCTGCATAAAATCTTGCCAGGAGAGCTTGAAGCACATTTTTACCTCTTCAAGTGATCTCTAAAGCGGCTTACTGATTCTATTTTACTGGTGCTAGAAAAATAACTATGATTATTCAAGGAGAAGTACTTTTTGATTCTTTGTATTTTCTCCGTGTCTGCTGCTAGACACCTCTTTTCTCAGCCTGAAACAGTGTTGCTCTCATTTCTGTGCTGCTAGTAGATACTCAATGTATGTTTTAAAACTGCTGGAATGCCCAATTTGTCCACAGATGCCAATCCTTGCCCAAATGGAGTCCCTTTGCCATCAGGTGGTTTTGTAGCACATGTGGTTAGATAAGACATTTTTTGTCTTGGCTCCTGTACGTAGACCATCTCTGCAGGTTTATAAAGTCTCATAAAAGCAGGTTTATAATTATTTAATGTTTCTAACTGTCTTTTTATCCCATGCAAAAACGGAGTGATGCTTTGTACTGACTTGCCCATGTTGCTATTGTATTCCCAGCAGCTTTCACAGAAATAGTCTTCCCAGAGCAGTATTAACTGGTAGTGATTATGTGATAGTGTAATCTTGTATTTTGGGAATATCAACTCCCACAGTCTCATCAAAAGATGATGGGCATCATTATTCTAGGGAATGTGTGGAATAAGGAATGGCAGGTATTGCAGGGATGAGGACACTGGGATTAGTGCTGAGCCTGTATTTGCACATCTCTCCAAAAAGCTAGAGGGGCAAATGTGTATTTTTGATTTTGGGGGGCATTGTCTGATGGTTATGGAAAATATTGACATTTCATTTACTTGTACTGTGGCATTAGCTACTGTATAAAAATGATGCTATAATTGATATCTGTAGTTATTATCATCATCACCACTGTGTGAAATTCAAAAGGCTGCAGCTTCATCCTTTGTCCCCCTACCCCACATGTGCAGCAATTCCCAAAAATGCTGTAGGAAGTCTGGATGAAAACTTAATTGCCAATGAATGGCTAGAAATGGGTAGCAGAAAACAGCCTGACTACCCAGGAAAATTAATTTATTTCAATGGATTCATTAGTCTGCCTTTTTAAATGGAGAAGTGGGATTTTGGTGCCCTGCCATACACTATTTCCATTTTTGGTGCACCAGGCCTGGCCTCCAGCTGCAGCTCCAGAAAGATTTGTGTCAGCTCCTTCCAGGGTTTGGCAGCCTTTTGCAGGATTCTAGGGCACCCGAAAATGGCACAGGGCATCTCTGGTTTACACCTGAATCATGCCAAGGAGATTGTGCAAACTGGAATTGTGCAGCCTTTAACAAGGAGTTAATTGTGCACACTGGAGTTGTGCAGCCATTAACAAGGAGTTAATTATGCAAACTGGAATTAAAACCCGAAGCCCTAATTATATTGTGGAATCATGTGGCATTCAGAGTTGGGTTCCCTCTGCTCTGTGTCAGAACAGGAGAGAGGAAAGGTTGGCAGGCACCTCCTCCACCTCCTCCACCTCCTCCTCCTCCTCCTTTTATTCAGCACATTCTGCACCCGGAGGGTGCCACTCTCCAACTCAGGTTCCAGAGGCACGGAATTCTTTGGGAAGAAAATACAATGCAAAAATAGGAAATTTTGCTGCAGAGCTTTTGTGTTGGTGGCACAAGAGTTCCAGCGCGTCAGACACCATTATTGCTATTTCTGTCCTGTTCCTGGTGAGGCTAAACGTGGATCTCCTGGGACTTTCCAGGTGAGGTTCCTGGTGGAATATGTGAGAAGGTGTTGCCTTTTTTCCTCCCTCCCTCTTTCTTCCTGCCTTTTTTCTTCTTTCTTAAGCTAGCAGGGATGAAAAGAATATGCCGCCTTTACTCAAAAAATGGTCTTCATGAGGTGTTTCACAGGCAAACAGTGACAAATGAACACATAGAAAGACCTAAAAGAAAAAAGACAGTTCCTAAATTGATAAAAAACTGTAAAAAATGCAGCCTTTTGAGCAAAAGTTGGTATCCTTTGTATCAGGTAGCACATTTTCATCAAAAAATAAGCTGTGTTTAATGTGTAAAAATGAACAGCCTCCCCTGTTGGGATTCTGCAGTCACAATGACTGGAGGAGCACAGTTAACATAAGGGCAGATTTCTGCCTGATTCCCACCTCTAATCCTTGTTTCTCACCAATCACAAAAGTTGTCTGCTTATGCTCTGATTTTGTTACCGGTACCCGAAAGTTTATTTTCAAATCTAAGTTATTTAACAGCCATTGGCACATTTTGCCTGTTTTTAATCCATATACAAACCAGAGATGCTGAATTTCAAAACAAAATTAAAAAGATTAATTAGAAAAATGTTAAAACAAGGTATTATTAAAATTTTGGTATGAAGATATATTTTCCAGAGGTTTTTGTTCATGTCTGCTGCTTTCTATAAAGCCTTGGCTTTGATGATTGGAAACTTTCTGCTGAAAAACATTTCTTAGAAGATTTCTCAGCAGATTTGTTTGTAAGGACACAATGCAAAGACCAACAATCACCTATCATCAATATTGAACACTTCGTTCAAATAACATGAATGTCTGGTGTTAGCCTGATAGTAATTTCCTTTGGAAAATATGGTAGGTTTCTTAATGTACCCAGTCATTTTACATGGAATAAAAATTAAAACAATTTAACTGACTGAAAAAAAATCTGTGAAAGTATATTGCACTAATTCTAGTTTATCTATGAGATTCTCTCATGTTCTAAGGACTGAAATGACCACAGGAATTGACCAAAAAATAGAAGTGAACAGCTGTGTACCCAAGCTTACTGAGCAAGTGAAATTGCAATGAAATTTTAATCCTTTTGTGGACAAACAAAACAGCTTCCACAATTTCTGTGGATAAAAAACACTGGAAACAGCTCAAGACCTGTGAAGATTTTTTTATGTCTTTTTCTACTTGAGCAACCTGAAGTTTCTATATAAGATCAGGACATAAAATCTATAGTGAGATATTATCAAAGACTAGAGCCTAAATAATCTCAAAGTCTATCTAGCCTAAATAAACCATATGTCCTAACATATGCAACTTTTTTTTACAGAAGTAGCATGTAGGCTTTTGATCATTGACTTACTTGGTATAAGTATTGTAAGAAAAAAAGCATGAATATTTTTCTATTCTCTCATGATAGCATGTGTATCAGTATTTTAATATTTATTGTGAAGTCTGTGCAGAATTTGTCCTTCCATGGATTAAGAGACTGAGGTGGATCTTTCTCAGTCTCCCATTTTGGTTGACTCTGTGAAAAAAAAAAGCCCCTAAAATAAAAAAAATATGTGCTTCATCAACCTTAAAATATTCTGATTGTAGAGAGAGGTTGTCAGAAATTAATTGAAATACAAGTTTTGTGAGCATTATCTAAATGTACTGCTAGCTCATCTTTGATCTTACTGAAGTTGGTGACTATCTGCCAGCACTGACCAGGTAGGGCTAATTGTTGAAACTCTTGGAAATATCAATTTTTAATACCTAAACAGTGCAGCCTCAACCTCCAGAAATTACATAGTTCCAGTGGCACAAAGGAAATGAGAGGTGCTGTGTTTGCACCTTCTCTACTGCCAAGTATTGGTGAAATGAAAATGCAGGTAACAGCAGGATCATTTTTTTAACCTCCATATTTCAGTCCTGCTGTCTGGGGGATGACCTGAAACAGAGATTAGACAGAGCAAAAGGATAAAGCAGTTATTCATTAAAAGGCCTCAATGGGTACACCTGAGCAGCACAAGAGCCCAGCTGGACTGCACCCCAAAATGATCACAAAATTGGATCCTCCTTGGTTTTCCTTCTCACCTCACCATTTTTCTTCTTGGGCCTGAAAGTTGTCTTTGGTGTCAAACTAGAGAAGGAATTGTTTTGTCTATCTGCACCGTGAAGAGAGCTTAGTAGCACTGAATATGAAACTTAAAACTACCCACCAAAACAGCACATAATCTAAAAAGTATAAAAGCTAAAACTTAAGGCATCACTGGAGTTTGGATTGGTGTGACCTGGGGTCTTTGGCTGCGATTAATGACAAGTGCAGGCAGCCAGAGTTCAATGTGTTGTCATGTGCGAGACGCTCAAGCAGTGCAAGGACTGCTGAGAAAACTTCCCTGTTTCTTTGGAAACCAGCCTTCAGGCAGCACTGCACACTTAACTCCGGGCCCTTCCTTGGGAATTGTTCCTGAATAAAAGCGAATTTGCTTCTCCTGAGAATGAGGTGCTACCTTTTGTCTGTGCTGGGCTTCAAGACTGTTAGTTAGTTTAATGTGTTGCTGCTTAGCTCAAGTGGGTCAGCTGTGAGGGGAAATGCAAATGGAACAGGTGGCTTCAGCACCCACATGCATGATCCAAAAGAAGAAGAACCATTCAACAACATTTTTTAAATTAGAATTGTGATTTTCAGCCATTTCATCATTCCAATGAACCACCAGCTGTTGACTAGACAATGCACAGAGTGGTGCTGTCAATGAAGGACAGCATTTGTGGTAGAGTGGTGAGCAGCATGGGCTTAAAAACACTAAAACCAAAACTGAAGAAGGGAGTCTCCCTGAGCTTAGAATCACTTTTGGCAAGTGCAGAGAGAAGATTCCCTCAACCTTGGAAAACGACGCTGCTATTTCTGCACTATTACAAGATGTGTGACCTCCAAGAAAGCTTTCTCCAGAAATCCTACATGGCTGGAGGGTGCTCCTGAATGTAGGCCCCATCTTTACAATCAGAGATTAGCCTTCTGGGTCTCCTCTGGGTGCAGCCCTTCAGGTAGTGTCAGAACTTGACCCAAAAGAGGGTGGTGAGGGGCTCCGTCCCCGTGAACATCCGGAGAGTTGTTGCAGCCTGTCACACACCAGGTGTCCCTCAGAAAAGAGACAAGGGTGGAGACAGCACATGGATGAAAAGCCTCTTCAGACCTAGAAACAGAGACAGGCTCAAATTAAAACCTTGGATCTGAACATGGGAAGACCAAAAAAAGAGTAGGATGCCAATATCTTGCACGAATTGCACTTGCCTCTACTTGATGTTCCCATTTTTTTTACTTTTTACTGGGAAGACTGGAGATCTCTGCTGGCTGAGCTGATGGAAGCCCAGCACCTTACTGCAAAGTGATAACAGCAAAACTGTGATAGCCAAGATGAGCAGGAAAATTACTTTTCCTTTTTTGCCCAAGGATGAAGAGTTATTTTTTAATTATGCACAGAATATTGGCATGATATGAGTGTTTGGGGGATGAAGGTGGCAGGAGGGGGAAGAAGAGAGGGAAGGAAGGAGGGAGGTATAAATAAACTTAATTAATGATGTCCACAATTTCTCTAGTGCTTTAATGAAGCTGCTGATATAATTGACTGAAGTCTGTCCCTTTTTTTTCATTTGAGCCACATCAAAGCATCTCTTTCTATGGCAATCCTTGCTTACCAAGAACATAAATTATCAGTGGCCAACTCCACTTTTATTAAGCAGCAAATCTTACTTCATACTGAAAGCCTTCACTATATTTAATGGAGGTTATTCCTAGCAGCTAAAGACATAGATGCAATATTTCACTTTAGTCAACAAAGTTGTGAATGTATATAGGCATTTAAACTCAATAACAGTAATAAATATTTTAAATGGCAATAGTAAGTAGCAGTGTTCAAACATGTTCATATAAGAGACAACATCAAGAAAAAGAGATTTTCTTTTGCTAGGATTCACATAAGAAGCCCATATTCTTGGTTCCAGATATTTGAATATGATCAAAGTTTTGGAATTTTAATAAAGACTATCAATGCTGGTGTTTATTAATTCTTAATCTAAATCTCCCATTTCTTCCATAATAGTGAAGATTACAATGCCTTATTCTAATATTTTTTTTTACTTTCCCAGTCACCACACTTCAGTTGCTTTGACTGCTGCATTCTAACCCTATCTAACCATTCTTCAATATTTATCCATTATTCTGCAGCATTTTGTGTGCTGGGCAGGAAAAAGTAGCTTTCAAAATCAAATTTATGTGTAAGGAAGGACAGTGAAGAGCATCAGTGTCTGCTTCCAGTGCCATTGGTGTTTGGAATTTATCCTTGCCAGCAGATTTTTGATTTTGAGTCATGAGTAGATTGAAGGTGCAAATATCAGTGTGGTGTTTCTTGTATTTTTAGCAATTATGGTTTAATCTGAATAGGGGATGCACATAGTTACAGTTCTGGTCAGAACCTCACCTTGGGGAATTATCAGTTCTTCTTGAAGAGACTGTAATCCCATAAGATCTATTTTGGCTACAATCCTAACGTTCCATGGACAGTGGACTCTAAATTAAATATTCCCATGGAAGAAAGAGACCACAGGGATGTTACACAACCCTTGGAACATGACAGTTCAGATCCAATCAGAATGTAAAGAGAAGTAGATGACTTGGGACATGTAGCATTTCTCCTGCAGTGCTACTGCTTCTTTCTCTGAGGTGCACAAAATACAAAACCTGGGCACTGTTCTTTGCATATTCCTCTTTTAATCTCCTCTCTCTTCTGAAACTTTCCCTGGGATGGGTTCAAGGAGCCAAAAGCAATTCCCAGGTTTTCTGCAGAGCCAGAACAGCTTCTCAAGCACTTATACCCTCACAGCCCAGAGGACCTTGTAGGGCCACCTCACTGCAAAGCTCTAGGTTCTCCTCTTAGCCCTGGAACAGTCCTGTTCATCTTCTCTCTCCAGCATTTCCAGTGCATCTTTTTGCTGTCAGGCCTTCCCAGTCTTTCCTTTGTCAGTTGTCTCATCTGGGAATGTCAGAAGCTGATGGCTGGTCAGCCCTAGAGAGTTTTCTAGTGGTTTCTCTAAAAAGTAAGAGCTGTATGTAGATTTTTGCAGGTCAGTCTGGCCTTGTCACAGGTATTGGTTAAAGGTTAAGCACTTTAAGGTTAAGAGTCCAAAATTCTTACTGGTTGAAAGGAAGGACAAAATTCAGAGGGTTTGCAAACAGTCAGAGGGTTTTATTAGTAAGTTACACATTCTGCATGTTTGTTCCTTACCTATTATATAGGCAGTGGGCTTTGGATAAATGGACAGGGTGAAGGAAAAAGAGAAATTAGAGGGGTTAATGAAAAGGGGAGAAATTAAGTAAAGGAAAGTAGAAAAAGAGAGGAAGAGAAAGAGAAAAAAGAGAGCAAAAAGGAAGCAGGCTGCAGGCCAAATTATTTCTTGCTGCTGAATGTGACAGTCTGTTCAGATAAAAAGAAGAATTGGATTTTTTTTCCTTGCTACTTAATTGTTAAATGGGTCTTAACCTTTGCATGGATTTTGCACAGAGCTCCTTTTAAAAGGCTTTATGTTTATTCATGAAAGTCCCAAGGTTCTTACTAAAGAAGTCCTTTTCCACCCCTATACACCAGTGTCTTTTGTTATACCTACTGTAGAAAAGGGATACCTGCCTTTGAATTCTTTTATTTCTAAAATTTTAATACATAGGTTTTGGTTTATATTGGCCTTTTTAGAAAGTTGTCTGATTCAATTCTGAAGCTGTAGAATTCTGACCTTAGTTTCCTCATACTGCATCTCAATTAGAGAAATATTCTTTTCTAGGAAATTAACCTTTACTGTTGCTTCTCTGACTGAATCATCAGCAATTATTTTGTCCCTGCAGAGTGTTTTCATGGCTCTCCAGAAATTTATGGGTAACCAACTTAGACGAACGTAGTCACAGAAAGGGTTTTATTTCTACTGTTTGAAAATAATTCAGGCATGCATCACCTAAGAATGAGTTAATGAGCCTCCATGAGCTGGTACATGCGTTGGTCATTGTCTGCAGGGGTAGATAGGGCAGTGAGAGCCCTATGACAGCAAAGGAGAATTGTGCAACCTGACATTGTTCTGTGGATTCCCTTTTGGTAATTGGGAGGGAACTGTTTTCAAATATGTTCTGCAGGCAGCTAAGAAAACGGGTGTAATTCTTCCTTTTGGCACTTGTGTCACTGTGACTTAGTGCTGTCATGAAATTAAGCATCTATGAGCCCTGTCTTGTGAGTCCTTAGGGAGCAACTTCTCTGTGATGGCAAGGGAGGGTGAAGTCATAATCCCTTTTTTCAGATGAGGTTATAATTCCCACTCTGGTTGGAGCCCAGCTAGACAGAGGCTTATGAAATTTGTGGAATAATTATCAAGACATGCATTCTATAGGTAGGAGACAGTAATTCCAGATCATAAAACTCAAAGAGCATTTAATCCAGCTGTGTTAGACAAGAATGGGATTTATAGGCATAAAGCTAGCAATCCCCTTTCTCCCAACCTCCAATTCAGTGAGGAAGAAAAAAGAGGAAAAGAAAGGAAAATGACTGATGAGCCCTGGTAAATCTTAGTGCTGAGGTTTAAGATGTAATCCTGCTTTATCTCCAGTTTCACTACCAGAGGTTACTAACCTTCCAGTAAAAGAACCTGCACCTTTAGCAAGGCAGTTTCTGGACAGATTTCAATATTTTGTCAGAAGCCAGGACCAGATATGAAGATACCAAGTTCTTTACAGAAGCAGCTGGAATTCCTTTCTGCTGATTTTATCTTGGAGCAATTTCCACCAAGTGGGCTGTGCAAGGAGCTGGGACAGTCCCAGCTGTGTATGTGTCATGAAGATGCATTTTGCTTTTCTCTTGCACACCCACAGGCTTTGCCTCCATGAAGAAAGAGAACAGAAATAAAAGGGGTAGAAAAGGAAAAACAAGGTTAAATGTTAAACGAAAGTTTCAGAAAATTTAAGGCAGTTTGTCTTCACAAAGAGAAAAATTTGGCCCCTTTATGAAATTCTGTTGCAGTGAGCAACTGATGTCAGCACATCTGGAAGCAGCCATCACACACAGTGAGGAAGAACCCAGCATGTTATCCATGACAGAATCATGAGATACAACCTATAACTATTTCAAGCAATTTGCTTTTCTTGGTTTTACTGCAGTTTTTTTGGTGGAGAGAGCTTGGAGTAATTTTTTTTTTTTTTTAATTATTTATTTATTTATTTCTAACTTCTTCAATAATATTAACCATAACTTCCCTCCACACTGTAAGGGACCTGGGTCTCACCTAATTTTCAGTGAAACTCTATCACTTGAACATCCATACAAATAATGAAATAGGATCTGGGGCCCTGCTTCCATATCCACTTAGGGAAGGGTTTAACCTTCAGTTAACACTTCATTCTTCAGTACTGTAATTATTATCTGCTGAAGTTCTGTAACCTGGTATAAATATACATAATATTATTCAAATATATTTTTAAGGTATGTCAGAATTAGAACTATGCTTCAAGAGCTTGGCCCAAAACTGTGTAATTTTACTCATTTTTGGAGGGCTGAGTCAGGACTCAAATTATATTTTCTGGTCTTGCTACTTGCAAGAAAGATAATTTTGGGAAACTCATGATTGTTGAACACTGAGGCCCGTATGGTTTCTGGATTCTGGACATTTTCCCTTTTTGTGACAATAATATTTACAACTTCAAAACCCAACAAAAAGTTAGATTAAATACAGCTGTACCTGATTATCTAGTGGCATAGGCCTTTGGCTGAAGTAATTAAACTTAGATGTCAGAGTTCCTATATGGAAATATAGACCTGGAAAAGCAAAATTACCTACCTGAAAAAAATTATGACAGGCTAAGTATAAAGACAAATATATTTTATGACAAACTTTTCAGACATTTGGTTATGTAATTTTTACATAATTTTTCTTCTCTTCCAACCAACATATTGAAGCATCCTTTTAAACCTAATATCTGATCCCTAAATGCACAGTGCCATGAACAAGGTGAAAACATGGAGCCACAAGTTGATGACGTCTTCCTGTTTTAAACTTGTTTTCCTGGTGCAGTGTTATGTTTCTGTCCATGCTGGGTGCTGTGAGCCCAAATTTGATACATATAAGAAATAATCAAAATTTGTGATGGTCAGATCATGAGGTCCTATTAAGAGAGTAAAAGTTTTCAGATTACAATTGGGTTTTTTCCCCACAGAATTTGAATGGAAATGCTTTTTACCTTGAAAATATTTGGATCTTTGTGGAATAACTAGCAAGATGGTCACCATGACTCAGTGATGTTACATAGTGACAAGAAGAAACAATAATAAACCCCAGTAATTGAATGCAAAGGTCTATTTGCTCAAGATTTCCTTATTTGCCATTCAATGTTTTAATGGGAATTGTAAAGTGTAAGCAATACAACAAAGCCAGAAAAAAAGAGAAATCAAACTGTCTATTACCCTTGGCCTCTGGAAATTCTTTCTGGTTACAAAGCACTTGTTTTCCTTTTTATTTTTGGTGTCATTTACTAAAAAGTGTCAGCCTTTGTGTGTGGCAGTGCTGTGTTACCAGGAGATGACAAATGCTGGGTAAGAGAGGAATGTGAGCTGACAGATCACCAGGGTTTCCACTGTGCACATTCTGCTTAAGCACTTTTGGCTCATATGCAATGTGTTGCCTCGAAGAACACCAGGCAAATTTGTTCCTAAAGTATTATGGAGGAACAGCATGAAATAAAGAAACTAGGAAAACCTCTAGTTTAAATGTTTAATGCAACGTATTTTATACACTCCTGTTATTTACTTGACCTTTATTCTGCCTGGCTCTTCATGTATTTTTAAAAGCTTTTAACAAGCTTCATAGAGGACTGTCTGTATCTGCCCACTGCTGACATAAATAGCATGCCTGGGAGTGATAAACTACAAGCTTTCTTTAAAAGCCTTGTAAATGGATATGTGGCAGAAGCAAGAGTTACTATTAAGTGGCTTTTTCTGAGAAGCCAGCCTTTTTATGCAAGTTTAATCTCAGTGTTAAAGGGAACATTTTACAACCTCTTGTGCAGTATCATCTCTACACACTCCTTCAGGGTGTTATTTCTCAGACTGCTCATCCCAGTAGAAGTAATAGTTTCAGTCTAAGAGCCTTTTGAGACTGAAATACCTCCAATAGGTTGCTTAGTGCTGCCACTATCCAGCAGTGTAGGACATAATTATGGCTCATCTTTCTGTACCTACCTTCCCTCTGCTGTGCAGCAGCTGCAAGTGGTATGAAATGTGTGCAGGATGTGCCAGGAATTCCCCTTTTACTACAGTAAAAGAAAAGCTGAGCATGTATCTGGCATAGTTTTAAACAGCTGCAAAACATCCTGCCCCAACTGCTTGCAAAAAATGACTGGAAGGATCTCTAAGCACAAAGGTAATATTCCAGAGTATATACTGAATTTAGCCCCTCGATCCTCTTAATAGAGCTCTCTATTTATTTTTAAAAGATCTCTGCCTTTTGGTATGTTCTATCTGCATCTTTTCATTTGCTGCATACCCCTAAAGCTGCTGTGTGTGGAGAAAAGGAATCAAAGACCACAGACACAGCAAGGGAATGCTCACTTAAGTAAGAGCTGGTAATGTTTGTACTTTGTAGAAACAGAATTAGAAGGGCTGAGCAGCTTTGACCCAAATAGTGAGGGGTGCCTGGCACTAGCAACCCTCTCTTGGAAATGTGCCTTTTGGGAACTGGGCCTGTATCGCAAAGTGGAAGAATTCCATGATGGCATACAAAAGCCAGTTAAATTATCTTGTAAATTGATAAAGGGTCCATTGAGAGTGTCTATAAATGAGAAGAAACTGATAATGGAGATGGGAAGGGGATAGGGAGCTGAGTGCTGCTGGGTTGGGAAGGTCTGGTTCAGAGGGGCACAGCAAAGAATGTCTGCATTTCCTGTTTGCTGAAGAGCTCTGTGATAGCTCTTCTGGTGGCCCCAAACAGCGAGGAAACAGCAGGTGTAAAAAATAAACATGGTCTGTCTTGTTAGAAATCATATTTGGCAATGCCTTCCTCCCTCCATCTTTCAAGTTTGATTTGTTGCTGTGAAGTCAGTCAAGAGTACTGGTGGATCACATATTTACGCACCTGCATATTTGTAATCTGACAAGATCCATATCTATATGGTTGGTAAAGAAGCAATGATTGTAAGACTCTGCCTCGTCTTAAATAGAAATAAATAGAAATAAATGCAGTTAAGGTTCCCTGTGTTTATTACACATGGTCTTCATGTGAGGGAAACTTTGACAGAGCCATGGAGAGAAGAACCACTGAGTTCCAAACTCACCACAGACTTTTCATTTCAGTTTATCAAAACAGAAGCTGAAACCAGCCCCAGCTCAGGTGCTCTCCAAGAAGCAGCCCAAGTTAACTCAGCTGGAGGATGGACAGCATCTTCCAGCAGGGTGAGATGGGCAGTGGGATCGCTGATAGATACTGGTCCTCCTTGTAGGATCTCCCTGTGCTTGGAAGCCTCCCTGAGCCCAGAATCTTCTCTGCAGGGATTTAAGGATGTAAAACAAATAAACCTGGCTGCTCATTTATTTATCCATTCATCATGAGCAGGGCAATTGAGGGACACAATCAAAAAGGCTTTGAGTGCTGGGGCCAAGTGCTGTGCTTTTCCCACCTGGGGCAGTTGGATAGATTGTGGGAACAGAGCCTAGGGCTGACAACAGCAGGGTGAAGAAAGTGCCCCCAGGCGCAGGATAAAGGAAATGATGATCCCCACAGTGGTGTCTATTGGAGAAAAATGAATTGTGCATGTAGGAGCTGGCACTACAGAGAGAGACAAACGATAAGAAACTACATTAGGTTGTCAGAATAATGAGAGTACTAAAAGGAGAAACATCCACCATCTCTCTTTCTGCTTATAGCCCAGAGAATTGTGTCTGAAAGGGAACTTGCATTAATGCTTGACAGCAGAAATATTCAACTCAGATTTATGAGATGAATCTGTCAGATTTGCATTTGTTTACTGTAAATGGGAAAACAATGTGAAGGGGATATAATATGATGCAAACATCTGAGAAGGGAAAAATACAGAAGGAAAATAACTTCACTCTTGGCAGCAAACATAAAATAATGGCTAGATGATTGCCACATTAGTGCACCAGATTGGGACCCAGCAGGTGTCACTCAGTCCTGGCCTCTGCTGCAGAGATTTGCAGTCACCCACTTTGGCACAAGCCTTAGAACAATGACACTCATTTTGCCATTTGACTGCCCTGGAACCAACTCCCAGATGAAATTTGGCACCTCCTTCCTGTGTGCCTCACTTCTCAGGAAATTTAAGACAATACTGGGACAGTCCCTCCAGCTGTTGAATTCCAAAGCCTTGGGTGGGAGCTCTTCCATGAGGCTCTTTCCAGGCAGGACTGAGCTCAGGGGACTCTGCTGCCAGTCAGAGCATCCTACCACTGTTCAAGGAATAAAAAATTGTGTCACGATGCTGTGATCCCGCTAACATGCAACAATATCCAATACTAGGGACATTCACAACCCTCTTCCTAATTAGTGCTTTAATTAGTTTTCTACTTGCCACTCTCATCAGACTTGCCTCACTAAGCAAATGACCACTTGACTTACTGATAATTCAGATGCAAATCCTGTCAAAATTTCATTGCTATTGGCATCTTTTAATGTTTCAGGTCTCTGTACCAATTTCAATTTCAAGGAAAAAAATCCTGGTGGCATTTCAACAGTTAAATGCTGACTTGATACAAATTCCTTCACTGAATTTGCTGCATGGCTGGGTTGATAAAATAAAAATTGAAAAAATGTCTTGTTATCTTTATGCTTCAGTATCAAATAAACAAAAAAAAAAAGAGGGTATTTAAGACTTTTTAGTAACTGCTGCCACCAACACACACCTGTTGCTGCGGATGAGACAAAGCAATGCTGCTTTACAGGAGGAAAAGTTCCCCTGCAGGGCAGCTGGAGAGTTTGCTGATCTGTGAATCAAGGGGAGTCTTTTCCCTAGGCACAAGATGAGCTGGCCTCCAATAATGTGGTTTCTAACCCTATGAGCTGAGTGGCTGTCTTAAAATTCTTGAATTTGAGGAGATGGATCAGAAAGAGTAAAATCATTCCTAAGGTGTTATTGCAGGAAAGAAAAATTGAAGTGTCCAGCTTGAATGACCTCATTAAAGCACATTGTCTTGCAAAATCCTAAGCCACACGGAAGAAACAGTTTAATATCATGCTGATGCCAGGCTATGTCCTTTAAAACTTAGTGCTTAGGGCAACTGAGAGGGGAGGAAGATTTCAATAAAAAAGAAAGGAACACAGGCTGTTTAATAAGCAATGAGACAGACTTTTTCTTGCCAAAGAAAACATACAGCCTGTAGGAACAAAAAAGAAGATAAGGAATGTATTTCACTTGATGTCCTTTAACTGCAACCTCTCTTTGCTGTGGAATTATGAGTCTGGGATGTCCAGAGCTCCACCACTCTCCATGACCAGGTGAACACAAACTGCACCTGTGTGGACTGTGCTACCCATGGGTGCACCCAGTATTCCCAAAATTCCTGTGGGAAAGACTACCTGAGTAGACTTTGGACCATGTCTTTGACTCATCAAGGTCCTCACCAACCCTGTGTGCTCTGGATGCTTTATGAAACCTTAGTGCCAACATGAACTTTGAAACCAGGCTCAAAAGACTCAGAACACTTTTGTAGCTTAGTAGGATTCACAAAAAACAAGGGAATTTTTGTCACTACAAAGCATATAAATGCATTAAATAAAAAAAATGTATAAACATAAAAATAAAAACATATGTATGTTAGAGGCAGAAGGTTTCTTGTGACATAAATTTCTATATTGCCTTTTTAACATGATGATGAGTATAAAAGAACTAATCACAGGCTGCAGGTGCAGCATATTCATGGTAGTAACAGAACTGCAAAGATAAATGTAATAGTCTTAAAATGAGATCATGAAATATAATAATAGGTTTTCATAACATAGGAACAATGCTATAATGTAAATGAAATTAGTATAATTGGACAATTGCAAGAACCTGAAAGTAAACTTGAAGGTAGAGAATATTTCAAGCATCCCTAAATCTTGGGAAGAATTATTTTTTGGGAGCAGATTTCAGTATTTTTTTTAACAACATTAATAGTACTATAAAAAATCCTGAGTAAAGCTGCCAATCATGACAAGTCTCTTGAAACTAAAAGTGGTGAAAAATTCTGGAATTACATCTTGAACCAAAATGCAAGCCTTTGAGAAACAAACAAATTATCAACTTCCTGGACTGATGAAAGAAAGGTCAAAAAAGATAATTTTTTTTTAAGTGATAGAGTTCCCAAAAGTTTTGTTTTCAGTTCACCAGCTGCTCGTTACTAACCAAGGTACTTTGGTTTTAAATATTTAAGGGGTTTTATCTCTCTTTTGCAAAATTAAAATTCTCTCAATGAAGCATTCAAGCTTACACTAACAGCTCTAATTTGTTACACCTGCTTAGGGACTAGAGAAATAGAAAATAACTTCATAATGGGACATAATTTATTACAAGATCACCTACACATGAAATTCTTTTGAAGGAACAGAGTCTGTGTGAGCTATTTTATATAGATTTAATAGAAAGCATACTGTGAAGATTAGTTATCTCTTTTTTGGGGTTTTTGCCATCCTTGTTTAGAAAAGGCTAAAAAACTAAAATCTTTGGAACACTGTAGTTGTTATAAAGGCCATCCCACCTCTTACTCACAAAATCCAGATGCAATCTGACATAAAAGCTTTGACTCTTGCTATTGCTCTTGGCTAGGGCACTTCTTGGTTAGCATAGGAATAGTTAATTCACTCACAATTAAGCATCTCCCTACCATGTAACCATTTCCTTTTAGGAGGTTATAAATAGTAAGATTTACAGAAATTAACAGCAAAATATATCAAGGTAGGCTTTCTTTCAAAAAGAAATCTCTCTGATTAGAAGACTTCTATGATTAGAAGAAATATTGAATTATTAAAGAGAGCCTCTGAAAGCAAAAGTGGCCTGGAGTGCACTCTGGGGACACAAAAGGCCTTTAATCTCCCCTAGAAGCCACAGCTAGCATTTGGTCGATGTGAGACTCCTTACCCAAGGATAAATAGATGTTCTGACAGCACTCGTGTGTGTTTTGCTTGTCAGGAGCCACATGTGCAGCCTCCCCTGGTTTGTTTGTTTGCTCTGAGAAAAAACAGCTGATCAGGAACTCTGACAATCCAATGTAGTCTAACTTTCTAGTCGTGGAAAAATATGTTCTTTCAAAGCACTAACAGATGAATATCTAACATTATTAGTTGCTTTGGGAAAATGATATTCCAGGCTTAAAAATGATTTAAGGAGGAGCCCTGTCACTCGAGCCCTTTCTAATTGAAAAGTACCCTCAGCAAGATGTTCACACACCAATGTGAGTGAAGAGTGGAATATCATACACAATAAATTGAAACCACAACAAAAGGATGTCATTGCTCCTCTTTCCCTGAAGTTTCTCCCTCCCAGAATGAATGTATGCTTTCATTCTCCTCCAGGCAGCAAAGGGTGATGTTCCTGGTATGAGGCCAAGTGAGGACTGTCACCCTGGGGGTGCTCATTAAAATAATGCAAACACACGTTTATCTCAACCAAACACCTCTCATTTGAAAACTAGCAAGGAAAGGAGAGATCCCACAGCCCTTTAGGTGCCTAACAAAGCAGAGTACAATGGCACGGCTTTAATACCACAAACCTCAAGTGAGCTTAGGAGCAGATGCTACAGTGCAAGGTAATTTTCCACAGCTTGGCATGAGGGTGTTAAATTGTTACTGAAAAACTGAAAACACCGAAGTGCTGCAGGATGAGAGAACCATATGAGACGCAAGTCTTTAATTAGCGTGTAGCATGGTAGGAATAGCTTGGTAAATGCTTTCTAGCCTTCCCCTAGCACATCAAACTAGTGTTTAAAGTGATTAAATTGTCACCTGTGTGCCGTGCACAACCGCCTCCCTTTTTTCTTTTGTTCATAAATACCTACAGTCTTTTACAGTGTCACAACATTGCTACAGCCGTGATGTCTGCTTGACTGGTTTTGAAGACGATCAGCAGTAATCACAGTTAGGCTACTTTCGATAACTTGTTAACCCTCAAAAGGAGGGGAAAAAAAAATCCCTATTTCTTATGAAAGAGTAAGAGGTCTGTCAAACCCGAATGATGAGTGCTGCTCTGCCTCTCCAGCCCTGATGAATTGTGCCAGGGCAACCTGATCCAGCTGTTGCTTTTCCTCTGCCCTTGACTCTTCCTGAGAGTCATTCACTATGAATAGTGAACAGCTGAGGACAGAGTTCTGCTCCGTTCTGAGGTAAGGAGCCTTTTGCAGAATGCCCTCATATTGTATCATCTGCCTTGCAGCAAAATCACCTGTGAGAGCAGGGCACAGGTTACACAGCTTAACCAGTGGCAGCTGGGCATTTTCAAACCCCTAAAGCAAAGTTCATCAGATCAGACATATGAACTTCGGGGATGGTTTTTCATAAACCACACCTGCTCTTTGTTGCTTCTCTCCTTTAGAATAATTTTTGTTTACATGCATATGCCAAGTTCCACAAGGCTCATAGTTGTAAAAGAAATCTTTTAGGCATTGCTACTCTGCCTGGTTCCTTATGATGCTTTGCTATGTCGGTGGTTCCCCTGAGCTCAGCTCTTTCTGTGCATCAGTCAGAGAAGAAAGGAGATTCTGCCTGACCAGCACGTGAAAATCAAGGGTTTTCTTTTCTACGCATTTCAGAGGGCTGTGGCTCTGCCTCTCGGAGCTTGTGTTTAATGACGGCTATTAACATTTATATGTGCCAAGAAATGGCTGTGTCTCACAAGCTTATTGCAGTCCCAGCATATTAAGTGACAGGAGAAGCAATATCACCCCTAACAGTGTTTTCCCTTAGTTCAGTATTCTGACCTAATACAGATTTTTTTCTACAATGTCTATTTTACAGAGAAATGTACTTTAATGGAGAATTAAATACCTTGTGGATAGAAGCCAAATTTGCCTTAAGAAGCATGAACTCTAATTCCTTGTGCTGAGGTTGTCTGCTGAACAGCTTGATGCACAACTACATCTCACCAGGTGCCCATTCCCGTCTGTAAAATGGAGACATTTATATGTTCCCCCTCTGCAGAATGTTCAGAGACAGCTCTCTAGGAACAGTAAGCCTTGCTTGCATGCAGCAGATAACCCTTGTTATCTACTTAATGTTGTTTATCATGAGCAGGGTTAAATAACAAGCATGTTTACATTAACCATATACTTCACTCCCAAAGCTTCTCACCTTTTTGTCGCTTTTCGATCAGTACTTCACAGTGATTTCCTTATGGGGCTGGGAATTGATTCCCCAATGGCAATGGTTCATGTTTACATTTAAACCTTTGCATTATCTGTGACTGTCACCCTTTAGAGAGCCTCTTCTGTCTATATTATATAGCGATCTTGGTGGTGTTTGTTCAAAGGCTGCACTTGATGACCTTGGAGGTCTTTTCCTACCTTAATGACTCTAGGATCATATTTGGTGCTGTTGATCCATCTAACGCAGTTAAGAAGCCCCAGAGGAAATACAGACAAGCCTTCTGCTTATGCTCTGAGGAACTGAAGCAAGTTGAAGAGAACAAAAAATGCGAAATGGCCACCAGCGAGAGAGAACCACTTAGGGGCTGTTTCCTGATGGATTCGTATCTTAGCATCTCATTAATATTAACTATATCAGTGAGCTGAAACGACTTCATGGCACAGAACTTCCTGAAACAGTAACCAAGCCTGACTTTATTTTTTAATTATTATTTTTTAATTTAAAAAAAATATTAAAAATAAATATTCATCTGTCACAAATCTCAGTTAAAACAAAAGACAGGAGGCCAAGAACTACAACTGTTTTCTCCAGTCAGAACCTGGCCAAAGAGTTCTGGCTTTGTGTACACAAGAGCTGCAAACGCCTGCACCTCGTTGTTCTGATGATTAATGCTTTCTCTCCCTGTCTACAGTCCCCGAGGCGCTTGGTGTCAGCAGAATAAGCCAATACTTCACCAAAATAAATCACTGTTTCCTTCACAAGGGAGCAGTAGTTTGCACCCACTCCCTCTCTGGCCAGCTCAGCAGAGTGAGCAATTTTCCACATCCTGCTTCTGATCAGACCAGCGTGGTGATAACTGGAAGCAATCAATAACTGCAGTGTCACCACACCCTGGGGATCCTGTTTGGTTCTTCAGGTCACAGGCTCAAGTCTCTTATCACCTGAGAATCTGTAAAAGCAAGGCACTAATGGTCACTGGCCAGAATCAAAAGTGAGCTACCAGCTGAGTAAATGACACTCAGCAAATGATGGATTTCAAATTTTGAATTTTTACTCACTCTTCTGTTGTCATTGCTTAGAAATTTGCATATTATTTAAATGAACATCTTTACAGTTCGTACATCAGAAAAATGCTCCTAAGCCAGAGCTTTTGACTAATGGTAACTGCATTTTAACTGAAGCATTCAATGTCATTCAATGGAATCTTGTAACCATCTTTCATTTTCCTACACAAGTGACAAAATATTATTTTCCCTGTCTAGCTTTCAATGCTTTGCTTTTTTAATTTTCTTCCTCTCCTACCTCTATTTTCTATTCCTAAAAAGGGAGAAGGTTAAGGGAAAGGAGGAAGAAATGTACAAATGTAAAATCTTTGATGGGTCATTCTTGGCAAAAGTATGCAGTAAATTATTCATTTGTTGCATATGACTTTAGAGAAAATTGTTAGGAGAAGTTTTGAGAACTCAAACAAGCTAAAGCTCTGAGACATTTAACAAAAGAACTTAAAAAGAGGAGAAAATTCAAACTACAGTTGATGAAATAGACCCTATGTTGTGACCAAGCATCCTCCTCCTGTGTTCTGCAGGCCAGATGCTTCCCTCCAACCCTGCTCACTATGCACCAGCATTCTGTGCCTCCTTAGCCCACAGCAAACCCCACATGTCACCTCCATGGATCCCTGGGGAAACATCTCCCTCCCAGGTGCCCCCTGTGACCTGCTTCTTCTCCTGGTGGCTCCTCTTCCCAAGGGCTTCTCTGTGCTCCAGTTGATCTCCTTTCCCTCTCCAGAGACTCAGGCCACGTGGATGAAGTTGCTTCTCAAATATTATGGCAAAGAAAAACAATGCTTTGGGAAGGAAGAACAGGGGATAAAGTCTGGGACGCACCAGATAAGGGAAACGGACAAAAGAACATGATAAGAGTGAGAAGAAACATGCGAGAGGCTCAGTTCATCTTTTTATTTGGATTATTTCCTTTGCCACTTTTGTTTTATCTAAAGTGGTACCTTAGTGAAAAAGATTTTTCAAGTGATGTAGATGCCTTGCATTCTGTTTTGACACATGACAATTTATAACTGCTTTCTATTCCTTGTAGATATATCGCTCCTCCATGTTTCTCTTATATCAGTAGTTATTCATAATAAAGGAAATTGGGTAGTGTTGAGACATATTTTAAGCAGAATGGAGGATTTCTTTTCAATGAAAAGCCACTTCTGTGTTTTAAAGAGCAAAAATCTGTTTCATGACTTAGAAATTCTGTGACAAGTTCAGGAAGGTTTTTTCATGATTTCCAAATCTTTTATGGCCCAACCTAAATCTATCAGAGCTGATGGGAGCCTTTGCACTGACATTAATGTGCTCTGAGTCAGGACCTTGGGCCCAAGATTACATCTCAGTTGTACCAACACTGTGCAGAGCTTAATTAAAGGGAGACACTCAAATATGCAATGAACCACCCACAAGATCCCAGAACAGTAATAAGGGTCTCCCTTTACTAAAAAAGAACAATAATTTCAGCTCCAGCTTTCTCGAATGAGCTCTTTTAGAGTTATCCCAAACCTGGGAAGTATTTTGTTCCTTTCTAGTTTTAGGCTGTTTGACACATTACAACTAATTAATTCTTGAGGTTTCTGGTTTTATCTTAAAAAGGGTTTAGAGGAGTAGAAGAGATGCTTCTTTCAGTCTCTGCTATCTGATATGTATTATACCAATTTCCCTTTGCTGTGTAAAGTCATCAAGTCTAACTGGGAAGCAAATGGCCTCACCACAATGAGTGACACTGACTTCAGCAGCTAAATTTAAATGTGTCCTGTATGTTTCTGCAAGGCCTTGCCTTTCCTAAGAATCCAGGTATTCACCAAAATGGTGTTCTAGAAACTCGTGGTCAGTAAAGAGGTCCTGGACTACTCAATGAGTAGGAAAAGGTAAATCTGGATTTTTGTTTCTGAACAGGCCTCTATCCATCAGACAGCAAAGAGATCCATCCGGAGAATCCCAAGCTCACAGAGAAACTTCCAGAGTGGTTTTATGAGTGGTTCCAGAGTTTCTTTTATGATTTTTATTATCACTACACAATATTCAACCCTACATATTCAAAACACTATAATACATCTTCTCCCTGCTGGCTTCCTCTCCTTACCTCCACTTACCTTATTTTTAAAATTCTAAAACTCCATTGTTTCTTCTGGAAAATGTTCCCAGTAGTATAAATCATGGTCACTGCTTATATAAACTTGTTTTCCTATTTGCATATTCATAGCAAGGGTGAGAAGTGAGGAGCCATTAAAGCCAAAGCTAAATGAAAATATTTCAAATTTATAGGAAAAATATTGTTCCCTAATAGTATGCAGTCCTTCTTAGCAAGCAGTGTTGGTAAATTAGAAATTTGCATTAACAGCCTTGCTAATAACTTAATTTCCCATTCTCTACCCAGGAGTTCTGAATCCATAGAGGGAATTAATTACCTCTTGACTGCAAAAGTAGTTTTTGAAAAGGAACTTTGGTTTACCCACCTTTTTCTGATTTTTTTTTTTTTTTTTTTAACCAGTTATTGTCAGGGACAGAGATTAAGAAGCAAGCACATGTTACTGCTTAGATTCCCACAGAAAAAAAAAGCATCTGGGGTTTTTTTTTTGATTTAAGTTCAGCCTGTCAAGGAGAAATGTAATCTGGAAGTCACAAAACGTTATGCAATTAAAAAAAAAAAAAAAAACAACAAAAAAAACCCAAACAAAAAAAAAACAAGAGGCAGTTTACAACTGTGAGACATATGTGGGTTGAACAGTACTTAACGTACAATTATATTCTGAGAGGTGACTTTGGGAAAAGTCATGATCTGATGGAAGAGCTCTGCCATTCAGACTCATTCGAATCCTGTCTTGTTTTAGACCAAAATTATATGTAATTTTTGTGTCACTTTAAATATCTTACTTTCCTACCATATAATTCAAGAAATTTACTCAGGGTTTTAAAATGAATGCATTTATATTGATAAAATTGATGAGTGTACCTAAATAAGCAGTGTCAGTTAAAGCCCTAACATTTTCCTACTGTTTCATCTACCCTTGCCCACATAAGTATTTATAAATATATATATTACATATAGTTTATAAATTGTGATAACTGAAGTGGTGCAAAGGCCCAAATATAAATTGTACATCTTTTATGATCATATTATCAGCAGAAATCTGAGACACATTCTCAGTTACAGACAGGTTTTTCTGCAGAACTGAAGCCAGCTGAGAGCACAGGCACTGCCAGCAGTGTGGGCAAGGACTTGCAGGTTTCAGATTTCAAGGGGTGTGAGTCAGGAGAGGAATCCAGCTCACACTTGTCCTCCAGCAGAGCAGCCAAGCCATGCATATGTTAAAACTGAGAACACAGGACTTGCATTAAACTGTCCAGAGTCACCCACACTTCTGAGGACAGTCTCAGATTCCTACAGTTTTTACAGTGTTAATTAATTAGAATATCTGATAAATATTGTCTAATTAGAAGAGCATTGGTTAGGCAATTTCTTCCCCATTGAAGCCCCCCACCCCGAATCTTTTAGCCCTATATTTTATATGGAAAATAAAGTGTCCTTGCTAGGCTAAAAGGCAAGACTAAAAAGAATTCCAGAAGGCAGCATAATGTGTGAGAAAGTGCACCTGCTATGCTAAAGTGACAAAGAGTTAGAAGATACGCAGCTATGTATTAAAATCTGTAAAGCCATTGATACATACAAAAGGGGAAAAGGCATGTATCATCCCAATCCCTTAGTACTTTTGTGATGCTCTAGGCTGCCTGGGACATCATAATGTCAGGAACTCTTCCTGGCGTGGCAAATGCAAGTAACACTAAAGAGTGAAGTCTTCATACTGCTGAATGTATTAAATAAATAATAAATACAAAGCTCTCACTAACAGAAGCAAAGTAAATACAATTATTGGAATTTTTTGTCTTTCTTAAACCATACGTGTGCAGGCCACTCCAGCTCCTTTCTAACCAGCAACTCAACACCAATGTGTTTCATCAAGGTTTCAGCTTAATTTGGATGCAACAGATCCATCTGAGGAGTAGCTAAGGCAACCAACGAATTGCACGTGCCAAGAGACTGAATTGAATTTTACTTCCCAGAGGTTCTCAAGTGTTTTAGTATCTTGAACTATCTGGCAGCTACAGAAATGCTTTGTAAATAGTGCAATCTCTTATTGTGGCCATTTAGTGCTTTCATAACTTGGCATTGTTATTTTTAATGACAATGCCATAACAATTGAGGACTGTTTCATTGCAATTTCTATCTTTGAAAAGTGTTGCAAAGGCTCTTTAAAGCCAGGAATGGAATGTGTGTAAGCATGATTTCTCAAAATTCAAATAAATGAAGACATTCAGCCAAGACAATTGAATCCTACTGTACATAAACTGTTTTATTTTTATGAGAAGGCAATTTAAATCTGTCACATGTACGGTGTGAAATGTTCTCCAGTAAGATATCTGCAGGACTCATGTTGTGTCCAAAGTCTGGGAATGTTGGGGTCGGCAGGAGAAATACAGCATTCAATATGAATGATCAGTACCATTACTCCGTTAGTCGTCTTTTATACAATTAATAATGAACTTCATGCATATTGCAAAAAGCAAGCTCATCATTGGCTACCACAAAAATGTCAACTTCTCCTAGTTTCTCACATGTGTGGATCAGTGTTAACATTCTTTTCTCTCTTTATTAGCTACAAAACTCCGTTGTTGTTATAACACCCTCCTACAAGGGCACAGTGTCCTTGTCAGCCAAGCTAAGTCCTAACCTTCACTAACTCTGCACCTGCAAGTTATTGCAGATTCACATGTCCCTTATTCTCTAACCATTCTTCCACATGGGAAGAACAATTAGCAGGAGACAATTAGCACCTAAAGGGCTTGACTTACCACACAGGGCCTTTGGCAGCTGTTCCTGAAGTCACAAACCTGAGGCCAAATACTTCCAAACCAAATAGAGATGATGCTGCCTCTGAGGCCTGCAGATTCCCCTTCTCCAGACATAGTAGTGGTGGCAAAGTAGTTTTGGCCCATTACTGTCCCTCTAGAAAGGTTCCTTTGAGGGCACAATGTGGGGAGCTTTTCCTGGCCATCCCAGGTAAGGGAAGGCTCCCCAAAGAGAATTGCCAGAGTGCTTGTTCTGAGTTGATGCTGAATTGTATCCCTATTCTGTTTACCTCAGAAATAAATTTTGCAGCTTTAAAACTGAATCTGAGAGTGAAGGGGGGAGAAGGAGAAGCGGTGGAATGTCTGAGGTAGTTGTTTGCAAAACATAAAGATAAGATTTTTCAGCTTTCCTTCACACAGCCTGTGTTGTCTGCAGTGCGGACGGCAGCACAGAGCTCTCCTTTGCTTTTGGTTAGTTTTTTGGCTAGCTGAGGCAGAGGCGTTCTCCAGACTGGGGTTTTTTCTTGCTTTTCTTTGGAACTGTTCGAACCTGCTCTGGACTCAAACCCAGCAGAGTCCCAGGAGCTCAGACCCGTGGCATGGGACAGCATTTCCCAGCATGAAGGGACTGACAGCAACGGAGTGAGCCAAGCTACAGCCCATGGGAGAGGCTTTCTGAATTCAGCATCTCTTCAGAGCAGAGAGAGGTTTTCTTGTTTAGTATTGTTCATTTGTTGTGCTGGGGAGTGCTTTGCCTGTTGAACAGTTTTTTCCACTTATTTCCAAGGAAATCTTTTTCCCAAACCAGTTAAAGGAGGGGCCGCTTGGATCTGTTTTCTGGAGGGGCCCTTTGGAGATTTTCTCCCAAATTTGCCCTAAACCAGGACAGTGCTTCAGGCTTTCCAGTTTTGAACTGGCCAGACACAGCAGTCCACATCCACCCTGTTCTTCCATCCCTCATCCTTGTTTTGTTCTAGCTCCTCTTCCTCACATCCTCTTCCTTACACATTTTCATTCTTAGAGAAAATAAAAAGCCACCTCATTGTTTAAAGAATTTCAGAGTTGTGATTTCTTGAGAGCTCTCTTACCTCCTATTCAGATACATCTGTGGGACTGGGGTGCTTTGTGCCTTCACTGTGCAGATGTGGCAGGACATGATCCCTGGAGTACAGGGGCAATGCAGGTGCTGGCTGCCCTGTGAACTCTAAATCCAGGGTGATATACTTGATCCATGCACTCCAGAGCGGTATTCCAGCTTGTTCAACTTGCAGTCCCATCTCAGAATAAGTTTATGCCAGCAAACAGTGAAGTGCTACCAAATAAATCACTTGTTGCACACGCCCAACCCTCCCACTTTGCTTTGTCCCACTTCACTCCATGAAGGGCGGGATCACAGCTGAATTTCCAAATTCCCAAATGAAAGGCCACCTTGCGGGTGGCATCTTCTATAATAGCAGTAACTGTGAGTAGGCTGAAGTCTCCCATTTAACCCTCAGCACAGCTGAGCACAGCTACACAAGTTGTTGAACTGGCTCATCCCATTTATATACAGATACACCATCTTTTCCTAGTTTCTTCTGCAAAGCTTACTACTGTCCTTCCTGTTTGTATGTAGATTTACCTGTTTGGTAGCCCAGATAAGTGAAACAATCTGAATGCAAAAAGAAAAGTTGGTACAGTCATGAGTTTATCAAGTCTTTTTCAAGCTAAGCACCACGCAATCCCTTCTCTGTTCCTACACCCATCCACACAGATCCATTATACTTGCTGGCAAATGTCCTAAGCACTCAGGTTGTGTAAGCTTCTCCATGAATTTCTCTTCTTGGCTCTGCAGCATTCCTATCTTCTCCCACAATATTGTGTATCTGGAATGTCAGATTCTGACCATTCTGACTCGAAAGTTCATCCATGTATGGCAGTGGCAGCCACCAAGTCAAACTCTTCAGTGTTTCAGCTGCATAGTCAGCTGGCATCTTTTCAAAAGATAGAGAATTTGAAGTTCCCAGTGTTGAATCTTTTTGCCTGCTCTGCCTACTGGGTTAGAAGCTTCCCACACAAATTCATCCCGATGACAGAATTTCTCAGTTCAGGACAGGTCTGGATGAAGCTACCCTGTTACAAATCCAGCTGGGGACTAAAAATACTGCTGGAATTGCAGTGGCTTAGTGTTGCAGAAGCAGGCTGTGGTACAAAGGAGGGAATGTGTTTCCTTGCCCAGCTGAGTGCCAGGAGAGATCCATGCCCCTCCTGAGCCACACCTGCCTTCCCTCTTGCCTGCTCAGAAACACACACAGTAGTCACGTACCTCTGTAATCCTCATTGTACTGGAACATTCCCCTTCCCTTTCCGTTTTTCCTCTTTTTTCTTCCTCTTTTTTCTTTCTCTTTCCTTTTGTCATTTTCATGCTGTGCTTGTAACTGCATGAATAGGCTGTGTGCAGGCTATAATGTAATCATAATGTTCAACAGGAAACATTGCCTGAGCAGACAAGGCTGTAATAACAGCCTGAGAGCTATGAGTTTACCCACTCCCTCTGTTTCTCCACCATATCTGGGTCTGTTCCCAAGAGAAAAGATGTTTGGTCAGTCATGTTCACCCTTTCCCAAAAGCAACCAATCACATCTCCTAAGATCTAAATCAGACATTTATCTCAAATCAGGAATCTACCAACACAAACAAAAACAATTTCAGCACTATTCAAACAGTAATAAAACAAATTTGTTCATCAGCATTGTGCTTTCAAGAGCCACACCTGAGCTATACTGACCTTCGGATGCTTCTGCAGGTGTTGCACTATATACTTTTATATCACTCTTGCCTCACTTTTAATTGGGACCACATATATATTGCTGACCTTGAAGGGCTTGAAGGTCCCAGCCCCTCTGATGCTCTCAATGAGTTAAAAGAGCTTGTTAACAGTTGCTGCAGTGGTCTATTAGCTTATCTAACAGACTTTATGGCTGTACTTAGTTTAATTGAAGAATGTCCTAGAAAAGGACTAATTACACTTTTCATTGCAAATATACCAGTTCACAATCAGAAAAAAAAACTTACAAAGAAAGAAGACAGGAAAAAAGTTGACTGGAACCAGAAATTACTTATGGCAATTAAAATCCTGTAGCATTTTGTTGATATGTATCTTATATCTAGTCACTTGCTTATATGATCCATCATTTGATTTTTTCATTTAGTCATTTTGAAACTAATGGTCAAAACCATGCTCACTTCCACTGGATAAGTATTATTTCCTTCTGTAATCCCACCAAAATGACATTAATTCCCCATAGAGGCAACGTGTTTACAGTATATTAAAAAATACGACTTCTAGATAAAAAGGCTTTTCATTGCCCTGAATCTGAGGGAAGGCATGTTCTCTTCAGGGATAAAAACACAGCAGATATCAGGCACACGCTTTTTACTGGTAGGAAGTAACTTTGCAATGTCATTGCCAGATTTCAAAACAGGTTGTTTGACAGTATCATGGAGAAATTCAGAACGCCTGTGGCCAGCCTCCTGCTCAGGGTCAACAGATGTCAGGGCACATTTTGACAGGATAAAGGATCAGGCAAAGATTAATCTAACCCATGGGTTGGGAGCTGAATCAGCCCTGAAAAGGAGTATTTTGTTAATGTGGCTCTACCGCGCCTGATTCAGAGCTGGGTAAGGCATTTCTTTCTCTCTCTCCTTCCTTTTCTAATCCCAGCAGTTGTGAAGAGGAACTCCAGGGATGTGCTGGTGGAGACCCTGCTTCACGCACCTGACCCTGCAATGTCTCGTCCTGGTAACTAAGCCCACACAACTGGGTAAAGACATTATGGACCTTGGCTGCGAAAAGCTGTGACTGGCTGGTCTTCACAGGTTTGGGTACTTTTTATAGCTCCTGTAGATGGACATCTGCAAGTCTCCTAGGCCCTCTACATACTCTGAAATTGTTGCTTTTATCTTTTTTATTGGTTCTCCCTGAGATAAGGGCCACTTTTCCAGCATTTTGTACGCCTTGTGCACAACACATATTGCGTCCTTCTCTAACAGCCAAGTCTCAGTTGGCAAACCTCATCGATCTTGGGAGAGCTGCGTTAGCTGTGTTAGCAGAGTTTGTGACGCAGGACCAGCTGCAAGGTCCTCCTGTTGTCACCTCACTTATGCACCTCACAAATGCAGTTCCTGCCCCAGCAGGTGCTCTGCTATTCTGGTTTCACATACGGAGGCAGATTCTTTCCCCCGCCGCTCTCACTTAGCAGGGAATGGATGAAAGCACAATGAAAACTGTTTGGACACTTGGTGATTTCTGAGCCTACTGGCTTGAAGCTCATGCTGTGAAAATGTCACACACTTTAATCCTTCAATCTCCAGCATCCACAGTGTAACAGCACAGGAAAGGAAGCACTGCTGCTCAAAGCCTGGCACAGGAGGGCCACGAGTTGCCACTGGTGGTCTTGCTGCCTCCCTGTCCCTCCCTGGGCAGCCTTACCTAGCTCAACATGTGTCTTGGTTTGAACGACAGATGTCTGCTAAGGAAAGCAGGAACCTCCCTTGGAATGGAAAACGTAAACCCCCTCCCTCTGAATTATTAGAATTTTGAAATTAAGGGGCTCTCAGGAAAAATATGGGGATAGGAATAACAGCTATTTATTACGAGAACTAAAATAAAAATGCAGTAACACAAAAAAACAAACCCACTGACAGAGTCAGAATACAACCTAACACCTTGTGGGTCAAGGTGTTAGTAGCAGCCCAATGCATTAAATGGTGGCTGCAGTCCTTCTGGAGTGACAGATGTGGTTCTGTTGTAGCAATGATCCTGTAGAAAGGTGGAGTTTTTCTCTGAAGGTCCAGTGGTAACAGATGGGTCTGGCCTTCCTCTGGGAATCCAGTGGAAAAGACTGACTTGGCATTCCAAATCTCAAGTTTTTAATCCAAGTAGGAATTCTTGGCTCCTCCCCCTGGGTGGAGCATCTCCCAGTGGGATGATGTAATTTTTATCAGCCCTGCAGTGAGACTAAATGGCCCATTAGCAGAAGATCTCTCCCTGGAAGAGGATGGGTCATGGAAGAGGTAAAGAAAACTGCACTACCTGGTGTTTTAACAGCTGGTCCATTGACAGAGGGTTACCCCACTCCCCACCTCAGTTCCAACAGTTGGCGACAGAATACACACTTCTGCTTACATCTTGTACTGCAACACAAGACAACATGTCCCTCCCTCTTAATGTCACTGCTCAGGTACCAGCTGTCTTTTATTTCAGTGTCTAAACAATTAACATATCCAGCACAGCACACAGAAACCTGCTCACTCACATTTGTGCTCAGTTGTGTACAGCTTTAAAGCCTGCGCTTTCTACTCTGAATTTTGTGCCCAAAAGCTTGTCTAATTTTTGTAAGCCTTGTTGTCACTAGCATTTCCATAGGGTGGAATCGCTTTAACGTTGCCTGAAAACAAAATTCTCACATAAGCACAGAATCACTGAGATTGGAAAAGACATCTCAGGTCATCAAGCCCAACCTGTGACCGATCCCCACCTCGTCACCCAGCCCAGAGCACTGAGTGACACATCCAGTCATTCCTTAGACACCTGCAGGGATGGGGGCTCCAACGCCGCCCTGAGCAGCCCCTTCCAGTGCCTCACCACCCTTTCCATGAGCAAAATCTTCCCAATATCCAACCTGAACCTCCCCTGGTACAGCTTGAGGCCCTGTCCTCTCATCCTGTCGCTGATTGCTCGGTAGAAATCCTCAGGTACAATTTCTGATCTCAGCTTTGCTGCTCCTCATCAAGCCCCTGGCCC
Source organism: Certhia americana (assembly GCA_018697195.1). Classification (NCBI taxonomy): domain Eukaryota; kingdom Metazoa; phylum Chordata; class Aves; order Passeriformes; family Certhiidae; genus Certhia; species Certhia americana. The sequence goes on along the minus strand of CM031879.1, from coordinate 67,971,090 downwards.
ACTTTGTCAGGTATCATCTCTGTCACTTCTGCTATCTGATGCTTCCAAGGAAGACCAAGACATTGCCTTGAAGGACATTCCCTTCCTCCCGGTCCTTGCAGATATCATGGCTGTGCCCTGAGATAGAAAGCCCTCACACTCTAAGGAAAAAAACTAAATTGCTCTTAGTGTTAGAGCTACTAACACTAAATACAAAATAATAGCACGAAATACAAAATAGCATTTTGTAAATACTATTTATGTATTTACAAGAAGTATAAAAAATATAAAAATATATCAAAAATATATTTTAAAAAATCTGTCATTTTTAAACTAAAACAGTTGTTCTATCTTTCCTGAAAAGAGCTAGTGGAAGCCAAAGAACCCTGTTTCCATTTTCAGTGGGGCATTGCTGGGTTGTGTATTCACCTCCCCACAGAGGGTGGAGGTCACCACAGACTCTCACAAGAAACCTACCTGGCAGCAAGGACATGTGCAGCTGTCACAAACTGCTGACTGTAAACCTGAGCTTGTTCTCACACCAGGACTCAAGGTCTTCTCTTCGGAACCTTGAGGAGCAAGTGTGAGCGACGTAACTGTAGAATTGTGGGGCATGGTCACGAAGCTCTGATTGTCAGCATGTTCCCATATTTGCATGGGGGTTTAATGCACTTCAGAAGCTGGAGATAAGCCTACAACTCATGCGAAAACAGTAATTTTTCTTTGTGACTCTGTAGTTGTCAGTAAAACATACTGCTTCGGTGTCAAACTAAATTTCTCAGGATTTAGCTCCTAGCACAAAGGTGTACATCATCTTCTTGCTGAAGGCTTCCTGGACCCCAGAAGAAGAGAAGAGAGCTGGGATTGAGTGACATCCCTGCAGAAGCAATTTGGATCAGCTGCCTTTAAAAATCTTGATGTGATAATAACCCTGATAGTCAGAATGCTTATCCAACTACATAAATATGAATGCAAGCCCTACATTCAGGCATAAATAACTCTCTATTCCTGGAGTTTTCTCCTGCACATTGTCAGCTAGGAAATCAAATTATCCATTTATTTGTTTTGTGATACTGAAGCAAGGGAAGACATGGGATGGTGAAGATGAGAATACAGACATTAATTTTGTAAATTCACTCTCCTGAAGAATAATAGACTTTAGCTGAAAACTTACCAGGAGCTGAATTATTCCAACAGGATACAGGAATTTTTCTGTCTCTTTATGGTGACCAAATCCTCACTGTGCTTCACAGGTGTTGGCTGTGAAGTTGTTATCTCCCAGAAAGTACCACAGGATAAGACTTCTGGCAATTAAAGCCCAATTCCCTGTCTCACCATGTTTGTGCTGGCAAGGCAGGGAGTGTTGTGTGTGAGTGGGTGGCAGGAAATGTGAAGGATGAGCTGTCAAGGAGTTCGGTGTGAGTAGGCTGCCTTCATGTCCCTGAATTTTGTCTGTCCACGTAGCAGCTTTATTTGATGCTGCAGCATTATGCCAACCTTTGGCAACTGGCAGGGACCCGTCAAGGGAACAGGCGCAAGGTGGGTATAATCAGAGCAGTTTATATTTTCTGTTTCCAGCTTACCCCATGCAGTGGAAGATTGCACTGTCATGTATATGGTTCTTCTGGGGAATTATTTGCATCTTTTGGGGAATCTGTGTGGGTGCAGACATTCTCTGCACCTTCTAAGGAACAGGGGAGGAAGACAGTCTGTTTTTAATTGTCCATGTGAAGACCTGTCCTCCAGAGAGGATGCTAGAACACACACAAATAATGAGTCCTAACACACAGCAGGCTTTCCACATAGTTATCAGCAGCACAACCTCTCTGTGTACATTTCAAATAACAAATGCAAACTAGTAGATTAAACAATGAGAAAGCAAAGGTGGATAATTTTAAAGTCATATGAATTGCTCTATAAATGTCTGTTATCCTCAGTGAGGCTTATGTGTCACTGCAAAATGCCACATGGCGTAGCAGTGTTTGTTTCGTTCTGCAAAGGGCAATTCTCAAGGCTAGACAAATGACAGGTGAGTAGATCCTGGAGGCCAAATATTTGCCAAAAGTAAAATCAATCTTTTTTTCTTCTCTCACTCTTTTTTTTTTTTTTTTTTTTTTTTCTCTGCCACAGTTCACTTCAAAGCTAAGCAACAGCTCAAAGTAGTATCCCTTAATTCCTGTGCCCCTCTTCAGGCAGTGTATTGCCTGCTGCAATAGGTCAAGCCCTCAGCTGTTCTAGAGCTCTTGTTGATTTATATGGCAAATAATACAGTCCATAACAACTCCCCAAACAGTGCTTTTGAACCATTATCACAAGGTGAGTCATGGGAACCATCCTGTCCCTGATCTCCCCTCCAAGGGTGAATTTCTTCCTCGGAAGAAGCAGCTTTTTACCCCTTCAGCATCTCCATCTGCTCGTTCAGGTAATGCAAGATCGCACTCCAGATGGGAGGTCAAGCAGAATGCTGGAGACTGCCTTTCATTGGCTCTGTGGCAAAGGGGTAGATGATTCCAGAAGTCTTTTCCCTCCCTCATTTTAGTGCTGCCCTGTTCCCTAATCACTTTACAGAATTTGGTTCAGACTGATTTGGTTCAGGTTGAGCTCTGTTGCACATGCAGAGACATATCCAGAAGTGTCACCAGGTCACTGGGGTCTGAGCTGGAGCAGGGGCAAACAGCCAATACCTTCACAAAACAAACTCACTGGATTTGATAAGCCCAAAATATGTGAGACTTTGCCCTTTTACTGAGCTCTCAGAATTAAAGCAGCTGCTGAAGTTACTGGAAAGTAGGGGGAAAACCAAGAAAACATAAAATCTCTGTAGCTTTGTCCAATTCCTGTGCTCCCTGAAAAGTGTGCTTAGATTTGCTTCTTATAAAAGGCATCCAGTCCTAGCTCACAGGTTGACCTTGAAGACATTTTATTTCTGTCATTCTAAATTTCTTTTGGAAAGAAGGACAAGGGCAGAGATGTGCCTGCCAAATGCAGATTAATTCAAGATGGTAGCAGAACATCCAACCCCTTTATAGTGAAATGGTTTATTTTTAATCCCATCATTAGTACTGTAATTCACTAAAAATGTATGATAGGGGACACAGTTAAGTACAGCAAACATCCAGGGGTTTAGAAGTAAGCTGCAGTAGCCTTTCAAAGCTTTTGAAATTTAATTAGAAGGATGATGATAATCTCAAATCACCTGTAGAATTTGTATGTGTCTCTCTGTATGAATTGAACATGGGTAGCAAATCCACCTCAGGGGAAATCACCTCTCTTGCCACCCCTTTGGAAATATCTGATTTACCCAGGTTGGATTATTATCTCAGCAAGATGCCTCTGCTACAAATAAGTAAAAAAACCCCCGAAGACCAAAAACACAGGACAGAGGATTTTCTCTGGCTCCTATATTCGGGAAGCTATAAAGACTCAGCTGGAATGAATGTTCCATATGCAGGTCTGGATGTTATCTCTTGTTAGTCCACCTAAATATGAAATATTTGGGAAAAAAAATAATCAAAGTTTCACACAATATATACTGAAAAGTGTCCAGACATGTTTTCCATTATGTAGCTCATGTGAAAAATGTGTATCCTGTACAGTAAAGGAAATTCAGTTCAATATAAGAAGCTTCTAACCTTAATAAGCAAGTTAAGAGCTTGCTAGCACAAAATCAAGGTGTATTTTTTGTTGCTTTGTTGCACTCAGACTGTATAATACCTTTTTTTCAAAATTTTGACACTGAGTGAGTTGGATTCTTGGTTTGCCACTTTGAAATAATTTTTATACTTCCCATGTCATGATTTACAGAGAAGCTTCCCTTTTTCCAAAACCTCTGATACACACTTCTATTCTTCTCCTCCATTCCTGCTCAAGAAGAACCATCTCTGATCTGGAGCAGAGTTCAGTTTGTGTGGCAGGGTGTGAGGGGCTTGGGCAGCAGCAATCCAGAATAAACTTTCACTATGGCAGGCAGGGCACACACAGTTCTGTAGGGGGAAGAAGTATTTAGGCATGGCAGAAAAAGGAGTGTTGATAGATTTGCCTACCTGCAGATGCTGAAATCCTGCTGAGTTTTGGGGTCTTTTACAAGCTATTTAATTGCTTTTGCAGAGCTCTCTTCCATATTAAAATAATCTTTCTCAAGATCCTGGGTAATTGCCCTTCTCTGTTTTAATTCAGGAATTGTTTATTACTGCAGTAAGGCAGGAGGCTTGACTTTGTTTGGCTTGGTGTATACCTCACTGCAAGGTCCTGTGCCTACCCCAGAAAAGCTGCAAAAGCAATCTTCTTTCTTTGGATCCAATGGCACCTCATCCCAGCCCTGACAGGATAAGAAAAGTGGGATATTGCTTTATGACTTGCAACTGTTAAATTACCACAGCTTTGCAAACTTCTATTTGCGTCTGCCTTTGTGAACTCTTTAATCCATCAAAAAGGGAAAATCAGCTTGAAATTACTCTCTCAGCATAGGTAAAAAAGGGCTATGAATTATCATGGTGCCCAGGTGATGTGCAGTAACATATATTTCTTTGGATTTGTTTTGGATTATGTGACCAGAGGTTTAGAGTTGTTTTAGCAGTTTTGTGCTGGTGGAACTATTACAGGTCTCCATGGCTGTAATGGCAACCTGTGCTTTGTGTGGTTTTTATGAGTTTAATTGTCATTACACCGATGAATCCCACAGAACTCTCTCTCACACGAAATTTACCACATAAGCCACGTCTCCACCTAACACACACTGTGACTGGGAGGTGATCATTGACCAGTTCTGAACAGCAAAGCCAACTTTATCCCCAGGTTTTTTTTCTCTCACTAGCTTTGACAGTTGCCATCCCATCAATAAATCCTGGGAGTGTCCAGAAACGCATTTGAAAAGGTCCCAAATACTTTCCTCCTTGTTTAATATTGCCATCTCAATTTCTTTGTATCTCCTCTGAAAACTGTTCACCTTTTTGGAAGCCTCTTTTTAAGCTACTTTATCAATAATGTATATTTTAATTTTTCTATTACTTAAGGAAATAAAATATTAAACACTGCATTAATGTGTGATGTATGAGATGAAGGGTGCTTAGTGGAAATTCATAAAGACTTGCCATTAATTTTCCACACTTCCCTGCTGCCTCCATGTTATATCTGTGGTCAGAAGTAATCCTCACCAAACTTTCTTTTACTGGATTTTGTCATCCCTGGAAGTGACAGATTCCTCTGTCAGCAGTGACAGCAGCTGTACAAGATGAGCAGAGGAGACTTTTTAATCCTGAGGTCTGTGTTTTGGCATAACATGGAGCTAAGACCCACCCCAAACCTGATTCATGGCACACCTTGCTCTTTCTAGGACGCCTCTTGCAGGGATGTGCAGCCCCACCAAACTGTCTGAGCACTTCATGCTTTTCACTTTGTGCTGTTAAATGAATTGGGATTCAATTGCAGCGAGCACAGCTGCAACATCACACAGGCACAGCACTTGGAAATGGTTTGTATACCACAATTTGAGAGCTCTTCACACAGAGCAAGATGCAGTCAGAGGTGAAAGCTACTTCAGAGGTTCTATTGATTCCTGGGTTTATTTTGCAGGGATTTGGCCTGGTAGCTATTGAAAGCAATAAAAAAGATTCTTTTCTGCAGGCACTACAGCAGGGTTTTCTGTGTGATGAGCCTGCCAAATTGATGGCTTTGCAAACCAAACTCTCTTTCATGGAGGAGTAACATTATGCACAAGTAGAGACAGTAGGAGCTCTTCCTTCTCTTGCTAATGTACTGCATTTCACACCCAAAGGGCATCATTTGCTGGGAGAGTAAATATTTTGCACATATCCTAACTGCAGTCCTGAGTATTTTTACTGTTTGAGAAGCCTAGAAAAAGAGTTTGCTCTTAGTGTGATCCTTTGTTAGGTTACGTGGTGGTGCATCCTCCTCCTGCTTGGTTTGCACTATGATCTCAGAGTGACTAAAACACTCATTTCACAACAGATTTTAAATGGCATGTGCCTGGGTTTTTTCCTATAATTCCATGTGGTGTTGTATAATCTCTGAAAACATCCTTTTTCTCCCTTCCACCAAATAGATTTAAAGAAAACAGTTTTTCATCTCCTTGTGCCATCAGTTCTTGAGAAGAGGTCTTCATACTTCCATCATAGTAAGAACTTAAACTCAATTACACATCCCCTACTCAGAGCAGCAGAGGTGAGGAGAACTCTTAACGAGATCTGGAGTATTTTTATTGAAATCAACAGCCTGAGATAAAAATCTCAGTTGGATCTCAGGTGTCCATTGGGCTATGAGGAACTGGGGATTATCTCATGGGCACGTTGCTCTCCTACCAAAGTCAAGCATGTTCCCACCTTATATTTAATGGAGAAGTTGAGGAACTTCATAAATTCAAAGCAAGACACGGAACAATGTACAGCACTTCCAGTGAATCTGAGCTTGTCCTGAGCTCATTCCCAAGCTGTAACAGCACTTCATGCTCATAAAATCCAGCCCAGTTTTGCTGAAAGTTTTATGAACTTCATTCAGCATGGGAATTAACTCAATTTTCATCCAGACAACATACCTCGATAGACAGTGTGTGAGTGGGAGGATGGATATATGGCAATGACATAGGCTTTCATATCTGTTTCAAGCAATATTGTAGAAAAAAGGAACATTAATAACAGCTTGAAAAACTGACTTCAGATACAAATTTGTTCAACATATCTTGGGTCTAATATCTGCAGCCCAAAGCTGGTGGGAATTTGTTTCTTTGATGCCACAGCCTGGAAACTGAAAGTGAATATCCCAAGTGCATCCACAGAGGGATCTGCTTCTTGGCAACTCTTCCTCAATAGCTGAAAATTCCACAAGAGATTGTATGGTTTTGGCCGATTTATTTCTGATAGAGGACAAAATCTCACTCATGTCAAAGATGATAAAGAAAATCCCAATTTTTTTTACTAAGGAAATAGCCAATACAGAAGCAAGGAAATGAAGGCTGTGGGAATTCTCTCAGCCTGGTGCTGGTAGCAGAAAGCTCCAGCTTATACCTAACCTCTCACAGCTGCTCTGTCAGATTGTTCTTTCCTGACACTAATAATCAGATCAACTGTAGTTTAGGCCTGTATATTTTCTCCTCTCTGCTGTACTTGTCAAACCCCAAAGTAAAAGGACTACCTGGTATGCTTCTGGGGTCCTGGGCAGTGCTGCTTCGTACTGTTTCCCAGCAGTGTTCCTGGCCTGGGAGCCAAGGAACCTCTGGATAGATGGCGTAGAAATGGCATGTCTGGAGTGCCATGACAGCTGACACACGTGGGCACAGCTCAGCCTGTGAAACAGGCTGTGCTTATGCATATTCAGCTCCTGATTAAATGTAAACTCGTTATGTAAATGCACAGGCTTCACAGAGCATTTTCGTTTGCTGGGTGTTTTCTTTGGTAGATCATAAATCACTGCCATGTCAAAAATCACTCAGTGTATAAACTGTGTGAAATCCTTCATGCAATGAAATAATTCTCAAAATTACATTCATTGTCATTAGGGCAATTTTCCCACCAAGAAATCATTTTTCTAGTGACATGACTCAACAGACAAAAGAAGCAGTTGCAATAATAAGCCATCATTCCTGTGCAAGAGCTGATTGGAAAGTCAGAAGACAAGAGCTCTGTAATGTTTTAAATGATTGAATTTTGAATTGCAGAAAAGCTATTTTTGACCGCTACAAAACTAGCTGGTTGGGTTTTTTTCAGGTGTATTATCAAATTCTTTCCACAGTTCATGTGTAAAGTGTATTAAAACTGTTGTGTCCTGATTGAAAGGGAACTGAAGCTTCTTTTAATTATTGCAGGAAGAAAGCTTGTCCTTTGGAGATTTTTTCTAAAACTACAAAAGTGTAAATTTACTTCCAAGTTCCCTTCGCTGTACTTTCCTGCAAAATGTTGGCTTTCAGCAACTTTAAGAAATCATATGGCAAAGCACACAGGAAATGCTGTTTTTCTTTCTTATAAGAGATTTGTGACTGTTTTGGGGTCTTTTTTAACAGACTGGGACACAGGTGGTTTTCCCTGAGAAGTGGGAGGGGGAAGCCAGGAAGAGGACCATGACTGTGGCTCAGCTCTGGAGGAACACTGTACCATCCTGAAGATGAGAACTCATCATTTTCTTCATCTTTCTCAGTGGCTTGGAACGCCTTGACTCAGACTAAGGCACAGCTTAGTGTGGTTTCAGATGAAGAGCAAAAATAATATGTGGTAGGCAAAAGGAAATGGTTTTGTGGTTGGGCCAATGGCTCAGGTTAAATGAGGGCCTTCTACACTTGACAATAATTTCAGATTCAAGTGGGAATGCAAATGGAAAAGGTCATTTTTTGGAGCAATGTCCATGCAGGTATTCTTGTTCTGTAACAGGTGTGCACATTTTGGTATTGATTAACCCTCTTGCAAGTTCTGCTATATTTTGTGTGGAAACAATGAGGGCATCGAAACAAGCTGCTTCTTAAGAAACAGCTCCAGCACAAGGGTTTCTTTGGCTGGAGTCCTGCTGCAGATGGGCACACACAGCTTTCCTGGGGAGTCTTCTGGAGGGCTGTTTGCTCTGTTTTTCTCTGTTCCCAGCACACACCCGACACACAAGAGAGTTAATTGTCAGAGTCATCCCAGGGAAGTTGCTAAGCAACATCACTGGGCCCTGGCATCAGCTCTGCCACCAGGCACTTCTGCTGCCACAGGATGCCTCTGGTTCAGCAGATGATTCTGTAGTCCTGCAGGGAAATGCTCAGAAAACTTAGCTCACCTCCTCAGATCCCACAGTCCAATCAAGCTCACCTAATGAAAATAATTTAGTAATTTAATTTTTGCAATTTAACTCCAGCTGCTTAAAAATTATTCCCAGTATAAAATTTGCACGGTAATACCAGTTCATTCTGTTAACAATCATTTCAGATGTTTAAACCGATCATTCCTACTAGAGATGAGCTGATTGCCATTATGATTTTATAGTATTATTGTACTAAGTGAACCTATGTCTTGATATCCCATGAGGCAGAAGCAGGGTGAACACCTATTTAGTCACTGCAGTTATGCTTCCCAGAACTGAGACTGAGATTTTCCAATATTGTCACAGATTTTTTTCAGCCTGGCATCCCAATCAAAGCCAAGGCTATTGGGGAACTTGCAACTTTTGGGTAAATCAACAAGTCTTACAATCATTAAAAACACAAGGCAGTGTACTCTTGTCACCCCAGCCTGATTGTGGATCAAGAATTCTGGGCTACATCATCTGCTCTTAATGGAGAGTGTGCCCTGCAGAGTTTGCCCTCTGTGTGGAAGGTTCAAGTCCTGAATACCCTTGAGACAGCAGCAAAACTCCTAATCAGTAATGCAATCCATTGTTATATCTATTCTCAGAACAAATAATTCTAGGGCTGCCAGAGCTAATAAAAACAACATTTCTATGGGTTAGCATCCTGCAGTGGTTTTGAGGTCTGACTGAAGACAATGGCACTTAGTGGGTTTGCTTTCTGTGTCAATTCTCTGTCATCAAGCAAAGTAAAATCACACTTTTTTTTTCTCTCCCTCACCAAGGGGCTTGTACTCTCTTGGGTTTTTTTGCCTCACTGTGTTTAAAAAACTGGTAGGAAACTTAATTATTGGTCAAGTTTGGCTGAACTTGGATACCTCAGAAGCTACTGGTGAAAAGATAAGATAAACAAGCACTCAAAAGCTATGATTAAAGAAGCTTCTTTTTCTTAGCGAACCAGCCTTGGTAGCCATTCTTAGTAACCCCAAAAAATCCATTCTTGCACATGTTTCCAGGCTACCAAAAGTACATGGATTTCAGCCTGAGGAAGGTACCTTGAATGAACAAGTTTTCATCCAAATCCTAGACCCCTGTTAAAATGGTTTGTTACTCTTTCTTTGCTTTTGTTGCAAGTAGTCTTTTGCCTAAATATTGATCATTCTCATTTTCTACGTCCACTTACGACACCTTGTTATCAAGTTTAGCAATATCACTGTTTTAATACATTTGCTTTTTCAATTTCTTTGAATTTTTTGATTCTCAAAAGCTCTCATGGTCACTGCAAGCATTTGGCAGAGTGAATTTCATTGACTGGCAATATAAATGCTTTACTTTGTTGCCTTTTTTAAGCTTTTAGGAATATTTTATAGTGCTATAGCAATTTGTGGGCCACAGATAGAAATGGCTACTCTAAAGTTACCTTTTTATTTAGTTTGGTTTTATTGTGTTCACGGACAGCTGCATCCTGAAACTATTCTCGGCTAAAGTCTGACAACACTCTGTAATGTTAAGTCAAAATTTTTTGTGTCTTTTGGTTTTCAAGCATATCTTGAAAAGATAAGGTACTGCATTAGTCAGAAAGAGATTAAATATGCATGCTGCACTGGGAAGTAGAACTATACCTCTGGAAACCAGTGAAAGCACAAAGGGTAACAGCAAAATAATCCCAGAGTCAATCACATTTTATTGATGATTACAGCAGAGTATAATAGTGACCAGCACATTGCACGTGACAAGTACACTGTGAGAGAAATTCCAGTTTTGTTTATGTTAGTGTGAGTCTTATCATCAACTTCAGTGGAATCAGGATTTAAGTTTTATTATTTTGGGGTTTAATATGCTTACATCATTATACTCCATAGAAGACTGACAAATATCTCACATACTCTGCTCTTCTCAGTTTTGCTTTCTGTCTCTTTTTTCTTACTGTTTTTTAAAATTCACTGTAACCTTCTCAGCTAGCCTTTAGTTTCTGATCTATATTAGACAGACTCCATGCACCACTTTACTGTTCACAGACTTTTTTCTTGTGAGCAGACAGCAAATATGTTGTTCTTTTCTGTTTGGATATGGAGTCTGAGCCCCCCTGAGGTCATCCAAGATCCATGAAGGGGCAGCAATAGTACTGTGTTATGGCTGGCAGCTAAAAACTCTTCTACATCAACCTCTTTAGTGCAAGTGCAAGGTAAACAAGTGGTTTACCTTGAGGGACTGATAATGACATGAGGAGACTCCATAAATGTGCTGGAAGGGGTATCACAAGAGCATCTTGTTAAAATTTCCCTTTTATAAGTGGAAATTGCTTTGCCTCAAAAGTCAGCCCCTTTTCACATATCATTTAATCATGACTATGAAATATGCCTTATCTCTGAGGCTATAAAAATGTTTTGCCTCCTGAGGTACATTACATTATAACATTTTGGGTTTTTTTAAAAAACAAGAAAAATGAGATGATATAAAACCTTAAAATTATCAGCAAAAGTAATCCAATATTACCTAAGAACATTAACATTCCAGATTCCCACATAAATCCCTCTACCCCTCATGTCTAAAGTCCCAAATGGAATTGTGAAGAACACCACCAAAATTAAGACCATATTCACCCTTAAATGACTGCAGATTGGTGGCCTTCTCTTCACTGTTTGTGACAGGGACATGACAACAACCTTCTATTATTAAAGCCAATAAACAGAGAAATCGTTATCACTGTGGTTCTGCTTTCACCGAACAAATCAAATTTGTCATACTGATGGCACACTGAACATTAAACTCAGCACAGAGAATGTACAGGGTGAAATCCTGGTCCCTCTGGAACCACTGCACCTTGGAGCATGACTTGAACATCCCTATAAGGGAAGTTATTCAGCATCTTAGCAAAATCTCTTTTTCTCTTCTGTGCACTGTAGGAAAGCATCCTAGTGATCAACACTTGTGGACATTAAGTGTCCTTCACAGGCTCAGATGATCAATACTGCTGGAATTATTGATATATCTTTTCTAAGTATGAGCAAACAGTCATTGTGGCAATGGGAGAGTGTAGAAAGCCCGTGAAAAAATAAAGTCAACAAAGACAAAAAAAAAAAAAGAGGATCCATGGAAGATTAAATTGATCAAATCTCTTTAAAAGTAAGGTCAGATTTATAACACAATCATAAGTTAAAAAAAAACCAAAAAAACAAAAAAAAACAAAAAAACCCACCAAAACATTTCAGGTCAGCACCTGAGTCAATCCTTGGTTTTGTACAAATAAAAAGCCTCATGTCTGTTCCTTAAAACTGAACTCAAATTGATTTGAACCTCCTGTTTTCAGAGAAGTGGCTGTCAACTTCCTCAGTAAGTATTTACTTAATAAAGCTAACCTGCTATTTAAAGTGGTGCAAAAGTGGGTTAACTGAAGTCTTATTTTCAGTCTGTTTAAATCAACAATTGCAGTCTTGTGTAGATGCATTTAAATCAATGTATAGCTGCCATACAAAACTCCACCCTTTGAATTAAGCTAGATCAACATAAGCCAGTTGTAAATCAATTTAACTGTCTCCACACATGGATTTGCCTGATATTTAATGAAATTGGTTTAAAGAAAAAATCCAACTGAAACCACTGCTACTTTCTTTGCAGGCAAAACCTATATTATGTAAATTTATTTGGGACTAAAACTCTGGCAAATGTATTAAATAGTCAGTAGAGCTCTGCAGCTGAAGTGCTGAACATCAACCTGAATTCTTGTTGTGGATTTGACTGATAATTTTTTTTGCATGAAGCTATGTTTCTCCCTCAGTGAGATTTAACCCATGCATTTGTCTTCCCAAATGGGATTTTTTTTGTTGTAGAGTAAGCTGATTAACTTAATCCAAACAGGATTTCACCCCAAGTTTTTGTGCTGTTGGTAGTTGCATGAGCTCCTCGTATTAGTAATTATGTTCTTAACGAAATAGCCTGGCCTTACAGTTTGATTTATGAATACAAGCAAGGAAAATTTTAAATTCAGTCAGCAAAATTGTCCACGTATTGTTTAGCCAGGATGTTCTGGTAGGGTGTCCTTTTTATCTAGGAAATTGATGCTTCCATGAATTTATAGCTTCTAATGACACCAATCTTCAGTTTGTTCCTCATAAAAAAAAATTAGTTCTAATTCAAGCTCCCATTTTTTGTACTTCTGGAGACAGTGTAAACAATAATCATCCTTGTACATGTATCTATCCCTTAGTGAACTGATATCTGTTTTCCTATCCAGAATTCATGGTATTTCTTCTATAAGTGACTCATTTGGGTGAATACCTTCAAAAGGCACCACAAAAGAAAATGTTCAGACTTGCACAACCACAATTCCTAATGTCTTATCTGAAAATCACAAATCTACAGCCATGAGAAACATATTCAGAAAAAGCCAAATGGGTTTCTATAGCTTTGTCTAGACTTTTATTTCACTCAAAATATGGCTGATAAGAGCTATTCCTGCTTCCTGCAGATTTTCCCTGGCCAGTATTCAAAGCCAATTCTAGACATAGTCACACTTCTGTTGGTATTGTGCTCATCCCCATCACATGTCCTGCACAGCACTCAGATATTCAGTAGGAGCACGAGATATTAGTAGTGGTGTTGCCTTTAACACCCATTTGACCTGGAGTAACGTGTACATTTAACAGCACATTAATTTTGCACATGCACATTATTTCCTACCTGCACTGCACCAGATTTCCCAGTGCCAGATCTAATGAATATTTTCTGTGGTATGGAAGGAATTGCCTGTAGTGGACTCTTCTTTGTTGTTCTGAGATGTGGTTTTCTGCAGGCACTCTGAAGAGAACTTCAATAAAAACACAGATATGTAAAGAAAACACACTGAAGATGTACCAAGTGCAAACCTCTCTGCCAGACAGAGCCCTCTCAGGGCTGTTATTCCCAGCACAATGTGAGCACACTGTTCTCAGTATTACACTACTCCAGACATCCAAATGCTTGGAGGATTTTAGGGGGAAAATTTAGAAAATCACCTTGGATTTGCTGCGAGTACTTAAAACCTGTACTGGTACAGTTAGCTTCAGTAAAAAATCCATACACTAAAGGAATACAACCAGGAGAATAAATAATCAGACTTGACAAGTTTCATTACCAAACGTGGAAGTTCACAACACGTTGTTTGTTTGCATCAGCATGGAGATTTAGACCACTATGATCTCTGGAGACTGCCCTCCCTTATTTTGATGTTTTTCTGCCTCTTTCACACCTTGACTCATCCTTCCCCATCCCTTATTCCTTGTCTTTTGCACACATTTTTGTCCTATAAGCTCAGACTCTCAAATCAAAATAGTGTCCTCTTTTCATCTTTCTTCCCTATGTTTCTTACCTTTCCTCTGACAGTGCTGAACATGCAAAATTTTCTTAAGAAAGGATGTTCTTTGTCATTTGAGATTTTCAAGCCTAATCAACAAAAGTGGAGATTTAACTGGTGAAACACAGAGAGCACCAGCAAGTGATGCCCAGGTGTTAAAAAAATAATTTGTGGGTAGAACTGCCTTGTTAAGGTTTAGGGCTGGACATGCTTCAATGATCTCAGCCCAGGGGGAGGCTGACAAAGCTTGGGAAGAAGGATGTCCAGTGATAATGGACACAAAGACAGAATTTATGGACCACAAGGGCATCTGGCAGAACTCCCAAGATAAGGAAGTTCCTGCCCACCTTCTGCTGCCACCTTTTCCTTCAGTCTTGTGCCCTCTAAAAATGTCTCCAAAAATGGTTTGATTCTCAAGGTACTGATCCATGAAGCAATGGCAAATAGTCTAGGAAATAATTTAATTTTCAGATAAACTATATTTTTTATTCAGATGGTGACCCACAAGGAATTCAAATGGTTGAGAGGCTTTACTGAGCATTAGACTTAGGAACTCCTGCTCCAGAAACTGTTTCCATGGTTAATTTGACAATAAACTTGTTCTTGCCACATATGTGACTTCTGAGTATGTAGAAAGACTTTTTTTCAGCTGCAGATTTATAACCCATTGGGTTGGCAAAATCTTTTATGAATTCCTTAACTGTACATTTTGGCCTGACTTCATCTTTCATGCAAAGCCTCAATTCTATTTCTGTTCCCCAAGCCCATCTATTTTTACATGGGAGCTTTGTGTGTTACTCTCTGCATGGTCCTGGCTGCCGCACTTCCAGCCTTCATCCAGTCCCACATTTTCCAGAGCATTGTCTTCCCAAAAAGTCCTGTCTCCCATGACCCTATTTCCAAGCTAGCAGCTTCTCAGTTCCTACTATTGTCTTTAGTCTCTACCTGGCACTTATCCCACTGCTTCCAGGCACATATATCTTTTCCTTGTCTTTTCCTTTTGCTTTTCAGAGTATTCCTCCTCTTGTCCCTGCAAACCCAGCTCCCTCCTGGTACAGGTTCTCCTGCTGAATCTGAACTGAGCTCCCCTCTCTGCTCCAGACCCAGCCCTTGCTTTTTTGTGCTGCTCTTCCCCATCACTTTAAGCAGAAGCAAAGAATTCATGTGTGATAGAAGTGTAAAATCATACACTGGGATGTTTTCTTTTTAAACTGATAAACAAGGTTTATCCCATTCTCTTTGAAGAAATTCTATTCTAGCATATTTGGGGAATCCTTTTAAATTGTTTCAGAGAGACAAATAAAAAGTACCTATTTCTTTCCCTTCCCCCCCCCACCCCCCGGTCCCAAATGCTTCATGATTCCCAGGATCTCAGCTAGAATTTGCAATTAGGCAATTTTAAAGCTTGTCAAAGCTGCAGACAATAGGAGGCCAGACAATGCAGCATAGACATAACACATTAGAGTGAGTGTTCCAGTTATAAAATAAGATGTGCGTAATAGGGAAAGGAGTGAACGAGGGCAGAGGGGGAAGTGGAGGGCTCAAATTCCTTCCTCAGCCTCAGTGGTTCTTAAACAATTATATGGAGCAGCACACTCCAAGTGGGTTTGAATTTGTCTCATTACTCTCTAGGGTGGAGAGCTGCTCCTTCTGTCCTGTTCCTTCCACAGACAAACACCCTTTTCTCTATTCTGGGCTCAAGTTTATTTCTCTGCTTCCTGTAAAATCATACTCTTCATGCAGGCGTGATCCCTGCAGCTCTTAAAATCCAGAGTCACGGTGACCTGATGTAATACAGTTCAGCAAATAAACAAAGCAAATGGGATTTGTTCACAGATATTTTTCTCCTAAAGGCCATTTTAGTTTTTGTTCTCTCTGCTCCTTCAGCTGCCTGACTGCTGGACAGTCCCAGGCAACACTTAACCACTGCCCTATTTCCTTTATTATGGCACTCTCAGGCACTGGAGAAAGAAGACTCCGCCAGCTCAAACTCTGTAGTGTCTCTGATAAAAATGATATTTATATTTTTGTGCAAAGCCATCAAGGAGCCACAAAAACATCTCTTACTACAGCATGCTCTGCCACCAGGAGCCTTTCATGGGGTGACCTCCTTCCACAAAGAGCCTCAGGCTGATGCACTTCTTCATTAGCAAAGTGTTATAGGGTCTTCTGGGCCCTGTGACTGTCCAGGGGTCTCTGATTTAATTTCTTAATTTTAATTATTACTACAGGAGTAAAGGCAGCAATTCAGAGCAGCGTTTAGCACTGGAGAAAGGATAACACATTCCACTTTGCCTGTAATAATTTGGATTTCTTTGAACTATAGACAGGGTTCTAAGCAGAACTACACGGGAGACCTCCACAAATGTTATTGATTTATTTTTAATATGGTAGGATAGTATATATGGAGAAGCAACAGAAAATACAGAGGTATTCATGCAGAATATTAATTTTTGAACTTAAGACTCTTTCTGCAGCAGCTCAGAGGCAGATGGCACTCCCTGTTCACCTCTCTGGGAGAACTCAGGGTTTAAATAAGGCTTCTCTAACTAGTTAAAATTTCTTGGCAGTTTATTACCTTGGTCCTTAATTACATTCATTTCCCTGTGGAGATTCCTTTGACAGAGATTCTCCATCACATGACTGCTGGAAGATTTCCAACAATTCACATTTTTCCCCATTAATTTCAGGCTCAAATATTGATATGTTTTGGGACTGAAGCAAGAATAAGATTGAATTTCTGATTTGTAGAGTTGGATATATATGTCCTGGGGTATAGTATGTACTATTAATTCATGCCCCATTGGCTGACTGAAATGTCTGCTGTCTAGGGGTTCTCTCAAAGTTTGTGCCTCAGCAGCAAATTGAAAGGAATAATGAGATGATGGCTTAATGCCTCTGAAGATAATGGAAGTGTCAGAGACTCTTTAGCTCATGATGTGAGAAGCTGGTGAGAGAGTACAAGACCTGAATGCTGGAACTAAGCACAGGCTGAAACACTAAAGTTTGTAGATGACGCAATAAACCTCCTTTTCTCCATATAAGCCACAATGATAACTGGATTGCGTGCAGTGGTACAAATAAGTTTCAATGGTTGTGGAAGTTTTGAACAAATCCAATTGAACTTGGAGGCAAAATGAAGCTCAAAGGCATTTTCAGACTCATGGTGTCCATATCAGCTTCTAACCAGCTGCCTGCCAGCACTGTTGAGAAGAGATCCCACTCTGAAGTCACAGCACAGCATCACTGCTCTACCCAGGGCTTTCCTCAGCCTCACTCTTCAAAAATAATTCCAAGCACCTCTTAAAAAAAGAAGTTTAAGGGATGCTGTGTGGGTTCCTGTGGCAGGAAATGTCCTCCAGGCTTCCCCTGCTTTCAACTTCTTAACTGCCTTCTCATCTGATGATGAAAGTACCTGTGCTGTGCCACCACAGCTCCTGGCAATTTCTGAATAAGTAACCCCCCATGGCAGTGTGCTCCTACCCAGCAGGTCCTCATGTTCTGAGAACTGGAAAAAATTCTTTCATTTCCTCAGAAATCTTCAGATGATGTTAATAATTTACCATGTCTTATTATAGAGGGCTACTGTTCTACCCAAAAGGGCTGTTTAATCAGGCCTTTCAACCATTATCAGATGAGAAATGCCTGCTTTTCCAGCTAATTCCATAAATAATGCCTGTCCATAAAGGAGGAATTGAGCCTGACATGAATGTACTTTTTAAAATCATATTGCTATTAGCCAGAGCTTGCTCCATATCTGGAAATCAAGCCTACAATGCCAGATAGAACAGAGTAATTTGTTTTTATTTCTGAAAGGACTCCTAAAATTTCTCTATGCTAATTTAACTTGTTACTAGGATATATCTGGTAGTTTCTGTGTTATAGGTTGAAGGGGGTGGGGGGGTATGCTTGTTTAGTTTTCATTGGCAAGTTCTTTTTACTCTGTAAAATTTTTGAAGTATGTCTCTAGAAGAAATGTAAAATCCTCGGAGTCTGTTCCTTGCATATGTTTCCATTCAGAGGGTTACAGATGCTCAATCACATGAAGCAGACATTATTGAGACAGAGAAAATTAACAAGGCACTGCAAAACATAAGGAAATCTGCACAAGTGCAGAGCCCAGAAAATGGCAAAAGGACAGATTATCTACATGGACTGGATATATGAACTTCCAGGTATTACTTACCTGTATACCTTGCAATGTAATTCCAGCACAGTTGTAGTTTTAGCTGGTTTATGACTTTGGGGTCAGACGTGCCCAAAAAGGAACCAAAGCACTAATGCAGTCACAATAGCCATGTACATGATTTAAGGTATAGCTATTAAAAAAGTCAATCAAAAAAGGAAAACCCTGGAAAGGCCTATGTCGCTGTTGTTTATGAAGAGAAACACACAGACTCTAATTGTAGTTTATTAGAAGGTTAAAAAATATTTTTTATTAACAAATAATACATAAGGAATAATAATACAAAATAATACATAAATAAGAACAAAAGGAGCACCTTAAATAAGTAAATAGTAAGTTTTACTGATTAAAAAGTTTTTAATTTTTATTATTAAAAACTTAAATAAGTTTTTACTTCTCTAAGTAAAAAGTGATTGGTGAATAGGAACATTACTTTCTTATTACTATTGGTTAAGTAAGAGAAATAATGTATTTTATGTTATGAAAAACAGGGATGAAAAACACTACTTGTTGTTTTGAGAAAGAATATGGTTTGGAGAGTTTCTTTACAGGATTTTCTTGGGAAAGTAAGAAGCTTTCCCTTGGGAAGAAAAGATTCTGACAGGCCATCAGCTGTGAAGCTTCAGAGACACCAAACTGTTAGCCCCACAGGCCTATACATCAAAAATGTGTGTATATATATATATATATATATATATATATATATATGTGTGTGTGTGTGTTTATGTATGTATGTATGTATTTTACTCATTGTTTGTGACGGAGGTAGGGCTGGGATATGGTGAACAGATGCGATGTCCTGCTCAAGGAGCTTTTCCAACGCTCAGTACCTTCCCTGATGATTTGGTATTTCCTCTAGGAGAGCAAGTACTAAGGAAGGACCTGGGAAATGGAAACTTAGAAAGCATGGTGGGTTTTAGCTGATGTCAAATTGTTCCTATCTATTATTTCTTTAATAAGTTTACCACATGAAGCACATCAGTCTGTTTGACAGAGACAGGCATTTGAAACTGTGGGGGCTGTTTCCTCACTAAGACACTTTACATGCAGTGATTATTTCCTTTCCTATCAGAAAGGCAGAGAGAAATAACTGAATTCAAACAATTTGAACAATTATTGCCATGAATCGTGAACTTTCATACTAAGACTCCTGTGTTGTGCCATGTTGTTATATTCAAAGTCTCAGTGTTTTTGAGAAGCTCTGACTACAAAATAGGGACAGGGAACCTCAGATTCTAGGTGAGAGGAAGTGGGAAAACAGGGGAAGGGACTGGGCCTGTGAAAAAGAGGGTATGTACAGGAGCAAAATGGGAGCATCTAAGACTAAAATGAAAGCTACAGGTAGTAAAGTAAAGAAAAAGAAGAGCTGCAGATGGGTAGAAATCACAGCACCCCATAGCTCAGTAACCAATTTTTATCTCTGTTTCCTTTCAGCCCCCCCCCCCCCCCCCC
Organism: Certhia americana; assembly: GCA_018697195.1. Taxonomy (NCBI): domain Eukaryota; kingdom Metazoa; phylum Chordata; class Aves; order Passeriformes; family Certhiidae; genus Certhia; species Certhia americana. Next base: position 67,951,375 of record CM031879.1, on the reverse strand, counting down.
CATCAGTGCATCACTCAGGTTATTCATGCATCACCTGGTGCCACTCGGCAAGAGCAGCTTGCTTTGATGAGCCCAGAACATGGATTCAGCAGCCCCTGTGGATGCTGAGAAAGCAGACAGGGTGGCACGGCAGGGTTTTCTGCAGACACTTCTCTTCTAAAGCAAAGTGAGTGCTTTCCTGCAGGGAAAAACCACCTCTTTGGTGCACTTCAGTGTGGAGATAACAGTGCACTATCTGCAAACAAATTATCTCTATTGATCTGCCTGGTTAGGTGTGCCTGCCAACATGTCATTAACTCCCTGCCTCGGCTGGAGGATTCTGAAACCTGATAACATGATTTAAATGCATCATTCCTGTCACCTTCATCCCCTCAAGAAGAACCCTGCGGAATTCACCTTTTCTCTTACGCTGGACAATTTCACATCCCAATTTGCTGTACCTATTCCAGGAGATAATAAAGCATGTGCTTGGAGGGGGGAAGGTTTTTACATGTGCTAGTCACGGTCACTGGTTAAGCTTTCATAGACAAGTAGAGTAGGCAACTGTAACAACTAAAAGGAACTTGGTGGGAAACAAACAAACTAACCAGTACAAATATTAAGGCTTTTTTTCTGGTTTCTGCAAAGGATGCACTTTGTAACTGAGTTAGAATTGCATCTGGGCTGAAAAGTTCACTGAGAAACATAGTCTTTCCTGTTTAGCATATCTCCTGGAAAATCTGAGCTGTCTTCTTGCTTGTCTTATGCCTAATTTTTTTTTAAATAATTGTCTTAATACACTGTGTTCCCTAACATAATTTCTTTTTTTAACACAGAGTAACTGCATTCTCCTTTTTTTTTTAAGGGGAATTTGAAAAATGTTCCAATCAGTTCTAGAGGTTTACAGTTCACTGTTGGTTTTGAAGACAGTAACTCATCGAAATTATTTCTATTTTTATCGAACAGGGTAAAAACTTCCTCAGGCAGTAGGGAGAGGCATAGTTTGAGAGGCTGCTTTAATCTATCCTCCCAGGAACTCTGGTAGTTGCAGATTGACCTCTTTTGAAGTTCTCCAGTATGTTGTTTTTAACAAATTTATCTTAAATTTTCAGCCACCTACAAAGTTCTTGCTCTTATTCCATCGACAGTGTTTCCCCTTCCATGTCATTCTTCCCTAGTACTGGTGTTTATCAGCCCTTTGTGTTTAGCAGCTTCTTCAAGCCAGGCAGTCATGTCCTCTTAAGCCTGGAAAGAGAGAAAAAGGTGGCACCACTCCCAAAGCCTTTCAGTCACTCAGGAGTTTGAACCAAAGAGTTACCTCCACACCTTTCAGAGGTTTCCATGGAGGGAAGGGCCATCAAGGCTTCCTGGTGCTGATTGCAGGACTGGGGACAGAAAACACCGCAAAATCAGAAAAAGCAAAGGGAAGGCTTAGTGTGCAGCTCAGCAGTGCAGTTCCTCAGCCCAGGAAAGTGTGGGTGACAAGAGTGAACAGAGTTTAAAGAGTGTGTTTGGAAGAGCAGTGTAAAAGAAATACACTGCAGGTTGTTAACTCCAAAGGATGTTCATGAACCACAGACTGTCAGACTGTTAGAAGAATATCGCAGAAATTTCCAAACTTGTGCTCCCCCACAGAGAAGTGGTTTTGGCTGTTGTTGAAGAACTTTGGTCTGACCCAGGAGTGGTGGTCTTACATTTCTGAGCAAGTAACCACTCTAACCAGAGCAGGAGGGTGAGGGGTTTATTTTTGGCTTGGGTTCTCTTCTAGAATTGAAGGTCAGAGGCCAAAATGGGACACAAAAAACGAGGGACCGAAGTTCTTCTTTGAGACGTTTGACTTCTGTTCTTATCAAAACTTCGAACACCAAGTGTGCTCAGGTTCTTTAAACACAGCATGACCTCCCATTTCATCTTGCCTTTTTCCCCCTCTAATCTAAACTTATCTATCTACCTAGAGAGAGCTGGATCCCTTTAAACTAACTTCAAGTACCTGGCTGAAGAATCTATATCTGGATCGAGGTCACTTGGAGGGTGCCTTTGCAGTCAGTGAACCTCCAGTGGGTGATTCATTTCTGAGGTGGGCTGCACCTCCCTCAGGAAACATGAATTAACTATGTGGGAAACCTAACCTGACCTTGTTTCTAATTTAAGCACATCAGCTAAGTGTCTAACTTGTCAGGGCCTCAAGTTAGGTAGGAATAGAATTTACTACCCTCGTACCTTCTATCCTTTCAGAGATTTATTATTCTCATTTGTCCTGAAAGTTATCAGCTCTTTCCAATAGAAAGCATGACACACATGCTGTGACATGGGTATAAAACAAAATCTATGATAAATGAAAATAAAGGATAGATGCTTGGGATCCTCCATTTCCAGATACTTTCCATATACAAAGAACATTATCAGAATTAAAACAGAACAAGTTTAATAGGCAGAATGGCGATATTTAATTCCCCTTAAAATCCACAGTTTTGCACTCTACAGCCAACAATGCAGAACCTGCCACAACATGCGGCCAATCTTCATTTTCTAAGTAGGGGAAGAAGGAGCCGTCAGGATTTTATTTGCCAAACTATTGTTATATCTTTTTCTATTGGAATTCTTGTCTGATTTAGCAATCAAGCTAATTTTTGCACACAATAAAATGTTGTCATGATGACTTGATTTTGCATTTTCCTAGGTTAAAAAAAAAAAAAAAGAAGATGCATAAATGAGGTTTTCTGTATGAAATCTAATGGAATGGGACTTTAAAAAATGAGCACTTAACAATCTTTATTTGTAATAAGAGTACCGCTATGGTTACCTCAACTTTCCTTCGGGAAGCATGCAAGAACTTACAAAATTATTCCACCACAGGCAGCAAAACTCTATAAAACATTGCTATTATTTTTAGTTTTCTCCTCAAGAATTTCATTAGATGAGCAGGAGAAGTTTTGAGTCTTCGGTTTTGGCAGCATCCACACAAACAGAGTGAGAGTTAAATGTCGTCTCTCAAGATTTTACAGTTCAGCTTTCATTTGATGAAGGGATGATTCATATATTCTTCATGTTTTCAGAGGGGGTTTATCCAAAAGGGATTTTTCTGACTGAGGCTTTCATGCTTCCTTTGTCTGGAAGGTTTAAGTATCATCATTTCACAGATGAGAAGATTCTTGTCTGAGCATCCTCAGTGAGGCTCATCCCCGTTCCTTCACCGGTTATCATCCCTTTCTTTTGAGATGGTCACAAAACACCAACCAGCACAGGTCTTCCTACAAATATTGGTGGTCGCATGTTTATGTTCTAGAATGACCAAAATCAGGGGTTTTACCTGAAGGTGGAAGGATCTTGAAAACTCTCTCAGCTCCTGGCTGTTTTGAAGCTCCTCTCTCATCCAACTTGTTCTCTTCTTTAGAAATCTTTGTGCTCTGTTGCAAACACCTGGAGAAAAATTCCATGGGAAAGAAACCGGTTTTGCTGGAGGGAAGGGAAGAGAAAAAGGAGGGGAAGGAAAGGGAAAGGGAAAGGGAAAGGGAAAGGGAAAGGGAAAGGGAAA
>CM031879.1:67801500-67947851 GCA_018697195.1 Certhia americana | reverse complement strand
GGAAAGGGAAAGGGAAAGGGAAAGGGAAAGGGAAAGGGAAAGGGAAAAGGAAAGGGGTTTTTCCAACCATTTGCTAAGGTTCTACTGTTATTGTAATACTCAATGAGTACAAAACTTTGGACAAAGTATTGAAAATACCAGAAGCAAAATTGATCAGTAATTGATCAAATATTAATTAACCAGACCAGACTGCTTCCTGGGAAAAGGCTCTTGGTGACTGGAATGTGTCTCATACTGCAGGTCTGGTTTTGTTAGTGAGGTGCATGAGTAAGTTGCTGCGTAAGGCGTGAGATGCTGCCTAAAAGAGCAGTATCTGCCTCCTTGAAACAGTTTTTCACACACTTTTTCTGTGTCACTCTATATGTGGTATGGCTCAGCTCGTTATCATCAACCAAAGACCATAAATAGAGAGTAAAAGTTAGTACAGAGAGTAAAAGCTTGCCTAAGAAAGAGAGAAACATGTTGTAGTTAAAATTTATTTATACGCAATCTGTGCAGGCAGCAGAAATTTCAGATACATTTTGGAGGAAGGGGGGAACAGTTCTTGGATCTGCAATCCAAAGACCATTTTCCTACCAGGTTATTTTCTTGCTAATTAAAATGAAGGGTAAAAGTTTAGCCAAATCTCCTTCCCTTACTTTTTTTTCTCATGCTCTCTCATTCTTTGTTTTTTCATAAACAGATGGATTTTTTTTACTTTTCTCAATAAGTATTCTTAAAAACAATGACATCCATTCTATTTAATTGCTAGCCAGAAGAAAAATAAATTATCTTTCTCGCATATTTGCATGTAATTTCTCTTTTTGAAATTATTTTTTTCTCTCTTTGTGACTTTCTTCATGGAAATTTTATTGTACATCAATACTTGAAATTTCCTGAAGAACATAACACTCCAAAGAGGAAAGGAATAAAAAAAAGAACTTATTATGATAAATGCCTTTCAACGAGATGATTTTTTTTTTAATAAGAACACAAATACAGACTGTTTCATCAGAATATTATAACTCAGATCCTCATAGGTCTTTGAGCCTGTCATTATTTATAAAAATAATGATGTGTCATTGCTATTCACTTCTGATTTCAGCTGCAATTTAAGCACTCCAGGGACGTACCAGCACTGCCTAAATCATGAACTCTTTCCTCAAAGTGTTGTTTCATTTGGGCTATTCTGCCCTGTTCCTGCAGCAGCCTCCAAAATCAGCACCCATGGGGACAGGAGTGATCCTTGGCTCAGCAGCTTCCTCACCCTGGGAGCTGGGAAAGGATGGAATAACAAGTGTGGTTTGCCTTTCCTTGCCAGGCAGGATTGTCCTCGTTAGAAAGGCACTGCAGAGGGCTTTAGGAGGTGCTGGTTCAGCTTCTGATCTTTACAGATTTCTTGCAAAATGTGAGAAAATCATTCGCTCTGCCTTTGTTTCAGCACTAAATTTCTTGGTGTTTCCTTCTTTTACTCTCACCTTTTTAAAGCACTCCTATTATGAGGGATTATAGACAGGGAGATTAGCTTTATTTGCCCCAAAATTTAATCCAGTAGGAGCCTCACATCAGTGCTGCAGCAGCAATTATGGAAATATTAGTGACTATTCATCAATTGCTTATGTAATTCAAGGTTAGATATGCACTCAAGGCTTTACAAACAAATGAAAGTCAGCCATATTTCTATCAAGGAATGATCTTAGAAAATTGTGACAAACAATATCTAGAGTAGGGTGAATCATACTTATAAATTTTACTAATTACTTATTTACCAAAAATTCATTTGTTGGATAGTCAGAATTCTTCACTGATTTGGCTGATGGTTTAAAATTGGAAATGAAGTCATAAATATAGATACTCTGAATTCAAACAAGATTTTTCAACTTTTGCCTTCAAAATCACTTTGAAGTCACCAAAGTTTTGTGGGTTTTTTAAACAGAGGGTATTAAAGAATTAAAGATAGGACTTCTCTTCTGGTCAGCAAAACCATTCAGTAATTCCAAATTATTCCTTTTACAACCTGTGCTTCTGGGAAAAAAAAAAAAAAAAAAAAAAAAAATTGAGTTTAGCCCCAGTGAAAATGTGAGGTAGCAGATATTGAGCTCATTTGGCTTAGACCAGGCAATTAGCAATAAATTTGGCAGTTTTTCTTGGTTGGACTGTACAGCTGGCTGAATGTCCATGTATTTTTTTCATAAGCCAAACTACTAAGAAACTGTCTCTCCAGATTTCCAGAGCTTTAGTGCAATGAATATATGAGCAAATGTCAAGAACAGAGTCAATTTTCTCAAATAAACAACAGAGTGTCTCAAGATGTATGAGAAGCTGTGTTACTGTCTACATTTCTAATTCAGTGAAGGATACCAACTTTCTTTTTTTCTTTTATATCAAAGATGAATTGGATTATCATTTATCATGGTGTCATGTTCTTTATGAAAGACAGTGTGGTAATAACAGGGTATTTTCACATTCCTATTCTATTTAGTACTTCTCTTTCTAAGTCATTAATTATTTTTGACAGTGCCTGATGTTTCAGGTCATAGAGGCAAAATTAGCAGACCCGGCTCACTTTTGCCCAAAAGTGAACCATTTCTACTGCCAGACAGATCCCACACATTTCAATGGCTCGTACTGATCTGCAGGTAGAGGACAGCACGGAATTCTGGGCAGCAGAAATTGCAAGAAAGTTGTAGGGAAGGGAGGAAGGCCAGAGGGATGACTCTCCCAGGACACCTTTCTGGTGTCTTATTTCCCAGGCAAGCACAAAGGCCTCATTTTGTGTGCCTTAAGGGAGCCTCTGTGCTGCAACAGTGGCACACGAAGGATTCCTTCTCAGCATAAACCAGCCTGTTGCTGACAGAGTTTGAGCAACTATGCACCTACATCTTACATAAATGAAAGGGAATGAGGTTATTCTGCCTCTGCAGGAGGAAGGGAAGTCACTCCATTCACACTGAAGCATCACCAATCCAGCCTACCATTCTCTCTCTCCTCGTCGAGCAGTGCAACATGGCACAATGAAAATGGAGTTATTTGAAATACTGGCTGCTCACCTTGTGGTCTCAAAAAAACCCACATCTCTCTGTTCCCACTCCTTTGACTGCCACTGAGGTTTCTGTTTGCCTGACAATATTCTTCTCCCAGTCTGGACTAGGCTTGACATTTTGGCAAAGCAACTATCTTTTTTCCTGATGAAGGAAGAAATTGGACATTGTAGCAGTTTTTGCCATGGGTAGACCAAGTGAACTACAAACTTGAATTTAGCATCGACAACATAGACACTCTTCAGAGAATGAAAGGTCCAGCACTAGCCATGGTTTTTTGTTGAAATCCCATCTCAGTTTTCATTGTAATGCCAATTTATGCTACTGCCAAGAGCAAAGGGAATGAGATCAGTAACAAGATTTTCCTCTAGATGAAGCACATGGTGTAAGTCTCTCCTAGAGATAAACACCAGACTCACTGAACTATGAGTATGACTTATAAAAAATAATGATTTTGTATAGCCTCTAGGTCTTCCTGCTGCTTCTACATAAGTAATTGGATCTTTCCAAACTCAAATAGTATTTCAACTGGTGCTGCTCTGAAACAGCTGTGTATATGTATCTTCTATAAAAAGGAAAGAAATGAACCTTAAAAATACATTCTGTAATAAAGGATAGAAATCCCCTTCCTTCTGGTGCTATTGAAAATGCAGTTAGGAGAACTTATCATGAAGGGAAAGTAGGAACATCATTTAGAGGGGACAAAAAGCAGATGAAATCCTACTAATGACTCAATTCAATACAGTAACCTCAAAATTAAAACATCTATTATAATTCAGTCTGAAATAAAAATACTGCTTTCAATTTACGAATGCAGTGAGGGAGTGGGAGAATGGGGGAATCCAACTGTTAAAACACCACTTGTCAGGAAATTGAGGAACCTGAAATTTGGTTTGGCTTCATGATCCACGCAGTGTCATGCCACATCCCCTAAATAGAGCCAGAGGCAGTCAAAAGTGGCAATGTGGCATGTGATGCATCAATTCTATGACAGCAGCATAATCTGCTCACTTTAATCTGCAGCTCTGGTCATGTTATATCACTCAGACCTAGATATATTAAGACAAAATCTGGATTCTTAATACTTTCTGTCTTAAGTTTACAGCTCACCAAGCATCAGGTACCAATATTCTATCAATTAACTTAAGGAAAAAAAGTAGCTGGAAGCTCCTTTTTTGTCAAAGGGGTAGAGGCAAAATACAGAAATGGAAAACAATTAAAGGATGCTATTCCAGTTATTAATGTCAATATCAGGTGGTTTTGAAATGCTGGTCATAAAGCTGAACTGAAAGCTAAGACTATTAGGTCCTATGTAACATGAGGTTTCAATAAGCTTTTCCATCTTTAGCACCTGTACAGCCACCCAGGCTTCTGCAACTTCAGCTCAAGAGACTGAAATCCCATTTTCCAGAAAGGTGAACAGTGCTTGCACCAATGGGAAAATGCTTCCCACTCTCCATGGAAGAAGCTTGGGAAAACTGTTTTTCTCATGTAGGACCTACCCAATTTTCACCTTTATCAGTGGCCTGTGTTAATTTGTTCTGTGAATGTTGGGGAGGGTTTTTGTTGTTGTTGTTGTTGTTGTTGTTCCCTTTGCACCATTCCCATGAGCAGCTGGATGCCGGAGAAAGGATATTGCATTCTGGGGTTCAGGGACTTGGATGGTGTTCATGGACTTGTGTTGACATGGTTTATACTTTTCATTCAGACACTCTTTCTTGTTCCTTTTGGAGTGTAATGGACAGCAAGCAATCTCCTCATTTTGAGTTGGTACGCTGGGAGAAGGGCAGGGAGCTGGAAAAATAGGAGAAGATGCAATTTCATTATAAGATCTTCTACTTGAATTCATTTAATAATTTAAATTGCATGGGTGGTAGACAAGGTTGTTCTGAGTGCCCAGTCAAGGGGAATTTTCCTTAAGAACACACTGGAGTTCTTGCACAATAGTCAGATGTTTATTTCAAAAACTGTGATCGAACAGTTTTCCAGGGGAGTACATTAAATATACTGCTCCCTCCTTTTTTCCTCATTCATGGATACAGAGCTAGTTAAAAGGCACCTAAAAAACAGAATAAGCCCTCATAGCAACTGAAAACATTAGGACAAAAAAATAGGACAATATAGACATATATACACATAAATTCCAGAGGAAGTGACTGTCTTTAATAAATTCTTCCAGTATTTGCAATTCAAATGTTATATTGGTGTGTGAGTGCCAGAGAGAGACCTAAACTGAAAATGACTGGGAAGTCACTGTTTTTATTGCAAACAGAAAGAACGGTACAAGGTAATCAAACAGCATTCACAATGAAAAGCAAATTAGATTTCTGAAACTCTTCCTGTTTCTACTGACTCCCATGTGGCACTTGCAACATGAGCAAGCAAACTTGTTTATTTTACAAGTAGCAGGCCAAATCCTTACATCCCTTCCCATTCCCCTCATGCCAATCTAACATCACAGGTGATGATAAATTGATTTAAGAGCCGGTTTCTCAGCCAGCCCGCAAAGGGATGTTATTAGCTCCCTTCAGCTGTTTCCAGTGAAGAGGGTAAGGTAGAGAAAGGAGGAGGGGTGGTCACAGACAGAATATAATTTTCTGGTTTGAGCTGGGTAAGAGGTAAAACCAGGAAAAAAAAAAAAAAAACTGCTGAAGAACATAACTTTCTGAGGGGAAAAATAGGCACAGCCAGCTGCATTTGAAATGTCTGTGCTGCTCTGAAAAGTCAAGGGTGAGTTGAAATTTGGGTAGTTGAGGAAAACAGAGATGAAGTCCACCAGGAATATTAAGACATAATTATTTTCCTTTACAAAAGATAAGGCACTCTCACATTTTGACCATAATACCCAATTAAATGGGAGAGAAGTGAGAAATATTGCAGGATTTATATCTTGGTAGGGATAAATATGTAAATTGATCACCCGAGACAGATTGCCTGGAAGCCACTTCAACTAATGGGTCTAATTTCTCACTATTCTTCAGAATTTCTGTCTTCTAAGTATTTTTGACTTTTTGACATCAGGGAACTTGGCAGTGACTCATGTAATCTGTGTTCTACCCCTGCCTCTCCCATCATTTCCCTGGGTGATCCTTGAACAAGTTACTTCATTAATTTTAATTGGATGCTGTCATGAGAAAAGACTTGTCGGGCTGGGCTGTGAGTCTGCACTTATTCAATCCTTGTTCACACAAATTCCTGTTAATTCTAGTGGGAATTCTCTCTGCGTGAAGACTGCAAGATTTGCCATGGCTGCATGTGCTTAAAAGGGGGCAACAGTGGGTTATGGTTTCTGCTCATGTGCAGGTTTCTTAGAATCTGCTATTAAGACTTACCTTCTTGTTCACCACTTGAACAATTTCAGGCCCTCCCCTGGCTGATTCCAACCACAGCAGGCATTTCCAAGTGAGTCTGTATTTCTACCAGCAGCTCCGCCCACTCCATTCAAACCATGGGCAAGTCTTGACCTTGAAGGAAAAAGCACAAAATTGTGTATGATTATTCTTTAACCTACCATTGTGAAGCAAAAATGAACAGGTAGATACAGTTCCCATCTCTAAACAAAGAGAAGAGACCAAGAGTAGGTGGCCAGGCTGGCTTCCAGTGCAGCAGAAATCCAGCCAAATGTGATTCTTCTGCAGAGGAGACCAGAGATGGTTTAAACAGCTCTTACAAGATTCTTAAGAATACTGCAAATAAATGGGCTGTGGAAACATTAGATTAGAATGTGAGACTGCCTTATTTACATAGGTTTGAAGAGCAAATATCGCTATTATAATGAAAGCAGTGACAGCTTCTGATTAAATAATATCCTTTTAAATACGGGAGTACCTGAAAAATACAGGAGTCAGAAAAATTATTGGAACTGTGTAAAATAAAGACAAAAATAATAATAATGATGATGCTAATAATAACAATAAGCAGTAGTAGTCAATAACAATATTAATATTATGTTCCACCTGGACTCTCTGCAATTCCTCACACTTCAATTTCTGATTCCCAGTGTGTCCATGAACAAGTCAGTCCAACACCCTCTGATCCAGCAGGACTGTTCAGGGAAAAGGTGCCCAAAATGGGACAGGACTTGTTAGGCACAAAGGGTCTTAGTTTTCCTGGGTGCTGACAGACAAATTAAACACCAAGGATCCAGGAAATATCCTCTTTTCACATGACACGGGGAGGTATGGCTCAAAGTTGGACCCAAAGATCTTAGAGGTCTTTCCTAACATAAAATGACCTTGTGATTCCATGAACCACTGGTCTCTATTTCATCCCTTACAATTCCATGTGTTTTTTGTTGAAAAGGAAAAAGAAATACTACATCCAAGAAAAAGCAAAATTTCCCTAAAAAGCAGCATGCAGTACAGTCTTCAATTTTTATGAAGATTATGGAATTGCAAGCTTAATATTATGATATAAAATGGTGCCTACTACTTGCAGACAGTGATATTGTTTAATGTATTTCATCCTGAAAAGGAATTTCACTAGCCATGACTCACAGAACTCCACAGGTTTGCAGCCATCCTTTAGCATGGCACAGAAGAACCACAACACCCTATTAAGTTTGTGTTGAACAGAAAAGCACCTTGATTTTAGAAGTCTCACTTACAATCCCTTCATTTTCTGTCAGTGATTTGTGGTGTCTTAACATAGGTGTGCCACCCCTATAAAGATATTATTTTCTTCAGAATAAAGAGTGGCCCAAAAATTCGTGGTTAAGGGATTGAGATACCAAGTAACCTACTTCTGTTTCTTTCACTAACAAAAAGGTTTCTGGTATAAATAAGCAGGAAGAGAAGGAGCAGCAGGAAGCAAGCAGATTAGTATTGAAGTTGGACTTCAAAGTGAAGATAACAGTTTCTAATACATGGCTGACCCAGATCCTCAAGGTTATGGAGTAGTGTTACTCTGATGCTTAAATAACTTTATGGATATGGAACAGAGATAGTTTAGCAGGACGTGTAGACTTGTATCCTCCAATCTGCCCGTGGTTGGTGTTAACAGTTTTGGCAAAGGAGAAAATGCACAAGTGAAGTGTAGAAGGGAGGATACAGCAGCACAGTGAGGGAGGAACATGCCATCATGGGGGAGGTGGTTGTCCCAGCTCCCATTTCAGGCAGGAGAAGAATTTTCTAGTGGGGTTAAAAATTTCCTTTTCCAATACATCAGGAAGAAATCCTAAGCAAGAGGATGGAATACTACTCTGTAAGTAACCACTTATTAATGTAGGGGAGATTTTGATTATAAGCCATGTCCATACAGCAATAAAGGCACATTTACTATCTGCAAATCCTAGCCCAAGGATGGCAATCTAAAACCTGTGACCACAGAATACTGTGCAAGAGAAACCTATTTACATTATGGTTTTCAAGGTTATTTTCTCTTGTGTGTCTGTTCTGCACTGGAAGAACCCAGGGAGCTGAATATAAAGGAAATCATAAGCAACTCTGCAAAATATGCTTCAGTCTCTATGTTCCACTAACATTAAAATCCGTTTCACCAAACTTTTGCTGTTCTTTCCCACACAGGAGAAAAATCCCTTTGCTGGTATGGCTCAATGTTACACGGCATGTTTCTCCATTCAAATACTTTCTCTCATTTTTATTCTTTTTTCCTTTTTTTTTTTTTTTTTCTGTGCATACTAACTTCAAGGACTCTTTCCAGTGAACTGCTAAGGCATGAATGATGTAAATCTTTATTATAGTAAAAAGAGTAGGGAGATCCAACATCTTGGCCTTTTCCATACAGTGGCATGTTTTGAAACTTTCCACGTTTGAGGTCCTCTCTGTAATAATAAGGATTAATAGGACGTGCCTACAAAGAGGTTACGCTAATGAATTACACAGAGGATTAGAGAGAAATCTCATTTCGTGCGCCCATCAAAATAAAACCTTTTCCACTCATTGAAAAGCAGCCTTCCTTTCCTCCCTCATTGCACCACATCCTTAAACTTCCTGTAAGAGGACTGAAAGAGACCAAGGAACCCAAAGAGCTAACCTATATTCCCAGCAAACTTCCAACCAATCTTTCCTGAAAAGGTAATTTATGCTGACAAACATGAACATGAGTCAGTCCCATGTGTCTCTGGTGTACCACCCTGCAAAAACCCCCCAATGTGAGCTGGTGGTGACAGAGCTGGCCATGGAAAAGTTCCTGCTGGTTTCTAGTAAGTAAAACACAACAATGCAAATTTCTGCTCATTTGGAGGACCTTAAAATACTTGACAAACAATATGTTCTGCAACACATCTGGGAGACGAGATATTTTTGTGTTTATGCTGTGGCTGGCTAAACCAAATCAGGTTCCACTTGTCAAAGACCCAGGAATGAAAAAAAAAAGATTCCAAAGGACCTTGTGCTGTAAGTACATGAAAGCCCACCCTGCTGGCTCTCCTCCCTGGTTTGGTTAATATCTTCCAGTAAAATATAGTCATTGCACGTCTGCATAGCTTTTTCCAAGGCAAGGATCTCAGACTCCTTTAAAAATTGACACAATTCAGCAATAAAATCCCTCCCCTGAAGTGCAGCCATATTTGGAATGAAATGTAGCCACTGTTCAACAATCCAACCCTGTGTAATAATCTCTGACAGAAAGTGAACAGTGACAAAATTGAACTTGTGGAAAAACTATTAGCTGATATGTATTGTACAATAATTTAAACCGTAAATTGTGGAGAACATAAAACTTGCCCCAGTTGTTCTCTTCACACTTCCCATTTGGTTTGCATAAACCTACTTATACTGCAATTGTTCTTCTACCACTTTTTTCTCTTATTAAGGATTCCACATCCAAGTCCAAATACTGCATCGAGCTGCATCTCTTTCTTTCATAACTGCAGGCTTTGGCTGGACACCATGGCCACAAAGATCCACTTGTATTTTGTAGAGCCAAATCATCTTTCTTTCTTTCTTTCCACTTCCTCCCTTCTCACTTCACCAACACAAAGTTATCCAGCCCCATCCAGCTCAGACTCTTTTGGAACAGATAACTCCTCTGCTGTGTACAGAATGACTCCAGAAGGATGGTTTGTCTTTTTTACAGAAAACTGTGGAGGCACCTTTGCTTAAATGTCAGACTGGAAGGCTACTCCAGCTCTCCCCTCCCTGCTTTACAAGTGCAAAGTAACAGGGCCTAACAGCACAGGTCTGTTAACCTTTTGGGAACATTCTTACATTTCCTCCTTGGCAATCAGATACAGAGAAAGAGCAAAAAGCATCTAAAGGAGAGTAGGGAGAGGGATGGCCTTGCAGAGGGACAATCCACACGTTGTGTAATATTTCTGTGACAAGTGTGAATGTGCTTTAAATATTGGCTGCTGTAGCAGAACCCACTGTCTACACACAGAAGCAACCAGCATTTTTGATTTGCTGACACAAAAACAGCTCACTTCCCCTCTTGCCCTTCTGAGCAGCAGCCACCTGGAGTGCATATGAGGGGGAGAGAGGTGCTGCAGTCTGGCTTGCTTAGGAATCAAGTGGAGGAAAGGGCATTGTGAATTCACAGTAGGCTGTTCTGTGAGAGGAGGAATGAATGTCCTTCCCTCTGGGGTAACAAGATAAATGCCATTCCCACACATTTGTGTGTGTTCTGGGGTGGATCTACCAGTACAAGCCCTTACCAGCAGCTAGCATGGAGAGGCATCTGCGCTGTGTAATGTTGTGACCCATTCTACTTCCCTGGATGTGGGCTTGAAAATGTATATTTATGTGTGTATGTGCCTATATGTGTACACAAATCACACAGATAAATGTCCTTACACTGTTATAATTAACTATTGTTTTGCCTGTGTTATTTTCCTTTTTTTCTTTTTGGAAACCTCAGCTAATTGAAACAATACCCAAGTATTTATGTTATAGGTAGTCCTTTTCATATTCACAGCTTCAAGAATGTGTATAGAAGTAAATGCCAGGGTTCTTGGTTCTAATCCACTTTTAAATTTAATTTTTTTCCCTGAAAATGAAACAAACATTTATATACATATATATAGCCTAGACAGCAACAGTAAGGCCTGTCCTAGAGTCATTTCTTTGACATTTAGCTTTGAAAAACCATCTTTAACAATCTTCAATGACTATGTGGTAGCCAGGACCATGTCCAAACCACCTGAGTTTGGACTGCCCATTTTGCAGTCAGCACTTTGATTGTTAATTCACTGCAGATGACATCACTCCTCATCTGGAAGGACCTATTGCACCTTGTCAGCATGCAAGTCCCTCACAGAAGAAAACCCATGCAGGTTCCCCCTAGGTGATCTTTAAAGATGAGTTATGAAAGATGACTGAAACAATATTTGAAACACTGTCTTACTCATAGTAGTTTCCAAACACTGTGTGGAAACAGAGCACTTAATGTCATAATAGTCCAATGAAAACTATTAAGAATGCTAGAAGCTGTATTACCCTTTTCAAAAATAAATCTGATACTGACATGCTGTACCTCTGTGAATATAATGCACTACCAAGATTTCCTGATGCTGCCAAGGAAAAACTTTATGTTCAACATGAAGTTTTTCATCCTCATACAGAGGATAAAAGTGTATGGAATTCCCAGGATGGAACAACAAGGCTTTTGGCTTTTCATCTTCAGCAATGAATACCTGAGAAATTTGGGGTCAGAACTACAAAGGCTCAGACACATGCTTTTCTTCATGTATAACTCATGCCTGCAGATCTTTGCAGCATTTGGCCCCTGACACAGCTGTTTCAGCACAGAATCTGCACTGTAATGCCTGGGGTGTGAACTTGTCCTTGCTGCAGTCAGTGGGACATTCCCTGGGAGCAAAGTTAGTTTATGTGAGCCAGCAGAGCTGGCCTGTAAAGGCTAAAATAACAAATTAGCTGCTCAGATGTTTTGAACTTTAAAATAGTGCCTTTCTCTAGCTTCAGAAGAGAGAAAAAAAAAAAAAAAAAAGATTATTTGAATAACAGCTTTATGCTATTTTTCATGATTTTACTGTTTACTGGGTATTATCCCAAGGCCCAAATGAGGCTCCTGTTTAAGGTTTCTTAATACCACATCAAGCAAATGATCACTACTTGGATTCTAACCATCTTTTGTATTTTTGTACAGAGCTTTAACTTCTAAACCTTGAAGCAGCATAGGCTTGATTTGGAACACTGCCATACTCAGTGGCATTGAATCCTAACCCCAATTCCAGAACTGGTTTGGGCAAGAGTGATAGTTGAATCACCCATCTTCTGTTTGGTGTCACCCTCCACACCAAGACAGGTACTTGAAGTTTACACCATGGCAGAAGTCATGATTCTAAACAGGGGTTTTTTTATGAGACAGGTGTGCTAGAGCGGGAAGACTTCCACATATTTTTAAAAATAGAAAGTGTCTACCAACTCACTAAAATACAAGATTGATTTTATTTTATATTTACTGCAAAAAGAGCCACACAACATCAAGCAGATGATGATGAGGCTGTTGGGACACAAGCATTTGGTTGCTGCATCTGGCACTATCATGGGATGACAGAATCATTGATTGGGATTTAATTTTAGTTTCTTGTCTTAATTTGCATTTCCCTATTACTGTTTGCTGCATTTCAGCCCTTTGGGTTTGGGATCTGACTAAAAGCCAATCGAAAGCTCAAACCATTAAAAGTCCAGCATTTATATCTTTCCTCCAAAATATCGAGCAAAAATAAACACCCCCCATGCTGATCTTTCCCCTCACACATTTATCCACTGGAAAATGTCTGCTCCTCACAGAATAGGCATGAGTACCACAGAATTGTTTGTGTCATATTTAGAGGAGACTCTGGCCATAGCTTTTCCTTTGGTCACTCACAATGAAATTGGTGAAGGTGAGAGTGTGACACTCTCACAGAAAGAGAAGCATAGAACAAAAGGAGTAGCTGAAGCCTGAGTTCCTCACAGGAATGGCTTTGAATCTTTGCGTATGTGTGGGAAGAGCTTCCTTGATACCATCTGCCTGAAAACAAAAAGAAAAAACAAATGAAGATCAGGGAACAGCACAGCTTATTGTCCTTGTACTCTCAAGGTTTAGTAAAATGGAGGAATTGGAAATAGTACAGGACTGTAAGAAGGAAACAAACAGATGAACTGGTGGCGCACTATTTCTTTGCTCTGCAATTATTTAATGAAAAAATAACAGCAGCCCACCTAGCCATAAGGAGGGCTTTTTTTTGGTGTCTGGAACAGAATTATTCCCAATGGGATGATGAAGCCTACTTTAACACAGCCATGTAATTAGACATCCCAGTATGAGAAACTGGCACAAGCCGACAGGGTATCTTCTTTTCTGTTTGAAATTGTTGAACTTAGGTTTTATCTGCTAATGTGCAGAAAGCCATAGTTTACATTCCTGCCTGATCTGAGAAGTACATCTGTGATCATTCCTTTCCATGTGCTGAAAGAGCACTCCACCTGCTAGGAAATTCAAAACATGTAGTTCCGCACAAGATTCTGAATTAAAATGTGTCAGGGAGAGAGACTAGGGTTAAGAAATGATGCTTTACTTTCTCCAGAACATAATTATAAGGAAGCAGTTCAGAACATCCAGATTAGGTTATCGAGCAGCCTAATTTAAACACAGTCCCATCCTCAGACAATAAATAATGTACATGTGGTGGGCATGAGTCATCACTCTTGCAACAGTGTCTGGAGCTCCCTACTTTGCATGATTTATGCATTAAAATGTAAATGATAAGTCTTTTTTTTTTCTCAGAACGCAAATTCATGAGAGAGGTCATTTTACAGACATTACTTAGCTTGAAATTTCTCTGAGGTCACAACCACCTGTTGGGCTCTGGAGGTGCGATGCAAAAGGAAGGAGGGGGAGAAAGGGAAGCTTTAGCCACTTTTTGAGGGCTGAGTCCTCACATCAGTGTCTATCCTCCTCTTCCCGTCTCGGAGTTGCTTTAGTCTTTGTCCTGGAGCCGCGGGTCTGCTGTGGCAGCAGCCAGGGGCCGCCAGGTGCGCAGGTGAGCCGGAGAATCGCTCTGAGGAGCCAGGAGTGCTCACAGCACACTGCCTGTCCGTGTGTCCGCTGGCCTCACGCCCTGTAAAAGCCAGGTTTCCAGTGCTCTAAAGACGTGCACTTCCTCCAGCGTCTCAACTGCGGCGGCACGGCCAGCCCCTGCCTAGCCCGGGCTGCTTTAGTCTCTAGGAAGACGTGGGACAAACTCCGGGGATGTTCCCTGGCGGAGGCCGGGTTCTCCCGGTGCTCCCGCCGACTGATGGGCGCTCACCGCCTTCCCGGGCCGGGCAGGGCTCTCCCTTAAGGAATTTTCCTAAGGAACCCCAGGGCAGGTGGGCAAGCCCCGCCGGTGGCACCGGAGGACGCGGAGCCCGCGCTCTGATCCCTCCGATTAAACCGTGCCTGGAGGGGATTGCTTCTTAACAGGATGGATGCTCGCAGAGTAATTTAAAATCACCGAATCGCTCTTTATTAATATAATGCTCTTAGAGTCGAACGTACACTTAATCCCCGGTGCCCTCGTAACGACTGGGAGGGGAGGGCGGCGTGCGGGGAGGGGGAAGAAGAAGAGGAAGAGGGGAGCGGAGCCGTGTAGGGGCCGGCGCCCGGCTGGGAGCCTGGGGAAGCCGCGGCACAGCCGTCTCCTGGCCCAGCCGCCCGCTCGCTGGTGACAGAGCCCAGCCCGCCCGGGGGAAGCCGATCCTTGTGCACCGCAGAGCGGCACGGCACGGCTCCGCTCCGGCTGCAGCCGCCCTGCCAGCGCCCCCTCCCTCATCCATCCTCCCCCCAGCTCCGGAGGGCGGGCGGCGGCCACCAGAGGCGGCCAGGCAGTGGCGGGGGAGCCCTACGGGAGAAGCAGGACAGAGACAGGGCAGGGGGAGCGCCCCGCGCCCCCGCCAGGTTTCACCTCCATCGGTGATGCCGCCAGCGCTGCGTCCACCCCCATCCCTGGAGGGCGCCGCCGGGCTTTCCTGAGGTGGGTGGCCACCTCCGGGCGGCTCTGCCTGTCCCCGAGCCGGGACAGGGCTCGGCGCTGCGACGTCCCCGGCCGAGGCGAGCAGCCCGGTCCGTACAGGACAGGAGCACCGGGGGCCGGGGAAGTTTCGGTGGGGGACAGTGGAGCCAGCGCGGCGAGAGGCGGAGCAGCCGCCGCGGAGCTCCAGCTGCTGTGGAGGGCACGCGTGTGGGAGAAGGGAGGCACCTGGAGAGGCAGCCCAGGTGGAGCGAGAGCAGCTGGTTGGAGCGGGGGCGGGAGGAGGAAGAGAGAAGGTGGAGAAGCGGGCGGGGACAGGAGGGGATGGGGGAGCCGGGGAGGGAGGTGGCAGGAGCTTCTGTGCATCGGTGCCTCGTCGCCCCGCTCGCCGGCTGAAGCACCGTGCTCTGCTCCCAGAGGTCGGAGGTGCCGCTGCTATCATTCCCGGCCACACGCTCTCCTCGGTGGATTCGCCGTGCAGCTGTCGGGAAAAGTGGCAGTACGCGGGCAGCGACTGAGCGCCAGGTGAGGGGCGGCGTGTCCGTGTGTCCGTGCGGGCTCGGTCGCGGGCTGCGCTGCTCCGGAGACCTACGGGCACCGTGCCCGGCAGCAGGAGCGGGGCAGAGAACCCGGTCCGGCCCGCGTTGTGCTGCGCCGTGGCCGCCGTCGGTCCCCCGCGCAGCGCGGTGGCAGCAGCGCTCGGGAAACTTTGTGCGGTCCCCTTTGTGCGCAGGGAAGCGCGGCGTGTGCGCGCAGCGCTGCCGCTCGCCCCGATCCAGCGGCTGCCTGCGCGGCTGTTTGGGTTCGGCATCAATATTTATTTACAGGGCTCGGGTATTTAATCACTCATGCCGTGGAAAGCTCATTAGCGGCGACCTGTTTCCATGACAACGGGACCCCTCGGAGTCTTCAGGGTTATCTTTTTGCCCGGTTTTCTCTCTTTTCGCATTCGTACTAGTACCGTGTTTTGTTACCGGGGGCAAAAACTAGCAAATAAGCCTTCCGTGATCCTGGGGCCCCGCTACGCTTTTCTTCCAACGCTCAACGATTTCCCCAGACTTCATTAACGATATGTGGATGCGATTAAGCAAGTGTGAGAGTAATACAAGATTTCTCAGTACTTGTTCTGCTGCATTACTTCGTTTAGCTATGAAGTTCAGCCCGAGACATGGTCTGACTTGTCTCGTGTTCAGAGTACTCCTGAGACGTGTTAATGCTAAAAACGGTGATGTTACTTATCGTTTTCATTGTGTGTCATTTGGCAGCACAGAACCCTTTGAGGAGAGATGGTGTTGCAGTCTCTGCTACAGCTGAGCTAGGAATCAGTGGTGACTTCCTCTGTAACTTTGTCATCGTGCTGTGGTGTGACCTTGACAGGTCTCTAACTTCTTCCAACCCCACTCTGCTCAACAAAAGGAAATGTTGCTCACTTGCACCTGTGCTCTGAGCTAATCAGCAGAACACTTTATCTAAGATGGAGTGCTGTTAAAAATGAGTATATGAATGTATTGTCTTCTGTTACGAGGAGTGAGTGTATATTATGCGTTCCTTTTCCCTAATAGTAGAGGTAAAAATCCTCCTTTTTAACTCCAGTCTTTACTTAACATAGCACAGTCCTGCTGGTCTTCAAAAGATGTGCGCTGTTACCGTCCAGCTGAAAACAGTGGTTCTAATGGCATTGTAACTGCTTGCCTGGGTTAACTTCATCAGAATCAGGTAAAAAGGAGCGTTCCTTAGCATTCGGAAATTTGTAGGAATATCTACGGTTACAAAGAGTACACCTCTAGTGAGAAGATGCAAGAGTAAGGAAAGAAAATGCTGTGAAACTGAATCACTTGCCTTAGCATTGCAGCCTGAGAGAGACTTAAAAGCTTTTTTAGAGAGAATGAGCAAACATACGCTTTTAACTTAACTATATGTTAGGTTAAACGTCTGAAACTCTCCTGCAAATTTTCATGGTTTTGCAAGAGACAGTTTAATATATAGTGTTATGTTGAGAAGCATTGGGAGCGTGTAAGGAATGTTTTAGAATATTCAGTTCTGAAGTACTGCCCTAGAGACGTTCAGCTGTGACAGTTTCAGATTACAGGAGCAGGAAGTTATAATAGTAGGAGAACTTTTGTATGAAGCATACATTCTTTCTTCTTTATGGGAACAGTCCTGAGTGAATAAACTGTTATAAAATAACTGTCTCTTTCATGTTGTGAGAAAGACTCTGTCCTTACTTCAGTCCAGCAAAGTGCTAAAACATCTGACTTTTTCCAAATGCATTAGAGTAAGCAAAACACACTTCAAGCTTTCACTGAAGTACCCTAAAGGTATTTTCACTGAAATACTCCTAATGCCTGTGACCTTGACTTTTGTGTTCTGTTTTTTAGCAACTCAGTAGTGAGATACCTGTCTAAAAATATTTCTTGAGATTAAGGACCATCACCAGACCCTAGTTAACAGTGAAGTAACTTAATGACGATCCCATGAATAGAAAGAAAAAAGAGAACAGAAATCTTAGTTGCCGTCTTGTCTCCTTTGGATGTCATTGACTTAAATTTCCAAGCTGAATAATTAATTTTTTCCTACTTAGTACTGCACAGTCAATACAAGTAGAAAGTGATACAGCTTTTACTCTGTGCTTTACATCCTCTGTAAAGCTCAGCCTTTTATTATTGGTGGTCGTGAGTGCAACAGATATTCCAGTTCATTTTTCAGACTCTAAGTGCCACGAGGGGGAAAAGAATTTTTTAGTTTTATTTGTTAAGACTGATAACAGGCAGCAAGAAAGATAATTTGTAACAAGCCCTTATTATTTTTATAGATATTTTCAGAATAATAATCGCTTAAGGTTGTGAGAAGACATCAGAGTATGTAAAGCTGTCACTGATATAGGGGTTTTGTTTGAGGGAGTGGGAAAAAAGTACATGAAGACTAAGTCTATAAATATGGATAATTATATTGATTTGCATTGTGTTTTGCTCAACATTGTACCAAAGTAACTTGGATATAATGTGCACCGTTTTTATAAACAAAAACGCTTCTAATGGTGTTTATATTCAAGATACCTCAACTTGCACAAACAGCCTATTGCTCCAACTTTGCTGTCATGTGGAAATAGACTTAATATTCTTTGTTTCTCTACTGTTGGAAGTCCCACACCTGGGATGAATAAGATACTGGACCAGTATTTAGAGGAGGTGATTGAGCTCCTTTCTCTATAACCGATCTACTCTGGACAAGTCACTTTACCCCTCTATTTTAACTTTTGCCTACCCCGATTAATCGTCATCGTTGGGTGTTGCTTATTTGGAGTTTTGCTATGTGCATATATTGTGCAGAGAGATATCTGGGGAAGCAGCAAAATGTTAGTGCAGCACGATAACAAATGGTAGTCAACATTTTTCCTGTCTTAGTCCTTGGTCACTGGCATCCGTACACCAGTGAGATTGTTGGACATCAGTGGGAAGATGTTGTGGAGGAATTACTTCCAGTGCTAGTTTCTTAACATTCATTTTGCTGAATATATTTGAAGGAAACAGATTTCAGAGAAAAAGTTCACAGATTTCTACTCTAAGAACTTGAAAATAAAGAATGGCTCATCACTGGTTTTCCTGTTTGCTGTCAGGTTAAATGTAGTGGTTTTCTGAATGGAAAAATAAGACCATTAAATAAAAATTTAAAATAGACAGGAAGGGGCTTGTGAAGGGCAGAGACCAGCACTAAATATCCAAAGTGATTTTTTTTTCCCTGTGTTTTTAAGAGAGGGTTGAGCAGGTGAGTTTCCAGGTATAACTATTGGGCTTATAAAATGCACTTCATTTGACAGGAGCGAGTAGCAGTGTTAGGAAGGAAGGTAAGAGAGATGTTTCTGTTATTCCTGTTGGGAGCTCAATTATGTTCTACTGTAAAGTGTTTATACTTCAAATGGTGGTGTACTTGATTTAGCTATAGGCATTTTAGTTTGTTCTTCATTTCAAAATCACCCTAATAATCAATACTTCTGATAAACCGGTCTTTTAGATTGAGGCAGGGCTATTTCGTATGAAAGGTTTGCAGATGAAAACCTGATTTTTAAAGTGATATCTCTTACATATGGTAGACTTCTGCTTTTCATCAGAACTTAATGGCAAAACTTAAGATAAAACAAAGACTGTATTTTTACATACCAATGGTAATGTAAAACTTTCCTGTTTGTCATTTTATTCTTTAAAAAAAAGGAAACTTTAAATGTGAAGATGTAGAACAGCTCCTTCCTGACCTTTCACTTACTCGCCATATTTTTAATGAACCATGTATAATAATTTCAAAGCTACTTAGGCTTTTAAGGCCCAAGTTTGAAAAAACCCAAAGAAATCTGTGTTTTTAAAAATGCATTTTGGAGGATCCTCTCCTCTGAGATGCTTGATTACACACATGCAAATTCACATGCTCAAGCTCCCAAGTCACTTTAGAAGTTTTGGACCTGGGTGTGTTTTCTGCTTGTAAAATAGCAATGTCAGCTCAAATGGCTTTGAAATTCGAGTTCCTCCCATACCTGTATTGCTCAGAGGAGGGACAAGGTTCAGCAGCACCTCAGCTATGAGATGCTGCTGCTCTGCCTTTTCCCTTCAGCTGCAAGGACAGGCTGGCAGGGGGAGGGAGCCAAGGAGTGGATCTGAGGTTTTCTCTGGGGATAAGGCAGGGAGAAGCCTCCCCTCTGCATGTGCTGCAGCCTCCCTGCTTCTCCTGTGGGAGTATCTTGCTTTGTAGGCTGACCTTTCCACACCAGTGAAGCTTAGCAGGCCCTCCCAATTTTCTCACTTTATGCCAAGAAGTCTGATGTTGCAGACAGGGAGTCTGTTCCTGCTTTGTTTGCAGGCAAGGGCAGAATTCTCACTGATTTCCATAGGAACAAGATGTATTCCTAAACATACTTCAGTAGCTAGAAAGAAACTTCCTAATAAAGAACCAGACTCACATAACACAGAACATGAAGCATTCACTTCAGAGCTCTTAGCAGTAACAGGTCTGTAGAGCGAGCACTGCAAGCAGCAAATCTCAGGGCATTCCTGGCAGCACTGTCAAGGATTGTCTGCTCATATTCTGCCCAGAGACACAACTGAGGCTTCAGCATGTTACTGATAAAATCTTATTCTAATGGATGCCATTTGAGCCCCTCAGGTCATATCAGGAGTGGAGCTGGAAGAGCAGGGAGGTGTGATGTAGTAGCTGTTGTACAAAGGATTTGCTACCTCAAGGAGAAAAGGCAGCGGCATTTCAGTTTACCTGAAGAAGCAAAATGCCCTCTCCCACACTGATATGAGAGACTCTTGGAAGTTACCAAGGAAAACTTTGGAATGCAGTTCTGCTGCTCTGAGTTGTCCTACTCTAGCCAGACTGGTTCCTGACTAAAACTTTTTTTTCCCCTTCTTCTTTATTTGGATGTTGTTTGGTTTTTTTTTAAGGTGGAGATGTTCCAGCCCTCATTTTACTGACATTCCTGTGTTGCTGTTTCACAACAGTGAATGCTTTCCAATTACAGGCTTTTTCTTTAAGGGGGGGTTAAAATGAATCACCTAAAGATTGTAGGAGTCAAGGGTTTCCAAATGTTACTCGTAAGTGTCTGTGATTCCTTTCTTTCCCAAATCCATGTATTCCGGTAATTTTGCCACTAGAAAGGCACTGTTCTGCTCAAATAGAGCTGTCAGGGTGCAAGGAGGTGGTGGAAAGATACAGATTAGTGCTTTTATCATTTGTGTTGCATTCCCATACGTGAAAGCATCAGGGTTGCTTTTTCACACAATTTTCAGCTTGTGGTATTCAGATTATCTTTTTCTCTGGTTATCTCCTATCTTGGACTGCTTTGGTTTTGTGATGAGTGTTTGGGAAAATGCATTTTTTTTTCCCCTGTAGTGTCTTAACAGCATCAACATCTGTTAAATTTTTCTTTACTTACTCCCCTGCCCTATAGTTAGTATACTTATTAAAATTGAAAAAAGCTTTGTCTTGTAAAGCATGTACATACGTGCTTTCCCCTTATGTCACTTTTCAGGTAATTACTATTTTAATATTTGAAAATACAGAGAAAAGTCTAGAGAGAGAAACTTTTCCAAGGAAATTGCATCCACTTCAGACACTATCTTGAATGGCGAATGTAAGTGTTCGATATGCATTAAAATCCAGAGTTAAGTTTGGGTTCTTTGTTCATGTCTTGTTTTTTTCAGTATGACCATTTCATTTCATTGGACAGAAGGCTGCCAAGAAAATAGAACAAGCTTCCTATTCTCAAGATACAAAACATTCCTATTGCTAAAGGTTCAAGTACCCTGAAATGCAGAGCTTGAACACGGCTGCTCGAATGACTTACTTGAAAGCCCAAAGTTTCATAGTCTTGAAGAACGTTTTATCCCAAAGCAAGGAGTTGTCAAACATATATGAAAGGAAATGAATGGAAACTGAACAACAGCTTCACAGGACGGGTTTCATTCCTATTTTGTCATGAAAACAAAACATTCATTCTTCCAACATTCATATTGCCAGTTAAATTCCCCTTATAGATTAGTGGTGAAGGAGCCCTGACCTGAATAAAAGACTGGTTCAGTATCTGGCTTCTTGGGAGGGGGACAGTATCACTGATAGGGCTGGAAGGCAGAAATCAGTGATTGGCTGCTCTCTGTACTGATACCATTTCTCAGGGGCAAGTTCAGTAGGTGCGCCTTACCCTTTTTAATTGTGTAGCATTTTAAGAATAATTCATTGTGATTCTGCTGTGAAGTGTTGTGATGTGGCAACATTTTGTTGATTAATATATTGCTGGAAATTCATTTTTAGAAATACTACTGGCAGGGATTTAGAAACCTGGACTCCAGCCAGGAAGTGAACAATCACTGAAGCCAGCTCTGCAGGGAGATTCTATACACACACACACGTTGGGAATGTGTTAATTATTACTTTGTGTTGCAGCCCCTCTCATCTCTGTTTGGGCAAGTCTGTGAATTCTTGTAGGAAATTGTTTAAGGGGCTGGCAGAGGGATTGCTGTAGTGCAGAGACATTGGCTAGGGCAGTGGCACTGTCCTGTCCCACAGCCCTTCAGGGTGCGTGGCCAATGGAAAAGGTCCCATGGCCTTGGTTATGCTTCTGCCCCATGGTTTTTGACAAGTAGTTCCACCGCTGGAAGAGCAGCAGGGTGCACAAATCACTGTTTTAACCTCTGCTGCAAAGATCAGGCCCTGTCACTCTTCTTCCCATTTTCCTTCCTTCTTTTCACTGTTCATCTCACAGCTAGGGTCGGTGAAAGGCAGCTCCTTGAAACTCCAGAGGGTTTACCTCAGAAACAAGTTTTACATAAGAAACCAGCTCATCTTGTACATTGCTGGTGATAATTGCTTTTTAGGAGTCTCATACATAGAACTATATTGATAAATTACAAATTTGTCTTGCAACAGTTTGCCTTTATTTTAGAGTAGAAGGGCAAAAGTGAAGAGTTACTGAAGAGGGCTCTAGCATTTCTTTAATATGAAATAACTGTTCTCAAGACAGGTATCGTACTTTTGCAAGTCCGTGGGCAAATTCCTGTTTATTTGAATGGGAGCAGAGTCAAGCCGCATGTGCCTGACGGCTGCTGTTGTGGAAAGTAAACCCTTGCTGAGTCCCCTCTGCTGGAATCAGGGTGCACTCCTGGGCAGTAAGCTAAATGTAACAATGAGAAATAAATGAGCAAGGGAATTGGCAGCAATGGTACTACCTCTGCCTTTCTGCACTTTATCACTGGGGCCATGATCTCATTGCAGCCACAGAGACATGGTGGGAATACAGTCATGGATGCCTACATTCCTTCTAGGAAAGCCAGGGCAGCAAGGCATGGTGGTAGAGCTGCTGTTTATGTAAGAGAGCAACTGGAATGTGTTGAGCTCTTCCAAGGAGTGGGTTAAGAACGAGTCAAGAGCTTATGGGTGTGTGAGGGTGACAGTACACTGGAACTGGCTTCACAGAGAGGCTGTGCAGTCTCCTTTTCTGGAGAGAGTCCACACACTCCAGGATGCAGTCCTGTGGAATTTGCTCCACGTGACCTTTGAGCGGGAACTTGGGCTGGATGATCTTCAGCTCCATCCACTCCCTTTTTCTGTGACTAGATTTCCACACTTTGGTGTCCTGCAATCCATTAATTCAGTCTTTTTTAGATGGTTTTGCTTTCTCATAGTAACATGTTAATAGCAGGGAAAGTTCTATCCATCATTAGTCACTTAAGCCCTATGGCCAGAATCTGAAGTTTGCTGCTTTTTTTTTTGCCTTTTTTTTTTTCCTAGAATCTATTGGACAAGAGAGAAGTAAATATGGATCTACACACACACATAGCTCTCCTTAAAATTAATTTGCATTACATATGTTCGTTTTGTGCTTCTCTATTGGTCTGCTCTCTCTGTGCTGAGAGCTTCAAGAAGGTTAATGCTTATGGCAAATTTTGGTTCAGTTTTTAACCTTTATTACTATTCCCTAACTCCACCTGGCTTCTCCCTAAACCTTCTGAGTTCGGACTGCAGTGGGAAATTGTCAGTAGCATGAACATGAGTTCAAGTGACTGAGAACTATTAATACAATTTATTCCTTTGTGTTGAACGTAAGTAATATTGCTCCAAACTTACTGCACTGATGGAAATGAATTACAGAATAAACAAACATGTTCACAAGGTTTCACAGTTTGAAACATTTAAGGCATTTTTTTTCTCTTCTGATTGCTGAAATTTAATCCAGTAGTCTTAAACCAATGGTAGTTAAGGTAGTTAGAGCAACCTTAAAGCCTCAAGCCAGAGCTCCCACCATGGTTTTCAGGAGCACCCTGTACTGTGCCTGTGCCATAGAAAGCCTCAGTCACAGTTCTTGGTGCTAGATGCTTTTCAAGGAAAGATAAAAGAGGAACAAGTATTCTCAAGCAAGTCAACATTTTTCTTAAGCAGGATGTGTTTATGTCACTGTCTCTTTTGATAATTAGGCACAGAAAGCAAGCATTGTTTTTGCAACCTCCTGCATATTACAACAAACAATTAAAAACCTTGCATGAAATAAATAATGTAAATGAAACTCTAGTGTGATCACTTACCATGATCAAAGCTAAGATTTCTCCTTAGTTTCTGAATTTGCTCTGCCTTCCCTCTTCTGTGTTGTCAGCCCTGTATCCTTTTTTCAGGGGGGCTTAGGCAGGCAAATGGAAATCTTGTAATTTGCTTTAGTTACCAGGGGTGGGGTTGACTGTATTTTGCAGCTTACTGCTGGCATGGGCTGCCTGCCCAGCAGCTGCCAACAAACTTCCAGAAGGAGCCAGGCTTCTATCTCAGAAGTATTTCTTGAGGTCTTCTTCCTCTTTGTGTGGTGCTGGGGCTGGTAGCCATGGTTTTGTTTCAGGCAGTACTGATCAAAACGTGAAAAATCATTTTCTTGTTTCATGAGCCTAATTCCTCTTTCCTTTGCTTTTCCCTTTCCTTTTCCTTTCTGCCTGGTATGAAGTAAATGTTCTGGTGTTTTAGTTTCAAGTATCAAAACCAAACAAATGTTTAGCCCATTTAAACATTAATTTCTTTTCTAATTTTCTTCCAATTCAGCTGCCAAAACAACAAAAAATGCCTGTCAGTTGTACAGCCCTTATGGAGAATTTGTATCTGGCACAGAGTGGCCCTCCACAAGAACATGTTTTTTCCTGTGAATTGAGATGCTGAGCACAGATACGATCAGTTTGCTACCAGAGCCATCATCATTACAAGCCCTCAGAAATCCTACCCTCTTGCACAAGTGCATTTCCCATTTTCTGAACAGCCAGAAACTAAGAATTTGAAGAGTTTAGGAAGCCACTAAAAGAACCCCAAAGCTTTGTTGAAGGGAGTAGATTACCTATGTCCTTTTCTTGAAAACAAAGCTAAGACATGGTCCTCAAGGAATTTGGTATCGTCAGTTCTTAAGCCCATAATGGCTTTGCTTATGGCAGAATCACAATTTTTTAAATCCTCTCTCAGCAAGTGTAAAGAGTATTTTGTGATGAATACCTCTTGGGTTGTAAGCTGGATTTATCTCGTGTGTTGTTTCTGTATCTGAGCTGAGTGCAATCCATCAGAATGATGATTTTATTCATTTGGGGGGAGCAGGAAGAAGGATGCAACCAAAATTGAGTTTTCTAGCTACGAGCAGCAAAGCAGACCCAGTAAAGTGAGCCATGTGTGCTACTGCTAACAAATGTAATGATACACCAAAAACAAACACAGTGACTCAGCAAGTATGCATAGGAAGAATTCAAAAATTCAGAAGCTGAATGTTGAGGTACCAAATGACAGTGGATGCAATGGGAATTCATTGGGAGGGCAGTTTCTCTGGCCTTCCTTCCCCTATGAATGGGATCCAAAATTTCCAGCAAGGCTAAGCAGAAAGGCCAATACCTTAAAATACATAAACCAGCACCTAAAGCTGAACTTTGTTCTGTGAGAAGAGTGAATGATCTCTGCAAACGTAATGATATGAGTAGTTAGGAGCAGTTCTGGCATGTCAGAAGGATGAAATAATGTCTGAAGAACATACTGCTTTAAGACTGAAGTAGTAAAGTGCCAGTTAAAATTTAAAATATAAATTCTTCTTCATGGTCTGGCTTTTTTAGTGGTGTGATGTGGCAGCTTTTGGTCAAAGCTGAAGGTCACCAGAACACAAACCCTTCGTTGTTTTGTGCCGTATAAAGCACAGTACAACAGAAAGTAAAGCTATCAAAACACAAATGGTCAGCAGGATGCAGTAAAGCATAAATATCTATACAATATTAGGTTCTTTAAAAAGAAAAGCAAAGTGAAATCTCATTTCTGTTTCATTGTGACAGCAAAAGGGAATAGCTGCTTTCCAAGATACAATTTAATGACTGGTGTGTCCCTTGGATTGGGCACATGACGCAGGAGAAAGGTGTGGATGTTTGAGTCAGGTTAAGCATCCTTCTAGCTTGTTACTATTGCCTGGGCTTGGTGTTTCATTATCTGAGTATAGGGCAATTGTATTTCTCCAGATACACCCTCTCAGCTTCTGGCTGGCTGCTTCACAGGTACATTCTGGCAGCAGTCACAGTTTTGTGTTTAGTAGCTTTTGGTGGGAGTTTTTAAATCTATAGAAATTCTCTAATTGTTCTTGAAAGATAAGTAATCTTCTGTCATAAAGAGAACAGTTAAACTGTATGCTGTGTGGGAAAACCACCTCTTTCTGTTGTTTTTCAAAGTGCTAGCTGATAATTCTTGTATTATGAGAAGTGATGCAGGATTACTGTCTATTCAGTTTGTCAATGCTGCTTGTAAATTTTAGTAGACTTTTTATCAAATTCCTTCCCAGCTGAATCTTCCTAGTCTGTTCAAATGCTTTGCATATAAAAAACATTTTACAGCTCTTAGTATCCTTATCATTCCTGATCCCTTTCCAGCTCTAGAGATGAAGAAAAATCATACCATGATATAATGAGCTTTTCTTCTCCCCCTTTTTTTTTTCTCATCAGCTTCTGAAACTCTATCTGCTACTGAGTACTAAATCACTGTCTGCATAGAATTGATGTGCACAATTTCATTATAGTTTTCCTATCTCTCTAAGATGCAGTAGCCTGCCCAGTGCTAAGGGAAAGGGATTTCCTCCCTGCATTACTTTGCATTTACCAGCATGAATTTTGTTTACCATTTTAACCCCCAGTTCCTCAGTGAGTGATGGATTCTGCTAGGATGATTTCTGGATGAAGGCAAGGAAGTATTCTCCAAGCTGTGGATTCTTTGAGGAGGGAGTCAGCTCAGTGTAAAGGAAAGTGTGTCCTGGGACTTGTCGTAGTTTTGAGGAATTGGAACTCCTAAATTCTCGGAAATAAATTTGGTCAAGAAATTCTGTTAAGCCTTTGCAGTTCTTTGCTTTCTGGCTCAGAGTCTTTGAGGGACCGAATGAGCAAAGCTTGGCAGAGTAACAGTGAGAATGTGGAAGCTCTGCTTTACTTATTTTCAGCATCAAGGACAGCAGTGGGACAGGAAAAGAGACCTGGAACTAAAAAAAAAAAAAGGGATAGAAGTTGGTTTTCACTGGAAATCCCTTAACTTAAAAGCAGCATCCTGATGGCAGGATGACAGCTGTGGTACATGATCCACTGGCAGAGGCATTGGACAGGTACCCTCCATGCATTCTGATCATCAGGGTTCTGTAGATGTTTGGCTTTTCTCTTTTTAGGTGGAAGCTCTAAAAGCTCTTTTCCACTGTGGCATTGTGCTGTGTTTCTTGCACAGATTTAAAGTTTCTGGTACAGAAATGGCTCTTGGATTTTGCTCCCTGTCCAGTGTTTTGGTCAGCAGTAGGAACTGGGCTCCTTGGTGATGAAGAAAGGGACCTTCAACATGATCAGATTCCCATGTTTATAGACTGCTTTAAAACTATGTGTTCTCAGGGATGCAGTAGTTGGGTTCCTCATATAAAGGATTATTAAGATGTGTCTCCTCACCAAACAAGAAGAAAAACCTTTGAGGCTGTCAAATCTTCCTTCCCCTATGAACCATAAGTTTTGTCCCTGTGGAAACAAGCCATGTTTCCAGTGAGCCACCAGACGCTGAGAGATTTTCCCTAGTGTCCTTACCTTGGCTAGAGGATGGGTAATCAGTACTTCTTTGGGGAAGCAAGTTTCAGTTACTGGAGTTGCAAAAGAATTTGGTTTGTTGTGAAGTCATAGACTATGCTTAGCCAAAGTATTTATGAGACTGCTATCTTGATAGTCCTCATCTGAGTTTATCTCGAGGAAACAGAACAATCACTGAACATTATAAACAACAAACAAGAGCAACTCAGATCAGATATTGAAGGAAATTTGGTTGGTTTTGCAGTAGCCCTTTATTGTAGCATCTTTGTGGTCACCTGAACAGTTTGAGGTGCCTCCATTTGCAAATGTGGTATTAATGTTGGTTTAATTTTTAAGGGATTTACCTTCTTTCTTTGATTTACTCTGTGATTTCTAGTTCTTTCTAGAGCTGTTTAGACTCATGTTTAGTCGTGCTATTTCTTTTAGGTTAAGACATAAGCTTTACTAGCATTAACCTTTTATATCATCAAAATACCTATGTTTTTCCTTTATTTGCCTTCTTTGCTGGGAAAGTAATCTACAGAATACAATTCCTTAATGGGTACCATAAAGGTATTCTGAGTTTCCAACAGTTTTATACATAACATTGGCTGCCTTAAGATACAGTGAATACTCGGAGTAATTTCTCTCTCCCGGTTCTTCCCCCTCATTTTCTTTTTTACATATTTGACTAGTTCATTTCAGTCAGTATCTAAGTTCTACTTCCTTTTATGCAGAACTTAGGGGCATTCATTCTCTTCTTGTACAGGTTATTCCAACAGCTATATGACAAGAAAACCTCTGCTCTGTGTCTTATGGCACAGACTGCTGAGCGCTTGAGTTTTTGAGATCTGTTCTGTTATCATGTTAATATTGTCCTTGGACCCTGGGTTAGCAATTTGATATATGCAGGGATAGCCTTGTTAGTGAGCAACCAGTTAATTCAGTGATGGGTAATTCCTCCTCCATTATGTGCTACACCTTTCTCAGTTCATTTACTGAAGCATTTTATTCTGTAGTCTGCCATGGCAAAAGCAAAGTGCTCTTGAACCTCAGTTTAACTTATTTCTGTGAAGTGCTTTTTCTTTAAATTTGGAGGTCATGATTTGGCTAACTGTGATGACTTGGGTATGCCAAACACAAATGTAGTAAGCAGCCTGTTTAATTTCAGGTTGATAGTCTTGCTTATCTTCTCCTAAATCCTTATGCGTAACTCTGAAGTAGAATGCTTTTGAATTAATTCTCCTACTGACATGGTTCTCAGCGATGTTATGCAAGCTCTGGTTCTTATGTGTTCTTATTAAGTAAAGTAATCCTCTTGTAGTCCCTGCATCTGTCCTTCACGTGGCAGGAAGTTATTGTGCTCTTGATTTGCCACAGGTCCATGGGCAACTGTCAGCCTCAGATGTCTTTTGCTTGTTACAGTCTGGGTTCTTTGCAGTGTGCATAGCTGCTCTCCACTGTGTAGAGTTGGTTTTCTTCACTTGGCACATCCTCGTTTCCTCAAGTTCAAGGCTGCATCTTCCACTGATCTTCCTGTGTTTCCCTGGTCCCTTGTCAGTGCAGTATTTCTTATTTATCTCTAATGATGAGGCCAACCCATAGCTGGCCCTCTCTGTCACATTTGACTAAAAGACGATCAACTGCTGCCAGAAATAAGGTTTCCTAAAGCTGTCTCACCCTTGCTGATGCCCAGTGCTAGTAGATAAGATGTGACTCTTTGGACTTGATGTAGTCATGCACAATGGAGTTCTCTCCACCCATCAGAGTCAGCAGCACCTTATTTGTCTTCCAAATAGAGATATTCATATTGATTTGCATATGCAAAGCCCCTCTCCACTGGATTGAGAATAGATACAGATCTGGGTGCTGCAGGAGTTTCTAAAGATAGGTGAGAGGTGTCCTAGGAATGTCTGAGTATCAGCCTGGGGAGTTCTGCTTAGGGACCCTTAATTCACCCCCTCTTCTACCAGAGGCATTGAGTGAACAGCAGATTCCTTGCTCTGGTGTAATTTTGGTGTGTTTTGGTTAGCTTTGTTTCTCTTCCCAGAATACCATTCTGTGCTTGATTTTGGAAGGGGCACAGCAGTCTGTCCCCCAGAGCTGGGCCCTTCACAGGGCTGTGTCTAGAGATGGGAGACAAGAGCACTCACATGTGATCAATCTGTCAGCATGGGCCAGCAGGCAGCTCCTGCTTTAGGTAATGTGAGCTTATCAAGAAGTCTTGTTTCCACCATCCCTCTCTCATTAGTGTCAATTATTGGATAAATACTCAGCCCATCCTTTTGATGAAGCTGGTCTTGGACAAGGAAAGAAAATGAGACAACAGCTCTAGTGCCCAGAAAACTCGAGCTTGTATATTCACTGCTGCCTAGTGATAGCAAGGCTGCCATTTTGAATAAGGCCCTTCACAGGTATGTGCAGCATTGTTTAACTAGTAATTGATTAAATATGTTAATAGTTTGTTTCATCAAGTTTCTTAAAATCTGTAACTTGTTGCCATCGATTGATCATGGTTGTTTAACCTTGGATTGTCTGGAGATGAGAGACTGGGAGAGGGGATGTATTGGTAAAAATCACACAAAGGTGCCTGTTGTGTGGTACCAATTGAACAGATGTGGGCTAAACCAAAGCAGACCTGAGTTGTTTGGATCTGAGACTCAGGGCAGTGAAACCGACATTGTTCCAAGTGATCCAGGAATTCTTCCCAAGCCATTTATAAATCAACTTTTCTCAATTGTGAAGTACTACATGATGATTAGTATGGAAATAAAAAATACCACTCTTCCTCCTGTTTTCAGTTATGTTCTTCCTTAGCTACGTTTAGTCTTCAAGTAATTGGAACAGGTTTTGAATTTTCATTCTGTGTGACTGGTTTTAATTTCAAAGTGCATTTGAGATAGAAGACTCAACTGTGACAGTGTACAAAAACACCTGCCCCATACCTGGTAGTCCAGTTACCAGTAGTCAGTGCTAATGTTTTTTAGCTAAGTACATTTTCCTAAGCATGTGAAAGAAATGCTCTTTTATTACTCAAAGGCAGATACTTGTTCAATTGTACTCCAGCCTGTGTTTTGCATAAATTTGCTTCCTGTGTGCCTCATCCTTTTCATTCCTGTACCCTTGTTGTTGCTAAGCGGTTTTCTCAGTTGTTGATCCATCTTCCCACTCCTCATTTTTATTAATATCCTGTCTTTTATTAGAGTCTTGCTTCCATTTATATAGTATGCCATGATTCAGCAGAGTTAATAGGTGATTTTTACTGAAAGGCACTAATAGGGCTTTTGGAATAGCTTTTAAAACATATTGTAGTAGGCTTGAAAATGAGATTTGTCACATTTAATGCCTTGAGACTATGTAGCTTAATCCAGGCAAATTGAAGAAAATCCAGCTATTAAGTGGAGAATTTATATGATATTTAAAGTTATCACTGAACACGAAGTGGGTATTGTGGTACTGAAAATCTTTGCTTTCCTGATTGTTCAGGGTTCAGGACTGCACAAGGTTGAGACTCATCTTTTTTTCTAAACCTGCTCCTACTTCAAATACACAAAAAAGCCAGAAAATAGCTGAGCTTAGTCTGTTCTTATGAGATTCTCTAAAAAAAAAAAAATTAAAAAATCCTGTTATAGCTCATGTATCTCATATATATGCCACATATATCTATTATATATGTGCCATTAATAATAATGTTTCATATTTATCACATATATTGTATGTGTATCACATATTGTATTTGCCATGAATAATTATAGAATATATGGTTTTTGTAATTATATTGTCATGTCCAAGATTTCATGTATCATGTGTCATATATCACATGACACATATCGTATAATGACACATGTATCAAATCCTATGTACCATGTCACATTTATCACGTGTATCACCTCCTTTTCATGCATTTTTGCACAAACAACTGAAGACAGTTGAAGCAGAAAAGTCTAAAATGCCATTTCCATTTTAGTGTGAAGTACAGTGGAGGAAGAAACTTCCAGAGGCAAGTTTTCTGTAATTCAGTTAAACCCAGGAATGTTTCAATATCTTTGGAATCAGTTTCTGTTCCCAGGTGTTGCTGGGAACAGAAACATGTTACTTCCATGAAGTTTCCTACCTTTGTCCAATACAAAATCCTTCTGGGTTGACCAAAAGTACTAACACAGTGATAACTTTGCAAAATCCAAAGGGTGAAAGTCAAGCTGCTGTACACAGGGAGTCTTTTTCTTAAGGCACTTTGACTTTACCTGTCAAGTTTTTAAAACCCTTCAGGAATAATTTTAAGGAAAAAAAAAATTCAAGAATATTTCTTGTTGCTTAAGATGAATGTCTGAAAATACATTATCTGGAAATGCTACCGAAATATTTCAAATAACAAGGGAAGTCACTTTCACATTGCTTATTCTCCAGAAGTAAAACTTGTGCTTGAGCACAAGTCATACTGCTTTGTAATTATTGATAGAGTAGTTTTTGTCTTGAAAAAGCTTCTCCTTAGGAGAGTGAGAGATCAAGAAGGTCCAAGTTCATTAAGAGAAGAAGGATCTTTGATTTTTTCATTCTGGCTCTTACTCTGCAAAGAGGGGATTGTATTGGTGCTCGAGGATTGCAATTCTGTGCCAGAGTTGTGCTTGTACAGGGGAGGAGGGTGTGCCTGCACTGGCTTGTCAGCACTGTGGTGGTTACTAGATAAATCTGTTACGCTGATTAGCACTCTACAGACCCAAATTATTGGTTGCTTTTGGAGTGCTGAGCAACCGGGTAGAATTTTTAGCCAGTGCAGAGCTGAATAATAAAGTACCAGTCAAGGATGTTGGGTGCTGTCTGCAAACTGGGCTTAAATATATGGAAATTACCTGTATGCACACGTTCAAATGGAATCATATTTGTGAAGTAAATAATAATGTTTCCATCAGTAGTTATTTTTTGTTGTAAAACTGCTGATTTTCCTGATGAAAAGCAACTCTCTAATTATTGGATTACCTTTTCCCAGTAAGAAGGTTCTGAAGGATTTAAATACTCATTTTTTGAGTAATATTATGGATAACTTTTGTGTGAATTAAGCTTCTCATAGCACTGAGTCAGTGGGAGAATAAGCATATTTATCTTCATACGAATGAGCAATCTGAGCCATATGTTTGCATGGTAGAACAATATGAATTATACAGACTGTACAAAGGGTTTTTATTTTCAATAACAAATTTTATTAAAAGCAAAGAAGCTTTAGTCTGGTTTTTAGTGGTAAAAATAGGTGACATTAATATATATATGGTGCAATATAAATACTTAATGCTCGTGATTATTTCTTCCCCTTAGGGCACAACAAACCTCTCCAGAATGTTTTTCATGCTCCAAATACAAAAGCAAGCTGAAATACAATGCAGCTGCTTTCCAGACTGGAGAAAAGCTGGATAATCTAGACACTTTTCCCTGGTTGTGAGACTAAAATGGAAGTTTCTACTGAAGTGTTCCTGGTGGCTCTGGTATTTGCTCCATGTGAATAGCCTCAGATCCACTGATGTACTCCTATTTGGAGGAGGGCTGAATTTAGTTGGCTCTTGTTCCCTTCCACCTCTAAGACAAAAAAATAAGCAGGTTTTACTCTGGCACCACTTTGGAGCACTGATGTGCTCTGAAACCTCTCCTTCTGTGGGATATGTCCCTTTCTAATAGCAATATTTGCTTTCAAAAACCATGCTGATCACTCTCTTCCTACGGAAAGTTTGAAGATGTCTGTGGGTGGTCAGACCCCGTACGACTGCCCTGAATTTTTAAAATTACTGTTTTGGTTGCAGATGCTTTGTTTGTCCTTCACACGGACATTCCCTTGAACTGACTTGAGAGGGTTCGATTGAAACTGCTTGTTTCTAGTTCATTGGGCTGATATCCCCACAGGTCTCTTCTTAAGTGCATCTCTTTGTCTTGTATTTCAGGCGTTTAGCAGCCAGTCAGAGTCCTTCAAAAGTCAATGTATTCCTGTCAAATGGCGAAGTGTGGTCAGTTTTACCTGTCTAGCTGCCAGGCACCCATCAAAGGCTCTCTATCACTGCCTCTCTTGGCTGGAGAGAAAAGATTCTGGAGTTCAGATAGGGGCAGGGAGAGATCCCTCCCCCGTCACTGTCACGGGAAAAACAGACTCGACTTGGGGAAATGGATTGAATCCCTGAACAAAGAACAGGATAATGAGAAGTAAAACCAATCTTGTAAACAGGAGCACCCTACCACTCCCTCCTTCCCGGGATTCATCCCGATTCCCTCCCTCCTCCCCTCCCAGCACAACAGGGAGGTGGGAATTGGGGTTAAGGGCGCTTCAACTCACCCCACTCTTCTCTGCACCCAGTTACAGCTGTGCAAGAACTTTTTTTTTTTTTTGTTCATAAATCCATTATCTCCAAGGCATTGCCACCATCTCTGATGGGCTCAACCTTGACCAGTGGCAGATCTGTCCTGGAACCTGGGCTGACATTGGCTCTGCTGGACATGGGAGAGGTTTCTGGGAGCTTCTCACAGAAGCCACCCCTGTAGCCCCCCACTGCCAGAACTTTGCCAGCAAACTCAGTGTCTGTATGGTGGCTGTTCCCCAAGCTGCTCTATCACTCCTCAGCTGGACAGGGTAGAGAAAATGTGATGGAAAACAAGGAGGATGAGGTAAAGCAAAAGCCAAGATTTGATGTGCGCAAGCAAAGGAAAAAGCCCAAAGATTTTGCTCTCCTCATCAGCAAGCACCATCCAAGGGAAGGAAGGCTCCAGTGTTGCTGTGGAAGGCAAACATGGCAAATAATCAGTGCTCCCCCTTCCTCCTCCTTGTCTTAGGTTTTGTATGAATCAGTGTCACATGGTCTGGAATATCCCTTTGGACAGTTTGGGTCACTGGCCTGTCTGTGTCCCCTGGTGGCACCTTGCCCACCCCCAGCCCACTGCTGGGGGAATGTTGGATGCTGTGCCAGCCCTGCCCAGCAGCACCAATCAAGTCACCTTTAATTGTCTTCATTCCAAGCCAGTTTTCCTTTCTGCTTGCTTTAAGAAGCAATGCCTTCTGGATTTCTTGATGGCTTGCTTCATCTGTTTGAAGATTCCAGGTGTTTTCATGTTAGAGGAACAAACGAGCTCCCTCTTTCATTCGCAGCATGGATTCTTAGCACACTGTGATGTTTCAGCTCTGGTTGCCACCTCTTGACTTCCCTGAGGAAGGTTACCACTTCTCCACGTAAGTCTTGCTTTCCTCTCTGAGCATATTTTCCAGCCCTCTTCATTTGAAGAGCCCCTTTTTGACAAGGAGAGAGTTTGGAAGGCAGGCACAGCGCAGATGCCAAGCCTGGTTATGAACTTTGCTGATAGGGGTGAGGTGGAATTTGATGCCCACAATGTTGCAGTTTCAAGCTAAAGGCCTGATTAACTGAGAAGTGTTTCCCTAAGTGTGATTTTTCTTGATTTCTTTTTTAATCAGTGCCCTGCTTCAAGGTGAGTTTATATTTCTCAGACTGAGAGACTTTTCTGTAATTTATAATGGCCTTCCCAATTACTGTTAATTACCTTGTAACACAAAGAAGATGATTAATTTCTTGACTTGCTTTGGAAATCCATTGTTCAAAATGGCCTTAGAAGCTGCCAGGCTTAAAGTTACAAGAATGATGAAATTGCAGGTTTGCCCTTTGGTTTGGCATTTTCAGTACACAATTGAGGTAAAGACAGCAGCTGAGGGGAAAAAGTATGACAGAGAAGCATCATGTGAGATTTCTTATCTAGAAATACATTAAGTTAAGAACAAGGCTTCCTTTTAATTGAATTTCTTACTTACTGGATGGTGTTTTTAGTTTATAAGATTTCTGACCTAGTGTGATGTACCTTCTCAAACAAAACATTATTTTTAACCTATGTCTTAATATCAGTCTAGTGTAAAGTATTTCCTTGCTTCTTCAAAATAATTGGTGTTTCAATATTTCATTTTCTAAGTGCTTCTTTGAAATAAAGAGTATGATCCAAGCTTACTTTCCTTATCAAAGACTATTGAATTTCTCCCGTATTTCTCACAGGACAAGTGATACAAGACTTGTCCCAAAGAGGATATTAAGAAATTAAACATTTTTGGGAAGTGGGATACAAAAGTAGTGATACAGCAAGGGCAAATCAGCGCTTTTGTAAAGGAAGAATAAGAGAATGTTAATCTGGTCCAGTAGCATTTACTCTTTATTTACAGCTGATCAATAGAAGCCATTGAAGTAAATGATATCCATGCTGATAAGAGCTCTGGAGAAAACAGATATTTATAGAAACAATGAAATAATTTATTGTTATGATAATTACATGAAGATTTTTCAGGTATTAGTTTTTCTCCTTCAAAACATTTTTAGCCTCATTAGAGGAATATAGAAAAAATTTAGCTCTAAGACAAACTTCTCCTCATGCCCACATACCTGGAAGTCAGTTCTGCAGGAGAAACACTGGGCTGGTATGGTTTTCTAACTTACTGAACTAGAGTACAGCCATCTGATAGTACTACCAGTCAGCAGAAAACTAAGCTGATAAACTGAACTTCTAGCAGTTGTAAGCTGTAATTCTGCCAGCCAAAAAGCCCTGTTGCAGTTCCAGTGATTAGTCTAATGCTTTGAGTCCTGTGCTCGTGGAATAAGATGTTATTCTGGCCTTTAAAAACTATGTAAGCCATTTTTTTGGGCAGATGACTTCCTTTAATTGGTAAGTTTACAATGCTTTTTCCTAGGCTTTCAATATTGTGGCCAGGACACTTAAATTTCTGCATTGTGTTAGTGCAGAATGGATAAGATGCTAAATAAAAATGAGTTATGTCTTTGCATGAAAGATGTTGGACTGGTTAAGCCTTCTTAGGAGGGCTAGGTTTATTTGCTACATTTTGCTGTAACTACAAATCTAGATTATGTTCCTAAAGTAGAATCTCCTGACAATGTATTAAAAGTTTGTTTGACTTGAAGTTACACTTAGGATCTACAGTAGCTCCAACGACTGAGGCACTGACTCTTCAGGAGCCCTTGGAAGAGCCTCCTTTGCCAGTTTATGGTTCCTGAAAAGGACAGTAATCCTAGATGGTGATTACATGATAGAAATTACACCAGACCATGCTGCAATCTGTGCCTACCCTTCTAACTGATGTTGAAGTCCAGATATTAAAACTTGAGGATTCATGGGTAAGTGGTTTACCCAATATAAGGATTTGTTTGAAGAGAAGAAAAAAGATAAAATAGGACAACAAGGGGAAAAGAGAGCGACATATGACCTTTGCTGAAATGCCACAAACCAGGGTAATATGTTTATTAGTGTAGAAGACAGTTGATTACCAAGGAAGCTGAGGAATGGACTGCTGATTTGGATTTTTAGTAAAATAATTATTCAGAATAAAATTCAAGAATGGAAAGCGTGTTTTCAGATCTGATCATTTCTATTCACACCATTTTTGCTGGAGGGACTAAATAATGATTTAAGCAGCTGAAAGAAGTAGAAGATGGGAAGGAATAGAACCAGGTTATCTGGCTATCATTCCCTTACTTGGGCAGCTGTTTCCCATTATGCTGTCAGTCAGTTCCTGTCTCATTTATAGTAAGATAGAAATTAAATATTCCTATAATTTGCCCCTTCAATTAATAGCGGTCTTTCCCCCAGAGTTGGTCAGAGATGTCTCTGTGGGTTGCCATTCCAAATAAAATAAGAAAGGCAGATTTCAATCCTTCTTTTTCTATATCAGGCCTCTCTATGTGGGGAATTCTGGTTTGTTACCTGTAACTGAAATGAGTTAATTTTAAGTATAAAAAGCCTCTCTGCTCTTCACAGACTCCATTAGATTCTGTTCAGTTACATTGAAGGTTTAAGGATTTCTCCATTC
This sequence comes from Certhia americana, assembly GCA_018697195.1. Lineage (NCBI taxonomy): Eukaryota > Metazoa > Chordata > Aves > Passeriformes > Certhiidae > Certhia > Certhia americana. The sequence goes on along the minus strand of CM031879.1, from coordinate 67,910,504 downwards.
AATATATTTTGGATGTAGTTTACTGTGCCAAGACACAAAATTTATTGTCTGGGCTATGTGACTTCATCCATACTGATAAGTATATTACAAAGTGGGCATCAAAGGGGCCTTATGGTGGGTGAAAAGAAAATGATTGCAGAATGAGCATCTGTGGCAGCTGCCAAAAGGATTCGATTTTTATTAGACAAGAGGCTAAAAGAAGTGTTTTTACAATAGGCATAACATTTTGGGAACAGACCTTGAAAATGCCTTGAGATACCAGGATTAAAATAACTACTCTGCTCATAAAATTTGCAAGAGCATATTGGGTCCTCCCTGTCTTGGATGCTGTAGTTCCAGCTTGAGTTTTTTGGGGGTTTTTTTAAATGTTTTATGGTCAGCTTTCTCTCTGTTGCCCATTTAAGGGAAATAGCTAAAACTATCTGTGTTATATGGTAATAAAATTGCTGCTTACCAAATGTAACTAATTTCATGTTGCTAAAATACCCCAAAGAATGGGTCATTAGGAGAATGTGAGAAACTGTTCCCTGTATGAATAAGGGCTTTTTTACATCGACTTTGATGAGGTAATGCATGTAATGTAATATTATTGCAGAGAGGAAAAGCAGCTCTGCTAAAATTTCCAGAAACAAAGCAACTAATTTTTAAAATAACTCTTGTTATTTAAAGCTCTGCATTCTTATTTTGCTTCTTTGACCTAATTTTGAACTGTTCCTCACTATCTAAATGTGGAAATTAAGTGTGATCCTTCAAAGATATCTAAGCTTGTTATCAGTACAGATGGGTTTTAAGTGATGTTGGTATCCCTGTATCCTTTCACTACAATCTTTCATTAAATTGAGGTGTGTATTTAATTATACAGAGGCATAATTAAATTTTCAGTTCTTTGGGTCAAAGACTTTGTAAGTGCATCTCAAAGGTGCAGAGGCTGGCATCTGGTTCCTATCAGAAAGTTGTAATCAACCTGTGACCACCACATCTGTTTTACTAGTCCAGAAGCCATCACTGCACCTTACAGTGACTCCAAAGTTGACCATTACTATATTGGGTGTACCAGAATTCCCAAGCCATGCTCTCTTCTGTAGATAAACTTCATGAAACTTCAAAACATCAAGTGAGTTTGTATTCTCATAGGTGAAGTTCTTTTTTCCTACCCTGATCATTTTCCACATGGCTTTTTTAAGCAGTGTTTCCTGTTTAAAGCATTAGGTCTACAAACATGATGTGCAGTCCTCAAATCTGTTGTATTCCTTCTTCATGACTGTAACTACTCTGAGCATCAGCATCTTTATGTAAACTAGAAATAGTGCCACCCCTCCACTTTCTTGTCTTCTTTTGTTTGTTTGTTTGTTTTTTTCTTGTTTGTTTGGACTCCAAAATATCTGTGAGAAGGAACAGACTGCAGTATTGATTGCTGGTGAATAGCTTTGCTGGGTTACATATGTGATGAATGCTCTACTTTTATCCTTACTTACCAAGTATTTGGACGTGAGCTGTTCTCCTGGTGGTGTTCTATACAGTGGTCTCTAAATAAAATGGGAAGTTCATGTTACTTTTCACTTTCAGAAGAACCATTTCAGAAAGTTCTGGCAAATTGTGTGTGTTGGTGTAGTTACATACCTGTTAATGGGAAGCGTTTTAGATGGAGGCCTCTTTCAGGGATGGGGCAGTTCAGAGCCAAAACGTGCTGTTGATTGTAGTAGCTGGAACACCCTGGATTATGCTCTGCGTGAGGGATGTAAACCTGCCCACTGAGCATATATAAATAAATACTAAACAACTGTGGCTTCAATCTGCAGCTGCTGCTTCTAGTACATTCTATTTTGCTCAGCTGCACTGTGCTCAGTGAGGAGAGGGGGGAGTTTGATGCTTGATATATGGGAGGCCAAGAATCAGAATTTCTGTGGAAATCTGTACAAGCACCTCTCTCACCCGCCTCTGTGCACAGCATAAAACCTGTAGACACTCCAAGCTAGGCATAAAATAAGCTGGTTTTAAATCTTGTTAAACAGAGGGTGTGAAACAAAGCTTGGGGCCGTGTGATGCCACCACCAGCAGCACAGCTTTGTTTTACCTGGTTTTTTAGTTCCAAAAATTGCACACTTAAAAAAAAGAAGGAAGATAAATTGTTAAAAGCCACTTTTCTGTTGCTCTGTGTGCTTTATCTCCTTCTGCTTGGCAACCTCCACACCTGCTGTTCTGACTACTAAAAATTGTCCTTTCTTTTGTCCTGCAGGTATTTCTGCTTAAGGAGAGAGGACAAAGGATTCACTAGCATTTTCCTTGGTTTCTCTGCCTAGTTACTTCCAAAATTAAGCTTTTGTTAACAATCTAGTATTCTTGGGGTTGAAAATTCAGGGGTTTTAATTAGGATAGATGTGAGATAGAACAGTTGCAGTAGTACAAGCCATGTACTGCCCTTAAAGACAGCTTTTTAATGTATTTATGTGTGCAGCAGTGGAAAATGGTATTTTCTCCTGCTGTGTGAGGCTGGTTGTTCAGTCAGAATGTGGCAAAAGAGCAGGTGAAAAGGAAGTTACTCCCACCTTCTACTGTGCATTTTTTTCCTTTCCAACAGTCCTTAGTAAAGGCTCCCACACAGTTTCCTTTTTCCTTAGCTGGAGTCTGCTTTAGGAACAACCTTCATTTGTGATGTTACTGAGGAACATTTCAGTGTGTGAAACATTTGTAGATGTTTTAAGAGGAGAGGCAAATTCTTTTGGAGTTGAACTTGCTAATGTTTGTGGGTTCCCTTTCATCTTGATTCTCTGATTTTTCAGTTTACTCCAGTGGGTATTTTTCATCATTTTCTTTAACAAGAAGGTGAGGAAGATTTGACCAAAATGTTTGCAGGAATTCAGAGTTATTTTCCTCTGAAGGGATTAGTTTCAGGTTTTAAAAATGAAGAAGTCCTGCCTTTTGCGCATTGAGGTGTTATCTTTAGGAACATTGGAATAATGCTGCCAATATACTTGTAGTGCAGATCCATCTATGTCAGATAAGGTACACTTTGTGTTGGCATGGTCAAATGATCCTCATGAGGGAAAAAATAAACGTTGTTTCCTTCTTTTTTTTTTTTTTTTTTTTATTTTTTTTGCATTTTGAAATGTTTGATTAGGGGGTAAAGGAATGGAGTAATAATTTGTATTCATAAGAGGAAACATCCTTTCTAAAGCTGATGGAAAGAGGAAAAAAGTATTTATGAGAATTCTCATTTCCTTTGCATTTGATATGATCAAATTAATGCTCTTCTGAGTTGACTTCAGTTTCTGTTTAACTTGCTCCCCAGATTTCTTTCACTTTTGAACAAAATAACGTTTGAAAATGTCTACAGACCCAGAGTGACAGAAGGTTAGAAACCCATCTGATTAGATACAGATGTTGATAATTGATGTTGAAGAGTGTGAGAATGAAATAAAATTTAGATGTCACAGACTTTGCACTGAATGGTTTGTTTTTCAGAAAAGGCCATTTTGAAAGGAAAATGTTCCCAGAGAAACTATAGGTAGTTTTTGCCTTCTGTATATATATAGCTGACAGCATACTGGGGAAACAAAAAATGTCCTCACATTTTTCACTAGATAAACTGCTGATATATTACTTTTTTTTCACAAATGGATATTAACAGTACACTAGGTTTGCTGCCCTCTTTGCAGGTACGCATGTTTACAACTTTTGGAGCTATACTGTAAAGCAGAATGAGGGATTAGATCTGGGAGTTTTTCAAAACCTGGCTGCTATAAAACCTCTAATCATACCATCAGCATGCATTTTATTTCTTAGTAGCATCCTTAAAGTTACTTGGACAAACTGCTTGACAGAAACTAGTAGAAAACTGTATTATTAATTTAAGACTTGGTAATATTTTAAATTAAAGCACATTTGCTCTGGTTCCCTACTGAAAGTAACTTAAAAAACGTAAGCAGAAGTTTACCTAGAGAAGAGCCTTGCATTTCTTTAAAAACTGAAACTTGATTACAGTAGAGATTTGTAATCACTTAAAAAGGTATCCTATCCCTTTCTTGAACTCCCGTAGAATATTATCACACAATTGTGTATATTTCCTTATCGTTTCTTCCTCATGGAAGACCAAAACCATTCATAATTTCAGAGTGAAAAGTCACTTTTCTCAGATTGCTTTGTTTCGTACATAGTTTGATAGTCTCATCCTCGCAGGTTTATGAATTCATTAACAGAGCACTTGGTTGGGCTCCCACAGGTGGTAGATGTTGGGCTGCACAAAATCCCCTCAGCTGACTCAGTAAGCCAGATGTACATCTGAACTGAGTTATTTCACTAAAAATAAGAGTTCTGGGTGACTATAACAGGCCTTTATAAGCTGCCTGTGCTCAGACTGCTAAAGTACATGCAAATAAGAAAATACAATTTTAGTCTCAGGGGTTTCAGAGCATTAGGGAAGGTTGCAGCTCTTGGCTGCAGAATGTATCTTGCTTAATGACAAGTGAGAAAGTTGCTACTAACTTGCAACTGAAGTTAGTTATCAGTGCCAGTAAATCATCACAACTGCAGCTGTTATTTTTACAAAGCTCCACTGTCTCCACAAAGTAATTTAGGTATTTTTCCCCAAAATGAGGTCAGACATATACAGTGTAAGGCCAGTTGTAGGACAGTTAACAGTCTAAAATTTTCTGACCATTATCAGCAATAAATCTAGGAAATTGAACACTTATTCTGCCAAATGTAAGAATGTAATGAATCACTTATTTGCACTACAGTTACATTGTGGTATCTTTAGTATATTTACATTATTTATTACTTGCCTATTTTATGTTTATGTTTATTTATTTATTATTTTTTTTATCTTTACATTATTTAATAGCTTTACATTATTTTTAATATCTTTAGATGTGCTATGGAGGCAGTTTAGAATTTGGCTGTAAATAAAGTGTTTGTGCTCTCTTGTGGAACTTTCTCATCAGTTAAATTTTGTGATTATAAGGTCTGAATGCACCACTGACTCTCTAAAATTAATTCTCTTGTAATAAAGGCACCCTTTATTAGGGTGCTTAGGGTGGGAACTGCTAAAACCCATTTTCAACTTGGATGTGTATGATGTGTCTCCTGGGGTGTGGCCGTGGGACAGTTCCCAACGATCAGCTAAAGGAATTGGTGGAAAGGGGAAGGGGTAAAGGAGAGGAATGAGTGGTTTTGACAGCTGGCACTTGTGGCATGTGCAGGTTTCTTGGCCCTGTCCTGTTAATAACAACTTGAAGTTCTCAAGATAGCCTTCAGGCTGTACTTCAGAGCTTTATTTTTAGGAGTCATGCATATTGTGTCTTCATAGCTGTTTGGAGAACATTTGTGGGAATTCATAAATACGGGAGGGTGAAATAAAACAAGGCAGTTTATACTTTCAATTATAAAATTCATAAAATAATGGGGAAGAATTTTGTGGCCTAGGTAGTGTGATGCACATTTGCTCACCTTTAGCAGCACTAAAGCTCTGACTGCAAAGGCTTTATCTGGAGTTGGGTAAAGACTCACCCATGCTTAACTTCTAGCATGTGTGCAGTGAGATGTTGAGGTGAACCCCTTGGCTTTATCTGGTCGTTCTCAGGGTCAGTATTAAACGTATGAGAGACAGAATTCTTGTTGGGATTTGGATGTTTATACTTTCTTATCTACTTTACAGCCTCACTGACCGTGAGTGCTTCTACATGCTAAGTTAACAGAGCAAAAATGGAGTACAGAGTTATGACTTCAAGGTCTTTTTAAGCCTAAACTACCCAATTAGGAGATGCCAACTAATTTATTTTTATTTTTAACCCAATAGCTAATTACCCATGTTCTGGACTGTGGATTTTTTCACCCAATCACACAAAATCACCCAAACTTGTGAAGAAGACTATGGTCTAAAACCTCCATCTTGTTACATATATATTACTATATCCCAAAACCCCAAACTCTAAATTTTTCACTGTGTGAGGTAACACACTTCTATTCAACTACACACTCATAATCTCAGTGTTATCACACAGCTTTTGGCCTTTTCCATGGCCTCAGATCAAATGTAGTGTATCTTTGAGAATCAGTCCCTGTCATCACAGAAAGTCTGAAATTCTCTGTGTCCAGGGTTCCAACAAGATGTTTTCAGGGAAGAGGCACTGAGTACTGTTGCTGCTGCATCATAATCCAGAAGGTTTTCTACCAGCAGCTGCTTTTCAAAGGTTGTTTCAAGTAAGATAACTGTCAGTTGAAACCTGGTACCTGTTTTTCATAAACATTTTGTTGAGTTTGCTGCAGTGTGAAACTGCATGTTTTCTTAAGAATCAGGTTTTCTTTCATGCCAGTTATATTGCTTCCTTTGTAATAAGCCTGTAATTGTATTGCAGTGGCATTCATGAGTGCATACTGGATGCATTTTTAAGCCCTCTCTAATGTGAGAAGCAAACAGAGCTGGACCACAAGTTAGGTTTGGATCAGAGCCTTTTCTTTTCCATCTAATTTTAAACAGCTTTCTCAACCATTGCCATGCTCTGGTCATGTTACTCATCTCCTTACTGCTGCCACAGTGCACCAGCATTGCCTCTTGTGTAGCCGTGATGCATTTTTACCCATGTAGTTCTCTGTCTGTGTGTAGATGTGCCTCTCTTCATTTAATAGGGATTTATCTGTGTGTCCCTGGAGTAACTGAGAATTAGCAGAAGCTCTGTGGCTCTCAGTGCACTTTGGTAATGCTGTGTTTTTATTTCTCTTGGAAGAACTGGCGGCTATTGGGATGTTTATTAGGACTTTCAGGGCACTAAGAAAATGCAAACCACTGGAAATAAAATGACTCTGAAGTTTCTTGCACAACCTTGCTATAAGGAGAGAAGCAGATAAAAGAGGGGGCACAGAAGGTGTAACAAGGATGTTTGTTTAAGGAAAGATTTCAAGAGGTGTAAGCTGTTAGCCTAAGAAAAGGCTGAGTGAGGATATGATAGCGCTTTTTTATGTTTTAATTAAAAGACATATACAGATGCAAAGAGGTGTAACCAGTGTGTCTGTAGGTAAATCATTCTCCAGCTCTACTCCTGATAGAGGGGGATTAAAGCAAAGCAAAGGAGCTGCAAGCTGGGCATAGGGAAACTTTTATTGGGTGGAGAAACACTCTACGGAATGGCTTGAGAAGGTTAGAAAACCACTGGTGGTGGAAATCCTGTGAACTTCTGCTAAGAGTGGTTTAGATGTTTTTCATCCTGTGTCAGGAAAAAGGAATTTAATCATCTCCTGAATTGCCCTATTTTGTGTTCTAGGCAGAGAGAAAACTTGTGAGGCAGTGCTGATGTGTTTAATAAATTCTCTTGCTCTAGCTCCTTTTGTTCTCCCTACTAACCAAAAAATGCAGAATGTGCATTGTGTTTCAAACATCTCTTCTAAACGTAACTTTTCCTTTCCTTCAAAGTCAGGGGAAAATAATTCTTTCATCAGAATCTTCCCTCATGAAATGGTCGTTTCTCTTGGCATCTTTACTTTGCAGTGATTCACTGATTCCCTTCAAGAAAAGACAGCTAGATAAAACTATGAGGATAACCAAAGCAGTGTAGGTAGGAACAGAGTGAGAGCTAAAATGTCACAGAAAAGTAAAATCTGGCATAATGAGCTCAGGCATTTTTATGGTGCCCTTGATCATAACATTACAGCACCTTTCCTTTGAGTGTTGCTATCTTTGCATCGCGCATGGCTGCATCTTCTGTGAGGGAAAGCAACATTCTGGACAGAATTCTTATTCAGGAAAAGATAGCAAAAGTCATGAGTGAGGACCATTTCTTCCAGATTAAACATGTCATGGTTTAACTCCAGCCTGCAACTAAGTGCCATGCAGCTGCTGACATGACAGTAATAACAATAATAATAATTAAAAGTAGCGAGAGAGGGGAATAAAGACAAGACGTGGAAAAACAGTGAAAAAAAAGAGCCTCTAAAAATGTGATTCCTCAACCATTCTTTAGTCTGGGGTAGCTGCAGATTGCTAGCAGAAGGGAGGAGGTGGTGTGAGGGTAGGAATTTTAAAGGAGAAGGAAAAGGATGGGCATCATCCTTACCTCCACAGTGACCGCAAATAAGCTTAGAATGGTGCATTAAAAACAAAACCCGGTGCATTAGACAACTCTTCTAATTGCTGGTTCTCTGAACTAGAAGAAAAACATAATCACACAGCCTTCAGGCCCTCAAATTCTACTCAAAAAGCAAAAAAAAAAAAAAAGAGACTACAACTGAATCTTCCTTTCCTCTGTCTTTCAGATGTAACATCCTTTAGATGTATTTTTATTTTCAAATGCCATCAGTTTTCATTAATAACAGTAATAAATGATAATTTATTTATCTAGATCACTGCTAATTGCCAATTTTCTGCCCTCTCTATTCTGTGGCCTGACACCAGGAAATATGTGTATGATTTAGCTCTTCCCTTGTAGCATATCACCTGTTGTCCTGCACATCTCTTCCAGATGAGTGGATCTCTAATAGCTCAGAGGTGTCACTGTGGTACTGCATGAAATACAATAGCTTTAGCCAGACAGCAGCATGAAAAAAAACCTCAAAATAGACAAGGAGTGAACAGTTTTTTGTATTTCTGACCTCTGAAAAATGGTCTTATTCTCTGTAATGATCACTGAAGAGAAAACATTATTTTTATTGCTATAAAATTGGAGCATTACTGCCACAAATATATACCTAGATGTATGTATGTATGTATTCATTGACACAGATTCTGTCACTGCTGGCTCTTGATGTGCAGTTCTCACTGTCTAGTCCCCCACTCTGATCCTCACAGCTGACACTCAATAAAATACAAGCATTGCATTATTTGGATTAAAATTCCAATTTCATTGTTGCCCATTCTGTTGGATATAATTGAATAAATTTTTCCTCCCTGAAAAGCTTTTACATTTGTACCTACAGTGCTGTTTAAGAAATTAGCAGAGAAGTTGTACTTCTCTGTACTGTTCCTGTTACTAACAGGATTGTACTTTCCAAGACATGCACCTGATATCCAGACTGAGCTATTCTTCCACAAATGATAAGAAGCATTTTTTCATCATTCTCACTGCCTGCTCAAATTGCATGCTACTAAAGTGAGATATTTTACAGGCATCTCCTACATTAATAACTATCTTTAAGCTACTTTACTCAACAGCCCTGAGAGAAATAAATTAACTTTTTCATAAGCCCATAGTGATCATATTGATTAGATTTATCTCCTTAATTATTTATTAATTGGAATGCATATTAACCATGCCATTAATTTTGTCTGGATCAACATCACACTCACAAGTTTGTGATTACCTGGATTATCTCATTTACTTCTAAAAATGTCCTTACATTTCTTCAGGTCCTCTGAAAGTTGCCATTGTTTCCCAACAAACTGAAAATATATGTGATATATGTGCCCCTCTGCCAGCTCTGCTGAAATAACTAGGTACAAATTACACAGAATTGCAAATATCAAATTAAAAACCTTAGTATCAACTCATTCATGTCATCCTGAATTATTCTTGATAGGGAAACATTTAATAGTCTCAGCTATACCAAACATCTTTTGTTGTCCCAGATACACAACAGGAGTGCTTATTGATCTCTTTTTAATTAACTGTTAGGAAGGCCAAGATTTCACTTAGTAATGAATCACTACCAGAATTCCTGAAGCTTTGGTTTACTCAGGAAAATATCAAATTCTTTTTATTCCTATCAATATTGGCAATAGCTTGTTCCTTGTAGCTGTTTTGCATTATTAAATGCCTGCATTCTCAGCCTCTGGCTTATACTCATTATTATTTTAATCAATTCCAACTTAAAACTGCTTAGTTTAGTAATTAATTTGACCTTCAGAAAAAAAAGGAGGCAGTTTTTTCAAACAGCGTTCATGAGAAATATTCTTACTTAGCATTCTTAGTTTATTGCACTTTTATTTTCCTTTTACAGTGTTACAGTTTCAAATTGTTTTCCTCTGGAGGAACAGGCTTATTTTAAAGTGGTTTGGGTGTTAACCTTGCTTGCAGCAAACAGAGTAAACTGCTATGATTTCTTGTACTAAAGTTACACTGATTTTTAGGTTTGTGGTCTGTATGCTAAGATAGTTCTTGGTGAATCTGCTTGTGCCACACGCAGCATTTTGAGAAATAGTGAGAAATCTTTTGCCTCCCAACACTTTGTAGGTAGCACTGTGTCTCCTCTCCTGTGCCCACGTCTGTTACTCAGAATTCATACTCAGTTACTCATGGTGTGTAACTTTCACCCCCTCCCCTTTTTGTTTACTGTAGGTGCAATTGTTTGGGGATTTTAATTTGATTCAGTAGATTGTAGCAGACACCAGCTAGTAAACCACATAGTATTTATAGGACGCAGCATTTTTTTCATGAGCATTTGACAAAATGTGTTTCTTGAGGTGTCGGGAGCAGTGTAAATTTTACAGAAATTGCTATTTCCCTTTCTTTTTTCCCCAAGCTGCTCCACTGTAAACACCTTAGAACAATTTTAGCAGCACAACAATTTTATGTTGTATCCCTCTTGGGAATGTTTCTCCCCCAAAACCCGTCCCCCAGAAACTGTAACCTGGCCTGGGTTACCTGCCCCCTGGTCTCCTGAGGAGTTGGACTCACCACACCAGCTTGCTGCAGCACCTCCTGGGCCATTCTGTCTGTGGCCCAAGAGCACACAGTGTTCGTGTACAAAGGCAGAAATTACCTCTTTTGTTGTGCCCTGATGTCAGTGTGAGTCCAGGATGCTGGAAACCCCCAAGACACAGCATTAGTTGGATTTGTCAGTGGTGGCAGCGATGCCTTGAGAGGCTACCTGGAACAGAAGCTAGACAGTGCTAAAGGAATAAAGCAGGGATTTATTGAAAAGGCCTTCAAAGGATACACCTTGGGCAGTACAAGAGCCTGGCTGTGGCTCTGTCCAAGATGGATGGCATGTCATGGGTTTTCACACTTCTGTAAGTTTTGGTCCATTTACATGTTTGGGTTAATTGTCCAATTACAGCTTCAGGTCATAAGGTCCCATCAACCCAGACTGACCTTCTCGATTCACTGTTGTTTACACTTTTTGGGCCTGAAGCTGCAATGGTGTCCTTGGTTCTGGGGCAGGAAAACGATTGTTCTGTCTGACTAAACTGTGAGGAGAACTTGCTAACACTTTATATGAAGTTCAGAGTTGTATACTAATGCAGTACAGGGCCTGGAAGATATGAAAGCTAAAACTTAAGGCATCAGCAGGACTGGGTGCCACCAGCCCCTGCTCACCTTGGTGGTGACACATGGGACGTCTCTGCTGCAGCTGCTGTTGTTGAATAAGCATGAAGAGGAGTTTGGACTCACCCTGTCTGGGAAACACCAAGGAGAGCCTTTGTAGGAGGGCTGCCAGTCAGATCAAACCACATCACTTCTCACTCCCTGTCCTAGGAAAACAACAAATAATAATCTCATGAAAGGCTCTGATTCTAATGAAAAGGTATTTTTTGAAGTGTTTCCAGCCATCTCAGTTGCTTGACCCACTTTCTGAGCAACTGCACCTTCTAATGGGCTAAACCAGATTGACTTTTAAAGCAGCCAATTTATTTTTCTGTTGTTTATTCCTTTCTAGCCCTTACACATATAATACAATAGTCTGTTCTTGTGACAGTAAAACAAGCACAGTTCTGCTGGATGTAGATTACAGGGGACATATGAATATTCAGTAAAGCCTTTTTATGATTCATCTCTACTCTGGGTTAATGAAAAGTATGTAAACAGCTTTATATATCCATAGTGAAACGAGAAAGAAGTGAAGTAAAGTCTCCTTTCTATGACTGAAATTTCTAAGCCCAGAAAAAAAGTATGATGTTTTTTCTCCTACTGAGTGAAGCCATCTCATTTGACCAAAGCTTTGTGGGGAAGTGAAAGTTTGAACAATGAAAGGAGATGAAACAGGCACTTAACCACAATGTTGCATCTTGTCCAACAGGTAATTCTCTAATGGACCAATGAAAGCCAACGATGACAAGTTGTGGTCAGCAGTCCTTGAATGTGCTGATGGTTCTGCTCTCATTACTCTTGTCAGCAGGTAACTTTTATAATTTATATTTTAGTGATGGTTCCTACTAAATAAGACTAAATGATTGTTAATTGCATAATAAGTAATAGAATCATTGAATGGTTAGGGCTGGAAGGGACCTTCAGGATCATCTAGTTCCAATATAAATGAAGCCTCTTTGCATTTAAGAACTGGAAAGTGGAATTTGGAATTGAATTGAAAATTCACTTTAAAAACAAAGCAAACTGGAAAGTTGAAAGAGTAGCTTTATTACTTTGAATATGCTATTTTTTCAGCTCACCTAAAAGAAAATAATAATTTCTCTACCACCATTAAAGTATTGGTGTTCCTAATATCACAGACAGAACAGAGCCTGGCTTTCCTGGCCTTGCTGGCTGAGCCAAATAGCAGCAGCTGTGGTGTTTGACCACAGAGACACCTTTGACTCACCGGGCACTGCTGACAAGTCCAGACCTGTCGGAGCTCTCAGGATTCTTTTCCACAGAGCAGCTCAAAGGTGGTGGTGAAGGAAGAAGTCAACTTCTGATAGAGGGTTTAATCCAAGGCTTTTTTTCTGGCACACATACCTCTGAATGTTGCAAGTCCTCTAACAGAATCTATCAGAATTGTAGCTGAAATCTGTAACAGGCTACAATAGCTGCTGTGACTCTGGCGATAAATGTCATGTGAAATGAAACTCATGTGACTCTCTGAGGCCGTGTGGTCCCTGTCCTTTCACCTGGGGAAGGGGAGGCAGGAAGGGGGAGGAAGGCCACCCACCAGGTATGGGAGGGGGGGTTTCCAAGGACAAAGGACACCTGGAATGCCCAATGTCCTCTGAGGGGTGGAGGGCATCTTTTGAAATTGCCAACCACTTGCCATTCTGGAATTCCAGGGTTGATAGACATATCTGGGGAAATCTCTAGGGGAGGAAACAGGTTTTCCAGGTAAACTATGAAATTACACCACTACAATAAAGCTCACCCATTTTGCTAAATAACCATACACTGGAAGCAGAGCAAGTCAGGTTCCAGTTGTGTGTTTTTTGTGTGTATACCAGAGAATGTAAAGTGCTCAAGGATTGAACATGGAATCTGTGTTATTTCCCTGAATCTAAAGAATTCACTGAACCAGAGGTGTTTCTTCTGATGCTTGGCAGTTCTGCTCTAGATGTCTGCTATCAGCACACAGAAAGGGTTTGTGTGGAAATGTGCCAGTTGTTAGACTGAGAATTAGTTGAGTGCTCTGATTATTGGTTGTATTTTTTCATCAGAAGACATTTATAGCATTAGGGGTTTTTGTAATCATGAGTCAATATTTAAAATAAAATTTTAAAAGGTTCTCAGTCCAAAAAGGTTTGGTTTTACAGGTTTTCAGTTGAATATCTTTTATCCTCCATTCTTGAGATATTTTTTTAATACAAGAACACTTTTTTTTTTTCAAAAATCACTGTTCCTTATTCTCTTATAGTACATCACATCCTCAAGCACCAGAATTAAAACTTACCAGGCACCAGGTTCCTTGAAGTATCCTTGTGCTTCGATCAAAATTGTTACTATAGAGTCTGTTTCTTTAATACTCATAAAATATTAATATTAATATCCTCACCAGTCAGTTCAAGCATGTGGTTTGTTACCCACAGTCTCATTGCTTGCTTGCAGCATTCAAGTGGATTCTTGCTAATGATAGTTCATTATTTAGCTCTAACACAGCCCTTTTGCTAACAATGTTATAATATTATCAATTAGAGCACTCCTCTGCTCACATTAAATTGTTGTTTTCCTTTAGAGCCGTTCCCCTGAAATCCTAACGTATGGCACTGCATTCCTAATTATGGAACTGTCCTCCTCTGATGGACTGGGATCACAGGGGCTGGAGCTGCTTCTTTGTCTTCCTCTAGGCTAAAGAAATTTCAAAAATCTACCTCCCTGGTGTAGCAATGAACTCAGTTATCAAAAAAATCTTCAATGAATTCATCAAACAGGGATCAAACATGACAAAACTGTTCCAGCTGCTCCAGTCTCTTCTGTCGATTTTTAAGTTTTTATACCTTTTATAGTCTATATATAAGGACTTATAATCTTTATAGGGGACTTCTACTAGAGCTGTCCTTGCACTCCTCCAAGATGATACAAATACCTGTGTTGGAGTTGAGTGGGACACTGGTTGCACTGTATATGCAAACAGCTGTATTCAGCCACTGGTGTATTCCCTCAAACCCAGCTTTGGAATTTTTTTTTCTCTCTCACTTGTGAAGTGCAGTGTTTTTATTTGAAACCAATTACACACAGCTTTTACTTCTTACATAATTTATCTATTACCCTTGTTAACTTTTGGCTTTGTAAATGTGCTTCTTTTCATTTTATTGCTGTTTGGCTATTGGTGTTTTATTATCTGATGTCCTCTATTAGCATATACAGTCCAGGCTTAATTTGAAATCATCACAAGTCTTTCATGCTGGTCAAACTCTGCTCCCTCCTTGTGGAATTTTGCCGCTGTCATCTGTAGGAAGGGGTTTACACAACACATTTTACAGGAGGAAATTTATTGTTCAGCCAGACAATGTAATTTTTTTTCCCAAGACAGATCAGTTTCCATAAAGAAAAACTATTGGCTTTATGCAGTGAATGATGGGGGGGGATGAAAAAAAAAAAGGATGCTACTCTCACTGGAATGATATGAACCTCATTTTTAACCTGAGCTGAAATGAAAATCTAATGGCAAGGCTCCCTTTGAGTGCCCCAGATTTACAGACTTCCATCTGTAAGATCTTGCTTTACTTCCATGTCTTTAGTCTTTAGACAAGATTAACAATCGTAGTTATCAATTTTTGGGTTAGGAGTACTGAAACTTGTGGTATTTTATTTCAGTGCTACCAAGATCACAGTGACATTTTAGGAGTTGTGAACGCTTACTGGTTTTACTGGGCACTCATGGAAAGCATAATAAAGGGAGGAGCACCATGCAGTCATGCTGAAGGAACATGACTGGAAGGACATTTCTGACCACTAACTCTTATATTGGCTTTGCACATGTTGGTGCTGACTCATTTAAAGGATTGAGACACATTTAAAAAATCCGAGCTGACAGCAAGGCTTATATTAACAAGCAAAAATCATCAGATTATTTGCACATTACAGCATTTCTTCTTTGAAGTAGGAAATGAACATCCACACAGCAAGTTAACATGTGGTAAAATGCATACATATGAATATTTCTGTGATTCCGTATGGAAAGCTTCTAAACACCAGCCATTCAGAGAGTCTTGGGGCTTTAAAAATTCAGTATCTAAATTAAAAATGTACATTAGGCAGATCTCTAGCTGTGACCAGATAGAGAAGTAACGGTTTGAAGTTTGCTGGCTGTATAGTTTTTAAGGTAAAGTAAGTAGGTAATTCCTATGATGATGAAACATGATAGACTATTTTCTTGAAAGCAGTTGGAGCAGAGAGAGCAGCATCTGTATCAACTGATCAATAGCTGCTTTCAAAACTAGCATGAAAATTTGCACTTGCAGCTCCACTTCAGACACAGCTGCACCCTTGCAACAGACAAGGCCTTTACAGGTATACAATGCTTTTATCTGAAGTGTTTCTATAGAAATAAGGTCCTTTAAACCTGGGGATTTAAGCAGAGTTATTTTCAGGAAAAAAAACTACTTGGAAGAAAATAAATCCCACTTTGTTTACTGGCTTTCTGATCCACAGAGAAGCAAAGACAGCAGCTGAAATTGCACAGATGACAATACACTGAGAAAGTGTTTTCTCAGTGTGCTAGATCTGGCTTTGTTTTGGGCTGCTATTACAGCACTATTGTGGCTGGTGACAGGCTGGCACTGCTGACCCAGCCTGGCCAAGGTGGTTTCTTTACCATGGGGTAATAAATTCAGCAATAACATCGGGGTGGGATTTTATCCAAAAATTGCTCATGGACTGGCTGGACATCATTCTGCTGGTAGTGAGAATCACTTGTGCTTTGTTTTTTGTTGCTGATGGTGTTGTGGGGTTTTTTATTATTTATTGTACAGTGTTTATCTCAACCCATGAATTTTCTCTTTGCCCTCTTGATTCCCTGGCCCATCCCACTGGGAGAGGGAAGCAAGCAGGCAGCTGTGTGGTGTTCAGCTGCCCAGCAGGGGTACCCCACCACACACTGACTGCTGACTTCAGAGTGGGATTCAGTCACCACATCGTGCATTTATTTAATCACCAATGCATTTTGCTGTTTAAGGATTTGCTTAGGACTGTTTTATTGCAGACATCCCTCCTCCTAGGACCTGATATTATCTGAATTCCCCCTTCCTTCTGTAATCATGCTTTCCTCAGTTTTCATTCTGATAGAAGTTTGGGGATTGTTTTCTTTTTCAAACATGCGAAGGAGCCATGTAGGGATCAGGGGACGCGTCCACTTGTGCAGTTAAACAAAACACTTAGCAGTGATGAGCAGGCTTAACCACTGAGTAGTAGTGACATGACCAGAGGCTGTGGGCACAAGCTGCAACCCAGAAGTCTCCCTCCAAAGCTCAAGCAATGCTTTTTCACTGGGGGGAGTGGGACTGAGCACTCCACAGGTTGCTTGTGGAGGATGTGGAGTCTCCATCCTTGCAGATACTCAAAAGCCAACAGGGCAGGGCAACGGGTGGCCCTGCCCGAGCAGAGGATTTGCATGAGATGACCTCCAGGGGTCCCTTCCATCTGCAAAACTGAGGTTTTGTCACAATATAATGTATCCTGGCACACTTCTATTATTGCTGTGTTAATTAAGGAGGGGTGCAGCAAAGTACTTGTTCAAACAAACCCATTCCCATGCAATTGCATGCTGTGTGGATTTTGTGACAGAATTTGAACGTGCAGGTTTGTTACAAGAATTACAGAGGATGTTGAAAACCTAAGTCTAAAGATAAAGTTTCTTTACTCGTGATAGCATCCTCCCATTTGAAACACATGTTTTGGTTTTTTTTTCCCCAGGTAGGGCAAGGACAGGTAGGTAATTAGTTTTCTCAATATCTGTATTCCTTTAGAAATGGCTTTCTTCCAGCACTTTCTGTTCCCAACTGAATTAATCTACAAAAATGATTTCTTCTTTCTTGCAAGTAATGATGCCAGGTATGTGTGTGTGCATACATAAATATTTAGAGTGGGCTTTCTTGACTCAGACTGCAGTACAAGATTACCTTCTTGGCAGTTTAGTACTCTGGTTTTTGTTCTAGGCTCCCCCTCGCTACACACAGATAAAGCAATCTCCACTGTCAAAATCCTTACAATTTGTCTTGAAATTAATATATTTTATAAAATTACAAAAAGTGTTACAAATAGGCTTCTCTTTTTTTAAGCAAAGTAGAAAAAAATTAGGATTAGACATGCACAGATGGAATTGCAGATCAAGAGGAGCTCTTTGCAGAGGGATACTGTGCAGGTCAGCTAAATCCATGCAAGTCCTTATGTGTAACCTCTTTTAGAAGTAAACTGACAGAAGACTTATGCACCAAATTATAAGAGTTAATTCTGTCAGTCCAAAGTGAACATATAATTTATTCCTTGGTGTAATCTTACAAACTGTGCTGCCCACAGCATTGCTGAGCCTCAGTTCTCCAAAGGAAAAACATTTCACTAAGATGATTCAGACTCAACTTCCACATTTCACTTTTCCTTTGAGCTTAAGCACTTTGGGGTGTCTTTGGGGTACATGTACTGTTAAATGATGCTGTAAGGCCTACCACAACACAAACTGTAAATGTGGAACCAAACATTGACTCCTGAAGTCTTTCAGTAACCTGCATATGGTTGCTTCTGACTATTTTGGGAGGGATCTCTATCCTGCCCCACTGCACAATTGAAAAGCACAGGGAAACTAAAATGATAAAGGGGTATCTATGGACAGCTTCTCTTTTTTTCCCCCAGTAAAAGTGCTGGTGAAATCAGTGTGAGACATGACTGTAAAAAAAGAAATATGTTCTCAGAGCTGTAATAAACACTTTACACAAGAACTTGTTAAAGAAGAAATGTAAGAACTCTCAGGAACACCTGTATTTTATTCATTGTATTTGCAAATTTAGAGTTGTTCAGGTTTGTTACACTGTTTGTAATGACTGTTTTTGATAGAATATTTCTTATCAAAGACTTTCCTTTAGAGAAGAAGAAAAGACATCAGGAACAGTAAACTGAGTGCCATCAAACTTTTATTGCAGTTTCTACATAGACTTTTTGTTTTTATTAAGTCGTCCCAGGAGGATCAAACATGAACCTTGTTGTGTGTTATGGATACCCCTATATTTAGAACAGGAGTATAAAGACATTTCCCTAAGTACTTTTGTGCCTCTTAATGTGGAGGGCATTTCTTCCCTCCCCTTAAAACAGACAATGGTAATCAGAAACATAGAAGAAACAAAATTCAAAGTACAACAGAACTCTGAACATTATTACCTTTAAGTACTAAACGTTAAAATACTGCAAGTTCTGAACTTCTAATGTTTTTCAGAAATCAACCAACAACTGTTCAGCCTTGAAAAATGAGAGCTGCTAACGTGCAGATAACAGAAGTGACTGACAAAGCCAATGTTGTTTTTGTTTTCCAGTGTTGTCCGCGCATTTTCGGGTCTGCGAGCCATACACGGACTACAAAGGTCGCTACCACTTTGGTTTCCACTGCCCCCGTCTCTCTGACAATAAATCTTACATCTTTTGCTGTCACCATAACAACACAGTGTTTAAATATTGCTGCAATGAGACAGAATTTCAGACTGTTATGCAGATGAACTTAACAGGGAATGCAGATGGATATATGCATAAGTAAGTAAATGAGTTTTAAAGTACTCTTCACCAAACTGTGCCTGGTCTAATAGCAGAGTCTGAGGTGCACTTAATGATGGAAGCAATTAGAATAATTACATATACAGAAAACCGTTACTAAAAGGTTTTTTGTTGTTGCAGAGCTCCTAAAAGAAAGAATATTTCAACTTTGCTTTCTGTGCTTTGACGTGGGCTGTAAACATTGCAAGGAGAGTAAAAGTTGCATACAAATGTGACAAATAAAAAGTTATGTATAAAAGTTAGAAAAGTCTTTTCCCTTGACCCTAATTTGATCCAAACTATGTTTAAATGTGAATCAGTAAAAATAAACCCCAAAGCTGTTCATAGGTGAGAGAGGAAGTGAGCTGACATTTTCCGTATCAACCCAAATGCCCTATTTGGAACTCCTGATGTTTTTGAATCTTTATCTCTTGCAACAAATGACTAGTCTTGGAGAACAGAATGTATTTGCTTTTATATCAACATTGTGTGGTCTCCGTGCCTGCTACCTGGTATGCTTCCATGTTCTGCTAAGGGCTGTCCCCCAAAATAAATATCAGTAAGTTTTTTATTTATAAAGAAGTAGGAAGTATCAAGTAGATCTTTGTTACTGAATACCTATTTACAGGAAAAAAATCTTCCATTGTGTGGTCAGTTTCCTATTTAGTATTGACATTCTGGCCACATTAATCTGCTGTGATTTCCCTTGGTGTAATCCCCAAAATCAAATTCTGATCAATCTCCTTTCCTTGCCATTTTAATCTGGTATTCAGCCCCTCCAGGACAAAAAAGGGGCAGATTAAAGGCAGGTGTAATCACGGTGTATGGATTTCTGTTTACAACAGGATTTTGGTGTTTTCTGTGGTGCCAGTCGATTGGTGTGTTGTATTCATCCCTGTGGGAGCAGCTGCAAGGCTGTTAGGAGATGATGGTTCTGCAATACTGATGCTGGCTGTCTAGCTCACTGTGTGCAGCTGTGTTCAGCTCTTGAAGTCAGCAAAGCATTGTCTTTTTAACAACCCCTCCTCACACAGACCGGCCCAGAGGAATTTCAGTCCTGCGTAGACGTAGAACTTGCATTCTCTAAATTTACTGGTTGTTAAAGTGTCAATCACCAGACAAAAGCAAAGACAGACAAAAACAGACTCTATCCACATAAGATATCTTTCAATCAATGTGGATCTAAATCAATGTGTTACTTTATGTGTAGTTACATCCTTCAGGTGGAATTTCCTTCCCTTGGCTTTGTAGTGCATTTGGGAGCATGAGAAAAGATCACACAGAACACTGAGAAGGTACTGCAGTACCAAGCCCATTAAAGACCATCCACCTTCTCCACCTTTTTTGCAGCCCAGACAATCCAGAAACTTTCACCTGGGTCTCCCCAAATCTGGCAATATAAATAGTTCCACGTGGTAGAGTTTACAGCTCCAGTGCTCCCCCACAATGTGTACTCTATACATGCTAAAAATCTATGGTGTGCTGCCTCTTTGTGTACTGGGGTGGCCACGCTCCCTCAGTAGCCCTGGATATCAGAAGGGTCCTTACAGGATTCTCAGCACAGAAGGGCTCTGAAGGGTAGTCACAGACAGAGCCAGAAGCTGCTGCACACTTACAGGGGTAAAATGAGCCTCAAGAAAGGGCTTGTGAGGCTGTTGCCCCCACACCTTCCCAGGGCTTTGTCCTGCACACAGCAAATTTATTTCTTGCCCTGCTGTTCTGAAAACCCTGCACCAGCACTGCTGACCCTCCTGTCTCACAGAGGTGGGGATGTTACCATCAAAGGCAGTTCTCTCAAGCACAAAGCCAGCGCTTCAGGCTTCTCCCAGTGTCTAGGCAGGTACCCCGTGTAGTTGTGGTCAGAGCTCACTCGGGTAAGGCTCTTCTGCCCTTCCTTTCACCAGCAGCCTGGAATGCAGAGGGCAACCAGCCCCTTTCCAAGGCAGAGAAACAGGTCCAGGCTGATTGCAGAAGAGGCCCTGGGACACAGGGCATTTCTCTGCCTCCAGGGTTGTTTGCCTGCTCACATATGCATGCACCCCCAGAGAAATACATCCAGGGGTCTTCATCTCACAGGGCTCTTGTGTAAGCAAGCCGTTTGCAAAAACCAGGAGCTTGGTGTTCTGTGAAATGCAGCATTTATTTTGATAAAAATACTTAGAGCAAAAGGGATTACTATTTTCTAAGTCACCTTATTCAACTGTGATGGAAAAAGAGGTGTACTTGTGTAGGTTTTGTTGGCAAGATTTGTGATTGAGAACCACCTGCAGACTATCTTCCATCCAGGCCAGGATTTCCTAGGGACATCAGCTGCGTGTGAACTTTTGCAAAGGTTCATGACATCATACTGGATACAGTAAAAAGCCTCTGAAGGTGAGAGGGGCAGGAATGGAACTGGTATTGCCTTGTTCCTCAAACATAACTCCTGATAAATCTGTCAGGACCAGGAAAATGAAGAGATGCTGCTTCCTATGTAGAACTCCACCCATGGAGTGAGACAGGAGAGAGATGTCCTCACCCGGAGCTCACTGACATTGGTAGAAAACTTTGGGTATTTTTAGAAGGAGCAGAAAGAAGTGAACCCTATGTGCCTACGTTAAAAACACTGCAAAAAGCTTCTTACTTAATACTCTATTTCTCGTACATGATAATTTGAATTCCTGTGCATCCAAAATCCTGTTTACATTGACAAAGTCAGCTCTTAGTTTACATCTAATTTCACACACTACTGAAAAAAAATCTGTTGAAACCTATAGTACTGTGGCAGGGGAGAATAAGTTAAGATATGGGAATAGCAATGAACTGAAAAAAAATGGATTATAGTTTTAGGGAAGAGTGATTCAATATTATTATTTGGTTTATTTTTCCCCTTAGCCATTCTAGTGATCACCAAAACAAATTTCTCATTTTATAATACATTTGAGGGAAAAGTTAATGAAATGACTTGTGAGTTCTTTGATATGGCTCAGCTCAAAAGGTACATCTGTCTTCACCAGTCCTAAAGTGCAACTATAGCCACATTTATTTACATTTTCCCATTAATGTAACACAATATTTATATGCTTTTAGAAGAGCAAATTATGGGAGTATTATATCTTTGCAACCATGCAGATTAATCAGTCTATAATATTTTTGAATGCAAATAATTCATTTAGTATTAAATATAGAAATACAAATTATGTCTAACAGACAGGAAAAGCTCTGTAATCCAAAGTATTTTCCCTTAGAGCTGTCTAAGAAATTAGTTAGCTATTCTTAAAAATAGCATCCACTTGAATTTAGTTTGTCTGGTTTTCATAGTCAGGTTTTCTGTTGTGCCTATTTTGGTAGTTTTTCAGTGGTACTGCTATGATAGGGGTCCTTAATATGATACTGGAGCAATGTTCTGGCAGTCTGTAGTGTTTCCATATTTTTCCTTAGCTCTTAGTCCAGTCTGTCAGAGTGGAGTGGCTTTTGCACACCTTATTCCAACACTGGCACCCAAAGCAATGGGAGAACAGAATAGCACCATCTTTCTCCAGGTACTGAATGTCCCCTGCAGAAATGATATTTGCTTAAATGGCCCTCAGAGAGTCATCTTTAAAAAAAAAAAAAAAAATTAAAAAATCATCAATCCCACTACCAACTGTTGCAAAAATATGTAATTTGGCAGGGAAAATCTCTCAGGTACAAGCAGTAACAGATTCCTCAGGAAAACTCAGGACTGGAGAAAGGCCTGGAGATAATTATAAGAGAAAAATGGGGGTCAGGGGTGTGTGGAAATCTCATTTGAAGTGCAGATGCAAAAACTGCACTGATTTCCTCAGTACCAAGGATGCAACCTTGCATTTCCTAGGGGCAACCCTTATTGCTACTGCTCCAAGGAAGAGCCCCTTTTTTAAGTAGAACAGGGGAAGGAGCTATTTCTGTGACCATCTGCCTACATTTACTCTGCAGCTGTAGAATTCTGCCTGCAATTGTTTAGGTTTGCTGTTTTTCTAAAATCTGAATTCCCAAATGGGTTATTTTTTGTTCATGTGCTGCACATAAACCCCAAGAAAACCTACTGAAAAGATCTAGGCTAGTCCTAACCATATTGTAATCTGTCTCAAAAAGTGAAGGAATGAAATGGATGCAACTTGATACACCCTATAATGGAACAAGCCCTATAATTTGAATCTCAGAAAATCTGGAATCTGTTCACACTTTAGTTTTAGTAAAAAATTGAACTTCTACCCAAAAGAACAGGAAGACCAGATTGCAAGAATGAACTTTGACAATTAAATCGTTCAGGTCAGTGAAATGAGAGCAAGTCCTAGAAGTTTTTGGATTCCAAGATCTCTTCTGTGTTTCTGGCCTGACCGTTATTCTGTGTAAATCAAATTGTTTATTTTCTAATGAGCACATCTTCTTGATTTGCAGGTCAGTTTTAATTAGTATCCATCAGAAAAATTAACATTTTCTGTCACCTTAACAGTGGAGACACAGAAGATATCAGTGTATTGAATATCCTTCTGCATACTAAACATACTACCTACCATTTTTCCTTGTGATTTTTCACAGATACTTTTGATAGTGCTGTTGTCCCATTGTCTGGTAATTAATATAAAGCCACCTTTCATTTTTTGTACTTGTGAGAAACATGTATTTTAGGAGAAGCAGATGAATAACTTACGTACTGGCATGATTGAAGAAGTGCTGCTTTAAATTGGAATACTCAAAATAGCTCTAATTTTCACTAATCAAAATTTTGATGGATGACATTAAATACCTAAAATAATAAAAAAATCTTTTGAGTTACCTATAAGGAATGGTTTTGCCTCTCACATTGTTGCCAAAACAAATGTTTTCTTAGTGTGGGTCAAATACAGCTCACCTGTATGCAAAATGGATCCTATTAGCATTAATGATGAGCAAGAATAGGATTTGTCCAAGTGCATTTCTTCCTGACTTTTCCAGCCTTCATTTGCCTTTTATTTATATTAACAGAAAATAGAAGAATATACCCCCGATTGGACTAAATCTACTGAAAGTCAGAAACAGCACTGCTGAGAAACCTGGATTAACCAGATCCTGTTCTACTTTCAATGGCCTGAACTGCAGATTTTAGTGCATTACTGAGGTCTACCCTCTGTTGTGTGAAGTTAGGCTTGCATGTGTAAGTCTTCAGCAGAGGCAAAGACTCTGGAGTTAAGGGTTTTCAGAACATTAAATTTTGCCTACTTCCAGTCCTCCTGGAAATTTTTTGATTTCTTCCTTTTTTTTTTTTTTAAATTTTAAGTCTAGGCTTGTGTAGTCCTAAAGTTATACAGGAAGGGAGCCATTAACAGCTTGGATCTTCCTCTTGTTACTTAGAGAACCTCATTTAATCTCAGGGCATTACAGCTGTGTAATGGAAAAATCATTCCCTAAAGGGAAGAATCAATCTCTTGAAGTGCTGGCAGACAGCAGCACAGAAAGAAAAATTCCAATTTCTTGTTTCAAATCCTGATTTTTTTTTAAGTATTAAACGGAAGATTCATACAATAGTTTAAATAGAAATGGAAGTTCAAAGCAGAGACTTGAAATCTTTTGATCCAGAAAGGCTGGGGGACAGGTTTTTAAAATACCAAAATATCCTTCTGGCTTGCATATATAATATGTCTCCTCATCCTTTTTTTGTCTTCTTGCAGCACTTCCATTTTGATCAATGTCCTGATAAAATATGATTTTCTCCAAGTTTCTCTGACTGACTGTGAAAGGAGAGCCATGTTGAGTGTGTGCTCAGTTTTGAGTTCAGCTCCATGCAGATGTGGGTTGTCTGCCTATGACTTTGACACAATTTTTCCCTGAGACTGCCTTCCTAATGACATTTTTTACTAGAATCCCTTCAGCTTCCTGTTGGTTTTACAGTCTCCAGTACATGTACTTCCACAGTAGCTCATAGGTCTAGTTCAGACTTTTTTTTGCTTTCTACCTTACAGTCTCATTTTTATACATTTCTTTCCATCTCAGTCCTGATCTCATCCTCCCCACTCACAGTTTCCAATCCAAACTGCATTTACACCTGACAGTCATTTGTCTTTTAATAATACTTCATCTCCAGCAGGGCACTAGCACTTCTTCCCCTTTTTGATCTCCAAATTTTTGACCCCTTAGACTTTTTCCTCCTGTTTTCCCCCCTTTTCTTTTAATATCTTTAGTCGTCTGTCACAGATTTACAGCTCTCTGCACCATATAATTTCCATGGCTTTTGTCTATATAACTAAACATTATAACTACACCAACATATACATCTCAACGTAGTACATGTTTTCCTCTGAAGTGCATTGTCTAACATGATTTTGCCAATGTTCTTCCTCCCTAAAATTTATTGCCAGCCGTATTAAGAGGTCTTTAGCAGCTGCTCTGGAAAGCCTATGCACAGATAAGAAGGACAAAAATTTCTGTAAGAGAGGTGGCCTTAGTTTCTAAAAATCATGCCTATAGCAGAATTCCGATTGAAAAAAAATAGCTCATTTTTAAAGATATGCTTTAGAACAATATGTTGTTTCAGCCATCTGTATATAATTACTGAAACAAACAACCTTGATGAGCTAACATGGTGGCCACTACTGGGAGGTAAATTTGTTGTCCCTTTTCTTCCTTTCACAGCAACTACAGCGCACTGTTAGGAGTGTGGATCTATGGCTTTTTTGTGGTGATCTTACTGATCCTGGACCTTTTATATTACTCTTCAATGAACTATGACATTTGCAAGTTTTACCTGGCCCGCTGGGGAATCCAGGGAAAGTGGATGACACAGGGACAGAGCCGATGGATTAACCCTGCTCAGGACCCACGACAGACACAGCCTCAGCCAGAGACACAGCCTCAAACTCAGCCCCAGCCTCGAACATCACAGACAGTACACACTTTAAAAGGAGATGCTTTAAGCCCACCCCTGATGTCTTTTCAGAGTACATCTGCCTGGTAAGTAAGCTAAGCCATACTGAGATACATTGTTTCGCTGTTCTGGAGTGTGAACAATCACCTGTATTTGGAAGTGAATTCAGGCTGAACCATTTCTGGCACGTAATTATTTATATCATGACCTGTCTTATCGAATTACTGCTCAGGAGTAACGTCTTACTCTGGAATATATTAAGTCATCTTATAATCCTTTTCTTGGAGAAACAGGTGCTGCCATCTTTCAGTGCTGAACAGTTTTACTACTGTGTCATGCAAATAAACTACAAATCTGCATCAACCATTGCAAAAGTAGTTCTAATCTAGTCTCAAAGACTAATTGCTATGTGTATCTGTTGCTCTGGTTTTAAAAGACTGTATAAATAGCGATGCTGAAATAGCTTCAGCGTGAGATGTCACAAATCCTCTCTATTTGTGGCATGAGACACAGAAACAACATAAAAACCAGGTTAGATTTTTTTTATATGCATAGCCAAAAAAGCTTTGCTTGATCTCATTTGACAGAGTGACTCAAGTGGGCTACTGTAAGGTTAAATGCTATGTAACCAAGACAAAACGTCCAAAAAAACCCTTCAAACCAAAAGGGAGACAGATCCATGGGAGAAAGCAGGACTTGCAGTACAAATAGAAAAAATTAAACACAGAGAGCCATGGGACAAAATTATGTCAAATTATTTTGGTTTGGTTTTGCAAAGAAAATGAAAGTAACAGGAGAGAGCTGAGTAAAACATTCTCTGAAAAAGGTGTCAAGAAAGGCAGGGACTTTTTTTTCTTGGCAAGAAAGCACTAGGATTTGAAAGATGCAGAGAGACTACCAAGTCACCAGTGTATTTTAGAAGAGTTCCAGAAGGCTGAGTGTTGAGTTCTGGCAAAATAAAGTGCAGGGTGAAAAAGATGACAGCAGTTCCTGGAGCTGTGGAGCACATGAAGCCTCAGCACTGATGTCAGTCTGAAACCTTCAGGTATCACTGTGTTGCAGATGGGATGAAAACAGTCATGGTCTTTGATTTCATCGTTTGCCCCTCAAAATTAAGTGTAAATCTAGAGCAAATAGAGCTGCAGATTTGTTGCAATAAAGAAAGAAGTGATGTAATTCAGTGGTAGAGGAGGTTGCTTGGCACACTAGCCAGTACTGGATGTATCCAGTGCAGATCAGACTGAAGCACCATTCCAGCAGTTTGAGCGCTTACTCAAACAGAAGACTCTTGAGGCTGCTACCTGAGAGAATTGCTTGTGCTTTGTTGTGAGCACTCTTCTTTTCATTTCCTCTTTCCTTCCTCTATTTCTTCCAGCTTTTTTGCACATTGATTTCCCAGTCTCCAGTTAAAATTGCTATGTATGTTAAGAACTACATTTGTAGCACAGTAACAGTATCCTGGCTTAAAATGTGTGTGTACATGTACAAAAATGACTGCATCTGCAAGTTGATGTACTATTGGTCTGCCCTAGAATTATAAATTGAAACCATTCACTATTCTTGAAGGCTTGATTCCTGGTCACCTTTCATGACTGACTCCCTTGTTCTGTTTCTTTGCTTCTCCCAAAGCATTAAGCGGGCAATGTATGTTAGGATCAGGTGAGCACATCCCCTATGCTCCTTGTCCTGTGTTGGCAGGAGATGAGCATTGACAAGTCACTCCAGTAACACTCCCTCCCTCCCCAGTGAGCTGTTTGTGCTCCCCTCAGCTCCCATAAAATTGTTCCTTTTTTGTCCCCTTAATCCTTCCCTTGCTGAGTGAAAGAAGTAAGTAGATGCTTCCCTATCAAAGCCCTGTTTATCCCCTATTATTTCAGCATGTAAAACACTACATGAGCTTCCATATTTTCATTCTTGTAACCTGCAGCTTTTCAAATTCAGAGCCCATGAACCAAGAGCACAGATGATTCAGGCTGAGTTGGATACAGAAAAAATAGCAATAGGCATTGGTGATCACAGGCAAGATGTTTAGCATGCAAAAGAGGATCTTGAGTAAACAGCTCCCTCAGAAAATGACAGATTTGTGTACTACAGCAATTGCTAAAACAGTGGGGAGTGGGCTGCCTGGCTATTTATTTCTCTGTTAGATAATCTGCAGGTTATATAGATGAAAATATGATAATTTTGCCCTTCAGAAATTAGGCTTACTTTCAGAGTCTGATTTTATGCTGCAGTCTATATTTGATGAATGACCTCAGTACTATCTTCTCAAAATGTAACCATACTATCAGTGAAGAAGTGAACACTTACTGGATTTATAATTTCCATCCCCATTTTTAAAATTACTGAGTCTATTATAAGACTGGTTTTAAATTTTCTACCTGAATTTCCATTATTCTAGATTATGACACCTGCTTGGATAACACACCAGCTTTCCAGTCTAAAAAAATCAACTTTTCAGTTTATGTTGCCATTTTAATGTGTCCTAAACTTATCCCAGTTTTTCTGTCTGTAGGGGAAACTACCATTTTTCTTTAGCACCCCACAAACACACTCTGTGTGTGTGTGTGTGTGTACATATATATATACACACAGGTGGTATCATACCATAAGAACAGTTCCTGTGTACAGATGAGCATTTGGAAAATGCAGAATACATCTTTTAATCCTGACAGGTATGAATATACCCCCAGGCATAAAAACTTAAATAATGTTAAAAACATTTTCCAAACCAGTTTGCAAGTTTTTGTGATGGCAGATGTTGTTGAAGTTGTTAACTTCCTGTACTACATTCATCTGAGCACAGCTAAAAATATGCCCATTCTAGAAGGCACTATGTGATGGTAAGAGGCAAGTGATTCTTGCAAATCCCTTGAGTAATGCAGAGACTTGACAGCATAAGGAACTGTCCCAAGAAGGATGTCAGGATTAACCTATAGTTTTGAAAAGCAGTTTTCGGATCTTCCTGGATTTTAAAAATGATGTAAACGGTTTTTATGTCAGCATTTCTTTCTGGCCCTAGTTCAAGTGCTATGAAATGGCAATGAATTGGGTATGTCAGAGGAACATAGCATAGAGTGGGTAAGAGCCATCCGTATGACGTTGAAACATTTTGTCACAGTGGATCACTTTGTTGTTTACTTGAGACAAAGAGAACCATGTATAGCCATAATATTATCATAAGTAGAGAGGTCTGGAATCCATTAGACAAGCTGCTGGCTGCTCTAGCATTGTTGCGCCAGGATAGGAAGGAAAACCATTAATCTCAGGAGCATCCAGCCCCGTTTGGACTAATGTTGCTTCATGCTGTAGTGTGTGGATTTTTCAGTCCAACTAATGCCAATTTTTTCTTTAGTATGAAAACCATCTGAGGGCTGCCTAAGGCCTGTGTAGGCTGAAGGTCATGGTGGATGCACCTTCTGCAACCCCAGTGCTGTCACAGCCCACCAGTGACTGAGCTCACACAGCAGTGGCTCCTCTCGTGGTGGATCCTTCAGGTCACAAGCTGGGCCCCTCCACACTCCCTGGCCTGAGGGAGTACCTGCAGCCTGGTTACCTGAGCAAGCTTTTACAGCTGAAGATGAAACTGCAACAAGCAGCAGGCAAATTATTTCTACTGCTCAGCAAAGAAAAAGCCTGGGAGGAGATAAAATTGCCAGTTGGGGAATCGAAATCCTGACTGCTGAAACAACTTGTTCTCACAACTGTGGGAATATCGTTAATTAATAGTAATTAAAATGGTCAGACAAAAGAGGAAGATTACATTAAGAAGAGTGGGCCAGGGCAGCCTGGCAGAATTCCTTCAGATCCTCCGTGGCTGTGTTGTGTTCAGGATGTGAGAGGGAGACCTGATCCCTCAGCCTTGCTCTGCTGATGTTAAACTCCTCCTCACCTCCATCAAGGATGCAAATCACAGGGAATAAATACTGTCTTGAAGTTCAACATTTGCGTCTGTGTTCCCTGCCTTTCTGCACAACAGCAGGCAGAGGCACTGTCTGTGATGACACACGTGCTCCGTGACTCTCAGTTTTGGAAACCTGCTGCCTGTCTAGAATCAGGAAAGGGAGCAGCCCAGCAGGGTTAGCCCGTGTTATTTCCTTTACACAGCTGGAACGGATAGGCAAAGGCAAGTCTATTTTACTTTCCCTTATTAATGGCTGGAATCTGTTTTAGCTGTGAATTCCTCTGGGGCACTTTGTCTTTCGGACAACAAATAGAACAGTTTCTAGCCTGCTGCTATTCACCTGTTATTTGACACCTCTTCAGATGACTACCAAAGCACCAGAGAGAATAAAGCCAGTAAAAATACTGGCAGAGTTTAGGAGCCAGCAAGTAACTGAGCATGTCCACAGCAACTGTACAAAACCCACATAAATATTTTGCTGGTGGCTAAAAAGACCACGTGAAAGCATTTGCTTTTGATACCAAATTTTCAAACAGGATGTAGGCTATCACTGCAATGCTTCCTTCAGGGACCTGTAAGAGCTGCAATCTTACCTGTGTCATGGAACATCGGTCTGCAATGGGTCACTGTGCACATAGTCAACCAAAATCATGAGCCATTGTGGTGAGACAAGTTTGTGCAGAGGCTGCTCTCTATACAAGTTATTTACGGTAAGCAAGGGGAAAAAAGCTGCCTCCTTACATTTTAAGTAAATAAGATCTCTACTTTACATTTGCAGAACTATTCCACTGAACAGGAATACGATGATGCAGTTTTAAAGATGCAAAATTTTGCATCACAGGGCCAAGCCTAGTTTTTATTTAGAGCCCCTACCTAGACTTTTATGTTGGATAAATATAGCAAATCAGAGAAGCAGTAGCTGTTCGGGTTTTTTAAAAAGATGAAAAGAAATAAAATTGAATACCTTCTATGAAAGAACTGTTTGGAAATTGACATCACCTGGAAATTCTGTTTGGTTATGAAGATTAGGTGTGTGAGGCTATATCTATCATTATCTGTGGAATGCTTTTGGAATATATTGGGTTAGAATAACAGGTACTGCTGAATGTATTTTCTTATAAATATTCTTACCTTGCTGGCTGGTAACTACGTAACTGTAAAAATAGAAATTAGCTCTACCTCAGCCCAAACCAGCACATCAGGCAGGAAACCAACAGCACAAGCACAGAGTGGGCTTGGAACCAAACACCTCAAAATCTGCAGTGCTCTGAGTGTTGTTTGCTTGCCATAATATTACAACACACAAAAAATTGGGAGACTTTGGTTCTATCACTGACATTTAAATAATTCAAGTTACTGAGTGCCTGCTTCCTTTCTTCCTTGTGTTTAGAAATTCACTGTTAGCATGTAAAATTAAGTCAATATGCAAGGGTTTTTGTCCAGTTCAATCTAAATCTTTGTGTACAATGAGATGCCCAAACTGCATCTTCTGTTGATACGTATGTAGTACACATTGTTCATTTCATGTCATATTCTCCTTTTCCTCTGGCTCTGTAAATTATAGATCCCATATTGATTTCTCTACATTCTTAACTTCAGATTCATGGCCTGTGGGCTGATTAATATTCCCTACTTCTCCTGTTTCTGAGCCTTTTCATTGAGTTGGGACTGTTGTATTCATCAGCTTCAAGAAAATCTTTCTTTTAAAGGGACTGTACAGTTGAAGCAGTTTAACTTAAATATGATAATGAATTGTGTGAAAATAGTAATTAGGCCAAAAGCAAGTGCTTAAAAGGTTATCTGAATACTACTGCTGAATGAATTCTTCATGCTGAGAAATGAAAGCTAGTAAAATTACTGAAAACCACATCTGAACATCTTCCACATTTAAATTTTCTCATCTATTCAGGACAGAATTTTTTACAGTGAGATCATTACCTCATCTCTGTGACACAGATATGGAACGACACTACTGAAGTAGCTGATAGCAGCCTAAGATTTATGTGAAATCAGGAAAATTTATGTGAAATCAATTAAGCCCACAATTTCACCGCATAATGTCACAACACTGTAGCATCACACAGGAAAGAGTTTGACATCCCAAACTGCATCAACCAATTCCATCTCCTCTGTCACAATAGAAACCAGTAAACTTTAAAAGACTCTATATAAATATTTTGGTAGTTACAGAAGTCCTAGCCCTAGCTTCCTCTTAAGTGCCAGACGCTCAATAGTAATTGTGCAATGTTTTACACATTTTAAATATGCACAGAAAAATAAAATAATATCCTCACTTGGGTTCTGAAGTACAACAAAGAAACTTTAGCCTCAGCCAAGATCAAAGACACTTTAGCATCATACCAAAGATATTTCTTTGGTAAAAGAGGAGTAAAAAGGGGAGGTGGTGTGGAGCTGGGGCTAATGATCTAAACAGACAAGCCTTACTTTATGCAAAGTGGCAACAGGATTTCTAAGCAGGAGATTTAGTGTAATTCATTGTTCTGAACTGAAAGAAATAATTTCATTTTTCAAAAATAACAAAAAAAATATATAGACAGGATACTGCCCCAGCTGACTATTTAAAGTACCCACAGAACTATTTATGTACACCTGGTGCTTTTAACAGAGGTGAGAAGGAAAAAGAAGAAAAACCAAGATAAGAGTCTCCGAAGTAAGATGTGATTGCTTTCACCTTGGAAAATGAACTCTCAATGTATATTTTGGATGTTGAAAAACAACTCAAAGAGGAACAAGCAGGTAATAGAGCTAAATATCCTGTGCTGACTTATTCCTTATTTTCAGTTATTCAATAATTCAGTTATTATTAAACAAAAAAACATATAAATAATCCTTCTATGGGGTAGCAGAAGATGCTTTAAGTAAGCTAAAATTTCTGTGTGAAATGATGGCATATTATGGGATATCAGACATTAATGAAATCATCAGAAACTTAAGTGGTAATGCTGAAGGCAGGACCATAAATGATAACAATGTCAGACAATTATTTTCAGTGAGAAGTCAGGAATCTACTACATCATTAGTTTTATTGTCCCTGTCCCCTGATGAGATCATGATGAAAACAACCACTGTAGTCATTTCATCAGAAAAGTGCTAAAACATGTCTGTCTGACCTTGGTTTTATAATGATGTTTCACTGAACAGTTCAAGAAAAGAACTTAAAAGAAAAGAACCAGAAATTCGACACAGATTTTCATTATTAGCAAGATATCATATATATCTTGGCTCTTTTAACTCTCAAAAGCAAAACAGATCAAGAAGTATTGAAATCCATGTCATTTTACTCTTCATTGAGACACGAGAGAATGCTAATGTCAATCAGCAAACAATTTTCAGGAACTTGAAAGGTTCTGGGGAAGTTACATGATCCACACCATCATAAATAAACGTACACAGACAGCTACAATTCCCTGCAGAAAAAAGCCATACCTCTGAGGAGAGTTTGAAATCAACATAGAAGTTTTCTCAGAGATTTGCAATGCTGGGGAGATGAAACCAGCCTGAGACATGAAATGGCAGGAGTATGACATGTCACTGGAACACAACTGGAGATGCTACTAATGTTAGTCCCACGTCAGGTGACAACATGATCCCAAAACAGAGCAAGTGAGGCACATTGCTTCAAAGAACTTGGAATTAGTTTAATCAGCACAGCACTACATAGCCTGCACAGAGCAGCAGCAGAGGAATAATTGGTTGGAATTTGGCACCCATCATAATATACAGAAAAGTAAAAAAGATGTGTGAAAAGTGGATGTATGTGGAATTAAGCTACCTCACTTCACTTCCCAATAGGATTGTCTGTTTCCTGGTGTTTCTGGGTAGTGGAAGCCTTTACTTAGGTTCCACAGAATCTCAGAGGTGGGATGACTGGGGAGACAGAACTATTGACATTAAACATTAGTGGCAGTGACAGAAAGGTGTTTGCACAGAAAAATGACTGTGGGGCTCAAATCTGGAATGGAACAAGCACCACCCACAATTTTCCTTCCTGAAGAGCTGGTGCTGTGGTACATCAGGGAGGAGTTCATGTGCAAAGGAGTCATTCTAGTTACAGGAATTGTGTGTATTAAGAAGCTGATCATATCCCTGAGCTGGGTTCTGCTCAGCACACAGGCTGCCTCCTGCCTGCTGGAAATCACGGCGGTCACATGGAAAAGGAACTGCAGCCAGCTTCATCAGGAATTACAGTAAATTAATTAAACAGTCATTAGCTGTATTCTGTGTTGATTAGTGATACAGATCTTAGTCACTCACACAGAGGAGGGAGGCAAAGTAATTTTCTTTTGCATTCAAAGTCTTTGGAAAGTGGTGAGTCACAGGGAGCTGCTGAACCCAGCACCTGTTACCTGCTCATCGCTAGCACAGCTTCACCAAAAACATTCTGAAGAAATTGTGACTGGAAGGCAGCCAGAGATCAGCCTTTCACTCACCAAAAGCCTCCAAAACTTCTTTCACGCTGCTGAAGTTAATAGCAGCCAGAAGAGCAGCTGTCTGATTTGCATTTTAAGACATTTTAAATAAAATTACATGATGGACTGAGAGTTGACTCCATATTTTTTTTCCTAATATTCACTTAAACCTCTCAGAACATATCAAATATAGGTATCTCAATTAAAAAGAGCCCCAATGTTTGCATGAACAACTAAAAGAAGACAAAAAATGGGGGATGCATTTTTGTGGGTGTGTTAAAAATATTACGCTAACTGAGATGCTATTGAAGAAAAAAAGAAGGTGGGGTCAGCTTCAGGTTGACTCTTCCTGTCTTTTCCTTGGCAGTACATAAAGGAAAAGTAGAAATACCTGAAGCAGTCCAACAATCATACTTGGATGCAAGGGGCAGGTTTTGAAGGAGTTAGAGACAAGCGAGATAATAGGAAAAAAACCCACCTTGTTAAGTATGAGGATGGTGAGGAATGGTCCCTGTCTTTTCATTCTGAGTCCTAATCTTCCAGTGTTCACTACACTAATAAATTTCACCTATGAAGGCAATAGCTGCCTCAGATTTATTTTTAGTGGTGTGTTTGTCCACACAGTGTTTGGATGAGGCAGTCAGCTCCTGCTGCTTCCATTTGACAGAGGAAATGGAAAACTTGTCTGGGTACTGAGGGCCACACTGAAAATATCTTGCAAGGCTGCTGTTGTTCTAATTCTTGTAAAATCTTGTAATGGTTTGGGTACAGCTCCCTCTCCAGTGCTCTGTTGCAGGCACTGCTGACGGTGAATATCCTAGAACTATTTGAATACCCAGTGATACAAAAAGTAACTCCCCCCCATCAGTTTCCCACACAATATGATGGCTAAATAAGCAAACAGAATTCCAGAGTACACAGAGAGGAGATGCCAATTAGAAGCAGGGAACTGTTGTCTCACAAGTAGTGTGAGATTGCTAGAGAGGAATGCTACCATCCCTAGGGCCTGCAGCAGGAAAAATCCTAGTGACAGATGGGGAAGTGTTCAGGAAGAGCTGCAGAACTTATCTGACTTCTGGAAAGTTTGTCAGACTAAGGAGTTTAAGAAGCTCAAGGCTGAAAGAACATGAAAAGGCAATTTGAGCTCAGACTGTAAATTCTTCATGGCAAGGAGATTTCAGATATTAGAGGACTGTACAAAGACAGAAAAATATCCAATACCTGGAAGATCTAGTTATAAAAATCTTTACTGGTGATAAAGAGCAGGATTAAACTCAGTCAATTTAGCCATCTAAAAGTCCTGTATCTACTAGCTATCCTCACTAACACATTGAAAGAGGCATTTCCAGGGGGTTATTCATTCCACCTATCTTAAGATGGATGAAATTGCTTAGAAGCCCAGCTTGATTAATTTTTTTGACATTATTCTGGAAGATGAGTTTATAGAAGTCGTTTATCCAGCTGAAATTTGCCAGTGGGACTCATCTCCTCCAAATGTGCATTTCTTTTAAAGTTGGCAGTCGATCAAGGAAGTGTCTTGAGATGCAGCAGAACACCCATTACTTGTGATTTTAAAATTGGCAAGGGAGCTTGTGGAACATAAGTGACAGTGAGAAGAATGGGAAGCTAGTTCTGCCACACTGAGGACTCTAAGAGAACAGCTCTTCAAAAATCTGATATATCGGAGGAACAGGTGAGGCTGAAGTCCCAGAAGATTCACAGCAACATCAGTTTTCTTAGAATCACTAAGCTGGAAACGACCCTTGAGGTCACTGAGTGCAACCACTCCACCAGCACTTTCACAGCACATGTCCCTAAGGGCTGCATCCACACAGTTTTGAAACCCCTCCAGGAATGGGGATTTCACCACTGCACTGGGTAGCCTCTTCCAGTGCTTGACAGCTCTTTCAGTGAATACATTTCTCCTAATATCCAACCTAAACCTCTCCTAGTGCCATTTGAGGCAGTTTCCTCATACCCCATCTCTTGTTATCTGGGAGAAGAAAGTGACCCCCACCTGTTTTCAGCCTCTTTCCAGATAGTGGTAAAGAGCAACAAGGTCCCCCCTGAGCCTTTTTTACTCCAGGCTGAGCCCTCCCAGCTACCTCAGTCCCTCCTGCTGCTCCAGTCCTTATATCTGCCTTGTGAGGGCTCAGAACTGGACGCAGTATTCAAGTTGTAGCCCCAGCAGTGCCCAGCCCAGGGGACAGTCACTGCCCTGGCCCTGCTGCCACACCCTGGCTGGCACAGCCCAGGTGCCAGTGGCCTCTTGCCCACCTGGGCTCATGTCCAGCCCCTGTCCCCAGCACCCCCAGGGCCTTTCCCAGCTTTCCAGCCCCTCTGCCCCAGCCTGGATCTTCAGGGGGTTGGTGTGACTCAAGCATCACATTTTCCCAGCATGGCAAGCCCATCATGCTCACTAAGCAGTCAGAAAACACAAACCAACAGCTGCACATGAAAACTCACACAATGCTTTTCTCCAGTTGTATCACCCTCTGCCATTCAGGACTGCAGGGGACAAATATGTGGCCTTCTTCCTTCCCCACCTCTTCCAATAAATGCCCGATTATGCAGCTGCTGCATAATAGCTGCTGATGCCAGTGGGACTGCGCAGTGATTGCATAATCACTCCAGAGAATGGGAATCTCTGGGCAAAGCCTCATCCCAGCACCACCTGCCCAGTCCTCATCTCTCAGGATCTCTCAGGTTCTGTGGGCTCAGAGAGTCAGTGGTGGTAGCAGCACTGAAGAGGTGAAAATTATCTTTGTATGTGACAAGCTTCCAACTCTTTGTGAGATTACAGTGGACATGAGAGCTCCCAGCAGTGAGGTCTGTTACAGTTTCTGAATGTAAAAGCTGTTGTGGAATTAATCATCCTGAATTCTTACAGCCTTTCTGCTTCTCCTCTAATGTTAAGGTGCACACATGATAGCTGCAGTTATCTCTGGGCAGCTCTAAGAAGCTTAAATTTCTGTCATAAAAAAATGAGCGTACAATAGATCCACAACATGAAATGTGCACACAGATGCAAAAAAAAAGAAAAGAAAAGGGCAAATAATGAAAATAAAGTAAAACAAAACAAGAATAACCCACCAGCTGGCTGGTGATACACAGCAATAATGATACACAACAAAAAATTTCCACACTTTGTAAATTATCATTCAAACCATGCCATACCACGTGGAATTCCTCAGTCCTGTGACACCAACCAAGAACTGTTTTTCTTTCTCTGTGACTCAAGAAATGCTGCTCTGCAGGGGTCATACACTGTCACTGAGCCATGCACAAAGCTCCTGTTGCAGCCAAAGGACATTTGATGGCCCAGCACACCCATCTCTAGATGCAGCTGTGAGACAATTTAAAAATAATAAACCAGTCACAGTTCCAGCACTGGCGTCAAAACATGTTTCTGTGTAAAACCAGCCATACAGCTCAGATAACCACAGGAGAGAAATTGTTTTCTTGCCTTTTGCACTCTGCTAAAATTGCCCAGAGTCCTTGGCCTCTTCTCATTCCACATCACAGCACACCTCAATTTCTCCTATCACTTTTTTACATGGGAAAGGCAGAGAGGAAAGTGGGAAGAAGGATTTCTGCATAAAATTGCTTTTCTAGCATCATTTCCAGTGCTGTAACCAATGATGGTGTTGTGGGTGTTGCCCTTCTGCTCCTAAGTGCAAAGAAACAAAGTTTAAAATTATTTATTGTTTGGATGATTATGTTCCAGGAAACATACACTGGATCTACAAGGAAGCCGAACAGGAACCAGATTAACAAAGGCTTTGATACTTTTGTTAATGTTAAAAAGCAGTTCTGTGTTGTTTTTAGAAGTATCTTCAGCTACTTATTTTAAAAGAAATAGTTTAAATTTTCCTGCTGTTAGAAAAGCCACGCAAATTCAGTTGTGAAAAGAAAAACATACACAGAAAGAACAGTTGCAGGAAACATGACTGGTTTCATCCTACAATAAAAGCTCTCAACACAGTAATTATTACATATTTTCTCTTGAGCTCTGACTCAGAACACTAGCCCTCTTAATACTGAAAAGTGAGAGCAGAAAATAAAGCTCTTGGTAAAAGGAATAACTATTTCAAAAACATACTTTTTCTCACATGCCATTAATATGCATTTTCTTTCCAGAAATGACAGGATCTCCTGTATTGTGCAGAGGTAAATAAAAAAGCTAATTTAACTTGGAGTAAATACGCAACTCTGGTCTAAACCACAGGTTTGCTGCTTAAAACTGCTGAAATTGATTCCTCCCTCCTAAATAGATGGTTGTGCAGCTGGAGCAATCTGAACCTCTGGCGAGGCAGAGGGAAGCAGCACATGCATCTTGTCTCAGAAGATTGTTCATGCTCAGGAGAGAGAAATGGAAATGCAAGAAAGAAAGGGAGGGTAACTTCCTGAGTCAAATGAAGTGCAGAGGCTGAGGAGCAGTTCTAGTACCCAGAGGGGCTCCCTGGTTGTTGGGGGCCAACACAGGAATTGAGCACCTACCTCTTCCTCCTGCACTGTTCTTGCTCCCCCATCCCTACAGCACTCGCCCTCCTACCAGGGGAACAAGGGCCTGGAGTATTCCTTAGTGATCCAGCTGGGAGCCAGTTCAAGCAATATACTCATTTAGTCTGCTTTGTAAACCAACATTGCCACCTTCTTTCACACAGAATCTGGGAGAAACTCTTGTCCTGCTCTTAACACAAGTCCCCTGAAATCTCAGCAGCTTTCAGTTTTCTTGACTTCTGTGGGCTCAAAAGAAGTCAGCGCCTCAAAGCTCTGCAAATGGCACCAGAACATCCCAGTCTAATGTTTGGCTGACCCCTCTTCCCTTGCAGCATGTTTCAGCAGTTCAATTTCCACAAAAGTGGTTGGGTTTAGCCTCTGTTGGACGTCAGGACATGCTAGGCAGCAATTTTAATAGATTGAATTTTGCTGATGCCAAGGTGTTAGGGCAAAAAGAGCAAGATATTCACCTGATGTAGGGTGGTCTGAGCTGTTGTTTAGCTCAGTAGATTATTACGCAGAAACAAAGCTACACCTATATGAAAAATGTCAGAGAATATATACAGACACTGTGTGCCAGATAAAAAATACATAAACACATGCATTCCTTACATCTGGCCACATTTCTCCTCTCCACACTAACTTTTCTGTTCAATTAAGGTACAAACCACATTATCTTGTATAACTGCATTTACCCTCAGCTGTAACTTGCAAAGACCTGTTACAACACTTAGAATTGACCATCCCCATAAGTAAAGATACTCTGAGATATACTGAGTATAGCTTGAACAAACAGCCTCTTAAATTATGTCCTTCATTTATAAATAAATTGATTAAAAAAATTAGAAGTTACCAGACTGCTGCATATGTGCTCTTCTTTCTGAACCACGCAATACTGTTAAATCACAGTTTTGGTGTTTGTAGGTTTTTAAAAATCCCTGTCAGTATTTTCAGTGCTTTAGGAAACTGTGTAAGCAGGGAAGGGCAGTGTCCTAATAAGCTACATCATAAATCACATGCCAAGTTTTACTGCTTTTTTATTTTAAAAACCTCACTTTTAATTTCTAGAGGATCTGTTAAATTCAAATTGTCAGTCGGCACAAAGGGAGGCCTTTTTCTCCTATCATGCACCTGAATTTTAGCACAGAAGGGCACGCTCTTGTAAAGCCTCCTGTACTTTCCACTGTTCTCTCCTGGATCTAAGATGAATGGTTTGGCACTGCTATATAAGAGCTCAGCACACACAGAGTATATTTGAGTGTCTGAGGTACGTCAGAGCCACTCTCTAGGAACAGACTTTGAAAGCTGGCAACATCAGCTTTTGGGAAATTGGGATGAGCTGAAACCAGAGATAGCTGAGTCCTTACCACTGATGCAGAAAGAATTCAAGTTCACAGATTTTTTTTTAAAGAGCTTTTACAGCAGTACCAAGAACAAATTGAGGATCAAGCCTGGCTCCTGAGAGTGCCCATTTATTACCCCACCCACAAGAGGATACAGCACCTCTTGATATGTCATGAGCCTCAGGGATTCACCTTTCCTGCCACTGAGTTTATGAAAGGGGGGGGGGGGGGAATTCTAGGACTGTACATGCTAATGTAGGATAAGAATCTGCTTCTCTTTACAGAGCTAGTTGTGTCCGAGGAAATACCTACAGGGTATTCCTTGGGTTTTCCATCAGAATCTTTCAGAATTTTATGGGTCTGTTATATGTGTTCATCAAATCTGGGCATGAATAAACCTGAGGGAAGTAGTTTCTAACCAGAACACAGAGACTACAGAAACCTTTCCACTTAGTGGCACTTTATATATATATATATATATATATATATATATATATATATATATGCAACTGTAAAACACAGTTGCATATATTCACATAGAAAATTGTATATTTGCATGTGGCAGTATGAGAGTGAAGCTAGTATTAAGAGAGATCTGTACTAGTGCTGCACATTTTTATAAATCAGTTCTTGGGGACAGTGGGGCTTCTCATTTCCTAAGTTAGGCTTGGGACTCTGAGGTTCCTGCGCTATGAGTTTCTTGTGGAGCCTATCAGGGGAAGACTAGAGTAGCTCTGCAGAGTTGCTTTCTGTCAGCAATAAGTCACCCTGAGGTGACTCTCTAGAAATTAAACCATTTTACCATTCTGATGTTTTTTCATCCCATCTAGGTGGGATAAAACCCACTTGGAGTATCTATGGCATTAAATTACACTACACACAGCAATAAATCCTTTCCTAAGCAGCACCCTTGGACCTGAAAGAAACAGACAAAAAAATACTCTCTTGCCTCTAGCAACAGTTCCTCTGTTTTTAAATATATTCCTTTATGACAGGAGTGCAATTAAAGCTATTTGATCAATCCACTCATATGAAAACAAGCACAGTCTCAAGTGGAATAGTAAGTCTAGAGTTCCTCACATGATACTTGGCATTATGATGCCTTTGGGTCTTGAAAAAACTTAAAAGCAGCTCAAGCTGTTTACATAGCAAAACCAGGGTTGGGGTTTTTTTGTGAGTCATGCAAAGAAATTTTGGTTCAGGTGTATCAGCTACTCAAGGACTGCCACATATTAGCAGGAAAATTCATCAACAATCAACCAGATGAATTTCGGCCTCAAGCAACACATCTGATTCAGGCAGCCTGCTAGTGACACAAGTGTTTTATAAATATCTGGAGAATTAGTAAGGCCAACTAACTTTCATTTTTAATTGACCATCCACTCTTAAGACACTTTAGAAGGCCTGGGGTGTTTTGAGTATTTTTCTGAAATAACCTTAAGAGGAGGAAGAAAACAATTCAGATCAGGAAAAGTCAGACTGCAGCTCTTCAGTGAGGAAACCCACAGCTTTTCAGCGATCATCTTTCAGTTTATGCCCTCAAACCTTCATCTGTTCCTCCATTCAAAACTTGTAAATCAAGCTTTGAATGCTTCATCTTTCCATTTAAAATAAAAAAACAAACCTCAGAAATTCTTCTGGATGTTTTTACTTTCCAGAACAGTGTTCAGGAGTATCAACCAATTCAGGAACTACCAAATGAAAAACGTTGTTACTAATTGAAAAATCTTGACTTTCAGGAGCATAGGATTACTTCAGAAACCATTATTTACAGTAAGTAATGTTTATTTTTGTTAGCAACCCAATTGGTTTCACATCACTGCTCATTACAAGTGAGTATTGTAAAATATGGCCATTAGTAAAAAAACCAGAAAATTGTATCCTGTGTGGTTTCATTCCTCTCCCACCCAACCCAGCTGATGGGATAAAAGTAGTATTTAATTTGTACAATTACAGATATTCCAGAGACTCTACAGGAAACCAGTTGTCTCTCTTAGCTTTGGTCTGTTGGCCAGGCAGCCACATTAATAACAAAAGTTAAGCCAGCTGCTGTTTTAACACCCGCAATTCAGGAGAAGGAGCTGGAGGAGGCCAGTCCTTGCCTGCATCAGCTCTCCAGGCTCACTCCAAGTGCCAAATTCCTCCTGCATCACTTTGTAGGACAGGCCTCAGATCCAAGCAGATCCTAAGCCTCACTTCCCCAAAGAGCAGCCAGATCTTTGGTAGTGTGACCATAGTGCTGTACCAATACCAGGCTGATCAATACCAATTCCTGACTGCTTCCAGTTTCCCAGCTCTCTGGCTTCCAGATCACAGCTCTGCCCTAGACACAAGTCCAACCAGTGAGCCTACCAGTGTGAAGCCCAGACACATCCTAAAGGCAATGGGTTCCTCTGAAAACCAACTCTGAACTCAGTATTGCCAACAAAAAGTCACTGAATCAAATTTAAAAGTAATTTAAAGAGGCAAACAAAGCCCCTCCACTGGTGTGACAACCCAATCTCCTGGGTGAGTGCACACCAGTGGAGAGCACACAGCTGTTGCTACTTAGAAGGTCTTAGTATTGGTTTCAGATTTATCAGGAAAATGAGCAACAGTGGAGTTTTGACCTCTCAAGTTCTTGCCTGTCCCCCTGACACGGAGAGCAGCCCTGCCCCTCCCCTGACCTGACATCTGCCAGCAACTCTCTCTAACCAAGCCAGCCT
This sequence comes from Certhia americana, assembly GCA_018697195.1. Lineage (NCBI taxonomy): Eukaryota > Metazoa > Chordata > Aves > Passeriformes > Certhiidae > Certhia > Certhia americana. The sequence continues at coordinate 67,867,975 of CM031879.1, read as the reverse complement.
GTCCCTTGGGAACACAAGAACTTCCCAAAGTGTTTGAAGTTCCTGCAAATCCAGGGAGCAGCTCTCAGAAGTGACCTGTTGCAATGTGCAGTTCGTGTTGTATCCCCTGAGCCTTACGGGAGTGGCGCAAGTTTAAATCTGTGAGAGGTGAGATTCTTAAGAAATGCGGTGAGCAATTTAAAAAGCAAACTTACCAGCACTCATTACAAACTATTCAGATGGAAACTTCTTTAAAATTGCTCTGCTTCAGAAGTTGATTTCTTCTAGTGAGGCTCTAGTAATCCATGCTGCGACGTCTGAGGCAGCTGACAGCAATTACCTTTTTAACACATGATGCCCTTAGGTGCTAATTAGCTCCCATTACACAGACAAGCGATTCAGCTGTGAAAGAGCAGTGGAAGAAAGCACATGCCTATTTCCCACCTGCATTTTCCTAGGTGGAAGGGACAACAGCCTGACAGGTGACATTCACACCTTGTGTGCTGATGTTAGCTCGTTGAAGCTAACATTAGTGAGAAAATACAATGCTCTAAGCATAATGCAAGGGAAATTTAAATAATCCAAATGCTTTCTTCCCACCTGCGAATCAACATTGTTTAACTCCGGTGAAGCAGGCATGTATTGCACATTTATTCCGTTTAAGCCTTAACGCCATCCTGAGGTATTTGCTTTCAAAGATATTTTGACATTTCTCTCCATTTTTGCAGAATTGTCAGCTACTGTAGGAGCAGCGCTGGAGTTGAAATTTCAGTTTGATTTTCAAGTTGAACATTTCCAGTGCCTGACTTTTGTTTAAACTCTTTAAACACCAGATGTCTGTCTACCCTTAGCCAGCTATTATTTAGCAATGTTAGCAGTGGCTATCAGTGATGGTGGTCATTTTATGCAGTGGCTGTGATGAAATTGACTTGCCACCACTTAAGGTCCTCCTCTCATCTGAACCTCATGCAGGTGCTGGGCTGTATTTCACAGGCAGACCAAAGGAGAATTTGTGGTCCACCAAAAGTGAGGTAATTCAGCCTGAGGATGAAAACAGAGGCAAATCCAATCTCCTTTATGGAGCAAGACGGCAGCACCCGGGGCCACTGCTTATTTCTGAGTTGTTCCTTGTCAATTCAAAACAACTCTGAATATTCATCTCTTCAGTACAGCCAACCTGAAGGAAATTTTTCTTGTTGAAGTTTCCTCTGCATTGGAAAAACTTGGATCATTCAGCTATTTTGATGCTAAAAAAAAAAAAAAAAAAAAAAAAGATGTGAAGCCCCACCTAAAAAAGTCTGAGACTTTCCAGTTTCTTTCACATAAACAAGATTGAAAATTGAGATTTAACTTGCAGCATTCACTCTGGAATTTTGTAAATTTTAAGAATTAGTGTAGGAAACCCAAGCACCCTTTCAGTATATACTTTGGATATAATGTTTCATGCTCTGTATAACATAGCCGTAGGAGTCTACAGATGCCAAACTATGAAAATTATTTCCCTGCTCTTGGGCAGCCTCCACAGGCAGAGGGATTAGATTATATTCTCTTTCTGGTATGAAATATATTTAGTCAACTGAATGGCTTTTCATTTAGCGCTTGCCCTGCAATTAATTTCTCATGTCCTTCCTTTCACTCTGGTGAGGCTTTTAGGCACTCTAGTGCCTTGTACTTTGTTCTCCCTCAGCCTTCCATTTCTGGGGAAGGAGGGCACATTGCTATTTCCTGTAACAATCAGTGTAGCCACCAAGGGCTTCTTCCTGCAGAGAGCTGTTTGTTACCCTGGCATCCCAGCTCTGCCTGTGACCAGAGAGAGCTAAAGCTTTTCTCCCAGCCCCACTGAGCAGACTGGAAGGTGCTGCAACAGAACAGATCAGGCTGGTTGCTTTCGCGTGGCCTGTGTGAGCCACAGCTCCTGTAAGTCATGGATCCAGGGTAGATCTGAGGCTTGAAGGGACTGTGGTGATCGACGGTGCTTTTGGGTCAACACCAACTTAACTAGAGGCCTTGTAATGGTGAATGTGGCAAATGTTTACCTCATTTTTTAAAAAACTGGCAGAAATCCCTGGGAAAACTTGCCTCCAGGGGCTCTGATTCATTCCTTCATTACTGAAGAATGGTGTTTCATTCCAGCAGAACTGAGCCACCAAGCAATTATTGCTGTCAAAGAGATGGCAATCTTTTAGTTGGCTGCTGCCTTGTCAGGCAACGAAAATCACAGAATCACAGAATGATTTGGGTTGGAAGGGACCTTAGAGCTTATCCACTTCCATCCCCTGCATGGGCAGGCACCTTCCACTAGACCAGGTTGCTGCAAGCCCTGTCCAACCTGGCATTGGACACTTCCAGGGATCCAGGGACAGCCTCAACTTCTCTGGGCAACCTGTGCCAGGGCCTCAGCATCCTCATGGTGACAAATTTCTTCCCAGTATCTGATCTGAAGTTCCCCCCTGTTGATGTGGCTGGACTGGGTGCTGTTCATTGAGCAGCCAGGTGGAATAGCAGTGGCAGCCTGGGGTCCTGTACAGTGACAACAACCTTTGCCAGGGAAAATGAGCAACCTGAGCCACCTCCAGAGCACAGGCTTCAGCTCTAAGTGCATTAAAATCCTGTAGAAGTGACCAGTAGTGACAAACACAGGGTTTCTGTTGCCTGTGGGAACTGTTGGGAGACTAAAATATAACACTGCTGCACATGGAAATTAGCTTTCATCCTTCTTAGGAAAATGCAGGTATTTTTATGGGATCCTGCCATTGCAAAATGATCTGAAGCAGTACCTCTCAACCTTTCTGGTCCAGCCCCCAGTCAATCCATCCATCAATCAGTCATATACCCCACTTCGTTTTCTGTAGGGGAAGAGCATCTTTTAGCCTAGCAACTGTCCTGTCAGGGTTTGATTTCAAGGAGAAGCTGTGGATTTGGCCCAGACTCATCCAGCTTGGAAAATGCAGGGTGAATACTTCTTGCTGTAAGAGGCTTTCAGAGCTGAGTGGGGTCTGTGTGACCCTGGCTCTGCTGTCCACATCCTCCCACTCATTTCTCCCGTAGCTTTAGACAGATGAGTGGAATTGGCAGGAAATCCAAGCTACTCAAAGGAGTGATATTTTAGCTCCTGTGCTGCAGACAAATATTCATGAAATTTGCTATGGTCTTTGGGTCCAGGAGCTCTCACTTTGCACCACCTTGCTGACATTCTTGATTTTACATTAACCTGAAGAAGGACCTGGCCAGCAGCAACTTTGGGACACTCAGGTAAAGGAAAGGCTGATAAGTCTGACAGGCTTAAAAATGCACTCTGTCCTGGGCTAGGACACACAAATGCCTGCTCTATCTTCTTCATCTCAAAACATTTATTTAAAAGCAAAGATAAATAAAAGAAACTGCATCCTGTCAAACAGTCTAGTTATTTAAATTATGCAGACAACAGATTAGTAAAGCATTTCACAGGAGGGGAAGTAGACGTGGCAATCAAAGAGTGAGAAGAAGCAACTGAAGGTGCTGTGAAGGACAGAGGTGCCTTCAAGCCATGATATGTGCTCATAGTCTTCAGTTTCTCTCTCCCCAGGTGTTTTTTTAATTAGTTATAGCTAAGTCTCCTGTGACTCTCTTCTAGATATGAACAATTCATTTTAAACTTCATCTGTGTGGAGACCTTACAAGAGGCAGGTTTGAATGTTGTGTTAATATGCATTTCTACCAGTATCAAAAAAGGACAGTGACAGAACAAAACAACATTTTTTTTTTAATTATTATTATTTCTAACATCCATAAGGCTATGTAGGCTATTTGATTATTAGAAGGGAATTAGCTGTCAAACCATGGCAATCTCATGTGACTGAGTTTTGGGTGAAGGTTGAAATCCTCAGAGTTGTAAGAAAATCACATATTTCTGTCTGGAGGTACTCCCTGGCTGACAGTACTGTGAAAAATGCCTCAGTCTGAATTAAGGTAACACTGCTGTGCTATGGCTCAGGTGGCTTCATACCCCACCTTGCACTGCCCAGCATCTTGCATTTGTTACCTGCTTGAGCAAACAGCTGTATTTCTTTAATTTGTTACTATGATTAGTATTCTTAGTCTGCCTCAAAACATTCCTAGCTGGACCTTCACCCAGTCCCCTGCACCCTGCTGTAGTTGCCTGTGGGTGGATCCCCCAGCCAGCTGCACACTCTGCACAAGATTTAAAGCAGCAGCTGTAATGTTCCAGAAGGCACTGCAAGCAAAAAGCTTAGTAATACTTACAACACTTCTGTGAGGAAAGCACATAAATATATTCTTTACCCACGTATATGTGTGGAAATAGAAGCACATTTTCTCAGCATAGGAAAGGAATAGGGGTCAGAGTAAGCAGCCAGGACCAGTTTAATATGAACAGGGAGAAACAAGCTTAGCCTCCCACTCTGGCTATGCAGAATCAAAAAAGAGAAGGAGAATGCAGCCATCCATAGCACACACAAGGTCATACCTTCCCTACAAGGGAAGGTAGAGGCCTCTTAATACCTCCCCTTTCTTCCTCATGCTTTTCCATTGTCTTTCTTGCCTCCACAAATTAAATCTGCAGCTGAGAATACTGCAAGTTTTTCTTTACAGGAAATACCCGGGTGTTGGGTGCACCTGAAACATTATGGAAACCATTTGTGCTTTATGTCTTCCAGAAAATTATATTGATGTGCCTCAAGATGGGAGAGGTAAGACCAGACTTCAAGGAGCAGCTTTCAAGACTATCAACTGAATTACAAGAGCTGAAAAAATTATGGATAAGCAGAAGAGAGAAAGACTACAAGAGGAAAATTGAGCAAGTCACCTGAAGAGAGACACCATTCAAATAACTTCTACAGGCAAATGATATCGAAAGAGTCTCAGGAGAAAGTAGTTTGTAAGCAATATTTTAATTCTAGACTGACATTATCTCTGAAAGGAAGCATCATATTTGCGAAAATGCTCATTAGGAAGAAAATGAAGTTGCTCTGGCAAATCCATACAAAGGTGGAAAACGACCACAAGACAAACCTTTGGTAGATAACTTTTCTTTGCCTCCCCATCCATCAATTGCCATTTGAGCCTAATCTCAGCCTAAGTGTCAGAATCCTGAATGTGAGTTTTTCCAAAGTTCTCTGGTGAACATTTTGTCACAATAGGGTAGATGCTGGCAATTGACATCACTGTTAACCATTTTGTCCTATGCATTTCAAAGGTAAGCAGAGCCTTTTCGTTGAGTCAAACTGCAGGGTAGCAATCCCTTCAACCATAATGCACATTTTTACCTCACTGGCAATGATTCTGCTAAGACATCCAAGCCCATCTTAAATTCAGATTCTTGAAGAGGGCAACTTTATTAGGATGAAACACCATTCCACCCCCATCCTCCTTGAAGCTGAGAGAAACAGTAAACAAACCCCAACAAACAGTATATTTCAAAAGCAATAATACCATTGTCCCCCTGCTTTACAATGCAATAGTCCAATTCCCTCAGCCTCTGACTGACTGCAGAGTTTACCCCATACAAATCTCTGAATCTATTTGTAAGCCAGAAAGGCAGGGACTCCACCACAGAAGTTTGTGGAGCACTTGATCACTGTAATAGGTTGACTTAACTTTCCACAGGAAAGGGTTATTTTAAAATCATACAGTATCAATTACAGGAGCAAATCCTGTGAAATTCAGTTATTTAAGATATTTGCATGAAGAACCTGGCAATGACAAGCAAACAGAGTTCATCTGGAAATCATAACACAAAGCCATGATAATGCCAATTTAATCCTTCATGTCTAATATTTTGTCCTGCAAATCTCAGTAACTTTAAAATAACCATAAATTTTACCATGGTTAACCACAACATGAGGAACATTTATGTTAATGAATAATCAAATGTTCCTTTTGTACCTCTTTGGCTGCACAAATTTTAGTCTTTTGTTGAACTCAAAGGGAACACTCTTCTCAATGATTTGAGTGAGTTCACACCTACTGGAGTTCAGGATGGTGTGACTAAAACCATGAAGGAATAAATAGTGCTGGAGGACTCAATAAGACTGGAAACAACAGGAGTGGAAGCCCAGTCTTCAAATAAAGCCCAGTCTGAGTAGGCTACCAACATGCACATGCCCCTTTTCTCTGTAAAACAACAACTAAACATGCCAGGTATCACTGAGTAAGGGCAGGCAGTGCCGAAAAAAACAAATTCAGAGGTGGGAGAGCCACCCTGCAGGCATTAAACTCCATCCTATCCCAGGAAAGCTTGAAGCCTAGCCCACTCTCACTCATCACAGAAGCCCCCCCCCCCCCCCCCCCCCCCCCCCCCCCCAGCTTGTAGAGACTTAGGGGAGCTGCCACAGTGCACCTGGGGTTTTACACCTGTGTTACACCTTAAGAACTCCCCAAGAAAAGCAAAGGAAACCTAGTAGCTGGAGGTGATGCCATGCATGCCAACATCATGCCTCCTCTGCACTTCCTCGTTGGCTCCAAGATCCATAATTCCTGCAGACACTCAAAAAATATCCACAGTGACCAGTGTGGCACCCTGCAGTAACTGCTTGGTCCTTTCACCTTCTCCCAGCACCTATTTTCATTGTGAGGTGGTGACTGCCACAGAGAGCTTTGGAAAAAGCTTATGTTCATAAAGGAATTTGTATTAGATACTGGTTTGTGTGACTTACTGTATTTTGTAAGGGTTTTTTTCCCTTTGGGAATTGTGCGTTATTGATGAGCAGTTTTATGCTTTACTTCTAGTACATGTATACCTTGTAATGGATGTGCTTTTTGTTTTTTTGTTTTCTTTTATTCTCTATAGGGAGCCAGTTAATATAAGGTAGATACTCTCTGGCTGAAATTCTGATATTGCCTACCAATTAATTTATGGATAAATCCATGTCGTTGCTGGTGAACAATTTTCCATCAATTGTGTTGTTCTAATCACCTGATAGTCTCTCTACTTTAGCAGAATAAAAGACCCTGAACAAGACTAATGCTAAGGGCCTTAAATTAAAGGTAAATAGTGCACTATGTATTTCCCCACCACCATTTCTATCAGCCCTTCTCCCTTGCTGTTGGGTCACTGGAGAAGAGCACAGGCTATGCAAACAGCCACCTGAGCACCTCAGCCATCTTTGTAGCTGTGCTCTGATACCCCTCTGCATTTACTTGATCAAAATTATGGTAGACCAGATAAGCTGAAATTAATTTTTCAGTTATTTCTGCAGAGAGAGTGGTTCAAATGCAATCCTTCTCCAACAGAAATGATCTGGACTAAAATAATTGTGTTTTCCTCTACATCCATCCTGATGTGTTTGGGAAAATAAGGGATCTGAAATTAACACTTAAAAAAATATATACGTTATACCCCCTATATGACAATGGCAGCTGTCTCTCTCAGTGGCTACTCATAAACTTCCTTGTGCAGTAGCCTCTTCCCCTGTCCAAATAATTGTCTCTCTTCTGTTTCACTGAGAACTGTGTCCAACTTCTTAGTAATTGCTGTGTATAATGTAGGACATAAAAAGATAAGTTATAAAGCTTGTGCAGGACTTGGTGTTGTAATTTAACCATCTTTCGTGCCTGGTTACAGATTTTACAAAAAACAGAGTGAAAAATAATCTGGCCTCTTAATGTATAATTCAGCATATTGTAGCAGCTATTTTAGACAACTGTTTTTTATAGTTTTACCGCAGCTGTAATTTCTGTATGAGGACTGTCCACTTGAAGAAGTGGTGAAGTTAACATGTCAAAATGATTTTTTAAAGTCAGTTCTACTCCACCACCTGTGATTGTATATGAAGAGTAAAGCAACAAAAAAAAAAACTTCAACTACTGACTGGGAAGAAACACCTTTTCTCAGCCTCAGAAGTTCTCTTTTGTAAGACAGGCATTTCTCTAGTCCTCCTTTTACAAAAGTAGTAAATTACTAAGAAGATAGTATATATACAGTACAATACTCTATTTTGATAGTCAGCAGACTATTTTAGGCTAATTAAGCTCACTAGAAATCCTAGGGTTGCAGTGATTTCTCTTTATTGATACATTGATGATAATACTGTTTACATAACACTTGATGTTTGAAATCAATACGTGCCAGTGTCCAGTGATTTGCTTATCTAGTTTCTGGTCTAATCCTGTCCTATTTTTTGCAGCATTCTCTGACTTCATATTATGAATCATGTTGTCTTTCTAAAGTGATTGCCAAGTAAACCAAAAATGTGTTTTACACTGCTATTGCACTGCTCTCGCCTTTATATACAGTAGTTTTTATAAAGATGTCCTTAGGTTTTAATAAATGAGTGTAACGCAAAATAATCTCTGTAATAAAACTTGCTTTAGTGTTTCAAAGGTGGTCTGGAATAGCTGAAGAGATTTGAGCTTCTGAATATTTCAATAGCTTCAAAATTCGTGGCTTCCTTTCCATCTGCAGGAAATCCCCAGATACCAGAACTCTGTACAAGGGTAAAATGAAGAGAGTGCATTTAACCCAAAGAGTGGATTTAAAAATGGGGGGAAGGGGCCCCAAGAAGCCATGCCACACCACAAAAAAACACTAAGGCCATTGCACAAATCTATAAGTTTTCCATTTAGTCTGCATCACATTTTCAGCAGTTGCTAATAACAGATATTTAAAAGGGAAGTGTGGGACACTGAACAGAGACTGATAAGAAATAACCATCATCTTTTAACTACTCAAGGCAAGCTGAGAAGGCCAAACTGCAACTGAGCAGAAAGAAAGCATCATTTTGACTTTCACACTTAAAGTACTCTGTCCCACATGGCTGACCTCCCCAGATGAAACAAACACAGTTTAGTTTGCTCTGTACAAAAAGGCAGGACCAACAATTCTCAGGGAAAAGAGATTTCATTTGTTCTTTGCTTCCAGGCTGAAGGGTTTGGACAGTTTCCCCAGAAAGGTTTAGATTTTCTAAACACTCTCTTAAGTCTCTTTGTCACCTGTTGTTTAGGAGGCATCATTGCCAGTGTTCCCAAAATACTGAGGGTGCTGAGATGACATTTCAACTCTCCCATTAGTAAAGTGAGTGTTTTTGACAACATCACCTCTTGGGATGGATTGCTTCATTTTACAGAGTCCTGCTGCCCCCAAGCTTTAGTTTTCCTTAGCTGTTTTCCTTTCCAGCACTTGCTGTCCTCTTTTGGCCCATCCTGAATCCTTGATATCCAACTGAAGTCATGGCATTTATACACAGCAGGTACCTTTTCACATTAGAAATTATCCTTTCAGCCTCAGATCACCAGCCTCAGACTAGAGACTGCGCTGTAGGAATATACCTAAACAGTAAAGAATAGATTTTAAAGCCAAATTTTAAAGGAAGGATAAGAAATCCTTTGTAATGTCACTTATTTCATGTGCCAGAGTGCATTTCTGGAGCTTCTATAACAAAGCACATCAGCTCTAAAGGAGAAAAGGATCATTTTCATTAAAGCAACACTTCAGTAATTCTTAGGGGTTTTGCAACTGTAAGAGACTACAATTGCACTCCACTGTGCTGCAATTTATGGAATGTATTGTGGAAAGAAAGCGGACAAAAAGCAGCATTAAAATTACATAAATATGTAAAATTACAAATAATTGCAACCCAGTCCCCTTCTCAAACTGCCCCTACAATTGTGAAAACAGTTAAATATACAAGACAAAGTAAATCAATGGATTGGGTGTGTTACAGCTCCCTCACCAAGTCTCAACAATTTTTATGATGTGCTTCTAGTAATTGAGTAAGGATTATATTCAGCACATTATGCTCAGCAGGAACAGCTTTTATATACCAAGGAGCAAATTAAATACCTCTGGAATTTCCACAGAAGATGTTAAAGTGCTGATAGTGATTTACAGACTGCCATTATTGCCAAGTGAAAAACAAACAGGAGCATCACAGCCAGTTCCTTTAAACTGTTTATTCTTACTAGAAAGCAGAGACTTCATTGATTTTGCTGGTTGTTCACACATACAGAAAAACAAGGAGAGAAAAGAGAGCTAAGATCTGATTTTTATTTCCAAGAAAACAAAACCCTGTCACTCACCCAAGCTATTCCCACCACACTTAATTTAATTTGAAAAGTGAAAAAAAAAACATTACTGGAGGGGTGGGTGGGGAAACATACCAGTACGATAGGTATTAATAGCTACTGCTGCTGCTTTGTTGTAGTGAGAATTAGCAATGACAATTGGGTTTAAATCCTTGGCTTTGACAACATACAAACAAAAAAAGCCTGATCAAGTTAACATTTGAGAATACCCTCCCCTTAGCCAGCTATGCAGATTTAATTTAAGGCATTTTTGTGAATTAGGTGGGTTTTGTTTTGACTGCTTCATAGTTACTGCTTAAAAATGCCATTTTTTCAAGTAGGGCTACTGAAAACAGTTGAAACCTTTGAAACATCTGAAAAGCTGTGTTCCATTTTACCACAAGGTTTTTGCACCCCAGCATAAGGCCTACCTCCTCTGCTCTCTAGTGTTTGCTGTCCTGAGAATAAAGAATATTGCATCATTACTGCTATTACTGTTCAGTATCAAACTGTTCCCTCCAAAGCCACCTTCCTCAAGCATGCCTGTCTCCTGTTGGAAGAATTTATGTTGCAAAATGCTGCTGGGGTGGGTGGGAGCACAGTAGGAAGTGCCACCTCCAGTGAGCTAGTGATAGCTGGCGTTTGCTGTATAAACTCCATCATCATTTTAACCACACAGTACACCTCCTATTTCCCTGAGTGAATGTGCTCCCAGCAGAGAGCACAACAGAAGAAAGCCAGTTGGGAATTTATCTAGCAAGGAGACAGCATCCTTGTGCTGCATCTGCTATTATTATGCAGATAGAGGAACTAGAGAGACATTTCACAACCCTCCCTCTTTCCTTTGCTAGCTGCATGGATGTTCGTTAAAGAAATCATCTCCAGCTAATAAAAAACCTTGAAAGCCCCAAACCCTAAGGAAAGAAATCATGCAATACTGTGAGTGTCACAGATTTTGTTTTGTTATACTACCCACAGAAATGTCACATGAATAAAAGGCACTGCTTAAGCTGCAGTCGCATTTTTATGAAGTTTCTAGGCTGCAGCTCGGTGGCTACACAGCCACCTCACAGGAGGAGACTTCTGTTAATGCTCTGCAGTCATAATTCCTCCTTTGCACGTCTTCTCCCCACACTGCCCGTAAACAAGGAGCACTCTAGGCATGGCAGGAAATGCTTTTGCACTGCTGGAGGTGCTCCCAGCCATGCCTCACGGTCCTCTGCAAGCAAGGACTTTGCTGCGAGCACCAACATCTTCACCCTCTAAAACACTGTCCCTCCCAGCCTGTGCAGGGAGGTGTCTCTGCTCACTCAAAGCATCACTGACTGCTGCCATTAGCTGGGAATCTGTTCTTTGCCTCAGGTCTTTCGGCATTACACCGGCAAAAGGGGAACCACAAACATTCGAAAGAAGTGCCCAGAAGTGGAACTGATTCAGGACAGAAATAAAATGGGAATACTTGGACTTGAACGCACTTTCAACTCCTCCTCCCAATCTCTAGTGTTCAGACAACAGGAAAGCAGGCCATGGGAGAGCCACTGGTATTAAGAAATCTCCTTTCTTCTCAACCATAGGATTGTAGGCACTAAGGCTTCCAGGAACTTCTTGCAGAGACACACATTCCTTGCTGGCAGGAATGGACAATTTGGGCAACTCCAGTTTTCTGTTTCACTTCTCCTCCGCAACACTTCAGAAAAGACTATTTTGGCTGGACCTTACTCTTTCCTAACTAGCTACAAAATGCCATTCCCTGCTGCAGCCCAAACCTGTGTAGTCACTAGAGGCTTACAAATGTGGTTCTAACACCAGCCCACAATGGAGGTCCAGCGTGCTCTGGACCAAGCCTTGTTCCTGAAAGAGACACTGTCAGAGCTGTGTAAAACTTGCAACTTGTAGCTATGGGCAGATTTTTACACGACCACTTCCCAAGGTTTGACCAAGGGCCCCTTGTGCTATCCTCTCCTCCAGGGCACAATCCCTAGAACACTGCCCTTCCCTTTGCCAGGACTCCTCATGTTGTAAGTGTGGTTTTCCAGCCCCGCCACTCTCTGCCTCACTCCATCACCAGGCAATGAGGCATTTCCCTCTGTTTTCCAGGGAGCCAGGAACATCTGCATGCCCTAAGGGAAGGAAACAATTTTTAAAAACACTTTTAAAGTGTGAGCTTTGCATCTGTGATTCAAACCCACACTCTGCTGCCCCAGTGCTACCCCAGTTCACACCACAGGGTTGGGTTTTGGCTTTGCTGGTGAGGTGAATTGAGGAGACAAACCTCAGGGAGCTGGCAAGTGACAAATAAATATGGAGCAGAGTAGTGTAAAAATATCAGGGTCTGAAGGAAGGCCAAGACATGTGCTTGGTTACTGGGAGCCCCTAAACCAGGGGGAACCCCAGTCCCCCTGTTTGCACATACCCAAGAAGCAGCCTCTTACCTCAGCCAGGCTCCTTTCCCAGGCAAAGTCAAACACCCAGAGATCACCTCGGATCAAAGGGAGCCGCCACTTGCCCAGGGCATGTGAGCACACATACCAAGGATGTGTCTGCAAGAATGAAGAATGGTCTGGCCCAGACACAGAAAGTTCCAGCCTGCTTGGCTGAGAGACTCTGACTCTCCTCCACTGTGCCGTGTCCCAGCTGAAGCCGCTGGCTTAGGCCATCCCCTTCAAGCCTGTCTAACTTACACCATTAATTCCTCCAGTGCTGCTACAGGAAAACGAGTGCTACAAATGGCCACTCACTAAAAGACACACAGAAAACTTCAGAACTAATAGGAAAATATAAAACTGGGTGGCAGGGGGCCTCTGCAAACACATGAAACTTTTGCCAAAGCAACTGCAAGATTTCTTTTTTTTTTTTTTTTTTTTTTTGGCCATTTTAGCTAAAAGTTTGTCATCCAAGAAAACCTACCCTGGCGTACCTGAAGCCATTAGTTTTAGCTGAATTACTCATGGGTTTCTGTGTGCTTTGTAGCTCCAAGGTACAGGTCAGAGGGGTTGGGTGGGATACATTTGGTGGCAGCCAGGTCTTAGCCGGTCAGTATCGCACCTGGAGTTTGTAGGACATTCAGAGAAGAGAGTATAAAGCAAAAGGGGGGGAGGGGGGCGGAATATTTCTTGCCATAGGCTGTATCAGAGAGATGACACCAAGAAAATTGCCCTGCCTGCACAATATTGCACAGTCTTCTCTTCGAGCCCTCCTAGTAGGGACTTCCTGGGTATAAATATGAGAAGTTTCTTCTAATGCCTTCACCTCTGGATTAAGATTACATACATATATAACAGAACAGCAAATTCAAGTCCTTGGGGGAAGCTTTATGAAAACTGCTCTGGCTGATACATTCCCAGCATCTGCTGCTTTAATCCTCCCTTGTTGAAATAGAAAGGAACTCAGTAAGAGGCTGGTAATTAATTCTGCAACAATACTCAATAAGGAAAAGTTTGGTTTTAATAAACAGAACAGAACTGCTGATTTAATGCAAACATATTCAGTTAGAAGGACATCTCAAAAATATTTATATTAGAAGCAAGAACAAAGCAATAATAATCACACTCTACAGGAAGTATTGCTTGCTGTCTGGTGATTAATAAACCCCAGGAAAGAATAAAATGGATGGTCTAAATTTTTCTTCCCTGTTTCCCATAAACTGAAGCACACAGAGGAAATAAATGTCTATGGTGAGACTAAAGCCAAAATTTTGCTGTGAACTTATGTTATTACAGGAATGTCTTAAGATGCCCCGCCCCAAGGAGCTCAAGTGATTTCTTATAATGGTGATAGAGGAACAATGGGGAAGACTTCTAAAACAGTAGAGACTTATCCAGTTTTTATAAACTGTTCGTCAAGCAGAGGAACACTTCCTCCCCTGCCATTCTCTGTGGCCACAGCTCCAGCAGAAAGCAGCGGGAGCTCAGGCACATGCAGCCTCAGCTAGTAACAGCAGTTAGTCCCCAACAAAACATCCTAAAGAATGTGCTAAAATTCAATTGCAATATTTCTCATCAAAACATTTAGCTCAACAGGAAATACAATGTCATACGGGCCGTAAAGTTTTAATTTCTTTTCATTATCCTTTGTGTTTCAATAAACTGTTGGAAAGCAAACTACAGAACACCCCTGGATGTTCATCTCAGAATACTTCTTTTATCTAAAATATTTTCTCTCCAAATCTGCCTGGCAGTATGTTTTGAGAAATCAATCTGTCATCGAGAATGTGCCAGACACATTTTATGACCCCAATGCCAGACCACAACTGGAGGTCGTGTGGGTTTTTGGCTGCCAGAAGCTTTTTCTGAGCCCTTAGGCTGAACAGTTCAGCTCTCACCACCTCAGGTCCTGTTGTGGTCTAACCCCAGCCAGCAACCAAACACCACAAAGTCACTCCCACCAGTGGGATTGGGGAGAGAATTCGAAGGATAAAACCCAGGATACTCATAGGTGGAAATAAAGACAGTTTAATGGGGAAAGCAAAAGCCACACACAAAAGCAAAGCAAAACAAGGAATTAATTCCTTGCTTCCCATGGGCAGGCAGGTGTTTAGCACCTCCAGGAGAGCAGGATCTTGTCCTGTGGAATAGTGACTTGGGAAGACAAACACCATCACTGCAAACATCCCCTCCTTCCTCCTCCTCCTCCCTCCCCCTTTACATACTGAGCATGATATCACAGGGTCTGGAGTATCCCTTGGGTCAGTCAGGGTCACCTGTCCTGACTGTGTCTCCTCACAACCTCCCAGGCACCCCCAGCCCCTGCCCAGAATGGCCTTTGAGGGGCAGGAAAGGGCTTGGCTCTGTGCAATCCCTGCTCAGCAATAACAACAGCATCTCTGTGTTATCAGCCCTGTGTGCAGCACAGATCCAAACCACAGCCCCATTCCAAACCCTGGGAAGGAAACTAACCCCAGCACAGATCCCTAAAAACAGGCATATGTCCAAGTCTGACATTGCAAGGAAACAACTTGGAAACCTTTATGAAGTTTTCAAGTGCTGTGATGAAGATGACAGAAAAAGACAGAGTCTTTCTGCAAATATCTCTGCAAATATGGATTTGCAATCAGACACTGGTTCAAAAGCAAACAAAAATATTACAGTAATTTAAATATGTTTGTCCAGAGCTCTCTTCCACACACTATGGATACAAATCTGTCCCTTGCACCACATCAGGACGTTTTGAACGGAGTCATTAAGTCATGTCTGTATTTGATGTGCCCTTTTTGAGTGTCAGCTTCCTTTCCACAGGCAAAATCCCTCAAGTCCAGCTATGATATTCCTGTGCTGGGTCCATCAGTCACTGCAGACACTGCCCCTTGCTTGCACCACAGCAGCTGGAATGTGGACTCCTCAGCTGGCATGTGAAGACTGCCTTTTCCAGACAGCTGGAATTGCTGTGACAGCCTCCTCTGCAGCAAGCTTTTCTGGAGGCTGACTGAAGTGTAGGAGTCACATATAAACGAGGAGGTGGAAGCATTCAGGATCAAAGCAATGGGCTGAGGGGAGTTGGTTGCTTTTAAGTTCAGAGTTGTTGGTGTCCTTGGGGTTTTACTTTGCTTTGCTTTGGATTTTGAGCAGCACAGGGACAGTGGGGTCTATCTGGCATGGTTCAAAGGCAAAAGAGCTGGCAAAGGTCCCAAGTGCCAGGAAAGGGGGAGGTTGGAGTGCATGACAGAGCTGCAAACTCCCTTTGTGCCCATCGATTTTACTCAAGCAAGTTGTTCACCTGTTCCACACAGGGCTCTGCTTATTATTAGCCCTGGCCATGCTGCAGGTTTCAGGGCCAGAGTCAGCGGTGTGAAATGCCCAAAGGATTTGTGCCCAAAGTAGTTCCTCTGTGGCAGAGGAACTACTGGCACATCTGCATAACACCATGAGAGCAAAAAACTGCTCTGAGTCCAAGATGAAAAGGTTTTTTACTCACTTTACTCTTCCTGTTTTCAGTTTCTGTCTCAAAAATGAAACTCTTGCTCTTAATTTCTTGTTATTTAGGTGCTAGATTCTCAGTAGTTACCCTTCATACCCCCCATGAGGGCTTTGGCTGCACTCCAGGACCAAACAGTAATATATGGAAACTACAGGACAGAACACAAACATTGTGGGGCACAAACACCAAACTATACATATGTCTCACAGTCTGTGATTTTAGTCTTAGGTCTAATGAATTCCCAGAAAATTTTTCATAAACAGATAAAGTCCCTAAGAAATCAGAGCTACCAATGGTAGTCCAGGAGAGGGACAGGAAGGATTTGGGCATATTTCATCAACTTGACAGAAACAGAGGTATACAGTAAGTTACTCTCATGACACCTATAAAGACAAGTCTGAAAAAAAGCAGGAGGAGATAATTTTGTAATTCTCAGTGTGAATCTCCAAAATAAAGAGCTTTATTCTTTGAAATAGAAAACAATCATTTATTCCAGCTGTGTTCACATCCTTTTTGCAGTCCAGGGTTAATCTGCTGAAAGCTTTTAGCTAAGATTAATGTATATCCAACTGTCTCTGGATTTTTCTGTTTTATCCAAAAATTAACACACAGCAAACAAACAAACAAATATTGGCAGTAACATATTAGCAAGAAAAGGAACATTCCAACTCAAACGCAATTCCCACAATGTTGCATTTCGTTCTGGAAGAATAAAGCAAATTGAATTAGTTTTCTAAAGGGGAAAAAAAATGAGATGGGGTGAAAAATGTACTCTGCTAATTTATAACATTGCTCAGAAGACAAGGAGATTAAAGGGATTTAAAAGCTGGGAGTTTAAAATTGCTGGTTGCCTGTATTGTATGTGTAGAGATAATATCAGTAGGGAAACTGGGTTCCCATGCCACAATGGTTTCACTTCATACCAGCAAACCCCTTAACACCTTCTGCAGAAGAACTCAACCTTCAATGTGTTCTATCACTCCCTGTTGCCCCAGCCAATTCCTGTGCTCCTGCTCAAGAGTTTAAGCAATTGTTTGCCCCCATGTAGCTGCTAAGATCTAGTGATTAAATTTTTTAGAGATGCCTCTGCCTGAATTAAAGTGCAAATGAGACCATATGCTAAAGTGAATAGTATGGATTTTATTTAACAGTAAATCTGAGAGAGAGAGAGAGAAATAGAAAAGAGATGGGGGGGGGGGGGACGGGAGGAGGGGAGATAGTGATAGAGACAGATTAAGTAGAAAATATCACCACTCTGTGGATCCCAATGGCATACCATTGATCCTCTACATCTTGTCTTCTTGATGGTGAGGGTCCCCCAAAAAAGCATAGAGTTCAGTGGATTAATACACATTTGGGCCAGGTGGGAACACCTCCCCTGGGGAATCAGGTTTGACACTCTTGCAAGACCCTAGATCACTTTGCATCATGTGCAGTCTCCTGCTGCAAGGCCACAGGAATCAGTCTGGAGGGTGCTGTGGGGGTCTTTAATGAATTATGAGCAGCTAGTTTTGTTAAAGAAGTTCACCAAAACAACACAAAGCAAAAATAAACCATCATGGAAATGCACCTATCAAAGCTGAGAATTTCAGCATGAACATCCATAACCAGAACAGGGAGAAAAAGACTGCACCAATGAGCATACTTTGATCTGGCCTCAACATGCCAGTTTTTAAGGCATCTTTAAAGTCCTGCTGGATTCCTTGATACACTGTCAAATACAATCTGTGTGTGCTTGGCTTAGTCACCATATGGAAGTTTTTTTCAGGGCAAAGTTGCTGTCATTTCACAGCTGTAAGTATCACTCTTCCTTACACAAAAAAAAAAAAAAAAAAAAAAAAAAAAGAAGCGAGAGAGAAATAAAAAAATAAATACTGTGCTCTTTTAAACATCTTTATTGTTTCCCTAGGTTTAATTAGCCACCATCAACAGGCCCTGTGATGTTTTTCTTTCTGAGATTATGAGGGACTTGTTTCCAACTCTATGGAAAAAATACAAACAGAGGCAAGATTAACTTTCCAGAGGAACACCACAGAATAGTGGTGAAAGTCTGTGGTGCGGTGAGAGCTTAAATGAAGGCTGTGCAGAAATGCTGGCCAGCCTGAGTAGTAGGGATAAGGTCAAGCCCATAGGGACCAAATAGAATTCAACTTTTTAACTGAGTTTTTTCAGAGAAAAATGCTGCTTCAATTCTAGCAAGATTGGAAGAAAAGAATCTCAGTAAAATGAAGCTGGACTTTATTCTGTCACAAATGTTTCAGAAAGGCACATTCCAAAATGGATTTAAAAAAAAAACCCCTCCAATCTTTCAGGCTGTATGTACCACATTAAATTTTCCTCTAAAGCTTAAAATGGAAATAAAATTTCTTGCGCACAGTCTCTGCAAATACTGAACTTGGTGTGAGGAGGGGGAGCTCTCCCCAGATCTCAGCTTTTTTTTCAGCGTAAACCAAGCTGTTCTCTGATCAGCACTGCAAACGGATATATAACTTTAGATACTACTCAAGTCCTCGTCTGTGGCAATACACAGAAAATGTGCATCTGTTGCAGCAAAAGGAAACTTTAATTGGAGCTGAAGAAGCTCAAGTTTTCAGGCTGGGTGTTCCTCATGTCAGCAGCTAGTGCAAGAACCAGGATGAATGAGTATTTTCCATCACCTTCCTTTGCAGGGCCATAAAAAGATCAGTCTTAAATGTTATCACACACAAAACTTTTAATAGTGTTTTTTCTAAATAAGGAAGGAAAGATGATTTTTTTTTTTTTTTTAACATCTATTTACAAGGAAAATTCTTCAGGATTATCAGTTCTAAAGAGGTATAAAGGCTGACAAGAAACAGGAAATTCAAACTGTGGAAATATTCCCCTAATGTGTAAAAGCAGTTATCAGAGGAACCCTAAAATACTAATCTGTTTACTTTTTGGAGGGGCCTGGTGGTGTTTTCCTGTGAAAGCACAAGTCTTGCCACATCCAAACCAACCAGCCCCCAGGAGCAATTGAAAAATGGTACACAAAGAGGGAAACATTCCCAAATGTGCCAGGGTACTGCAATATCCAAACATCTCCAAATGGCCGGGTAAAGGTACTAGGGCTAACTGATAACAGATGTGTTTTAGACTGTACCAAAAAATCCAATTAAAAAAAAAAAAAAAAAAAAAGACAATGACGGAGTGAAGGACATTAAAATGGGAATGTCTTCGACAAAATAATGTGAACATAGCTAAAACTAGTAATGGCATGATATTGTTTGAATTCTAATGCAGGTACTGTGCACATGGAAAGCAGCAAGTCACCTTTAAATAGCATTTCACTTCTAAAGGGAAGTAAGTACAAAAACTAAAAAACAAACACAAACAGCCCTTTCTCACAGGCACCCAGGCTGAAAAGAGGCTCAGATATTGGTGCTATTCCTGGATCACTTCTACATCCCCATTTTTCTCCTCATAAACAGTTGCTGTTGCTTTTGCTTGAGAGTGCAGCAATTCAGCAACATATCAGACAGATGTATCCAAAAACCTGAGGGTTTAATATGGATTAAATAACCGAATGTCTTCTCAGTAATGCCAAAGTCTGGTCAAATATCAGCAGACCACTGAAAAAAAGTATTCATGATCTTCTAGCCACCCTCAAGACACTGCTCCCAAATCTGTCAAGACTCTTCCACACCCTCTGAAGTGCTGTAAAATTTATCCTCAGGAAGGATTCCAGGCTGATGGTTCATCTTTTCTTACTTCCAGAAATCTGAATCTACCCTGAAGCTGTGGGGTTTCCATTGCAGCACCTTCCCCTGCAACTGGCCTACTGCTCACAACATCTTCTAGCAATTTTGTCTTGGCAGGTTTTCTGTAAGGAAGCAGACTGCAAGAAGTAGACTTGTTCTCCTAAAATACATCTATTAAAAAAAAATAGTTGGGGTCCTCTGAGTTCAAACAAATATTCCTCAGCTGTTTTTCTTTGCACAGAAAACTCAATAACTGGCTCCTCTAAAAAGCCAGAGTGCAGATGTTGAGGTATCGCTTGAAAAATTCAGCTTCTGCTGTTGCTCAGTGTTGGGTGCACGTATGACCTCACGGCAACGTGCACACCCAGCTGAGGCTTCAGCAGCTTCGCAGGTCAAAATAAACACAATAAACCACAGAAAATTCAATATATGCTGCATGAAATACTTGCCTTTTCTTCAAGGGAAGCTCTGTTTAGCAGGTTTTCTGCTTTTTTTTTATGACAGTGTCTGTCTCATTTCATCAGGCTTTTTTCCCAGCAACATACAGAGCCTTCTGCAGCTCACTTTTGAGTCAGATTTGGTGCTTGCTTGCACAGTTAAAACAACAGATCATGAAAATGAGATTCTTGCAAGTGAGCAAGGTGTTAAAACTGTCCATGTCTGCAGAGCTGACAGGGTATGGTTCCATCATGTCTATCCACCAAGAGCCTACTGGTGGTATGGAAGCACACTGGAATCACTTGAATGGGAAGCAGCACCCAGATCTCCCAAAACCTGGGAGAGATGCAGAGATGCCCTGCAGTCTGCTGCTGTCCAGCATCCTCCATGCGGCCCCAGGATTTCCATTTATGGCAGACTGATTATCATTGCCACCTTCTCAGCTTCCTCATCATTTCATACCAGATTGCTGACAGTATTAGGAAATGGTAATCTCTATTTCCTACCCACTTCAGTTTTCACTGACTTTATTTTCACTTAATCTATTTCTTCTTCCACCCTTTATTGCCTTCTTTTCTCAACTGTGAACTGCATCAATATTTAAAGCTCTTTAAAGATTAAATTACATGTATAAAGAAAAGCAAGGCAGCAGGCTAAAGATGTATCAATTACTGTTACCTCACAATAACAGTAATGACAAAATATAGATCAGCTGCATCTTCTAAAACATTTCCCCAAAAAGGATGGGGTTTTCCCCTACCAAAATTAAAGGAGAATTTCATGCCCCCGTTGTGACCTGTTTGCTTTTTTCTGTTTCCACTGTAACACAGAGCAGGATAAGTTTGTATACCGAAAGGGCCACAGACAAAACCCCTTGCTCTGTCCCTCTGTCTATTCACTGTGCATGCCCAGATTACCTGGAGCATTAATGATTTCTTAGGACTTGCTGTAAGAGCATAACTTCATGAGGGCTATGGAGTAATTTACTAAATACAGCTCAAAGTCAAACACACTTCTGCCCATACTGTCTGAAACTTTAATGCAGGTATAGTACATGTGGAAAGCAGCACATCCCCTTTAAACAGCATTTCACTTCCAAAGGGAAATAAATACAAGAGCAAAAAAGCAAACAAACCAAAAAAGCACCCTTTCTTACAAAGTTTTCCACCAGCATATAGAAAGCAAAATGGAACAAATAAAGCCAGTGCCTTGGACTGAAATACATGCCATGCAGCAGACAAGATAAAGTGCAAATACAGGCAGTTCCAGACCCACAGTGCTGGCAGGAGTCTTGGTGGGTCACCTCATCGTGCCCAGGGCACATGACAGGACCAAGCCCAGCCCAACAGACTGGTCTGACCTGCACAGACCAAACCCCAGCCAGGGAGAAGCCTCCATCCCCCAAGGCCAGCTGCTCCTGTGCTCCCTTAGCCCAGCACACTTTGCCCAGGGATGTTCTTTAGAGCCTGGGAGATGCTTCAGAAAGTCATTTACCACTCCCCAGCTCTGTACCTGGGATAAGAAAGGACAGCTAACTTACTCCTATTTTATACAACAACACTAAGCTGATCCCCCTGCCAGCCTGGGGATGATAAAACCTCACTGCCTGATACTTCACCATCATGGAACTGGTTGTGTTTTCACCCAGGATGTTAACTCAGGGCTGGGGCAGAAAAAAGAGAGCAATAGTCTACATATATTAACACTGGCTCTTTGCATAGTCTCACTAGACATGAGTCTCACTAGACATTTAATGTCTCACTAGGCATTAAATATGACTGAGGGGCTGCAACCCAGGACTCACCTTTCAAGAAGTGAAATCCTGCTACATCCCATCTTTCCAAGTCACACCTGCCCATCCATGTTTATCAGCCAGTCACCAAACAGGAGGGAAACGTTCAGCATAGGGGATGGAAGTTTCTCCCAGCAGACACCAAATGACATCTGTGCCAAGTCAGATAATCAATTGAATGGTTGGTTTGTCTAAATATATAAATTCACATTAAAGAGAAGCCTCAATTCAAATGTCCTGCTATTTTCAGAAACCCAGTTTGCAGGTGGCTGGTGCTGTTCGTGCCAACATGCTCTATTCTTCCCAACACCACTTCACTCCTCACATCCCCACTGTGCTGCCCAGACCTGGTGCTCTCCATCAATGCTCACTACAGTGTAGGAGATGCCTTTTGAAAGTCACTGTCATAGGGAGAAGAGACAGTCACAAAGCTCAAACATGCACAAGAATAGACAAACTATAAGGTGCAAAAATAGGAAGCTGGGAATAAGTTAGTTGGAAGCTAAGCTTAACCTGAAGTTTGAAGACAAAAAAAAGACCAAATGCCAGTGAGAAAATTTCTTGAAGGCTTCCCACAAGGGCCCTTGGACCACTTTGGTCACAGTCTGGTGCCTCCTCGGGGTCACCTACAACTACAATGACAGTCTGTGCTTTCCCAATGTTGTGTTACAAATTCTGTCACACAAAATTCCATGGGGCATCACACAGCTGTAGAGGCACAGGGAAATGGGCAGGACACAGAAGTTCACAGCAGACACAAGATAATTGCTGCTTTTCAAGGAGCTGGGCAAAACAAAGACTCTTTGGTAGAATGAAATAACTGATGTCACTAACAGAGGTAAAATGCAATAGGCTAGGAAGGAAACAAGACCTCTCCAGACAGGATTTTCAGTGGTTTTGAGGTTGAAGGAAAGGGAAAAACAAAAATGAGGTTTAAAATTCTAAAGATCAAGGTGTTCAGTATACTTATATAATTCAGCTGGGAAGGATTTGTAGCTCTGTGTCCTGGAATTCATCTTTATTGGAAAAATTAAGTAAGAGCTTTTTACAGCTAAAAGATGGGATCTGAATCAGCAATGCAGCCAGCCACAGATGTAAAAAATAGGAAAGCAATATAACATCAATGTATTTTGGTGACACAGAAGCATGGATGAAGAGGAGTTTCTGTCGCTTCTTGGCCCCTGGGGTTTCACAAAGGGTCTATTTAAGCTTTTTGCCCAAACCTCTAAGTTAAAAGAAAATCTACACTTGCACCCTCCAGCCTTCCAGAGCTCCTGATGGAAAAAAACCACTGAGTTCACCAGTCTTCCCTGGGATTTGCTCCTGAGAGCTTAGAAACTGCAGGTTTGTGTGCCTGGTTTGCACTAAAGCATAAGGAGCCAAACACAAGGGTCATGCTCTGCAGATGGCGCCAGATGGATGCCAGACAAACTCGTCATTTTACTGTCCAGGACAACCACTAAACTTTTGCTTCCTGGTCAAACTTGCAAGGCATCCAACAAGAGCAATTTACCAGCTAGAGGGATGTGTTTTTCCAGGGCCAATTCAGGTCTTAAATTTGCTTATTCTCCTCACATAGCACAACTGACAGAAGTAACAGAGTAAGATCAAAAGGAAAAAAAATTACATTAGAAAAGATGAAGTATGAAATAATGCTGGTAATAGACAAGATGCAATTCATGATCAAAGGAATGAATCTGGCCTCAACTATATAAATAAAAAAGTATCTTCCCCCATTTCTGAAAGGAAGAATTTGTTGTTTGCCCATATATTATGCAATCCTTTCAAGTGCAGCTATACTTGGGTAGCTGAAAGGAATAAAAAGTAACAGAGGACCTCAAATTTTGTCAATTTTGCTTTAATCATCATGAGAGAGGGTTCTCCTGGGATCTCACTGCTTTCCCATTCATGTTATGTATAATCCACAAAATAAATAATCAAACCCCCAGAGCATTTTCCATTCCACCTAAACGAGGAGAGCGTCAAAACAAGGTCTTCTGACGATTACCAGCTCAAAGTAAAAGGTCCTCAGCAGCCAGTTCAGCACTACATGCCCCACACATTTCCCCTCTACAGTCACAGAGTGGATCTGTGAGACAGAAATGTCCCAACACCAACTCCCAGGGAAGGCAACACCCACCCCATGGGGCTTCCTGGTCCCATGAATTCAGCTGAAGCAAGAGGTTCAGAGAGGGCTTGATGAGCAGGTGGTGGAAGCACATGGAAAGAAATGCTTTTCCACCCATACAACTGACTTCAAAGCCTGAGAAAGGAAAAGTGCCTTAAGCCTCTTAGCCTCTAACACATGAGCAGCTCTGCAATGAGAAAGCTGCCTCCAGGTGTGCCGCTGATGCCCAGGTGAGCAAAAGAGATCCCCCTACCAGAGTCCTGCAGCACCTCCACCTAGGAATGGATTTTTGGGCCCCAGGGAAAAGAAAATATTTTCACTGTTTGGGAAAAAAAAAAAAAAACAAACCAAAACAACAAAAAAGTTACATTTTACTATTCAGACAAAGAAAAACCAAAAGAAATACCTAGAAATTTTCACTCTGGCTTTTAAAATCTCAAACACCATCTGCCTAGCATCTTACTCTTTAAGGCCCCACGATGCTGTGGAGACTGCCATGCCAAA
Source organism: Certhia americana (assembly GCA_018697195.1). Lineage (NCBI taxonomy): Eukaryota > Metazoa > Chordata > Aves > Passeriformes > Certhiidae > Certhia > Certhia americana. The sequence continues at coordinate 67,843,503 of CM031879.1, read as the reverse complement.
GAGCAGGAAGCAGCAGTTTCTGTGACACATTCCAGGCCTGAACAAGTTGTTGATTTTCCCCCCTCCCTCTACCCCATGCCAGAAATGGGCCCAGGCCCATCTCTCAACTTCATGAGAGGTTAATGCCAGAAGCAGCAGCAGCACCGCCTTCCTGGGCTGTGTGGATGTTTTGTGCGCCGACCTTTTGTGTCAGAGTCAGAAAAATGTTACAGCATTTCCTGCTGAAATGGATGGCCTCCCAGCACACCTGAGCAGGGAGATTTTGCACAGACAAGTGCATCAGCCTGACATCAGCAATGACTAATGGGCACTCTGCAAAGCTGAGCATTCAAAGCCTTTGTATTCCAATGGGAAGGACCAATCTTCACAAGACCTGGGCTCGTATTTTTGTTTTACCAACAACCCAATGTGCAGAAAATTTTAAAAATTCAAGAGAAAAAGGGGAAAATTTTAGATTCTATTTTGGTTTTCAGTGTCAGCTTTGAAATACACAGAATGTCCTTGTGGAACAGAAATTTCCATGTAATTTTATGGTTGCATGCCAAGGGTTTTGGTGTGATTGTTCCTGAGCAGAAGGTGAATGTTAGGAAGCACATTAAAGGGAAATGTGCCAGAATCATTGGAATTAGTTCCTCTGTTCCTGCTGACAAAGGCCAAAGCATCACCACAGAAACCTGAACTTCTTGATGCTGCACCTCCAGAGAGAAAACAGCTCCTGACAATCTCTGCTGTGCTACCAGATCAAACAGTTCATTTTAGCTCTTCTTCCCTCACATATTATCTCTTACCATTTAAATAAATCACTCTGAGACATCTGCTATTTTTTGAGGTTGCACTTGACTTCAGGGGAGCTCCCACCTCCTTGCAATCGCCTTGCCAATTATTGTTGCAACAGTCATTCCAACATAATGCTTTCATAAATGCTTCCTTTTATGTACATTGGTCACCTGATAAATTATTGGCAAGCAACAAGTGACTCCTGGTACCCAGGCTGGCGATTCTACTCAGATTTGGGGTTTGTTTCCTGTGGCAGACTACAGTCACTGCTGTAGGATAATATTTTTAAAAAATCATTTCATACTTGATGATAGGACTGAAGAAAAAATACTATTCAAGCACAGGTAGAGAGAAGACATTATGAGATGGGACAGGTTTTATGCAGAAGAAAGGACAATATGAAGGCAGAAGTGGGAAATGGAATAGAAGAAAAAATAGAGCCCCCATTTTTTCCCTGTCTATGTGCTGAAATACAAGACACTCATTTATCCCTTAATAATAAATGTTTGTACTTCACAGCATGTCCTTCTACTAATAAATATTTTTTAAACTAATCACCTTGATTTATTTTTTCTTATCTAGGTTTTTCTTTGTTCATCAGTCTTTCATTAAAACAGAGAATACCACCAAAAATAGGCCTCTAGAGAAAGAAGTCCCTTAGTGCTTGATTATTCAGTTAGAATAGCATTTGCACACTTTAATAATTCCATCACAACTCATGTAAAATATTGATGAGACATTATTTTAAAAATTATTCTAGACACAACTTTCTTTTTTCATTTAACACAAGTTTAATGTGCTTTCTCTAAGAAGCAGCAAAAGAGAATGATTTTTACTCATGGTCTTGTCTCTTTACCCATTCCTATTAAAAGTCCATATGTGTAAATGTTGGTGCCACTGGTGTTCAGAAAAAAAAAAAGATAAGAAAATAAAGCTTGACAGAAACACAGAACAAAAGCTGAGCCACTTTCTGGTGCTGACAGCAATCTGAGCATAGCTGCAGCCCCCACACAGAAGCCAATTTGACTTGTGCAACAAACTCTGAGAGAGCTGAGACATCCTTTTCAAATGCCACACTTCCCCTTAACCTGGAATTTGACTGCATTATAGCATTTATAATTCCTCAGTTTTATATCTGCCTGCCTGCTCTAAGGCCTTGAAGATACAAGAGTATAATACAAGATTATAATTCTTGTTGCAAAATTGAACTCCTTGGAAGTTCATGCACCAAAATAGCCCAGTCTCTATAAGGAACTCATCTTCCCAAGAAGGAACAATATTTGATTTACAGTGTGAGTTTGGGGGCTGATTTTTATGGCCTGGGATGTCTAAAGAATTATTCACAAAATAGCAAAATGTAAGGCATATCGTGGCAGGCTAATTTTAGAAAACTGAATTATCAAGTTTTAACATTAAATCTAAAGTTGGAGCAGTACAGGATTAAGCAGAGACATTTCAAAATTTATTAAATATTTGCTCTTTAAAGTAAAATTGTACTTTTGGAATCTCTCCATTGAAAGAGTTTGGAGAAATATTCATGCACACAGTCTGACAGCTGAATCACTTCCTTTTGCTGTGCATCCCATTTGATTTTTCTGTATTATTCACTACCAAAGAGACACAGTGATTTAACATTAATTTAATTTACATATATTAAATATGCTCAGAGTATTTGCACAGCTTGACTAGAACTATGGGACCAGCAATCCAAATTCAGATAAAATTTCCAAATTCATGGCAAAGCCCACAGGATGCAGTTATTTTGCTAAGCTGGCTGTGGAACAGAGTCACTTCTTAACTCCTCATATTTAACTATTCATGGAGAGTTAATTACTTGTGTTCTGCATGTCAGCAACAGCTGATAAGCCTTATGCATTAGCATCTTTTTCCTTTGTCAGACCCTTGCTCTGCATCTGTGTCTGCCTCAAAGCTTTTCAGAAAGTTTTTGTGTTGATCAGTAGAGTTTTCCTTTTGAAAAATCATACAATTGGATGATTATAAAAAAAGATCGTCATGTTTTGAGAGCAGAAGGAATCTGGACTTTCACAGTCACATTTTTGCTCTTTGCATCAGTGTAGGTCTAGGTTTGTAATGCTAAGTGTTCCAGATCCCATTCCCTGTCTCCCTGCACCACTGAGGGAAGGAGGGATGGGTGGGGGGAAGGTGTTTCTAAGGTTTTATTTTATTTCTCATTATCCTGCTCAGATCGTGTCAGTGTAAGAATTCAATTAATATCTCTACTTCAAGTCTATTTTTCTCATGACAGTGTTTGATGACATCTCTCTCCCAGTTCTTGTCTCAACTCAGGATACAACTTGGTTGTATCTCCTTTCCCCCATCCAGCTGTGGAGGGCAGTGAGGGAGGGGCTTTGAGGGGTGCATGGAATCCAGCCAGGGCCAACCCACCACACCACAACAGCACTCCCAGTGCCTGGCAACCAACAGCCAGCTTTAGTAGAAGGTCAAAGCCACTAATCTGTAAGGAATTAGGGGATCTCAAAAATGTTGCCAGGGTCCTGAGTGTCTGTTACAGTAGTGTCATGAGTTGCAGCACAAAATGTAACCAAAACTCTGTATTCTATCACTATCTAATGAAACTGGGGTGGGGGGGATGGTGTAATTGTCTGTCAATGGCCAACTGTCAAAAATTCTGCTAGGGCAGTTTTCCAGAACCCAGCCTCCCTCCAGGGAGGGATCTTCTGCTAATGGGCCATTGAGTCTCACTGATAGAATTAGATCATCCCACTGGGAAACGCTCCATCCAGGGGGAGGAGACAAGTATTCCTATCTGGATAAAAAATTTAGGAGTTGGAAGACAAAGCCAGCCTTTTCCACTGGATTCTCAGAGGAAGACCAGGCCCCTCTATCACTTCTGGACCTTCAGCTAAAGAACTCCACTTTTCTACAGGAGCATCACTTCAACAGAGCCACATCTGCCACTGGGACTGCAGCCACCATGGAATGGCACTGCCACCAACACCCTGACCCACAGGGTGTCAGGTTGTATCCTGACTCTCTCAGTGGGTTTTGTTTATTTGTTTGTCTTACTACATGTGGGGTTTTTTTTGGTTTATTGTTTATTTTAGTTCCTCTAATAAAAAACTGTTATTCCTATTCCCATATCTTTTCCTGAGAGCCCCTTAAATTCAAAGTTATAATAATTCAGAGGGAGGGGGTTTAAATTCTCCATTCCAAGGGAGGCTCCTGCCTTCCTTAGCAGACACCTGTCGTTCAAACCACAGCAAGTAGGAACGTGTATGATTTTATGCATGGAACAACCCAGACTAGCCACACTCCATTTTAATACAGAAAGCCAGAAGGGCATTGGTGTAGTCTTTGCCAGTCTCATCTGAGGAAACTGTGGTTTTGGTCTCCAAATATGGTGATGTCTTTGAGTCACAGTGAGTAGGACAAAGAAGCACCACTATCTCCTGGGTCAATTTATAGCCCAAAGAAAAATAAATTCCTTTTTAGTTTCAGCAAGTAACCAGCTAGAGCCTAGAGCATGGATTATTACAATATCAATATGATGCAAACAGCAAAAAAGTCTGCTTCTGCAGCCCCTCAAAATATTTATACATGAGGCACAAGCTCTATTTCTATTTACGTGGATTACTCTGTTGTGTTATAAAATCCCCTGTATAAATTTATTAAGTTTTATCATATATTTCAAGTCCTTTTCCTCAGCAATTTGCAGGGTTGTGTGTGGTATCCCCCAGCTCCCTTGAACTTCATCTTTGAGATGGCTGGAAACCTTCTACTCTGCAAATTGGTGGCATATGAATGGAAGCAGTTCATTCTGTGCCAGTAGTACTCTTTCAATTGCTACTTTTCTAATTCAGCAACCTGTAGTAATCTTTAAATTCCAGATGGGTGGTGGCCAGCCTCTTTCACCTCTGCCAGTAAATAAAACTGGAACAAGCAGCAGAATCTCAAGTACAGCCACTCCCAAGACGAAAGCACATCAAAACCACTTGATCAGGGGGATCAAAACAAAGTGGTACAAGTACAATAAGAGGCAAACACAGCTATAAAACAAAAAAAAGGTGAAATTTGAAATTCCTATAATAACAGCAAAAAACTGAAATATCCCTGTGTTGTCTTTCCAGCAGAAATCTAAAGCAAAGCTCCATACTAGCTACTATGAAGAATGCTAACCCTATCCCAGAAAAAAACAGCACAGTCCTGAAGGAAAATCCCAACATTTCCCTGTTCCCTGTATCTTTTTCAGTAGAATCAGCTACATCAACCTCTGGTCAACCAATTCAGATCCACCGTCCTATCATCTTTTTAAATTAAACAATTCATACAGCTAGCAAGAAACCGTCCCCTGCTGTGCTGTGTAGGCATCAGAGAGGTTCAGTATACTCCAAACATCCTCTTATGGCTGGCATAGGGAGCAAACCTTTCAGGCTGCCACTTTGCCCAGAGGAAGGGCTGCAAAGGCAGGGACACACAGCTGGTTGTGCACTGCTCCTGCCATGGCAGATAAGCTTTGCGAGAGGAGTCAAGCTTATAACTCATTTTAGAAATAGGGCATGCATGTGAAAAGTAAAGAATGGCATATATCAGAAGGAAACTGTGAGGGTGAGTAGGGAAGCAACAGGAGCTGGCAAAGCACCAAGAGGATTTGCTAATCAGCCATCAGCTGCTGCCAAGGTGAGTGGTGGGGGAAGCAGGATGCCCCCGAGTTGTCACCATCGCCTCAGCAGAGCTGGCTTCTCCCAAACTTCTTTTCTTCATCTCCCCTCCATCAAAAGAGTCCTGAGGGACTACAAAGCACAAAGCTTGGCAGCCTGGCAAGCCTGCCAATGCAGCACTGACAGTTCAGAGTCTCCACACAAGCTCGGGAGACTTTTGCATTCCGGCATGAAGCTGAGCTCAGTCTTTGGTTGCCTACATGGGCACCATCCTTCAGTCAAGCCAGCCTGAAGCCTGGTATGTCTTCTCCTTCACTAAGTCTTTTTCTCTACTCAAGCTTTTTTTTCTCTCATCTCAAGCTGGATATGCACAAGAAACCACAAATAAGAAATCTGTTTATTACACTGTGTTAATAAAAATTACTGTGTCACGTGTCATCTGTGTTTGTGTACTGAATGCAAATGGGGGAAGAATTAAATTGATGTTCTTCCATGCCAGTTTGTGCTAAGTACTCCATGGTAGAAGTGTTACTTAAAAAGCAATTGGAAAATGTAGTGCTAAAGCAGTTGACCAAGTTTTGCTTAAGCACCAGTTAAAAATTAGGAAATGAATGAGTGATTCAAAATATATTTAATTTTTTTTTTCATCTGTATTTTCCATTTAGCCCATACTGGGATGAAGAGAATTCTTGAAAGTTGAAATTACTGTCTACTAAAAGCATTGGTCTCAGAGAATTTCATCTAAGCATTTTTTTTAGGTCAGAGTTATCACTCTTTTTTTAAAGCAAAATAGTTCTCATTTCCCATTTACAAAGCCCAGTCCCTGCTTGATTTGCAGTCCAGATTTTGCAGCATTGTGCCAATTCATGAGAAGAAGAGAGATAGAACTTCTAGAAACAAAAGGAAACCCAGTTTTGTCTCACTGTGTTAGGAGCAGGAAAGACAAGGAGTTAACAGGAGAAATAGGAAAGGCAGAGCAGAGAGAGAATAAAAATTTTCCGTGGCTCTCTGCTTTTCATTGGCTATGAACAGCCCCTCCTATCTATCCAAAAACACTGCAGAGAGGCTCCTGAGTGTCCCCCAGGAATCAGCTGTGCAAAGATGGGGCATGAATACATGGTGAGTGACTGTCTTTGTGTCTTCATGAACTCGAACAGCCTCTGTGCCCACTCCACTTCCCAGGCTCCAGGGCTGCATCCTAGACCTCTAGAGCACAGCTCTGGCCTTTCTGGCAACCCTCTTCTTCACCTGCTCTCTCCCCTAAATTTAGGCAGGAACTTACAACAGAGTCAGCTGGGTTCCCACTCAATCCCTTTCAGGAAGAGAGCCTTTAAAAAACCATTGATCATCACCACCTACAGGAGAGGATTGCCAGTGGGTTTTTTAAACAAAATAATGGCTCAGTGTCCCTCTGAGTGGTTTTATTCTTTTGTCTCCAGGAAATGTGTGCACAAAACAAAAAATACCCCAATTTCACTCTACAATTTCCATCTTGTTTATGATGTCGGCCCCTCTTTTACCTCTGTGATGAGACTCCTTCCTTCCTTGGTGATTCCAGAATTCCTAATACTTTTCTCATGCCAGACTCTTTTCCTCCTCTATGATGTCACACTCCCTTGAACATCCAGGATGACAGAAACCATATTACCTCTGTGGGGACAGAATCCTATCTCCCTACCTCAACAATGCCAGACTGTCTCCATACTCTTTGATTCCCTCCACCCTCTATGAAGACAGACTCCATCTTTCCTCTGTGATGTGAGATTGTCTCCAAGCTCTGTGATTCCAGTCTTTCCTTCTGCTATGGTGCCACATTCCCTCCATCATTTGTGATGGCAGAACTCCTTTCTTTTTGATACCAGACTACCTTCACTTTCTATAGTATCAGACTCCATCTATTTCCAAAACTCTCAGAAAGCTAAATGTTGTTTATCCTCATTCAAAAGGATTGGATAAAGTTGAGGATTAATTTTAGCAGACGTGCAGAGAACCAGAAAAGGGTGATATAGGAGGACTGTGTTGCCAGGGAAGGAACAAACAATAGTTTCTCTCCATTTGTAACTCCTGTAATTATCTCATAGGGAAAATAACCTCCAGGATGGCTGAGTCAATGACAGCTATGTTCAATCACAACTTTCTCAGATCAGTTTTGTCACGTAACATATTTACCAGACATATTTTGCCCTATTCTTCCCCATTTGTCTGGTGACCAGAAAGGTCACCAATGTGCAAGTTCAGTGAAGCTCTAGTGGCAGCAATTAGATTGGGAACTTTATTCACAAACAAGTAGGATGTTGGTGGGTACAAAAATTAATCTGCTGGAGATTTGAGCACTGACTCTCAGAAAGTTATTGCACAGCTAAGCACCACTTCATAAGCTCTTCTGCTCCCCATAACTCCACTTGGCAGTACCAGCACCAGGATTGGAGGCTCAGTCTGAGTATCCAAAAAAGCACTAAAAGGTGTCCCTGCAGAGCCCTTGGCACAAGGACTGTCAGGAACAAAGCGTGACAAGACACTTCCCAGGACAGGGAAGAAGCTGGCACAGCACCTTCACAGCTTCAAAATGAGAGAAGCCTGCAGCTATTGTCTGGTGGGCAACACCAAATGGTCCATGGGGGACCAAGAATTAACTTCGTCAGCTTTGTTTCTTAAGCCTTCAAGTTCAACCATGCCTTGTGAACAGCAACAAAAGACTTTTGCCTTGCTTTCAACACTAGAACTTCCCTATGGTAGCATCTGAACTTTATCACAGCACTACACCTTGCCACCTCAGATCCTGCAGCTCTTCAGACCTCACCCCTGGGCCAAGTGTTTCACCCAGAGCACTGCTGTGCCGAACAGCAGATTTTTTTTCCTTTTTTTTGAGAAAACCTTATTCTTTCAGGATTACACAGCAATCCTGTGTGAGGCAGCATTATTCTGTTGCCCAATGTCAAAGCAAATGTCAAATGGCAGTGTCTCTCCTGAGGGCCACATCCAAACTTAATTTATTTTGTCATTCCCCTAAACCTTCCCAAGCACTGTGAGTTTGTAGTTTGTCCTTTTATCCTTGCTTTAGGTGTCCCAATAGAAAGTCACTTTTCTTTCCTCATAGGGCTGTCTCTTCTCAGCAGCCCCAGCCTTTGTGTAAGTTCTGTTTACTGCAGGGAGCAGCTACTCCATTCCCTTTCCTTTCTCCTGTCTTGGCTCTCTAGATGGTGACAGATCCTGCATCTTACTTTGGCCACTAGACAAGTAGGTAAACTTTCCTGCAGAAATATTTCCTTTCCAGTGAAAGCAAGTACTCTTCTACTTGAATGTGCTGGTTGTACTTAGTTTCTTCTTGAAATTTTAATATCTTAGAATAAAGAAAGGTCAGACAAGAAAACTCCTGTACATTCCAGTTGCTGGGAAAACAGCACACATTAAAATATGCTCCAAGACATAGAACATAACTTTTAGGAGGTAAAAAACCCAGACTTTTGCTTCTCAGAAAACATTTTTTAGCCAACTGAGCACATCAGCATCACACAACTAATTATTGTTGTTTGAATAGCAGGGTAATGCAATTAGCATTAATTTGGAAATGACTCAGCATGATCATGCATAAAGAATAAATGAATCACTCCTACAGAGTCTCTGGCCATAAGTGTGAGAAGAAGGGCAGTATGGCTAAAACTGAGATACAAATTTAAGCTGTATTTGAAGCTACCTAAAAAAGTCAGTGTCGGTCTGAAGAGGCAAAGGCATTTAGGAATGGACAATCAAATCAACTGAACATGACGGAAGATCACTTGGATGAAATTATTTTGTACACAGGGACTGAAATTAGAAAGCAGGGAGCAAGGCCATGCAGGCAGAGGTGCTGTCAAGGACTGGGATTCAGTCAGGCACAGGCTAAAAACAGCAGCTTTCACAATGAAGATGTACTGGCTGTGATCTGGAAAACAAATGGGTCCACCATTTACCTAAGGAAGAGGACCAGTGTGAGGGAAAAACATAACTCTCAGACTCATATTTTACTGTTTTTTCCACAATTCCTTTGAATCTGATGGACAGGTCTTCAGAGCAAGGACCAGACCTACCAAAGGAAGAGAAGTGGATTTTGAATTTGCATAATAGACTCTTTCCCCACATAACTTGTGCAAAGCTTACTGCAAAGACATCAGCAAATGTGGTTTCCTTCTACAATCTGTTTGATCTAGGAAAGCCAGGAGATGTAACCTTCTTGGTTCTCAGCAAAGCTTTCAGTACTGCCTCTCCCAGGATCCTTCTGGACAAATTGTCCAGCCACATCCTGTGATGGGTGAGCAGCTGCCTCAGGGGTCGGGCACAAAGGGTGACAGTGACTGGGGTGGCACCAGGCTGGCACCAGTCACTGGTGGGGTCCCACAGGGCTCCATCCTCGGCCCTGTGCTCTCGAACATCCCCATTAATGAGCTGGATGCAAGACTCAAAGGAACATTCAGTAAATTTGCCAATGACACTAAACTGGGAGGAGCTGTTGACTCCCTCAAGGGCAGAGGCCCTGCAGAGAGTCCTGGATAAACGATGGGGCTGGAAATCCCCAGCCTGGGAGGTTCCACAGGGGAAGGATTCTGCCCTGGGATGGGGCACCTCTGGCTGTGCAGACAGACTGGAATGAGAGGCTGCAGAGCAGCTGCAGCAAGGGACCTGGGAGTTCCAGGCTGTGACCAGCTGGACATGACCCAGCAGTGTCCTGGAGCCAGGAAGGACAGCCCTGTCCTGGGGGCATCAGACCCAGCATGGCCAGCCAGGCCAGGGAGGGGAATGTCCCGCTCTGCTCTGGGCTGGGGAAACCTCATCTCCAGTCCTGGGGGAAGTTTTGGGTGCCACAACATAAAAAACACATTAAGGTGTGTCCAAAGGAGGCCATGAGGATGGGGAAGGGTCTGGAGGGCAGCGTTATGAGGAGTGGCTGAGGGCACTTGGTCTGTTAACTGGAGAGGAGAAGACTGAGGTCAGAACCCACTGTGCTCTTCAACACCCATGTGAAAGGAAGCATTGATCTCTTCACTCTTCTGACCAGGGACAGGACCAAGGGAATGGCTGGAGCTGCTTCAGGGGAGGGTTAGGGTGGATATCAGAAAAGGTTCTTCCCCCAGAGGGTGGTGAGCACTGACCAGGCTCCCCAGGGAATGGTCATGGCTCCAAGACTGCCAGAGCTCCAGGAGAGTTTGGACAATGCTCTCAGGGATGCACAAGGTGGGATTGTTGGGGTGCCTGTGCTGGGTCAGGAGCTGGACTTGATGATCCTGGCAGGTGCCTTCTAACTCAGCATATTCTATCATTCTATGAAATTTGGCCCGTGATACTGGATAATGAACATTTTTTTCTTTTGAAGACATGTAAGTGACCTTGGAAATCAGTTTATGCACACCCATAAGGGAATTTTTTTTCCCTTATGTGTTCTGTATTTGAACAAATTACTCCCTTCAGCAACTGCCTCATACAGTGTGTGCTTTCCAACAACACAGGCCATCAAATTCTTTGACCCTTTCCAATCACAGAAAGCAGGCAGGGTGGAACAGAGCCCCTTGGATTGCACAGCTGCAGTACATCCCAGGATACTGTAAAAATAGAGATGGTTACAAATAAGGAACTGGCCTCCTTTGCCCAAACAGGATTCAGTCATGGAATGGTTAAATTTAACCATGGTTAATTCACCTCATTCCAACCCCCTACCATGGGCAGGGGCACCTTCCACTATTCCAGGTTGCTCCAAGCCCTTTCCTGCCTGGCCTTGAACAGCTCCATAAAACATGAACATTGCCCTATAAACCTAAGTTACCAGGAAAATAAGACTGTACTCTTGATTGGTCCAGATTCTGGGACTCACTTTATTTGGTTGAAGGTCAAAATTAATTTATTTTTCTTAAAAACAAGGCCACTTTAAATTCACTTTAAATTCCTAATATCTGAAACAAAGTCTCAGATCTATTAGAAAGCAAAGATAAATTTAATCACCACTGTGAAACAAACACCAATTGTATTCTAGTTCTGACATCCTAAAAGATTATTAAGCCTTAAAATTTTATTCTGATTGTATTAGGTCTTTCTAAACACTCTGTTACGACACTTTTAGGATTTAGGATTTCCTAAGTATGGAAAATTAAGGCCTTTTTCCTTTGAAAAATACAAGAAAAGCCAGCCCTCAGAAAAAAGCACACAGGGTTAATCTTTAACTGTAGGAGCCCATGAGAAACAAGATGCTGAAATCAGGTGGATGCGAGTATAAACAATGAGATACTGCTCACATTCAACAAAGCCATATAGAGGCTTTCAGAAAGAGTCAGCATATCTAAATTCTGGCCAGAGATCACCAAAGAAAAAAAACAAAAAATCCCTCTGATGCAGACAGCAGTGATAGGGAATTGTTTTGTTCAAGACAGAAAAATCAAGATTCTGTCCTCACATGATAGTCAAGGCCCCCAGGTAACCTTCTTAAAACAGCACTATCCAGCTTTCTGCTTTGCCTTTAATTTGACTATTTTCTCCCTCCACTGTCCTTTGGGAATCACTTTATATAATTTCAGTTTGTAAGAGTCCTTTGTTCCCTGTCTTTATTTTCCTGTAGCATTGCAGCCTATTGGCATGTATCACATCTCCTCAATTCCAGATATTCAGGTGCCACACATACAGGTGAGCAAAATGCACCCAAAAAGCATCATGACATAAGGAAGCATAACCAGATCCAGAGTAATTTTGGCAACAGCAAAAAAAGGATCCATTTGTCACATTGCTTTGATGTTGAAAAGCACATTTTGCAAAGGGTATCCCTATTTATGCCTCCTAATTATAAGCACCATTACTGGGCACCAACAAGACAGTTCAACAACCAGCTATATGGTCTGCATGTAGAGTTGCTTATAGATGCTGAGTTCACCTGAGGAAAACATATTCACCATATTCATGATGCCTCTTTGAAAATGTTAAGGTCCTGCCCTAAAGCTCTAGAGACAAAGCTCAGCTAGTGCACAGCATCAGCTCTGAAAATGAGCCCGTGAGGACTTGTTGTTTCTACAACTCTGCTCATTTCAACAACTCTCAACTTAAAACCAGAAGTCACAAAATAAAGACAAGGTTTTGCAATGCAATGTTTTCAGAACAGCCTAGTTCCATACATGAGTAAGGAGGTCCTGCTTCTCAGACATGTCCTTTCTTTGTAAAATTCAGTAATAAATAATATGTTTGAAAACCTTGAAAGACTGTAGTATCTTTACCCTATAAAACATAATTTTCCCCATAATTATTTATAATTCTACTCCTGAAGTGTAAGGTATAGTTTCTTCATGAGAATTTATAGTATGCCATTGTCTTCCCCAAAGTTCTGGCAATTTATAACAGTAGAGAACTTAGCCATTCATAAAAGCAGAATTAGAAAAAGAGTTATTGAAAATCCCTCCAAGTTCAAGGTCTAGGAAATCATACTTGCATGACAAAATATTAGAAGAAGGTAGTTCTGTTTCCTTGCCATCTCCTAAATTTCCCTGCCATCCTGCAAAATATTCCTACAACAGAATTACTGTGGTGAGTGAGCCAACAGCTGTAATGATAGAAATTAGATAGAATGTTCCATCACAAATCCCTGACACCATTTAGGTGTATGAAAAATGCAGAGCAACACAGAAGCTGTTAGCCCAGCTTTCCCTGGCAGGAACTCGATGCAGTGAGGTGGGAAAAACATTTTGAGTGCTAGTGAGGAGTCAGAAGGCACAAAATCCATGTCTCCCTCGAGTGGCTGGGAGCTACATTTGGTGCTCAGCAATGCCAGCGGGACCAGTGCACAGCCCACACTGCAGCACAGCCTGGCACAACCCAGGCAGCCCTGTGTTCCTCACACAGGACAAGAGCCAGCAGCAGTGGGCAAAGGTGTAGTGCACAGAATCACAGAATCACTAGGTTGGAAGAGACCTTCAAGACCATCGAGTCCAACCCATGCTCTAACACCTCAACTAAACCATGGCACTGAGTGCCACATCCAGTCCTTTTTTAAACATATCCAGGGACATCCAACTCCACCACTTCCCCAGGCAGACCATTCCAGTGCTTCATCACTCTTTCCATAGAAAACTTTTTCCTAACATGCAACCTATATTTCCCTTGGTGCAGCTTGGGACTCTGTCCTCTCGTCCTGTCAGTCGCTGCCTGGTGAAAGAGACCAACCCCCACCTGACTGCAGCCACCTCTTAGGGAGTTGTAGACAGTGATGTGGTCACCCTGAGTCTCCTTTTTTCCAGGATGAACACCCCGAGCTCCCTCAGCCGTTCCTCACAGGGCTTGTGTTCCCAGTCCCTCTCCAACCTCATTGCCTCCTCTGAACCTGCTCCAGCGTCTCAGCATCCTTCCCAATCTGGACACAGCACTCAAGGTGTGGCCTCACCAGCGCCCAGTACAGGGGAAGAATGACCTCCCTGCTCCTGCTGGCCACACTGTTCTGATACAGGCCAGGGGCCATTGGCCTTCTTGCCCACTAGGGCACTCTGCTGGCTCATGTTCAGCCGGCTGTTGACCAGCACCCCCAGGTCCCTTTCTGTCTGGGCACTTTCCAACCGCACCGACCCCAGCCTATAGCACTGAAGGGGGTTATTGTGGCCAGAATTCCGAGGAAGGGTTGAAGTGTTTGAGGAAGTCTGGGAGCTATGAAGTGTAGTTACACAAAAGCAACACAGCCATAGATTTTGGTAGTTGTGCAAAGGGCATTTGCCAACTGAAAAGCTGAAAGATTTACTTTCAATAATAGGCAATAGGGCTGGCAGGAGATACCTCCTGCTAAGGAGAAAAAGTAATGCGAACATGTGCTAGAAATGGAAATGCCATTTAATTAAAACCAAGAGCTCTGGGCACTATTTAGAATTAGCTGCACAGGTTCCTTCAGACCAAATATCAAGCTTCACACAAGTGTGTATATTCAGTCTCAAACAATTTCATAATGTTTTATAACAGAAGCCTTTTTGTACTTCTTTCTTTTTGAAGAATAAGCCAGATAATGAGAGTATTGAAAACCATTTCAAAGTTGAATAAACATGAAACTCAAAGTGACCCCTGTAATGATCTATTGCCCCTCTGTGAGAGGCACCATTTCTCAGCAGCCTCATGCTGATCTGCCTTTCAGATACCACTGCCTGCCCAAAGCTCACTAAAAGGTCATTCTTTGTCTCTAAGGATGCAATTCAAAACTTAGCTCTGGAAATAACCTTTCATCTTTAATGATGTGTTATAATTCCCCTGCAAAATACTAATAATTTGTAAGCCTTATGGAGGTAATTGTGTTTACCCAAACCCATAAGTCTGAAGTATTGAAATGCTGGGATTTACATATTGGCGGCCAGGTCCCTGTGCAAGCACTTTCATTTTAATTCAACATATTGACTTCTTTCCTCTCCACACATCCTCCCCTGTCATTTAGAGCCAAGGAAAGTAAAAGCTTTATCTGCTGGCCTTCCTCCCCGAGCTTTATTTTTGTCTTCTTTCAGAAAAGGTCTCCTGTGAAGGACCACATCAAATTAGTGTGGCAGAAAGCAGCAGCTGCAGGCAAATTCAAAGAGTAGAGGGACTGTGAATTTGCCATACCAATTACATATATACTTGCACACTGAAAATTAAGACATTCAGGATACCCAGTTGCCATGAAAACAGATGCAACTCTTGGCTGCTACAATGGTGGTTGGCACCTCAGAAGAAAAACAGTGCAACAGAGCTGAGAGCAAAGGGTTTGGATCTCAGACATCTCTCATGTGACCAAGCAAACCTGCATCCTCATATAGCTGTCTTTCTATATCTGATGTCTTTTCTAAAAGCCATGTCATAGACATGCTTTCCTTCAAATGGAAAAAAAAAAAAAAAAAAAAGAAAAAAGGCATCTAATATTTCCCTCTAGTATTTCCCAAAAAGAAAAATTTAAATAATGCACATGCTTGAACACTCAGAGGAAGAATCAAGAGTTCCTGATATTTGTTTCTTAAACATCCAGCATTTTCTAGGTGTTCAGGCTGAAAATAACATTTATTTCACTCCTTTCTGCCTCATGTTCAGACAAGCATCAGTTATCTAAAAGTACACTGAACAGACCAGTTGGTTGGGTTTTTTTTTTATGTAAAGCAATAAATTACAGAAGGTTACATAAAGCAAGAAAAGAGTTTATTGTGGTCACATCACCAGGAACCAAAATAACAAGGCATGAACAAATTAGGTTGTAGGCACTTGCTCCAATTTCTACAGTGTTGTGCCATCATAGACGAGATTAAATAATGTCATGGTGGGGAGGGGTGGAGGGGAGAAATAGCTTCTTCTAATCTCTCCTGTCAAATTACATCCAGGTTAAGAAAGGAATTAAAGGATATCTTTTTCCATTTCCAGGAAGATAAAGGCAGCCAGATCACCCCACCCT
The DNA here is from genome assembly GCA_018697195.1 of Certhia americana. NCBI lineage: Eukaryota > Metazoa > Chordata > Aves > Passeriformes > Certhiidae > Certhia > Certhia americana. The sequence continues at coordinate 67,827,693 of CM031879.1, read as the reverse complement.
GGGGGTAGGGAGGCAAGATGGGATTCTGGTCTAACATCCATATCCTTTGACAGTTAATGCAGGGAAATCAGGAGTTGCAGTCTGGGGTGTCCTGACAGACTTTTGGATGCTCACAGGAGAAGGCAGAGATGCATTTCCTGCAGAAGGGTCCTGGGTGAGTAGCTCAAGGCTGTGCATAGTTGGGCTCCCTAACCTAGCAGAGATCCCACCTGTGGAGATTTTCAGATTGTTAGCACCTGCAGATATTTCCACAAACTCTGTGTTTGGGAAGTGAAGCCAAATCTATTTGAAGAACTAGACTCCCCAACATATAGTCTAATCCATCAAAACATCATCCCCTTCACAGAAAATTATGATTATGAAGCCCAAACTTTACCTGCTGTTTTGGGGTTTCTTTCCTCCAAGCGTCCCAGAACAGTCATTCATATACAGGAGAATCACTATTAGGATTTCCTTTGTCCACTTTTTTTGTTTAAACAGGCTCTTGTAAACAGTACTGTGAAAAGAAACCTAGGTCGTTAGATTTTGAGGACATAATTGCAATCCTGGTCTTAATTAAAGATAACTTCACTTCTGGCAAGGATATGACCACCTACATCTTCAAGCACATTTGCTCTTTTCTGCAAAACTTATCTGAAAGATTTGCAAATATCAATTCAGAACTGTGGGCAGAAAAAAAAGGCCACCACTCACTTGCACCTCAAGGCACATGGTCTGGGCAGGATTTCCCACCTCTCTTTTTACCTTATTACATAAAATCTCATCACACTGAGTAGTTCTTTCAAAATGCTCAACATTCACCACTGAAATTTTCATTAGCTAAAATTCATTCTCATCAATAAAAACACAGATGGCTCCTAAAAGTGGCTTCTTCTGTACCAAAATATTCTATCCATCTTCACCACACACTTTGCAGGCACTTAACAGAATATTTATGAAGTCTGGGCTCCTGTGAGGTGCAGTACTGAAGTAAATGCTGACATTTGATTATCAGCAGGATTACAATGAGTTTGATTCAAGGGGTGGTGTCAATGGGGCTTTCTGAGGTCTTTGACATGAGAGCAGCATCTCTAAACTCTCTTAGTAACTCCTGTAAATTAATTCACCAGCATCTGCTCTGCCACTGTTAATGAAGAACCATTTGCTCCCTTATGCTCCCAAATAGGAATTTTTACTACATTTAATGAAATATCTTAAAGAATTGTAGTTGTGATATAATAGGTTTGCCAGTTTGCAAAAAATCTCTACCAGTGCCGCTCCTTTAACAAATGACATAGGAGAAGGTGATGGTGACAGGTTCCCTTCCCTACCTGCTTGGGTGGACAGGCTGCCCAGTGGGGCTGGTGCAGAAGGTGTCAAGTAAGGCACAAAAGCTCAGTAATTTCCCTTTTCCTGGCCTTTTCTGCATATGCTCTGCTTTTCTGGAGATGTCTGGCAATGAGGAAAGCCCTCACAATACCATCACTGGTAGCAGAGTGACACAGCACTAATGAAACACTTGGAATGGCCATTATTCTTACAGAACTAATGAGAATTAGAGTGGAAAACCCAGACTGAGTCATTCTCACGCTGATATATTTATACAAATGAGATCTACCTATCTGGGCTGGTTCCACCAGCTGCTGTTGGTAAAGCTGGATCAGAAAGAAGATTTTCTTAGAGTAAGAAATGATATGCAGAATAATTAATCTTCTTTTCCTTTACTTATTTGGAAAGTACATTCACAAAAAAAAAGCTCTCTCCCTTTTTCTTATATTCATGCATGCCCATATTCTTTTTTCCCCATCTAAAATATTAATTTGCTCAACAATTTGTAGGTATAAAACATTAGACTAGCATCCATCAGACATTATCAAAAAAAGCTACTGATCAGCCAAAATTATCTCTTCTAGTATTCAAATTAGCATCAGAGTGATAAATGTTTGTTAGTCTGAAATGGCTGGTCCTGCAAAGCATGAATGGCTAAAAGGTCACCACCTAAATTGCCTCTGTGCCTTGTAGCACATCAGCAACAGTCAGGATGTCATCCACTCCCTAGGAGACAAAGTTTAATAAAATTTCGAGAGCAAAGGACTGGACTTCAGAAGAGGGTTTCCTTTTCCATCAAAACCCAAATATTATTCATCTTTTATTGTAAAGAACATTATAATGAAAAAAGTCGTGCATATACTAATATTTAATTAGGGGCAAAAGAATTTCAGCAAAATTTCCTCATCACAAAGACAAGGATAGAAAAGAATTTAATTACAATACTTAAAAAAACGTGCTAGCTTTACAATTCTCACTCCTTAAGTTACAGTTCTCCATTAGGCATAACAAAACAGCTCACAGACCAGGTGCTCTGCTTAGAACAGCAGCTTATGAATATAATAAAAGCTGTTGAACATACTGCAAGCAGCAAAGGTTTCAAAAAAATCTCTCTTTGTCTGCATGACAAATTACCTCTCCCTACAATTGCACTGATACACTGAGTCCTGGGCTACTGAATATGATATGTCGCACATAGAGCTTTGCTAGTTTTCTTTGTGTCAGGTATTTCCACACACAGACCCCTCACCAACCACTGCTGTGGTGCATCACATTCTGTCAGCTATTTGCAGTTTGCAGTACATGATTGATCCTTTAAATCGCTGATTAATATTTCTCATTTCAGAGACCTTTCAAAATAGCTGATTAACATTTTTAGAAGAATTTCAGGAAACACTCCATTGCCTGCTTATTTGATAGCAATTTTTTTTCCCCCACAAGCACAAGTCCCTTCTACAAACTCTAGAAACTGGAAAGGATTAAAAAGGTGAGAAAATAGTTTCCAATATAGAAGATCAGAATGTCATATTCATTTGATTTTAAGTAATATTGATAATCTCATAGCAACAACAGCAAATGTAGGAGTCATAGAAATTAATGTGGTAGTTGTGGGATGATTTGAACCAAATTTGTAGAGAGTGCATTGCAATATAAATTATTGCTTTAGGAAGAATCTGTTTCATGTATTGTTTTGCACCTCTGGTGAATTAAAAAAAAAAACAAAACCAAAAACCCAAACCCATGCTTTTCTTTACCACTTTGAATTTTAAAACCTTAGCTTCTTATCTTGAATATTAATTTCATTCAAAGGGTTGCTGTGCTTAACCAAAGACGATAAAAAGTATTAAGCTACATTAGGTTTTATGAAGTCAGAGACAAAAGCTCATTAAAGATTAAATTCTGCTGGAAATCCATCATGCTGCCTTGAAGGTAATTTTGAATAGAGGTATTAAGCTTTGGGAATACATCTTTCTACCCAATGCACACACTGTCATTCTTCAGTTCTCATTAGAAGAGGTTACCAACACATTCCCCTGATTACATAAGGAGCCAGCTGCCTTGACACATCTTGAAACACCTCTCAATCATACTGGGAATGAAATTGCCTTAGAATCCATGACTTGGGGACCATCAGTGCTTCATTTCACTGCAAAACAGGATTGACTGCACATGCTTTAAGACAGCACCTAAATAGATAAAAGAGAATGCTGGAGAAAGAGAAGATCAGAAACCCAGCCAACAAAAAAAAAAAAAAAAAAAAAAAAAAAAAAAAAAAAAAAAAAAAAAAAGCAGAACATGTAATTTGCCTGGGTTCAGAAGGAATGAAAAACAGAACTGGGAATTGAAAGCAGAAAGCAGATCTTCTGGTCTTAATTTTGAAAATATCTCTATCCAGCACTACCTTTCCCAAATGAAAATTGATAGAAAAGCAGCTGTTTGATTTAGTTTTCCTTTTAAGGAATATCTCACTGTAAACAAGATGATAAAGTGAAGCAGGGTCTAATCAGGACTGAGACAAGGTCTGGCAGGACTATCAGTCTTGATGTTATAAGATATTTTCAAGGACTCAATGGGAGGCATTTTCCCCCTAGTCCAAGAGCCTGCCTCAAAATTAGCTTTGCCCAGCAGTTGAGGTAATTGGGTAAAATAAATCCCTATGGGAGCTATAAGAAGTGTTCAAGCAGGTGGCAGGGAAAGAAAATCAGCTTTATATGTAGCTGGGCTTCAAAATCCATGCTAATCTTCACCCTCATCCCTCCCCCAAAAAAATTAATGAAAAAAAAGGGTTGATGATAAATCAAGATTAGATTGAAAAACAACCACCTGAAACCATGGAGAGGATGTCCACAATCAGTTTAAGACAATCTGTTTTTTTATGAGATTAGAGCCATTCAACACAACAGCAAAGAGCCTCATGACAACAGAAGTCCTTAACTCCAGTTATGTTCCCACAGAATTGCAAAATCAGTAATATTCTGGCCATACTACAACAAAACTACATCTGCCAATTCTCACCCATCTGTGTCTGCAGTAAGCCAAGGTGCAGCCTGTCTCTGTGGGCACTGAAACCACTGTGTACCTCAGAGCCCTTCCCAGCTGTAAGCACCCACTGCAGCTCCTGCAAACAGCCTGTGCAGTCACTCTCCTCTGGGGTCCAGACATGACTTCAAATCCTCCCGTCCTTCCACCAGAGGCTGTTTTTCCCAAGAGGACTGTACAGTCAGATCCTATTTTCATGACATCCTGTTCTTTTTTATTTTAATCACATAGAACACACTGCTGGTTTTTTCCCCTACATATTTAGAATCATTTTTAAGTGTGACTCTAGTTGTTTCCCTTTCCCACATCACTATCTTTGATGATATTTGCCAGACTAAACACGCCTCCTAATCTGCAAGATAAGGAGCTTCAGCAAGCTAAGAGCTACTGGTTCTCTGCAGATTTAGATCCAAAAGATCTGAATTCTGTTACTGAGCTTAAAATTAACCACAGCAGGACAGAAAGACTTTGCCATGGAAAGGCAGACAACAAAGAGCGCTGAGAAGAAGGTATTTCGTGGTAATAGATTAATAGGCTCAGGAGTTTACAGAAAAGAGACAGGGTGCTCCGCTTCAAGAGATGGTTTCTTCCTTTGAAAAAAAATCTCAGATCTACTTCTAAATGCAACCACTGACAACAGCACCAGCCTGCTGCCTTGGTACTGCACCATGTTTGACATTTACTTTGCTAAATGGGGATGAATGGGTATAGCCCAACAGTGAGGTGGGTGAGTGGGTGGCTCTGTACCATGGTCAATTTGGAGAAATAAAGAAAGCAAAGGGTAACCAAGTGTAATGGGAAAAAAACTATATTTAAAGTGCCTTTGAGATGAATCAGATGGAAGCATCCCCAGAGAAGCAGCGGGGAAAGCAGCAAAGTTAAAACTGAAGCAGAGATTGAAGATTGCACTGCAAGCACTGTTTCATTTCCTGATCACATGAGGAAACGACAAACTGCTGTCAAGGAAATGGAATTTGATTTTTTGTGAAGAGATAGTAGGAGCTGAGACAAACCAAGCAGGTAACAAAAACACTGGACCCCTACGGACTTCAGCTCAGTGGAAGAGAACCTGTGTGAGATGACTTGTTACCCTGGGCTGGAGGTCAAAAATAAGTCCTGATCCTAACTCAAAAGGCCCTTTGAGGGATGACACATGTCAAACCTCAGCTCTTTGTTTCATTTTGGTTATTTTCAGGCAAACTGGGGCCCAGTGGTATTTGTCACTCCACAGGCAACACATCTCCAGTACAGAGCCAGAACATAACGACGTTGCTGTCACATAAAAGCAATGAAATCCAAAGACGATAGGACATAAAAAAGCAGCAGATGGCTTGGTGACTAGAGGAAAATCCTAGAAACACTTTTTACTGAAGAGCAAGAAGGGTTGCTGCAGAAGAGCCATGGGAGAAAGCAACAAAGGCTGTAGGTGTTATCACAGCACATCCTGTCTCCACAGAGAGCTGTAGCACATGAATTGGACAGGGCAGAAGACAGAAGGGAGTGGGAGGACTGTCAACACCAGCAGATACTGCATATCTGCATAACATGCAGCCCAATGTGCTTGAGTATTCACCTCTCCCTGTCAGGGAAAATGCCAGACATGCTCTCAGAAGAAATCCTCACAAGCCTTCTTGACCTAGGTAAGCATTTCATGCAAGCTTCTCACTCTGTTGTACAGTGTGTACAAATTTCTTATAGTATTTCCTCTTTTTCAAATACATAGGCAGAGTCCTTAGTCAGTTTTCCTTTGTCAACAGGTGTTGCCCAATTTTTTATAATTATTTTAAAAAAAGAAATTTTCAATTTTTCAGTATATTTCCCATCTACTAATCCTCTTACAAAAGAAAATGTCATGAGCAAACAAAGCAGAACAAATGCACTGTAAAACGTGTGTATTAGTAATCTTCAGCTAGGCAGAGGAAAAAAGGCAGGTAGGTGACATATTCTATATATTATGCTGTAAGCTGCAGCACTGTACAGAGCAATCCAAGCACACTTTAAAGGAGTTGGGTCTTGCAGACCTCCACTGGTGCAAAGGATGGAGTAATTCCCCTGCCTGTAGCAGAAGTGGAACCAGTTTGCTTTGAAATGCCCCTCACTTCATTCAGGCCATGGGGAAATAAACTACCTTAGCTGCCATTGGTCTGAGTTGACACCAGGTTAAACTCTGTGGTGGCAGAATCTTTTCCGTTTGCTTCTGGTGTGAGCAATTATAGATAAGCAGTTGTGCGAGGTGGGAGATAATCTGCTAAGCTGGTGAGGGCAAGAGGTTAAGAATCCCCATCAGAGTAGAGGAAGAGTTTCCTTGCTGCTCACAAGAAGAGGGGAAAGTTTTCTCCCAGCTCAGCATCAGCAGGAATCTCCTAACCCTGCTCTCCACGAAACTTTGTCATCTCTGGGTTCTATTGCATGGGACAAACAAACTCAATGTATTTTCAAAAGCAAGAGGTCGCTTGCAGTGTTTCCGGAGCATAAATGTTAAATAAAATAGAGCCTTCAACCCAGGGACTAGATCTTTCTCCTCTCAGGACTGGGAAAAGGCCCTGTGGGAGTGAAGGCTTCATGCTCCCTCTCATCTCCAAGGGACTAGGTGGTTACCAAGATTTGTCCTTTCTTGGTCACAGTGACAACAGCCCAGAGGAGTCAACCAGCCCACATGGGGGCACGTGCAGGTCAGACCATGCTTCACCCACACACTCACACAAAACCTCTGTTTCAGGCTTAATTACTGAGTGTTTCTTACAGAAAATTTGTGAAATTGCTTTCCCAGCAGCTTTAAAATCTTTAAAATTCCTTAGGAGGGCTCAAGGCATTTTCAGACATCCTTGTTATACTTTAACCAGTGCATCCACGTTAGAATAATGTCCTGTTTAAACTAAAAAATGGCTGTAACCTGCAGATATAGCTCAGGAAAAAAAAAAACAAAAAACCCGTAGTGCTGAAAGCATTGTTAAGAATAGCCTATTGGCTAATGTTGCAAAATGGTGGCATGACATTTAGGCTGTTCTATTAAGGATGAAAAAATACAGAAGTCAGATAAAAATGTAACGAAAGTCGTAGATTTAGAAAGCTTAGCTGTGCAAAAAATCCTAATAGCTCTAGTCCCTATATCATCTCCTTCTGAAGGAGGAAAAAATTGACACATAGTGTCACTCTTCATTCAGAAAAAGAGCTAAAAAGTCCTAACAGGCAAGAATTTATCTCACAGATTAGAGAAAAAATACAAAAAGGGTCAGGTTGTCAAAGATATTCAGTAAAACATTCTTTTGTGGAGACCAGATGGTCTCCTGTACTCGTGAATTTGAAAAGGTTGTTTGGTGCACCACTACCAAGCAGAGGTCTTGACAAACATTTCAATGTCTTCTACCTTTCCTAGTTATTATAACTTTAGAGTTCATGTCTCTAACTCAGAGAAGCTAAGGGTTGTCTTTTTTAAGTTTCTCTTCTTCCCCCACCTTTTTAATATTTTCTTTCTCACTAGATGCAACTAGCTTTAATACCATGATCAGGTGTTTACTCCTTCAGGGGGAGGTTCCTATCTTTAATAAGGTTTTCAAATGCTGAAATGAATTGACATAGAGAAACAGTCTGTGGTGTCCTCCTACATATAAGAGATTTTGGTGGATTACACTTTTGGTTATTGAATCTGCCTTACTGTTGAACCAGATGATTTGGTTTAAAAAATTAGCACACAGGCTTCATCATCTTGCACATTTCAATGTCTTTTCTTTTTCATAAAATCAGTTTCCTTTCCATACTGAGCATGTGGGAATTCCTCCTCATCACTCCCATAATTTTCTGGAATTATTACAGCACTGGAGTACAATGACATGTAGAAATCATAGCTTCAATCTGGGCCTTAGCGCAGCAAGCACAGCAATCACAAAGTTAAAAATATTCCTTGTTATAGTCTAAATATAGGAAAGCAGGAAAGCATAAATAAATCATCTAATTTTGTAGCCAGGGAAGCAAAGCTCCAGGACATTCAGAACCAGCCCCCTGGAGCAATTTTCAAGAGTCCTCAAACAGGACTCAGTGCTACGTGACAAAACATCCAAAACCTGCAGTTCAATTTTCAGACATTTCTGCCCCATCTGAACTGAAGTTACTCAGAGTCCCTGAGCTGAGTACCACATTATGCACCTTTTGTCTTCCTCAGGCCTGTCCAGTACAGCAACTTCAGAGTGGTTTCCCCAATATTTGGCACATAGCTGCTATCATTGCAAAGAGGAATAGATCTTATCTTCTGCAATGGCCCCAGTGGCCCATAGGAAATTAGGAGACGAAATAATTAAATAAAATTAATCTTACCTTAAATCTTTTTCCTTCTGCTTTTCCTTTCTCATTTTCAACAAGTCAACTCATCCAGGTTTTTCTATGGGTGCTTTGATCCTCAATCCAGTATAACATCTATGTTAATTTCCATTTTTATCCCTATTTAACCAAGCAGAGAGAAATATTTGACATTAATGTTTTACTTCAGTCCTGTAGGTCTCAGTACCTTTGAAAGGTGTTAGATGGGCAATAGGAGCTTAACATTTTCCTTGTTAATGACATGGAGTTCATAAAAGATGATGACTGGTAAATAAATACATGATAAAAATTCCTCCTCTTTTTATCAGTATTAGTGGTGATGCCAGACTCACCTTATTAGAAGGCTTTCCCTGATGAACAAATTCATTTAATGGAAAGCACTGGAGAGTGAGCTTCTGGACTGCTTTATGAATGTGACAAGAACAATAAGACAGGGTGGAGGGACAGATACAACATTGCTTTACTATTTAAAACTTTGAAAAACTGTTTTACTGAGAAATAATTTGGATTCCATGATATCACACATTCTTTGAAGGATGATTTTATGAATTTTCAGAGGTTATTTCAGTATTTGGTCATACCTTTGTCCCTCTGGCAAAACAAGATACTAACTTGGTTAATAACATATCTCGGAATACAATAATTTAGACATGCTTGTGAAAGAGAAAGTTCAACAGCTACATTCCTTAAGTATATTATTTACTCTTGGCTTACTCTGTCACAGGCCTCCAAAGGAAAATCCAGCTTTCCTACCTGCATTTCTTCTCCAAAGTGCATTGTTCATATGTGGAGCTAAGACAACATGAAAATGCTGTGAGAGTTTCCAGAATCATAAAGACTGTTGCTACCAGGCAATGATATAAATAATTTTGTAGCTCTACAACATCTGTCTCAAGAGCAGTATTTCCTCCACTACCCTTAAACAAGGTTTACTTCAAAATCCTATTTTTCTGGCAGCTCAGAATTTTCAGCCAGGCCACAAACACCTGTTACTTTTCACGTTACTGCTCTATCAATGCAAACAGCTCTTTTCCTTCCTGATGCCTGCTACTCTTCCATCCATACATAGAGAAATGCTCCCAGCTTTGTGTCAGAGGCAATTCCATTAATGAACTTTTACTTTCTCTGGCTATACCACTGAAGGAAATGCTAGATAGTAACAGAATCAACAAATGAAGCCCAACTAGCATATTTTCTTTCAAAAACCCTTCTTGCCTCCCCTGTCCTGTTTTCTCTAGGACAACACCACAGGAGCACACCCACATTGCCTCCCCCCTTGTGCCTGAGCACAAATATTTCAGACCTTTTTACATCCTGGGGTTTGTTCCCCAGCAGTAAAGTTACACAATATTGCTCAGTGTTATACAAGGATTTTGAGCAGCCACTGACTCCAATGAACTGTAATGGCTTTGGAAAGGAATGTACATCTTTTCTCAAGTGTAAACTATCCCTTAGAGATAAATAGTTTTGTGAACCGTGAAAATCACAGGGTCAGGTAATTTGTGCTGATCAGGCACACAATCAGTTGATTAGCTCAAATTAGTTTGGAGTTTGAGTTCTTAATTCTTCAGCCACGTGTTCTCAGGGACATTTCAACACTTCCCATAAGAAAGTTCCTCAAAAGAAATACCTCAGGTGGCATCACTGAGTTTTGTGTAAATATCTTGCTTCAGGAATTAAGATCTGTATCACTTGTTAAAAATACAGAAGAAAGCAGAAAATGAGAAAATCCATGTCTAAGAGTCCTTGGACACAAGAAACCTTCTTGGAGGAACTGCAGACATTGAACCTTACAGCAGCAGATGATGTTCCTGTGTGCACTGAGTAGAAAATGTCCAACAAAATACTCTTTTAAACAGTAATTTTTCATCCCCTGCACTTGGCTGGTTATTTAAAAACAAAGCATTATATTTTAAAATTTGCCCACGTGCTTTTTTGCCATGATTTGCATTCAGAAACAAGCAGTGGTTTGGTTTGGGTTGGGCTTTCTTTATCCTTGCCTGTCTCTCCAGTGAAAACAATACATGATTTCTAGAGTTTCAGAGCTACAGAGAAGTAAAAGCCTGCAAAGGCAGAGAAGAGTAGAAGGTTGACATACCTTCTTCTTTCAGTACTTGAAATTAAGTGTCATTAATTCAAACTCTACCTGGATCTGCAGCTTACTCCCTTCCATTTTGTCACCCAGTATGGCAGCAGTGGACCCTTTAACTTATCATTCGCTCCTAGAAAAGTTAAAAGGTGGCTTGAAAACCCTACAAGAAGAAACACAAAAAGATGAGTGGGAAAAAGTAGACATGCTACTCTCAACATTACCCCTGTTTTAAGAGGTGAGAGCCCAAAGCTCCTGCAGTTTGCAACCAACAAAAGTAGTTTTTTTAAAGTTCTATGGGGAAATGGATTGACATTTCATTCTCGGGGCAGAAGAGCAGATGCATGGTGCTGTGTAATAGTCATGGGTATTAAGGCAATCTAGAGGCACAAAGACTTCACTCACACCAAATATAAATATTAAAATCACTCATTTATATGATTTTGCTTTAGATCCTGGTAAATTCAGTTTGCTAGAGGCTGAGGTCTGCATCTCACAGGTATGAGATGCCACCACTTTCCTGTCTGGATACATCTCTCACTGCATTCCCCAAAAGAGCCCTCAGTTTTTTCTTTTTTACCTGGAACAATTAGGACTGCTCTGATGCTCACAGTAAGCCTCCATGGAGCACCCTATTTTCAGCTGTGCTTACATACAGATGAGGATAAAAATAACTCAAGAGGGCAGGGTGATGAAGTGTTTATTGAAGAGATTCCATTAATTTATTTTATTTTCACTGAAATGACCCCATGGACGAGTTTACCACACAGCTCAAGTGCCTTAGTCATAAAAACACACGTGCACCAGAAATCCTCCTACATGTGAGGACCATCAGCTGTTAAGAGACTCTTGATATCGTATACATCTGAAAACAGGGTAGCTCAGGGACAAAAGGAAGCCTTTCAGCACCAGTGAGAGCTCTGACTGCTCACTGCTCAAGCAAGCAAGTACATGCCAGAGAACTGTCATGGAGCTGGCACTGTGTTATTGCCCTCACAGGGACTCCTCTGTATTTGGATGTGGCAATGCTGCTGACATATAACATGTTCAGTTGTGCCAGATCTAATAAGGGTTATGCACTAAGCATCCCCTGAAACAAGCACAGTCCTAAATTGTACACAAACCCTACAATAATCTTAAATATTGTAATATGTTAATGCATTATCCAAAACACATCCTCTCAAAACACTGACTCCTCACAGTAGATGATGGGCACACACAGAAAAATCCACGTTTTTGACACCTTCAGGACCTTGAAATAGCTGTGATATTTGCACAGAAAAAACCCAAACACATACACCAGTTTTAAAAGGGTCTGTGATTTCACCCAAAAGGAAATTATGTACTCTGAGAAAAACACTCTCCAAGAACTGCCAAGAACTTCTGTATAAAAAAGTAATGGGGCCCAGTTCCTTCTTTCAATGCCCCATCAGGCTGCACAGCAGCTCAGTGTTTAGTGCAGTTTAGCGCAGGAGCTGTTTAGTCCCACTGTCCCAGGTGTGGTTGTGTGCAGTGGCTTGTGCCACTGGAAGGCAGAGAAACACCTCACACCTAACACACCCATTCAAGCTCCTAACTGGGAGGAAAAATCCTCTGTCCCCCCTCCAACACCACATGTACCCTCCAGACACAAACCAACCCCTGGAGGGGTGAGAAACCCACTTTGGATTCCCCTCAGCTTCAGCCCTCCAAGTCCTGGAATGAAGTCTTGAAAGAAGCAGACAATTTCTAATGCTACAACAGCATAAAATTGGATATTATGGTTTGTGAAATGCTTTTAGGTGTATGAGGGCACCATCCAGCCAACGCTGAGGTACCACCACCAACCCAGACATCCTCCTGCCTATTTGACCTTCCGCTAGGAAGGAAAGGGATGTAGAAATACAACTGTTTTCTGGCACTCCCTGCCAGGCAAAATGCACAAGGATGTTTCAAATGAATTTTTTGGAAAAAATTTCCCCAGGAATGTTGTGGGAGGACTTCAAGGGAGATGAGTGATACCCTTGATTTCATTTCAGGAAAACCATATGCTAAATTGTAGGAATTAATTTTCCCAGCTAATATTTTGACATTTCTACAATATGGTCAAAATTGAAACGATAATGACTGCATTTGGCTTGTTTATCCTGCATGATGTCTGAATGCATAGTGGTGGGGGGAGTACAGATATATTCATTAGTTGAGATTTGCATGAGCTTAAAGCATTAGTCGTGTAGAAGCCATGAGATACAGCTTAGAGGAGGAACTTCACGGGAGGAACCACTGGCAGCATTCAGAGCTCAACAGAGGGAGCAAATCCTTAATGGAAGGAACTGCTCTAAACCCATGGCCATTTCACACTCTTATGCAGAATATCACCATCACTTCACCAAAGGAAGAATATTTTAGTCAAAATAAAACCCTTCCCTATGACAAGTTAGAGGTTTTTTTCATGTGTTTGTGGTGCAAAGGCTCCAGGCCAGGGTTTGGGCTGGTGCTCTCACTGATCTTTCATACAGGATTGTTTCAAATGGCTCTGCTTTACCCTCCTTGCTTTATTAATTCAGCAGGTATCAGCTCTGCTAAGAGTATACTCACCTTTACTCAAACAAATAGCATGGGATTCCAGTGGTGTAAGTAGAAATAAGATCACAGATTAGAAGTAAAAAAAAATCATAATATGACAAAGCAACTGCCAAAAATACTTCCATGAGCACTGATCTTGTTCCTTCAGAAGCTGACAGAAACACTGACATATATATATATATCAAAGCTAATTCAAACATTACAGAAAAACATTATCTCAGTAATTTACCCTAATTTGAGAGAAGCTGCTTGGTTTCTCCAGAGAGCTGCTGAAGTGGTAAGTTTTGGACTTTACATTGTACAAATCTGATCAGGTGCTATCTATTGTTTCCCTCTCAGGAATCTGCATATTAAAAAATGATCACTCACTCTTAGGAAGCCCTCAGGTCTGGCTGCCTGGGTTCACTCTGGGTTTTTCTTTATTGGACACATTTTAAAAGATATTTTAAAAATACCAACATACAGGACTGAGGCCCATCCTAACATTGTCCAAAATAGCAACCCTGTCTCTGACCACAACAATCTGTTTTCTCTCTAGTCTGCCCAATAGTCCAGATTTTGGACATCAGCACTGCTGGGTAAAGGTTGTGATCTAACGCCCATTCAATTTCTTTTCAGAGACTGTACTACTCATAAAACTAAATCTACCTTATATCTACTCATAATTAGCCTGCAACTAAAACTCATAAATATATCATGTACCTCACTTTCTTCAATTGGTTTGCTCCCTCAGGGCCCAAAGAAACAAGCAGCAGTAACAAAAATGAGTTTTCATTATTGACACAAGAAGACACAGCTCTGAACATGACAACCATTGAGGAAGGGAATGTCATGTTTCACCATGCAGCCTGTAGGACTTTTAAACTCTGAGTGAACTTAAAGAAGAAACAGAAATTAAATTCTACAAGTACTGAATTATTACTCCTGAATAGCAGCTAGCTGTTGCTTGCTTCAGATTAATAGGCAGTATGACAATGCTTACATCCAGCCTCTGGTGAAAACCATAAGAGAAAAAGTTTGTCCAGCAGGTAACGAAAGGAAATGTGCATGTTGAGAGTTTTCATTCTTTGGTTGTTTTGCAAGCCACTTCAAGATAGTATTACTAGAGATATTGCACTCTTTGCTCTTGGATTCAGGGGTTACACACATTTTCAGCCATCATTCCACACCCTCTCCCTATCATACAAACAGCTTCAGCAAACCATTCTTTAGGTAAAATACTGAGAAACAATGGTAGTTCAGATCATCACAGCACATTGTAAATGAGATTCTAAACTCATTTATATGAGTTAAATGAGATTCTAAACTCATTTATATCAACTATAACAAAACTACCTCCATGAGGGCATAAACATTGGTGGCAGCTTATTTCTAAAAGTTCTGGCAGCAGTGCATCTTATGATGGAAAACATTTCCTTTTTTAGCAGATCATTTAACAAAATACTAGTGCAGAAATTACTATAGCCAGGGCAATAAAATATAATTTTTTGCATTCCATAAAGTTTAAATTAAGTATTAATTCCAGGCCATTTAAAAAAAAAAAGAGTATTCATTTCACTATCATTTCTGATTCAGTGTTTCAGGTAGATTCTCCTGGATTGTTCACAGCCTAAAACCATTTTCATTAAAAATACATGCCATATTTCCATGAGCTAACACTGTCCTGCCTTAATAACAGTCTTACATCTAATGTATAAAAGAAGTACCAGGAGAAAATATTCTCCTCCTTCATTGCCCCTAAGAAGTGTGACTTTTAGATAAGTCAGAGCTGTTTTAAAAGCTGCACTACCCACAAACAGCTGGGTTGAAGGAGGCCTTTAAACTTGGTCAGAGCCTTTTAAAAGTCATTACTTCAAATTACAGAAGAGCTGCCATGCTTTAGCTCAGCATCTTCATGCTTTGAGTCCTGCCAGAATTCCTGAGGTCTGATGTGTACACACTCTGATCTGTGCTGCAATTCTGCCATTTTAAACCCCATGCACCAGTGCAGTGTCCCAGTCCAAGGGTGGGCTGAGGGGCAGAGCACCCACATTGTTCCATACCCCTGTGCTCCCTGGGGTGTTATTTATTCTGGGGAGGTGCAGCCCCAGCCCTGAGCCCAGCAGCTCCTGACAGCAAGGGAAGGCAGGCAGGGATGAGGAGTGCAGGGGCAAACCCAGTCAGGGGCCAAGCTGCTGCACACAGCTTTTGTGTGAGAGATGTTGGATGGGAGGGAGCAGAGGCAAAGGAAATCTGAAGATCCATCAAGGAATCCTGACAGCTCCAGAGGTGAGGAGAGATGCTGTGCAGCAGGTGTGCAGCATCCAATGCAAGCTGGGGCTAAGGGAGGCCCACCCAGTGCCAGTGCCCAGGTAATTCTGGTTGCAGGGTAAAAAAATGCTCTGGACATAATATAAGAGCTGAGAAAAACACGCTAACATCTAAAGCATTCTCTTTTCTTTTAAGACATGCAGACTCTTTTTATTAGCTTTGAGACTGCTTGCATAAGGAAGCAGATGTTGCTAACCTCAACTGGGTTGAGTTGTCCTTATGTCTATGTAGTCCCACTGAAATTAATTATTATTTTCAAAGAGCAAGACACTTCTTTACAAAGAAAAGTTAGAATCAAAAACTGAGGAATTTTCAAATTTTGTATATGTAGATTCAAATTGTCTGCCATGATATTAAAAGAAAAAAAAAATGGTTTTACAGTGAGATTAATGAGAAAGTGTGTTTGTCACAGACAACCAGAGAGTAAAGGAGGTAACTGCTGACACTTCATGGACAAGGTAAAAAGTGTGTGGTGGGAAAAAAATACATTGTGACAGTCAAAGCAGTAAATCTTTTTAACAATCCTCCAGGAAAAAAAATCCTTTTGCCATAAGGAATACAGCAAACAGAAAATGATGATATGATAATGATACAGTGAAAATTACCAAGAAGTCTGAGCAACCTGCAGACTGACTTAATACTTTGTCTGTAATTGTAAAGCTAAAGAATAATAGATGATCCCAAAGCCCTGGAATTTAAAGCAAGCTGCACATTGTGAATGTTTTCTGATAGCAATAGTTGACAAAGGGGCAGCAGAGGTTCACAGAAGCAAAAACTTTCTCAGTATTCAATGCCTTTCAGCATGGAAAATTAGATGAGTCGATATATAATTTGGTATTTAATATACCATCATCGTAAATGTAAGGCAATGTTGGCATTGGGGGATGATAGTGGCTAATGAAAGCAAAAATTACTCATAATAGAATGAAGCTAATTTGCACATCATTAATCTTCCTGCCCCATACTTCAAATGCATAATAACACTAGTCTCTCCCCATGTCTCAGCAGCAGCTGAATAACAGTGCTGTTTGGTAATCTCACATTATGTATTCAATTCTTTTGGAGGCAGGGCTGATAATACCAACAATTATTGAAATTGCTCAGTATTGCCTGCACAGAGCCAAGCTTGTGGTTGCTTTCAGAACCGTGCCTCACTTTAGCCATCTAGATGGATGTTAGATGTCTTCCTTACAGGAGATTATGGTTTTTTCAGATTAAAACCTTCAGACAGGATAATTTACTTGCTTCAGAAAATGTGGGCTTGTGAACGGGAATGTGTTTTTCTGTGCTAATCTTTTTGAAAAGCTGCTACTTTCCGTGTGAGGGTGGCAGCTTGAAGAGGGCAGTAGGTGCTTTTCATGATCCCATATTGTTTTTGCCATCAGGAGAAGAGTTATGACACAAGAACTGAAAAATCACCAAAGCCTCAGCCTCATTTTGTCTCACGGAGTTGCCAGGGCTGAACTGCCAACAAACTCACCATCTGCTTGGTGCTACCAAGTGTGTTCCCACCTCAAGAAGGCTTCACGCCTGTTGGCGGAGGACAGCCCGGCTGTGTACATCCCGAATCTCAAGTTTGGGATCTGGAGACTGGCTGGGTTGAGACAATTAGTGGGAAGGGGATTGCCCCACTCTGCTCTGCACGGGGGCAGCCTCACCTCAAGTTCTGGGGCAGCTTTGGGCACTATGATATAAAAAGACATTAAACTGTTAGAGAGCATTCAAAGGAGGCCATGGGCACAGTAAAGGTTCTGGAGGGGAGGCCATGTGAAGAGCAGCTGAGGGCCCTTGGTCTGTTCAGCTGGAGAAGAGACTGAGGCTGAACTCATTGTGCTCTTCAACACTCTCATGAGGAAGCTGAGGGGCAGTTCTGAGCTCTGCTCTGTGTGTCCAGGGATAGGACCTGAGGGAATAGCTGGAGCTGGGTCAGGGGAGGGTTAGGATGGATATCAGGAAAGGTTCTTCCCCCAGAGGGTGTTGGGCACTGGCCAGGGTCCCCAGGGAATGGTCACAGCCCCAAGGCTTCCAGAGCTCCAGGAGCGTTTGGACAATGCTCTCAGGGACAGGGTGGGATTGTTGGGGTGTTTGTGCAGGGCCAGGGTCTGGACTCAATGATCCTTCTGGGTCCCTTCCAGCTCAGCTGATTCTCTGATTCTATAGTTTGATTTTCTTTCCCTCAACTTCAGGTAGCACACACAAACATACTAAAAGTCAGAACATATCAAAGGTAGAGCAGCAGGCAGCTGGCAGACAGGATGTGTAATACTGAAGGCAAAAATGGGGATCCCAATTTAATTCCCTTACATACATACATGAAGACACTCTTTTTAAACATCTGATCACAGGCAGTTTTCCACAGACTGCCTCAGAAGGCCTCTGCACTCAGGACACCCCTCATGGACAGCCTTCCTCCTTCTGCTTCCTCTGCCCACACCTCTCTTTACTGCCTGCTGCTCACATTTCTTCTGAAACCAGAGCAATTCGCTTTTCAAATAGGGCCTTTATGACACTATTTCCAATGTTATTGTACCTATTTTTAAATAAATAGCCTCTGCTCAGTCAGCAATACGTACATAGCCCAGCTTGATTCCAGTTGTGCTCATTGTATCTGCAAGTCCAGATACCTGAGCCTCAGGTGAGGATCTAATTAGTGATCACCACTGAAAATCTGGTTTTACAGAACCAGAGATCAGATAGGAACACACATGGGCAAAGAAAGCTATTTGTGTATTGTTGCTATTATTACTATTATTGCAACTCAGTGGCCAGAGCTAAGTTTTCCATACAAAATGTTGTTTGGTTTAACAAAACAAACAAACAAACAAACAAACAAACAAAAAAAAGGCTGTATAAAATTTTTCAACAATAAAAAATGAATTTCCAGTCAACCTGCACCACTTGTCTCAGATATTAAAAAAACCTGTTTAATTTATAACAGTATATCTAATTTAGAGACCGTTTAAATGCCTTTAAGAGTAACTCAATTTTTAAAAAAAAATATAATTTCACACTAAGAATTCAGCAAGTTTAATTTCAAAGCTCATGAAAACCAAATGCTTTCAGAGTTTTGCCATGGAAAAGGCCAGGATCCATACATTTTACAAAACGTGGAAAAATGCTGATGTGATGGTGACAGATTTCTATAGTTTTGTATGCAAAAGCCAGTTTGTTAACTGAGCAAGATTTCTGAATAATAGCCCTCCATGACCTTGAAGATTTAGAAGTTCTTGGTTTTAAACCTACTTCGGTGCATACATTGTTCCATTAGTTGCAGCTTCCTGACAAACTCTGCTATTTCTAATACAGGGTCTTGGCTAGTTTGATTTTGAAGCAATTTTTAAGGAGAAAAGTTAAATGAGAAACTCTCAGGACATTAAAAAAACTAAATTATCAATTTTCAATGAAATTGCAAATGAAGAAGGCATTATATCTTGATGTTTGCGTCAAAGGATCCTCCTCATCCTGCAGCACAGATTTCTGATACTCAGACTTTCTTCTGTGCCTCAGGCAACCACAGACTCAGTGTGAAGACAGGCAGGGAAAGAACAGCTAGATACAACTCCAAAAGCTGAAGTTAAAAAACCCTTGCTTTCCTACCAAGTTGAATATCATTGCCTCTCTTTGTACCTCCATAGCTCAACATGCCCCAACTGTTCCAAAAGTTCACTGCTTTCACAATTATTATTCAGGGAAAAAAAATTGACCTTAATTTCAGATATATGATATCCATCTGAAGTATTCATATGCACATATGTATGTATATGGTAAAACACAAGCATAAATAAATAAATAAATTTTAAAATCCGTGTTTAGTCACACACAAATTGCATAAAGGCCATGCATGGATTCAGGGTCCTGTTCACCTCAATTTCTAGATTAGGAATAGGGTCATCTGGATGGCTTCCAAGACTCACAGAATGACCGCCACACTGACCACAAGTGGCCAAGATTTCTACCAGTCATTACAGCACTGAGGAGATCCTGAGAATTCAGTGGCAGAAAAGCCTGGGGCTCCCACATTGGAGCTTCTTAGATTGTAATGATATTTGTCAGCATGCAAACATTTCAGTCCTCCTTCCCAGCCATTTTAAAGCAGAAGTGAGTCAGAAAAGAGAGCCAAATAAGAGATATTATTTCTGAGGCAAATTTATAAATACTGAGTTCCATAAGACAGCAGATTCAGAGCGCACTCCAAAGGACTGTCCTCGTTCAGGCATAAGACATCATTGTAGAAATATGCCTTTGGCTGTTGCAGCGATTCCCCTGGATTACAACTGAGCGTATGCCAACAAGCTGGAAGGGATCCATAGTATGGGAGTGAAGTGTTTGAGGCATCCAAAGCTATGCTTTACCACATATTCCTGCCAAAATCTTCTCAGAAGGGAGTCCTCTTGGAGATGGAGAGGTAGTCTTGCAGTGAGAGGGAGCAATCATTCGCTGAATGGCAATAATGTCTCTCATTGTTATTCAAGTTATGAAATTAGAAACCTACAAACCAACAAAAAGTGAACTGAATGTAAACAGTTAGTTTACCTAACTTGTAAGTTACCTGGAAAATTTCAAAAATTTCAGAAGTAGCAACTCCAATTGCTAACACCTTTTGGAAGGCCTTTAAGTCCATCTGTTTACAAGCTAAGGAAAACTTGGATTTTTTTTTCACTATTTTACTGAAAATTAGGAAAGGACTGACATGAACTCAGTGCCTAAGAATTTGAAGTTATACATTTTGAAGAAGACCTTTTATTGTAGCTTTTTCATTTCAGAGGTAGAGCAACGCAGATAAAACAAATGAACATGCAGAATTGGCTTTAGTTATTCTTTTTAACCCTTTTGCCTTTGCCTCTGCTACTACGGTAGTCCAATCAGCACAGAAGCCTTTGTTTTCAAACAGATTATTGGAGAAAATATTTACTTGCTGAGAAATTTTATAAAAATCTCATTATTATCTCAGTCTATAATAGGAGATTGCCAATTCCAGGCACTTCGGCATCACTGTCAGTAGGATTTCTCTCTGCAGAAGGGATTTTATTTTTGTGTTGTAGAAAAACTAAAGAAATCCAGATAGAATGAGTAAAATATTAATCCACTGTAAAGTGTTCCATTATCTAATAGCATTAATTTTCAAAAATCCAATTTCCAGATAAATTACGTTCAATTTTCTTAAATGGTCAATCACAGAATTTCATTAAAAAGAAACATGCAACTAAAAATATCTTTTTTTTCATCCTTCTTTCAAATACCAATGACTCCTTCTCCCTGGCTGGCAGATTAAGATTTGAACTTCTTGGCCATATCTACATGCAGATCACGCTTCCCCCCACCAAATCGCATTCCCCACATGTGCAGGTTAAATAACCATATATAACCCCTCCCATGGGTACACAAATATTCAGAATTGGATGACAGATTGTCATGTGTTCGAGCAATTCACTGACTCCATGGTGTCCATTTAATATTTTCCTTTCTAAGAGTAAAGGTACTAAAATTTCTCACCTCAGATGTGTCAACTGGGTACAAAGTTACTCGAAAGCATGCAAGAAATCACAGCAAAAAAGGTTCTGAGGAAAGAGGCAGTTGGTGAAAACAGTTAGACTTACAAAATGTGCTTGGCCAGGCCCAGGGAAAATAAAAGACACTAAAAGTAAAAGCGCATAAAAGAGAGACGTGCGTAAGTGCGGCCTTAATATGAACTGCCAGAGAATGCCTGGAAAACAGAGCCTCAATACTTCTCCTCTGTCTTTTCCAGACACACACCTCTGGTGTCAGGGAGTTGTTTCCCACAGTGAGATGCTCTACTTTTTCCAGTCACCATGTCCCATCGGTGTCCTCTGGCTTTCTGACACATCAAGAAGCCCCTGTCCTTTCTTGCTGCTGCAGCGCGAGTCTCCCACGGCTCTCATGCCATACGCACTCCAAACTTCCCAGCTCCAGCCGGCAGAGCTTCAGCGCCCAGCCTGGCCCTCCCCGCCCTGGACTGCCATAGCAGGCCCTGCTTGCTGCCCTCATGGTGCCACTCCTGCCCCAGCGCTCTCCAAGGCTGCTCCAGGCACCTTCCTGCGGCCTTGGGACTTATGCCCCGACTCCCTGGCACGCTTCCACGCCAGCTGAACGCAACAAGGGCTGGAGCGCACACGGCCTAAGATGGATGTCGTGGCCCGCAGACAACGCATTGGCACTGGGCTGCAACAAGACCACCTTGTAAGATCCTTCCAAACCAAAGCTCTTCTGTGCTTCTGGGAAAAATAAACAAACACCAAAAGGGGAACCGGGGGCTAGTCTGGGCCATTTCTGGATTAGCACCAAGTGCAACGCTGTAAGCTGGGCTGGGTTTTACAGGAAACTGTTCACAAGCCCACATTCACAACTACTTGGGAAATTTTTACCAATCCTATAATCTGCTTGGCATCTATAAACATCGTCTTACTACGATGCAGATTCGTAATCTTGTCGTCTATTGAACAGAGCAAAGGCCAGCATTCCAGCTGACACTCATAAAGAGCCTAACTAGAGGGCATAATTATATGTCCCCGTCAAAAAGACACATCTGTTGGCTTTATTTCATAATATGAAACACGTATAATTATGTGGCATTGTTTTTTGAGCGGGGTTTCAGTATAGACCGAGGCAGCAATTGGTGCTATAAAGTTGTTTATTGTACAAAGCATCAGTCCACAAGTGCAAATAAGATCCTGTGACACGAGGCGCAGGTTCGAATTGCTAAAGGGGGAGGGCCTTAATATCAGGACGAAATCCTGACTTGGGCATCTGCATGGCAACCAGGGCCTCGGCTAGCAACCCGGAGTGGCCTTCTCTCTTCTTTCTTCTTTCTTGCATATCAGTGGGTTGCACGCAGCGTAAACAAAACCAAAGCGCAACGAGCAGGACAGCATAGGTCGGGTAGAGTCAGGGTAGCGGTAGGGGGTAGGGTAAGGGTAGGGTTAGTGTAGGGATAGGGTAGGGTAGGAATGTAGGGTAGGGATAGGGTACATGGGGTAGGGTAGGGGTAGGGTAGGTTAGGGTATGGTAGGGTAAAGGGTAGGGTAGGGTAGGTAAGGGGTAGGGTGTCCGAGGGTATGGGTAGGCGTAGGGTAGGGTAGGGTAGGGTAGGGTAGGGTAGGGTAGGGTAGGGTAGGGTATGCCGGCCTCTACTGAGGGTTTTACACCTGAATTGGCCAGTTAGCTATAAATATGATCCTAAAACAATTTCTCTACAACTCTTAGAATTGTACTTCAAAATGTGAAATACACTGTCAGTTCTTACACATCTGTACATATATTTGTGCACAATACTCTATTGATGCGCATCCATGTTTTATCCGTTTATCTTCTTGGCTCTATCTGAAGAATGCAAAACAATATTCTACTCTGGTTTAATTATGTCTATGAAAGAACTGAACTTTGAACTGGAACTTAGGGCACTCTGCACCTACTCAGGAATATAGGAAGGAACAAAATATATTCTTACTTACTTACAGTGATTTATAGCATGCTTAATTCTAAAACTTACACTTCTTTAGGTGCTTTAATGTATCCTAATTTCTCTCAAGGCTTTGACTCAAAATCTACATTCTTTTCTCCTTGAGAGAGACTCAGAGGGTGTGTAACTTCTTGATTTCCACCCATGTAATACATTTTAAGCATATGCTGTACATGTTATAAATACAGTATTTATGCTAGCAATAGATCTATTTTAAGAAAATCCAGAGATAAATGCACTAAAGGCATTAATATGTGTCACAACAGAGTGACGCTAAATATCTGCTATAATGTACTGTTTAAACATAATTACATATTCAACTCTTTATATCAATAAAATATATAAATACTTTCAATAAATTTTTCAAAAAATATTTCAATAAATACTTTCTAGTATCTGAGATATATATATATCTCTATATCTATATGAGATATATATCAAATAAAACTCTAGATTCTTCTCTGTACAGTGTTTCAGGTCAGCTCCAACACAGTTGGTACAATGCTGTCCTAAAGGTTTCCCTTACGGGGACAAGGACAAACACCATCCATTGACTGATCCTGCACATTGTCCAGAGATTGTCGAGTCTCCCACACTGGAGATGCTCAAGAACCCTCTGGACTCAATGCCTTGCAATGCACAGCAGGGAGACGCTGCTGGAGCAGCCCTGGACCAGATGATCCCAGCGGTGCTCCTTTCAAGCATTCACTCTTCCGGGATTCTGAGATCGGCATCTTTGCACAAGGTGCAGCTCTCCGAGGCAAAATGGACTCTAAGAAAGAGCTGGGGGCAGTCACAGTCCTGCTGGGAATGGGACTGTCTCTCCCAAGTCCCCTGGCCGCAGCCTCTTCAGCTCCATCAGCTTTCAGTCCCTGAGTGTGCTTTTGCTCTGCACAAAGGATGTGTGCTGGCAATTGCCGCTGCCGACTGAGCGGTGCCTTCTCCTTGTCCTGCACGCTCTGCTCTGCGTCAGCTTGTGCCTGGGCTGTAGAGTCTCCACACAGACCCCAGAGAGGGAAAAAAGGAAGAATAGAATTTCCTCCGGCATGCTCCTTGGTCTTTGTAGCCACCCTGCTCATCACTGCATGCAGTGCTGGGAAGAGTGTTGTCATGGCACTGCTGCTGCTGCTGCTGATGATGATGGCAGAGAGCCGCTGCGCAGCGTTTTCCCTTGCCTCTTCATATGCCACATTCTCCCCTCTTTTCCCATGTTCTGTCAGCTGCTTCTCTAGCAGCAGGAGTGAGCCCTACAAGCCCAGCACTGTGCAGGAGAAGCGCTTTCAGTCTTCGTTGTACAGGATCCGTTGTAAGCGCTTCTGCAGATCCACATACTGGCTCATTGCCTGGGAGTGGGCAACGGGATCTGTCAGCAGGTCATGGAAGAGGTTGCATGCCCTGGCCATTAGGACATCTGGGGGGCAAACTGATCCCCTCAGGAAGCCACCGGTTGCCCACAATGAAGTGGTTGAGGCATCTGCCTTCCACACATCTACGCAGACTCTCGCTGATATCCAGCAGTCGCCTCACAAAATGTCTCCTGTGCCACTGTGACACGGGTAAGGCATTTAGGAGGTACATGACAATGGTCTTGATGGTGTAGGTAGAAAAGCCCAGCTGAAGACAGGTGAAGAACTGCAGGCATTTGAGGTGCAAGCTGTCAGGGGGTGCCCGCCTGGAGATGTGCCTGAAGAACTTCATCTCGGCCACGGCGTAGCTCTCCGGCCAGGTTGTGCTGGCGATGTAGGCTTCCCACGGCTGGCTGCTTACAAAGACGTCTGAGCTGCCTTGCCGCACCCCAAAGAGCACCTCAATCCGGTAGCTTTCCCTGCCCTTGCTCACCTTGAACTGGCAGGAGCGTCTGGAGGGCAGCAGCACTAAGTGCCAGTTGTGGGACTGCAGCAAAGCCGGCCAGATTGCTGTCACCAGCTGGCAGAACCAGCGGGCAGTTTTCTGCACGTCCAGATAGGAGCCCGTGCACAGGGTGTCCAGGAGGCTGGGATCCTGATGCCTCCTCAGCTCCTCCTCGGAGTGGTGCAGGAAGCACAGCATGTTCTTACGCGGCTGCCTTCTCCCGCAGGTGCATTCCCGCCGCACGCGGATGCGGAAGTTCCTCACGCGCCCCTGGCCTGCAGTGCCCAGCTCTAGGTGGAAGCTGTGCCCTTCAGGAGGAGTCATGGGTACGAGCACCTGGTACACAAAATCCTGCTCACGGGGACTCCAGCCTTCGAAGGCACTGCCCACCCCAATGGCTCCATGCAAGACTGGGTAGAAACTGTTGGACAAGACTTGTTGAACGTACATTATAAAATTGTCCATCAGGTCACTTGTCCACTGGCATCCTCTCTGCAGGTCCTGTTCAGGCCACCGGATGCGCTCCATCACCAGTCTTCCAATGTCATTGGCACAATCACCGTCCTCTTCTTCCTTTCCCACATCATTGTTTGCTGCCTTTTCAGCCTCAGTGCCAGCTTCATTTCCAACATCCCCGTCTTCATCTGTAGCAACACTGTCATCGCCATCATCCTTGTTGCTTTCTTCTCCATTCACCTCATCGTGGCCTTCGTCTCCATTTCCAACATTCCCCTCGTCTGCCTGACCATTTCTGACCTCCTCTTCATTTACACCATCATGTGCTTCTTCCTGCTCTTTTCTCCTTAGGCTCCTTTTCCTCCAGATATACCAAAGGGCCAAGAGAAGGAGCAGGAGCCCAGCAACAGCCCAGACCTGCCAGTGCTGCAAGGCAGGCCACAGCAGGTATCCCTTGGCCCAGACACCCTGCTCCAGAGACTGCTGCTCCACCTCCCGCTCCAGCCGAATCCTCTCCTCTTCCAGCAGCTTTGCACGTACCTCCATCCGCAGCCGTGTCACCTCGTCCAAGCCATCACCCACAGGCTGTGGGTACTGGACAACACTTTGCAGGAGCAACAACCATACTACCCAGGTAGTATCCATGGTCTGCAAGAGGATGCAGAGAAGGCCTTGAGTGGCACTGGCTGGGAGGCAGTGGTCACTGGGGACAGCTGGGATGGGAATCCTAGGGATCTGGGGGCAGGAAGGACAGGGCCCCAGACATCTGGCAAGCAGCGAGGCC
>CM031879.1:67624097-67801000 GCA_018697195.1 Certhia americana | reverse complement strand
TCATGGAAAATAATTGTCTTATAAATAGGTAAATGCAAGTGTATTTCTGCCTCTTCACTTTCAACTTCTATGAAATGCCACCAGGTATTTTTAATGACACAAACTTTAGCCCTGTAATACAGGGATTTGAGACCTTTGTGCCCTCTCATTCCTCTGTGCCCCTTAACTTT
This sequence comes from Certhia americana, assembly GCA_018697195.1. Taxonomy (NCBI): domain Eukaryota; kingdom Metazoa; phylum Chordata; class Aves; order Passeriformes; family Certhiidae; genus Certhia; species Certhia americana. Next base: position 67,800,830 of record CM031879.1, on the reverse strand, counting down.
CCAGCTAGGCTAGTTCCAGCTAGACCAAAGCTGCCAGTCTCTGGCCCTCTCTTTGGTCTCCCTGTCTTTGTGCCTCATTCTTCCTCTGCTTTGAGACCAGAAGAAATGCCAGTCCCCCAGCCAGAGCAGACATCTCAAAACTAAACAAACTCCTTTTTTCTTCAAGCTCTGCTGTTACTGGAAGTTTCAAGAAATTTCAAGAAGATGCTCAAATGCACCCACTAATCAGAAGTTACCACCACAGACTCTTTGAGCCTGCTGGGTTGAAAAATGTTGAGGGCTGGAAAGAGTAGGGACACACTACACATAATTGACACAAAACAGAGGTTGGGGGAAGGAAATGTGGTAAAAAAAAAAAAAAAAAAAACCTGCTAAAATTACTATCCCTTCATGTCTTTCTATAATAAAAGGCAAGGAGACTGGAGAATATTAGTTAAATTCTGCACAAAGTATCTTGTACATAAAACTTATAAAGCCAGCAGCAGCAGATGGGCATCAAGTTAAACATTTATCCAGAAATCGTCATATCTAAGGGAATGCATTAGTCACTACTACAACAAACAGGAAAGCATCCCATGGGATCTCTGTTTCTCTTTTATTCCAGGCTTGCTAGAATAACTCTGATATAGTCCAGTAAATCCTGGTCTTCTAGAAAATACCTGTATTCTGTTTTTCTCTAAGGATAAAACGATGAGGTAAAAGTTCCGGCTCTCAAAATAAGATGCAGAGCACAATGCAAAAAAAAAAAAAAAAAAAAAATTACTTCAGCTGGTGCTCGTTCACACTGAGTAGTTAAATACAAATACCTCATTTCCAATTAAGGACTGATTTAAAAAGGCACCCACTCTCTCATGCTTCTTTTATAGCAGCAGAGAGAGGTGCAATGCAGAGCTGAAGCTTTGTGCTTGCTCCAAATCATCCCCTGTTGCTGCCTGTGTGTTCCTATGTCACAGGAGGGGGGTCTAAGCAGGTTTTCCTAAGTTGAAGTAAGCTTTTGTGATTATTCCACGATTGCTATGCTGGCTTTACTCCCAAGCTCATCTCTGTGTTGATGTGTTATTTGTGGTGCAATGCACTGGGAAATCAGGCCCTGAGGTTAAGGCCTGCTTGGGACTCAGAGAACTCCACTGGGAGCTGTAGGTAAGATTCTGCACATCCCAAATAAGTAGTGTATCGATGTAAATGGAGAAGGCCACTTATTGCATTAAATAAATCTCTCTTAAGTGAATCCTTTTTGAGGGAGCTGCATGGAGGTGGAGCTGCCTGTTGTGGCTCATGTAGCAGCTTCCTGATGAAGTGTTCTGTCAATTTTGGGAGCCATCTATTTCGTTTTGGATGGCTTAGTATTCAGGCAGCAGCCTCAATATCTGGATGTTCCCCATGTGGGATTGCTGCCATCCATTATTTCCAGCATGGCACAAGTGTGAGGGGTGCTTTACAATAACTGTGCAGAATCTGCTGTGGTATTATCAAGCAGTAGCACCACCAGTGAGGGCAGAGAATTCGTCTGGCTCATCAGTCTCTGGCCTGCTCTGCTGCAGAAGCTGAATCCAAGGGGTGAGTCATGACACCTTTAAGTCCTGACACTTACTTCTCTTCAGCAGATTTGGCACTGGCTGTCTAGCCCTTCACTCCAGGGCATATCAGGGAAAACAAATAGGTGTCTGCAGAAAGCAATTTATTTCACTTTGCTAGAAACAAAAGGAGCTCAGATGCTCTCTAAGACCAAATTTATATATCCAAAGTTAGGTGGGACAAATTCAGCTCCAAGCACAGTGACTGAGACCAGCAGAACTCAGTGTTTCTCCCTGCTGACCAATGTCCTGGGTGGAATGTCCAAGAGCAGCACTGTCTCTTGCCTTCTTGCTTGTCTGGCTGGAGTCTGGGGACAAAACATTGCTGCCATTGAAGAGTGGCTTAGAGAAATAGAGGGATTCATACTCAGGAAGATGGAATTGTACCTGTCTGAAGAAGTAACCGGTTCTGCAGACTTGGAATTATTAACATTGATTTTCCTTCTTTTGGCCTCTTTTTAGGGTGAAGTCCTGGGCAGATGCCTTTGGTGGGGAGCTGTACTCACTTGTGACTAAGTATTCAGGGTCTCTCCTGTTGCAGAAGGTAGGCAAAATCTGTGAGGGCTCCCTCTGCTTCATATCACCTCCCCACATACCTTCCAAGGTTTCCCCCAGGGTGGAGGAAAGAATGAGACCCTGGTGTGTAGTTGTCTTTTAAAACCATGGAGCTGCATATCCCTAAGCCCAGAGTGATGTCCTGTGGCCATTCACCATGAAGGGAGAGGGAGATCCATTCAATGCCTTCCCTGCTTTCATCAGCCATTGCTGAATACCACCTTAATTGTACCACTTTTTGTTAAAACATACTTTTTAACAGCATTCCTGTTTCCCCTCTGATGGTCACTTCCTGCTTTCCCATGCTGACCCTACATTCCTCCTTTCCTAAGTCCCTCTGCTACTCATCACTCACCTGCTCATTGTCACCCCATCATCCACTCCTGCATCCTGCTCCAGCTGACAGTATTTTTTTTTTTTTTTTTGCATTCTCATCTGTATTCTGCCAGTTGTTTATCCATTCTTTGCATTTTGCCCTTAAGACTCTGCTTCAGGCAGGTGCCCTGGAAGCCAGCAGGGCAGAGCTTTGCTTGTTCACCAGACAGGCACTATTGCAGTAAACTCTCTACCAGCTTTCAAGGATGTAGCTCCAGGGGCTTTTAGCAAATGGTCCCTTTTGCATCCCTTTTTCAGCTGTATAGAAACTTTCTCAAGTCGGTGGTGAATGGCTGCTCCTCTTTCAGACCTGGGGATGTCTGCCCTGCACCTCCTAAGTGCTGCTCTGCGGGACTGGTGGCTGCTGAGTGCATCCAAAAGGAATGCAAACTTCACTTTGTGGCCATCCAGTTCTTTTTTCTTTACTCTTTCTTTGATTCTCCAACACAAGCCATGAGCTGCCCTGTACACCTTCTAGGTATCTGACTTCTGTCCTCATATTAGCAATTATACCCACTTCCCAGTGCAAAACGCAGGATTTGGGTATCACTTTCCTTGCCTTGCTGCTAAGCCCTGTTTCCCTGTCCCCAGAGTGCTGCTTTTTGCCTGGACTAAGGGATCCAGCACTATATCCTTCAGCACTAACTTTGCTAGGTTTGACCAGGACAGACTTTCAGCATCAATCCCCAAGGTCTGTGCTGATCATTGGCTCTTCTTGGGAGGAAAGAGTCACCGTACAATTAAAAGCTGTCAGCCCTGAAAAAGGCAGTTCATGCAGTAACTGTGAGGCAGCTGCAGCAGGATGTGGATGCAGGCAAAAGTTGGGCTTTTAGCAGTTTTGATGCTACTGCTGCTGCATTGCCTGTTGTTATCTGGGGTCCCCAAGCCATAGCTCCCAGAGGCAAAGTGGACGCAGTGTCTGTGACTTAGCATAAAAATGTCACTTTAAGCAGGGGTACAGATCAGCTTGATCCAGCCTTGCTCTGTAAGCACTCCATCAAAGAATCATCTCCTAAATTCATGTTGTGCTATGTTCTGCCCTAACTTAACTTGAGCAGTTTAAGCAGCTCATTTATTTTCAACCCCACTTATTGAGCTTTTTCATCTCCTATTGTTTCTCTGGGAAATAAGGAACCAGGGAAGCAGCCAGCACTCACTGCAGTCCTTCTCTGTCTCCTTTTCTTTAGGTAGGTTGGGCACCTTCTCACAATTCATAGTCTCAAAGCAGGGACTATCCCAGAGGGCTCTCAGTGCATCCCTGGCTCCTCCAGCACTACAAGTGGATGCAGACAGATCTTTTACTATTAAATAACTTTTTCATGCACCCTAGCAGACCCCAAATAACTTTATGCAGATCATCTCATTGACACAGACTGTGGGTATGATAGGCCTGGGGAGCCAAACACACCAAAGTCTTGAAATTAAACACATGGATTTATGTGCTCCCCAGGCACCTTTCTCTTTTTTGGGCTATTATGTTTTCACATCAAATATTTCTCTGCATGCATGGGCGTGCCCAGACCAGCAGAAGAGTGGGGAGGTGATGTTTTCACATCAAATATTTCTCTGCATGCATGGGCATGCCCAGACCAGCAGAGGTCCAGGTGATTCTTTTCTCAGAGCCTGTCTAAATCAACAGGCATTTTGTCTTTGAGGAAAAACAGAAGGTACTGTTATCTCAGTTTGTGTCTTATTTCATGTCTCACTTGTGCCTAATAGTTTGAAGTGACCAGCTTAGTGTTGCTGTGAGAGTCATAACTTTCCAGTTACTGAATGTTTTGCATTAAACCTTGTCTTTAAAACTTGGCATAAACTTTCTTTTGTGGTTTAGAGTTTGCTTAGTTTTCTTTGGACTTTTTGTTTCCTCCAGAAGAACCCTAAAATCATGTTGCAGGCTCAAGTAGTTGACTTTCTACCAGACTGTATCATTCCCAGAGACCTGGTGAACTAACAGACATCCCTAGAATCCCCAAGGGCAGGCGTTTACCCTGTGTCAGAGCTTTGCCCTGGCATTATTAGAAAGCCCAAAAAACATGGCAAAGAACAGACAAACTTGAGAAGTTCAGTCAAGACATTTTCCTGGGTGCAGATGAAAGGAATGTCTTTCACACTCTTAATTTAGTTCCACTAGCAGTGAGTAATGCAGCACTGTGTACTTCAATAGGCTGAATTTTCATGGAGGTGGGAACAAGAATATATATTTGGTGACATATCTCTCTTCACAGATAAAACTTAGGATACCGAATTCTGGATGTTCTACTTTTAAATCACCACCCCCGTCACTGCAGAAGGGGAATCTTAATGAATTGCTCCTGCTGTTTTAAGGGAATGCTAAGGGCTAGATGAATAAGAAAAGGTTTTCTGTTAGAGCTGAGCTAACTTTTTAGCCTCTATTCAACATCAGATCCTTTCATCCAGTTCTCCCAATCCCGACTCCTGTTCTGTAACTTATAATGATCTGATAGCCTAAGCATACAACCCTAAGTACACAGGTTGTACAGGATAATCTTGGTCAACTACATACACCTGAGCTGACTTTCAGCCATGGTGTCTGGTGACAGTATTGAAATCACAACTCTGTTGTCCCCCATTAGAAAATCTTGGATGAATAGTCATCAATAGCCAGAGATTTCTGTGGCAGGAATACAGGCCTGTTTGATAGTTCATTTGTAGGAAAAAAGCTCAAATACGATTTGAGCTCAAACCTGGTGTATTTCTTATCAAAACGGAACTTTGCAGAAAGCTTTTTTTGGTGTTGGGGGTTGAGGTTTTTTTCTTCCCATCTCTCGCTAGATCTCAGGGCTGAGGCATGTGTGCCATTAGCAGACTGCTTGTGATTTCTCATGATTACTTTTACCCAAGTAACATCTACTTGTGAGTGTGTCAAAAGCATGTTTAAAAAAGTTAACTGAGAGGGGGGAAAAGTCCTGTTGCTTTTATTTGAGGCTGTGACCCCAAGGTAACCAGTGCCAGGTCACTTTGTGAAGCGTGTGCTTGCCCATTCTGGTGTGTCCCTGCCTTGGTGAGCTTTCCCAGCAGAGATTACCCTCCTCCCCCTGAGCAGGGCCTGATTAAAGCCCAGCCTGGCAGAGATCACTTCTCTCCTGGCAGAACCATGACATGGAGCTGCAGGGACAGACACCAGCTGTGTGTGTGCCGCAACCTCGTCGCCAGCCAGGGACCACAGTCAGGGGTTGTGGCTGCGCATTCCTCTTCTTGGCAGCATGTTTACCCCCACCTTCCTGCTCAATCCCACCTTCCTGCTCAGTCCCACCTCCTGCAGCTGCTGCTTCCCCTGCCTGCCTGTCCCAGCTCCCCAGCCCCAGCTGAGGGGATGTGAGGCCTGGCGTTTTTAATCCAGTAAAACCTTTGCTGTTAATCATGCCAGACAGAGCGAGCAGCCTCCCTGCCATGCCTGCTGTGGGCTGGATGCTGCTGCTATTCCTGTCTGACCTCCTCAGCCTGCCCCATCCTCAAGGCATTTCTTCCTCTGCCCTCTGGGACAGTCAAGGAGCTTCCTTAACAAAATGGGCTCCACGGGCTCACCCTAAAGACAAGCAATGTCCTTTCCCTGCTGCTTCCCCCTAATTCAGAAGTGTCACTAGAGCCCCTGCCATCTCATTGCCCTTTTCACTACCTCATTTTTTTTCCTGGCAGAACCCAGCCCTGGCTGAGGTTGCTGCTGTGATGCTAACACAACGTGAAGATGGAGACAAAACTGATGATGAGGAACCAGGGAATTGCAATCGGTTGCCTTTGTGTTTCCACATTGGCCAGGAGATAAGGCTCTGTCTTTTCTGAAATAAGTTAACCATCCTGTGTCCTTTTGCAGGTTTCTTTACTCTTTCTTTCAGGCTATCTCTTTAGCTGTGGGATTTTTTGGAAAGGCGGAATAAAGGCCATTGTATTCAGCCTTAAAGAGCAGATTTAGGGAGGCAGATTATAGTTATGCTGTTTAGATGTACTCTTGGGTTTATTTAATACCTTATTTAAAATATTGTGAGAATAAACTGGTTATCTCTAAAGCTGTCAGATCTAGATCCTCCTCATTACAGCACCTCTCCCCATTGAGGCAGCACCAAGTAGCCATGCTCATAATTCCTAGGTTTTGGGAATTGCCTCTATGGTGCTCTTGGCCTAAATTATGCTCCTGAGTGCCCAATAAGTGGCATCATAACTGTCTGTCTCAGCTTTCCTTGGCAGTCTCCCCTATAAGCACTGAGCAGACCCTTCTTGCTAGAGACCTGGCAAGTTCCCTCACAGATGTGGTGGCTCTGGGGCAGGACACATCTCCCCACCAGTGCCCCAGAGCACGTGACACAGGAAAAGGTGCAATGGCAGCACATAGCTCCGTTCCCTTGCTCTCCCCTCTGCCTGAAGTGAACTTAAGGTGTGTGATGTGTATAGTGCTGGTATGGATGCTGGCCATCACAGTGCATGGTTTAGGTTTTTAAAATTTGCCCTTCTCTCTCTAATTTGTAGGCACTAATAGCTTCAGGCACGTTGCTGCTTTCAACAGCCACAAGCTCACAGTTGGATCAGTTGTTTTTACTTCGTCAAGGTGCTTGGAGTTACGGCCACTGACTTGCCCACCCTGAATTATGGGGTGGAAAAGGGGGAAAGGCAAAGATGGAAGGTGATAAAATCAGAGCAGTTGTTTCAATGCAAAGATAATACCCAGCTAGCAGCAACAGATTCATCCCTCTTCTTAAGAACCTTCTGCTCAACAGGATTTTCTTCTGTCCTTTGAGTAGAAGTACAAAGATGTGGAGCCAACTCTGAAAATCAAGGAGGTGGATGGCTTGGAGCTGGTGAAGAAGTTTTCGGAGCAGATGGAGAGCATGCTCCGCAGGAAGGTGGAAGCTGTTGAGGTATGACCACTGGGCTTTGGGGCCTTGGGAAGGAATTTGTGTCCTGCGAGCCCTAGAGCAGCAGGCACAGGCCTCCTGCCTGCACCAGGAGTGTGTGGGTGCAGGGGTTGTGTGAGGTTTTCCCTGCCCAAGCGGGAGCCTGCTGGTGCAGCTGGCTGCTCGCGCTGAGCTTTAAGCAGACACTGGTGGGAGGGTGTGGGTGTTCAGACAAGGGGATGCTGGCTTCTCCCTCCTCTCAAATTAGAAAATAAGACAAAAACACAGTCTAGAATAAATATGAGGGAACGAGCAGTCTTTTAGGAGACAAGCTATTTAAAAAGGGGGGGAAGAAAACCTCTCAAAAGGGAAAAATCCAGTTCATCCTTCCACAGTGCACTTTGGCTGCTGAAGACTAGGGCCTTGTTTCAGCTGTGTGTGTGGCTCAAGGGGAATTCCTGCACCTCCTGGTGCTTGGATTTCCAGCTGTGTACATGGGGAAGTGTGGACAAGGTGGCAAGGGGTCTGTAGCTGTTGCTGTGCGGGAGATCAGAGCAGGTAATTGTTCTGGCCCCTCTTGCTTCCTGCATCTAAGGATTTATCATATTCCTGTGTATTTACCTACTATAAAAAGCATATTTCTGTAGTTACAGAGCTTTGACTGTTTAAGGCTTCTAATGTGGAAAAGTCGTCCAGAAACACATAATTTGAATCTCCAAGTGAAATGTGGGCATATTTAGTCCCAGAGCTTTGGCCCATAACATTAAATTCTTAGCCAGACTTTTCCAGTGTTTGGATTGCCTTATCCTTTGTGAAGGAGCAAAATGTAGTTTTGCTGAGACTGTTGCTGATTGTGCAACCCTGAAAACACGTATGTGTTTAGTTGGATCCCTTCCCAGTCTGTACCAATTGAGAATTGGTGCCCTGAAGCATCATACTGGAGAAAACTGGCTGGTTTTATTGCCTTCCATAAAAGGTAAGAGCTTATAAATGGCCCTTTATGAAATCCAGTCATGGTCTTTGTCTCAGTAACAATACCAGACTGAGACTCCCACAAGGCCTTTTCCTTTGATGAGATACTGACATCAAGCTGGGGCTGAAATGCCTTTCCCATGGCTTTTTGGAAGGGTTCATGGAAACCGAAATTAAATCTGTCTGTTGTTTCTCTAAATGGACCTGTTTCTGTTTGTATATGTCCTGTGATATCTAAAATTGCTCAGGGGTTTAGCAGGGACTCTGGAGTAAGTAGGTGTGAATACACTTGGCAATAAATAGCTGCATATAATGTACCTTCCAAGCTGTAAAATTGTAGCACAGAATGACAAGTCAGCAGAAAAGCAGGGAAAGAGGGAAGTGTTATTACCCCAGACTTGGTTGAGGTGAAGGAGGCAGTTGCTGATACAGCTGGAAGAACTTCTGTAGGGCTTTGCCACAGTACCCACTCACCTTCCTTTCTGTGTGCTTGCTTTAGAGGTTGGTGGAAGCAGCAGAAGATGCAGATCTGAACCATGAGTACAACTCCTCACTGGAGGTGAGTTTATCCTGGTCAGTAACAAAACATGGCACACATCCTCAAGGCAACCAAAGGACAGGCACAGCCAGGGGCATACCAACCTCAGGTTCCTGGGCAGGTCAGGAATTTCCTCATCTGCAGGACACTCAGCTTGTCCAGAGACTGCTGCGAGGAAGAGACATCCTTGGAGATCGCAAGCCTAGGAACACCAAAAAGATTTGTCCCTTTGGCTCTGGGAGGGGAAGGATTTGAGAAGACCTTGGGCTGGGTGGTATTATTGGCAATAATTTTACTGCACAGCCAACACTGTCTTTTGTGAAGTTTTACTGCAAATTAGCTGGCACTTTGTGGATTGCTTGACTGGAAAATGAGCTAAAAATTGAGTGTGAATGAACAGTGAGGAGGATGCTGTTACAAATACCCACAGCAAACCGTTAATCCAAATGAACTGAGTTTCTCACCATCTTTCTTAACAGCTCCTATCATCTTTTCTGTACCAGACAGACACCCACTCATCAGGACTTTCCTTAAGGTGAAAGTTTGGTGCTGTCCAAGCAGTTTGGATAATTGGCTTTCTGTTAATAATTGTTTGTTGTGGCCAAACTATGGGATTATTGCTGCTGAGGGAAACTGGAGTGAAAAGGCTGTGGAAGGAAGTTCTCTGTCCACAGTACAAGCACAGATAGTTTAGCAAGACTGGCTATCCCTGCAAGTACATGTCTCAGTGCTGGGAAAGGCTGGGAATGAAAATAATCCTTGAGATCAAGCTAGTTTCTAATTTCATCTTGCCTCTTTTTTTTCCCCCTCCTTTTTTAAAAGAATCCCATTAGTCATGTTAGTTGGGTCAGCTGCATTCACAGTAAGGGGCATGGGTGAGTTGAGGTACAGACTGTATTTACACACTCCATTTGTGCCCTCTGAGTGCTGCTGGTGCTTGAAACCTCTAATCCTTACATAACTTCTCACTCAGATAAAGTCAGCAAAAACATCTTAAAAATGTAGGTTGTTCAAGGACAAAGAATGCCCTGAATATACTAAAGTGACTGTAGATGGTAAATCCCCAGTGACCTTCATGTGTGGGGGGCACACAAATTGTCTTTGAGCACCTTCTGCTTGATCCTTTGCTCTTGCTGAGTGCCTGCTGCTTGGAGTGGCAGGATGAGGGGATAATCCCGGCTGGATGTCCTTCAGGAGTTAACTCAGTAAGTGACAGCTGCAGAAACAGGGCAAGTGAGGTCGGCACTGGTCCTGTGGTAAACCTGGGAGCCAGGCCCTGTAAGACACTTCACCTTTCCAGCTAATCCCTTCAATACCTCTGAGGGGCCGCAAGAGGCTGCCACCATGCCCTTTGCTCTTAAGTGGCTCCTAAGTAATGCACCTGGCACTGACAGTGCTTTGGGTCATATGGGCACATGACAGCAACAACTGGCCAGAAACCATCATTTGGGCAGCTTCACGCTTTCAATTGGTAATAGCTTGCTTGTGGCTCATTGTGATCCTCTTTGAAGCACTGATTCTCCGTATGTCCCCTCTTTGTTTTGAAGAGTGTTTTTCCACCCCCTGACAGTGTTGGTAATAATCTGTCCTAGTCTCTCTTTGTCTTTTTTCCATTGTCTTCATCAACAGTTTGATTACTACAACTCTCTCCTGATTAATGATAAGGATGAAAACGACAATTATGTGGAGCTTGGGGATGAATTCATTCTGGAGCCAAATGAGCATTTCAATAACCTGCTAGTAAACACAACCTACAGTGATATCCAGCTGCCCACCAATGTCTACAACAAAGGTAATGGCCTCTATTTTCTCATTGCTGGTAGGTTGGTGTGGAAATTATCAGCAATAATACTGGAAACAAAGATGGGAATAGAAAAATAACAACTGACAGAAAAAAAGGAAAAAAGGCAGGGTTGGAAAATTGCTGTCCTCAGGAACAGTCATGTCTGTGCTGTCACTGTGACAGGGCTTAGGTTTCCAGTCTGCTTTTGGAAAACCTCTCGTGGTGGACAGGCCTACATCTCAGGAGTGTGTTCTCCTGCAGTTGCTCTGCCCAACCAAAGACACTGTGAGACAAACTGAGATGAGACTTTATTGGTAATTGCCACTCTGGATGAAGGGTTGGCTCTGTCACAGCCTTAGGTTGTCAAGAATCTCATTGGTGACTGTGCTCACAAATGCTGTTATTTAGGGACACAATAGAGAGAGTTCTATTTCTCCCATGATTTCAGATCAGTTCCATCTGCTGTGACAGCCCAAGAGCCTAAAATCTCGTTCACAGCAGGGTGACCAACAGAGCTGGCTGAGGGTAGGTACAGCAGAACTGTACAAAGGAGGCTGCTGCCCTCTGCACAGCATGGAGAGAGGGGATCAAAAAGCAGAGGCACTGCCCAGCCAGCTGATTTCTTACCCCTCCACCTCACCAGGAGCCAAGCAGCTCCTCTAGCTGTGGCTGCAGGATGAGCAGGAGATGGAGAGGAGGGCTCCTTCCATGCCCACGGCTCCTCCAGGGAGCTGTGTCCCACAGTGCTCACTCCCCCTCTTGCAAACAGCAGCAAGCCTGGCTCTCCACAGCATTTCTGGCTCTATCTTCCTGTACGACTTACTCTGGCCTCATTCCTGGGGAGCCACAATTCAGTTTGTTCCTCATTTTGACCAAAACTGCCTTTAGTAAAGTGATAGGAAGTGGTAGGTGAAAGCCTCACCCTTTTCAACACTAATGCAGTTAATCCTAGAGTGACCAGTCTCTCATGATCCACTGTTTCTACTGCTGCTGTTCTCTTTGGTCTCCTGAGGCAGTGGGTCAACACAGACACCAAATATACACTGCTTCCTAGGAGTTCTTGGAGTCTGCAGCTTCCTATTGATTCTGAGGAGATGGGGGCATGGTAAGACAGCCAAGGCTTTGTCAAGGAAAGGACAGGTAAAGAAGAAAAAGATTTGATGAGGAAAAGAGGAGAGTGAGTGCAACTGTGTAAATCCTAGGGCCCCTCTGTCTTAGGTGATTACACCTAGCACAAATTTAGACAGTCCTTGTAGAAAGGCTGTCAGTGATGCATCAGGCAGCTGCTTCTCAAGAGCCACATGTTCCCTGTCAGGCAGCAGCTGAGCCCTGCCTGTAGGGTGTGCCAGCTGTGCTCAGTACTGTGATGGCCTCCCTGGGTCTCTTGAGAGGATTATTCCAACTTGTGTAGGGCTCAAGGGCAGACAAGGCTGGAAAGGGAAGTGGGGCTAGTAGTGTCTGACCAAGCTGAGATCACCTGCAGTGGCCAGTGATGGCCTGGCCTCCAGGATTCACTTGAATGGGCAGGGAACAGGATGCATCCATGTAAAAGCTTTGGACAAGGCTGCATTCCTCCTGAAGCTGCCTTTGTTCCTGTCCCTCTCCTCCATCAGGGTTGGTGGATGTCTTCCCTGCTTTTACACACTTTTCTCCCCCACAGACCCTGCCATCCTCAATGGAGTTTACATGTCAGAAGCCCTCAATCCTATTTTTGTGGACAACTTTGAAAGGGATCCCACACTGACCTGGCAGTACTTTGGCAGCTCCACTGGATTCTTCAGGCTGTACCCAGGTAAAAGAGCAGAGATTGGCTTTCCTCTTTCAGTGCAACACAATAATTTTGCAGGATGCTGTCTGTGCCTGGAAGAATCCAATCTGGGAGGTCTGGGGGCATCCCAGCCCTGAGAAGGGTAGGATGCAGTGAGCAGAATACTCCTGCATTGGCTAATGAGGCTGGAGGAAGTGTTCTGCAGGCATAAACCACTTTCTCCCATTAGAACCAGCCACTCATTGCACATTGCTCATGCAGCCTCAGAGGAGTTTGCTAGCAGGGGTCCTCCAAAAAGCTCTCAAAACACCATAGCAGAGCTGCTTTGTGGGTTTGAGTGGTGGCCAAAGCCCCTGAGGACACACGTGGCAGATGCAGCTGGTCAACCTGACTGGTCAGCCACTCATCAGCTGTGAGTGGCACATGGGGTCATGGCACAGAAGGGAGGTCCTTTGCTTGCAGGAGCCCATGGGATGCTCTGCAGCTGCATCCTGGCCTGGTGGCCACTTGGTCAGATGGCTGCATGCCCTCATTATGTGACCTGGCACATGCTGGGGAAGGTGAAAGCAGAGGTGGCTCTGAACAGAGCCTGTAGCAGGGAATCTGGGATGCATGCCTGTTACTGCTGCTGCTTTTTTATGCTCTCAACCATCCTCTGGGAGAAGAAAAATCTGTTGTTGAGAACTACATCAAAGTGACAAAATTTGAACAGATTATGCCTAGGTACATTTTTTAAGAGGAACTTATAAACAGTTTACTGAGAACTGTCAAAGGCTGAGCAGCTCTGCTTGTATTTCTGCAGAATGGCCACTGCTGTGGCTGGCCGGCCTCATGTGCTCCCTGGGGTAGACAGGTCTCAGCAGGAACAGCAGCAGTGCAGGTGCCTGGGGAGCAGGGAGCAGGTGCCTGCCTGTTGTGTACTGATTGCTCCTCTTGCTGCCCTCTTCAGGAATAAAGTGGTTACCAGATGAGAATGGAGTCATCTCCTTCGACTGCAGAAACCGTGGTTGGTAAGTTTTGGAGAGACCTGGCCAAAGCACCCTTCATCCTTCCTCTCTCCCTTTTTCTCCAAGGTGAGCTGCTGATCAGTAATTAATGTCATGTGGTGCTTCTGCAAGGGATGGGGGTACGTAAACAAAGGTAATAGCAGGTTGGGAAGCCCTGCCAGCAACAGTTTTCCCTGTAGCATCTAACATGTGCCACATGGAAATTACACTTCTGTGACTTGGAGGTGGGGATATTTAAGTTTCAGAACTGTGGCGTGTTTACTCTGTCTGCTCAGCATGGCTAAAGCAGACTTCAACAATTGTGACTCTCACAAGAAGTGAGATGCTGGGGTCAGCCTGTTCCTGCTGGACAGCTGTGCCCATGGTGCTGTGGCTGGCACTGTGTGACCACAGCATGTCCAGCATTCCTCCCCCCTTGCTCTCACCCTGCTTCCTCGTGTTCTTTGTTGTGCAGGTACATCCAAGCAGCCACCTCTCCCAAGGACATTGTCATCATTGTTGATGTCAGTGGCAGCATGAAGGGCCTGAGAATGACCATTGCCAAGCACACCATTGTCACCATTTTGGATACTCTGGGAGAAAATGACTTTGTCAACATCATTGCAGTATGTCTTCCTCCATTCCAGAGCTGTCTCCTTAGTGCCTCATATCCTCTCCTCCTTCCCCTCAGCAAATCACAGTGACCTACCTACAGTAGCACCTATGTTGGATGGGGGATTAACCCAAATTACCCTTGGGAAGACAGCTTTGTGTGGTCAGCAGGGTGGCTGCCAGGTCATTTCATCTCACCTCCACAGAGGATATTGGCTGCACCTTTTTGCTTTCTTAGGGATGAGACTGCAACAGATAACAAAGGGCTGCAGAGAGACACCTGAGCTAGCAAGGACCTGAGCTAATAATTCACCTAGCTTGCTTATAGCTTCACTATATTTGGGTCCAGCAGCAGCAGTGTAATCCTCAGGATAATGTTTCCAGGCTAGAAAACTACCACCATATGCATTTTTGTGCACCAGCATCCTGCAAGGCTACCCTTACAGTTCTGAGTTGATCAGCTGGGCCTGCACGTTACTCTCATAATTTTTGAGCCCTGGCAGGGTGAGGATGGGCTGGTTACCCACAGAGAACTAGCACCACTGACCACATAAAGCAAAAAAATTCTTTCCATGACCTATAGCAAGACTGGTGCCACGTTAAAGGCTCCTCGCCTTCTAATTTTTAAAGCTAATTCAAACACCATCTCCTTCCACAGCTTTCTTTCTATGATAACTTGCCAGAGCACAGCCACTGAGATATAAATTCTACTTTTTGTTGATAGCTTCTTATGTTAGCTAATTAGAAACTCCAGTGGCAACAATTCTGTCTTTATATGACTGGACAGATGGAAGAGTGAACAGTGTTGGCAGAAAAATGGAGGGGAGTCATTAAGTTTAAAATATCATCTGTTCTTCAAAAACAATCTCAGAAATACCATGTTTATATATATATATATTTATATATTTATATATTCCTTTACTGCACTCACACCAAGAACCTGCTGGCTCAGAGACATTATAGCCTGACCTAAGCTCCCATTGATCAGCTGAGTATCAGTAGCCTCTTAGGAACTGGACTCTCCTGAACCTTACAGGAAAAGGTCCACAGGGGCCTTACCTCACATGTAACAGGCTAGAATCATCCACTCCCCACATTATCCCAGTCCAGTGGATATATGCTACTGTTTGCTACTGTTCAACTGTGAACCAGAGGCTTCAAACTTCAGGTTGCAAGGTTCAGCTGGTGGCTAGGGACTTAAAAAGTCTGCAGAAGTCAAAACTATGTGCAAAAAGTGCTAGAAGAAAAGCCAGGGATATGAGTATATAAAGTGGGGATAAAAAGTTTGTGATGTGAGTGGGGGAGGGAAAAAAAGTAACTCTGTATGTGTAGGTATGTTCAGGTAGAGCTCAGCAAAACAACACAATTAATGTGTTATTCAAACAAACAGAAGATTCATCAAAATCCTAGTTTGCCATGATCACTATAAACAATTTTTAAGGGCAAATAGGTATAAAATGGCATAATGCTCCATGCCATTTTCTGAACATCCACCTAGGACATGAACCCATTTTGTGAATTTTCTCCCATGACAACCCTTTATTTTTGTTTTCTCTTTGCAGTACAATGATTATGTTCATTTTATCGAACCCTGTTTTAAGGGTATCCTGGTCCAAGCAGACAGAGATAATAGAGAGGTGAGTACCAGGCCCCTCTCAGTGTAACTCAGGTAGCTCCATGTAAGCAGAGCACAGGGTTGAGATGCTGGGAGATGAAACTTCCAGGGACAAGGAACAGGGTTGGCATTTCAGAAGCCAGCACCAGTTCAGTGCTGTTTGCTGGCTCCATGGCTCTCCCCAGCTTACACTCAGCAGCAGCCACAGCTTCCTTGTGTCCCCACTGCTGGACCATGAGCAGACCTAGCCCAGACTGCCTTGTTAAAAACTCTGTGCAGAGGGCAAAAGGTCTCCATCGTAGACACCCCACATCCTCAGCCCTCAGAAATGGGAATAATCAGTACTTTCCTGGTAAATATGTTCTCACCCTGATCCTTTATCAGGGTGGACTGCCAGCAAGCCCTCTCTGAGGAGCGGTTTTGCTGCTCTGATCCAGGAGGGTTCAACAGCCTTGAGGTGGCCAGCCTGAGTCCAGCTCCACCACCCTCCAGGCTGACAGGTATTTTTAGCTTCTCTCCCTGGGATTTTTTTTTCTTCCTCTTTCAATTTTTTTAGTTTGTATTACTGCATCCCTGTATGACTTCAACAACCAGATTTCTTTCCCAGATTAGCCCTAGGTCACAGAGTATGACTGCAGAGGGTGATGTCTTCTGCAGTGTTTCCCAAAGGATTCCCAAACATCCTAAACACTATCTTGCAGGGAGGGTTTAATTTAAGTAGATCAATTCTGCTTAAGTTGTAGACAAGCATTAAATTTTTTTTCTTTTTCCCCATTCTATTGCTGTTGGGTGCACAGGATGTGTTTGTTTTTTCCTGAAGGAGTAGATAAGGAAAAGTCAGATTTCCAGTAGTTTTGCCCTTTCCTTGATCTTACATGGATTGTCAGTGGTTCACAGTCTAAAGATTGAGAAATGCAGTCCTGCTGGAGCTGCATCGGCACAGCCTTCTCTGGATTACCCTTTCCTTCCTGGTCAGCCTGCAACTCTTTCTGGTTTGTTTTCCTCTCTTATTGCCAGCACTTCAAGCAGCTGGTGGAGGAACTGCAGGCAAAAGGAGTGGGGACCGTGAGCAAGGCTTTGACAGAGTCCTTCAAAATCCTGAGAGAGGTAAGTGTTGGTGCTGATGCTTGTGTGGGACATGAGTCTCCCTGGCCACCCCTGAGTTCCTCTCCACCAGTGACAGCACATCCCTCAGGGTGCTGCACTGGGGAGCAGGCAGGAGCTAATCTCATGGATCCCCAATTCATGACAAGCAGTTTGCAGGGCTCACTGATCCCAGGGGAGGTTTGGCTTGTGCATGATGTCCACAGCCACCAATCCCTGCCCAGGAAGGATCAGGAGCCAGCAAGGCTGTGGCCTCATGAGTTTTCTCAGTGAGTCCCACAACTGGGCATTGCCCAGGCACCTTTACAGATAGTAGCAATAAAATATAACTGATCAGCTGAGAGCCACAATTCTGGTAGTAAGTAACGTTATTAGTGAGCAGTGATGCTAATGAAGACATGAAAGATTATTATTCAGATTTATTTTAATGTCACTTTGCTGAGTGTCAGTGCTTTGGGAAGAAATCACAGGTACAAGAGAATTAATCCCTCTGATAAGAGCCATAAATGATTCATTGTCTCGTGAATAGGAAATTCAGTAGCCTGGAGGTAAACATAAGCTTAATTCAGTTTCTTAAGGAATGGTAACAAGGAAAAGGACCAAGAACCAACTGTATACCACCATCCCCTCATGGCAAGAGTCTACAGTGGGATTGTGGATCAGAGTCATATAAGAGCTTAGTTTGGAAGGGGCCTTAAAAGCTGAGACAAAATATGTCCTCCACTGACATAGCTGAACCAGAAATACCTCCAGGGAGAATGTTGTCCATGCACCCCAGTGGACTAATGTGACTCCATGGCAGTAATAGAGAAGAAACTCCTTGGTGGGTAAAAACTTTATTTTTTCTCTCTATTTAGCATTAAAAAATGCAGTCAACAATTTCAGTAGTCATCACTTGTCTTGATTCTTGTTGATTCTTTCTTGCTTAATGAGCTCTAAACAACTCTAAGTTTGCTCTTGGACAGTGCAGCACCCAGTGGTGATAAAGCCTTCTGCTGTTACTCACTTACAAGGTGAAGTATTGCTTCCCTCATGTTTTGCTATCGCCCTGGATTTGGGGAGAAAGCTCAGGCATTTGAGCACCTGCAGATGAGGAAAGGTGTCATGCTCTACTGTGCCTTGGAAATGGCAGTCCATAAAACAGTGGTTCAGAAACAATATCTACCAAAGAAATGTGTAAAACAGAGTGCCTTAACACCAGCATCTGGAGGTACCACACCAGCATGTGCAGGTACCAAAGCTTAAGGCAGAAGGGTGCCCCCTGCCACGTGCTCATGTGGTTTAAGGGCTTTCTGAAATCATCTCCTCGAGTTTCTTAGACCTGTATCAGTAATAGCAAAGGAAAAGGGTTTTTGTCAGTGTGTTCCGAAACAAATCTCCTGCAGTCAGGAGAAAGGGGACTTTGGTGAAATTGGCCACCCCCTTCTCGTTGGACAAAATTCCCACTCTCAGCTTTTCCTCAGACTCTCCTGTTATTGCTCATGGGAGCAGACGCAAGAGAATGAAAATTGCGACACCACGCTGATGAAACAGGATTTGCTGATTACAATAGACAACCAGTAATAATATCTGTAATGAAAGTGGCTGCAAAATTTCCCTGGTAATTTTCCTCAGCCCAATTGCTCACAGAATTTATAGCCCAGCAGAGACCTACTCAATAAGGTATGAGTAGCAAAGAGGGGTTGAAGAAGAGCACAAATCTCTCACTGTCTGTGTTTTCCTTCATTATCCTCTGGGGGAGACAGGCATATTTTAATCCGTGATGCAGTTTGCAGACCAGTTTTAGAACAGTTAGCCAGAGACCCCCATGTGCCTCTCTGCCATGCTCAATAAACCACTTGAACTCTCCATTTCAATTTAGCCACAAACCAAGTTGTTTCAATAAAATATGCATCCCAGGGAAACCATGGTCTTAAGTACACATTTATGAAGTGCTTCAAAATTCTCAGGTGTCAAGTGCTATCTTTTGAGGTCTTTTCTTATTTATTAAGTTTTCATCTATCTCACTGTTCTCTTCTCTTCCTTGTTTCAACAAGCTTGGCCTGCCTTGGTCTCTCCCCTTTTTCCTGCAGGATTTATACCCCTTCTGTTTCCAGGCTGCCTACCCTGAAACACCATCCTCACAACAGTGTGTGTGTGCTGCAGCTGCGAGCTATCAGGTGCTAAGCAGAGCAGAATAATTGCCTTCCCTGTTTTACACACCGTAGTCCTCTTAACAGGATGTAAGACAACAGCTATGTGTTTTTCAGGCACTGTCACCCTGTTAATCCCTATCCAGCTGATGTGTCTCTGCAGCATCCCTCCCCAGGCAGTATCCACCCTCCTCTACTGTGTTTGAGCCCCTGCCTCTCCTTTCCAACGTACATGTATCCTTTCTCAGGATAGAATCAGAGCAAGTATTTTTACAGCTGTTGCTTTTCCTACCCTGTGGAGGACAAGAACAGCCAAGTTCTGCTTTCCAAGGCCACCTTGGAATGATGTTTTTCTCTTACCACCAGGTTGATTTGATCGTGCCTTGACTCACTGCTGATCTCAGAAATCACATGAACATTGAAATTAATTGAGTGGGTCATTCCAGAATGGCTGTAGGTGGAAAAAAGAGGATGAAACTGGTAACAGACTGGATTTCAGTGAGACCTAAAATTCTGAGTAACTTGAGCAAACTGGTGCCATAAAAAGAATGAACCTGTGTGCTGACTTAAGTAAACAAAGATTTGTAGCCTCTCATGTCTCGCTTGTGTGTACTTCATTTACACAAGCACAGGTTGCATGTGTTACTAAGTTTTCCAGCAGTATGCTAGATGTTTAAGGACAGTTTATCCATCCATTTTCTGTATTTTCAGTTGATTCCCTCTTCATCCTTTGGGATCTTGTGTAGTCCCTGTCAGGTCTCAGCCCGTAAGGCAAGTAGTTCAGCTACACCTTCTGCAATTCTTTCCCTTCATGCTGACCACAGATTATTCAAATGCTTTCAACTAATTTTTTCTTTAACCCTACCACTTTGTGACCCTGCCTCTAATTCATTCATTCTTTTCCTAGTTTCTTATCACTTTAGCAGGTACTCAGCCATTACAATATTTTCCTTTTGATGATAAAGGATGGATGCTTTAAAGCATCTGTGCCTGACCATCTCCCTCTGTTTTTTATCATCTGTCATCGTATTATTTTTACTCCCTTTCTTGCTTCTCTGAACACTTAGAAATTGTTTCTTGATTCCAGTCACATTTTTATGGACCTGGATTCTACAGCATATTTTTCAGGTTATGCAAAGCTCAGAATTTCCTGTTTACCAGTTCCTACTATTTTACTTAATGCCCTTTCTTGTTTCTCCTTCACTGGCTTTGTTTTCTTGTCTACTGCTGATTTTCTCCCCATGAGATGCCTTCCACTGTGTTTGAATTTTCAGTAGTTCTGGAGGCCATTCCAGAGGCAGGTCTGCATAATAATGGAGCAGGAGGAGATGGAGAGGGACTGCTCAGTCCCCTGGTCAGACGTGCACATAATCAGCATGCAAGCCTGCACATCTGAGTGATGCTGATGGTTCCTATTGCTTCACTAGGAGCTCTGTGTCAGCCTATAACTGCAGAGGAAAAAGCAGTGAGCAAACAAGGGAGTACAGGAGACTGTGACCCTGAATTAATTAGATCATGCCTGTTAGTCCTGGCAACGTGACTGAAGTTATATAGGGGAATACACAGCCCTGGGCCTCCTTCACTGACCCAACTCTAGCCTGCATTTCTTCAGACATCTCTTCTGTGGACATGTTATTCTTCATCTCCCTTTCTTTCATGCTTCTGAGACTTCAGTCAGAGCAGGGAATTATGCTCAGAGCTTGCTGTGAATGCAGTCAGATCATTTGCTACAGCTGCAGCCAGTCACAAAGGACCTAAAAACCAGGGATTACCTCTTGTTCATTTGTTTTCTAAATCTGTCTTTTTAATCTCCATTTCTATGACACTGATGATCTCATTTTCCCTGTTGAAAATATCATCTACTCCTGTAATTAGGAGATTGCTGGTTCTGATACAACATCTAATTTTTCAGTATCTCAGTATTATGAGTTCTGAAGTAAGCTTCATGAAGAGATCTTAAGTAGTTTGCTGAAATGGTGGGTGACCTTAATTAAGTATTAATTTAATAATAATCTAAACAGACATGTTGTAGATTGCAGCAGTTTGGAATAAGCTGCTTTCGTAACCACAAGGTTCCTATA
The DNA here is from genome assembly GCA_018697195.1 of Certhia americana. Taxonomy (NCBI): domain Eukaryota; kingdom Metazoa; phylum Chordata; class Aves; order Passeriformes; family Certhiidae; genus Certhia; species Certhia americana. Next base: position 67,779,888 of record CM031879.1, on the reverse strand, counting down.
TCTGTGATCTGAGCCTCATTCTGACAGCATCTCCTGCACCCTGTGCCTCCCTGGTGCACACTCACACTGTCTGTTCTCTCTGCTAATATTCACCCACTTGATCTGTCCTAGAAACATCTCACTTGAGGCTCTGTTTTTTTCCTACCTGCTGGTAATTAGCAGAATCCCATGTGCTCTCATCTGCTTTTCTCCTTTGGTTTGCTCCTAAGGGCATCCTGTGCTTGTTCCTGTTGAGTACCCGCAGCCTTTACTGCCTGTCTCCCCTTTGAATGTGCTTCTGTGGGGACATGAGAGAGGAGGAGCCTGTCTAAACACTTCATCCTGACTCAGTATTTCCCATAGATGTTTCACCTGAGAGCAACTAGTTAGAAATGACCCTATTACAGCACTCTTCTCACTCCTGATCACCTGTTCTGGTTCTGGTCACTGACACAAGGAGGGCAAGAGCCAGAGAGGAGTATGTACCTGCAGTCATTCAGAAGCTGTTGAATCCTGCAGTATAGTTACAGGTCCTGTGTGAAGTTGAAGGAGGCAAGACTGTTAACGTAGGTGGTGGCAGAAGGTGACGTTATGGTGATAGTAGTACTGAGCCCAGTAATTTCATAATAAAGGATCATTCCAACGTAATTGTAGGAGTGGTGAAATGACTGGGGAAGTCGGCTTGGAACTGTCTTTGAGGTATTCATGGTCATGATGTTAATCTGCAGTGGAACCACTGGACCAGCCACATTGGTAAAGGCATTTGCCTGTTGTAACATAGCGTTACCAAACCCAAAAGGAGTTGAGAATTGAACCCGAAACATCTAAAAACTCACAGTTCGTTGTCTGTACTCTTGCTCTCCCATCCAGGGATTTAATTTTATGCAATTAATCTTGCCACTTGGATACCTTTTTTCTGATTTATAAGATAAAACGATCCTCTCCATTTCAAAATTGCTGCTTTTTGATGTAGTCTTAGTCACCCTTCAGTTGGTCTCCTGTATACTCTTCATCTCATGCCATTGCCTCTCGTTAATCTTTGTTAGCAGGAGAGCTATTGACCCTCCTTCTTCCCATGATTTTTTAGCTGTGCATCAGTTTCTGTACCTTCCTCTGTTGATCAGGCTTTTTCTTGCTCAGAGCAAAGCAGCAGTGAGAGGCAGGCCAAGGAGAAGCACAGAGTGCCATTGAGCTGGCAGCTGCAGCCAAGTGGCTGCTCAGTTTTGTCCCTGGGATGTCCTCAGCTGCCTCTTCCACTGGCTTTAGCACTGTGTTGGTGCTGCATGAGGCCCTCAGTTCTCTAGAGGAGGTACCTGAGGGCATGGGAAGCGCATGGAGAGGAGACAGGCAGCATTCCAAGGCCGGTTCTCCCTGGCTGGACAGGCTTGCTTGTAGGAGCGCATCTGTCCAATACCTCTGCAGGTACCCTTGGGAACACATCAGTATTTGTTCCAGAGTCCTGGTGCACTTCTGCTCTGCCTTAAATATCACTTTTGCATAGATAACAGGTCATCTGTCATGTCAGTGTACAGCCTCTCTATCCAGCATATCCACAAACTTTCCCAGCTCCAATGGCAGTAGCCTTCTTTTTTCATATGCTCCTGCCTTTCTTTGCTATTCTTTGGCAGATTGATGGATTCACCCTGAAATAATGAGTCTGATTTCCCACTCCTCTCACATTTTCTGCCATAAAAAGTGACAGTTACTGCTGTCAAATCAGAATTGCAGTGTTTATGGTCAGTCTATAGTTGTTTTGCATAAACTAATACGACTGTGCAAGATGTGAAGCAGCAGGGAATCGCACCCTTTCTCCACAGCACTTTTTTTCTCCTCATTATTTTACTTCTGCAAAGCCTCCTGTGTCTGCACGTGCCAGGCTGTATAAATAAAAAATCGATATGCCGCATGTGAACGCAATCTTCTTTCTGAGCAGTGTGAGGTTTCCAACTGGAAGTCAGGATCTGGCCTACTGTGAATAAATGGAGTGCAGTTCCTCAAAACCAGCCTGTGCTGGGATAAGCAGCGCTCTCCCTCTCTGTTTGTAGTTCAGAGATGCTGGCCAAGGAGGTTTGTGTAACCAAGCCATCATGCTGATTACCGACGGAGCTGTGGAGGATTATGAAGCGGTGTTCGAAAAATACAACTGGCCTGATCGGAAGGTTTGTCTGGGAAGTGATAAATAGAAAGGGAGGGGAAAGGTGCTATTCTGCTGTGGTGGGAGTAGAAAAGCATGAGCCAGGATATCACAAAAGCCAAGATTCACATATTCCAGTACCTGAATATCCATGGCCATCTGACTGTAAATGCAAACAGAGCAACCAGGCAGGAGCCTACTGCAGTGATTTCTGAGGTGAGAGGATTACAAATGCATATCTCTAGGTCAAGGAAGCTGTTCTTTATTTATCCACTTTGTTTTCTAAAGTTGTGGGCAATCAAAATGCTCTCCTGATAAGATTATAAAGAATGAGTTGAGTATTTCAAAATTAAAAAAACAAGTTCTGCTAGGAGTTTTAATCCCATGCAGGACTGTTTATAATTGGTCCTGTTCAGGAAAGGTTTGGCTATTCCAAGTTCTTATGGTGGCCAGGGGAATGATCCAAACAGCCTCTCTAGGTGCCTTCCAGCCCTATTTACTCTGATGTCTCTGATTACAGGCTTGCACTAGCAGAGCTGGCTATGGAAGTGGAATAGACCACTGTTCATTTGTTTACCTCATCCCATATAGCAGCAATGCACAAAGGGAGAAAAGCAGCCTACTGAGAGACCAGAGCAGGGGGCTGTTAAAACAGTTTATTTCAGGATTGGCTCTTTTGTTGGTGGTCAAATACAACAGAAATGGTAAAGCTCTCCCTAAATGATTCATGTGGCCAGTTGTTCCCCTGGGTAAATAATTCCTGGGAGCTCTCTGCATGGGGTTGCTGAGTGCCTGGCAGACCTTCTATCATAAAATCAAACAGAATTTGCACTTTTGCTTTGTTATTCAGATGATACCAGGTGCTATTTGGCTTTTTGGGCTTATTGTAATTGGAAATTAAGTTCCAGGCCACAAAACAGGAAACAAATGGCATGAGAGGCTCCTGTCTCTGTGCGAAGGCAGAGCTATTGCTCTCACTGCATTCACACCAGTGGACAAGGGGATGTCAAACTTCAGCTATTCGGATTTGGTAGCACAGCCTAATTCTCCTGCCTTTGCATCCTTCTAGGTCCGGGTGTTCACGTACCTCATTGGACGGGAGGTCACTTTTGCCCCGAATGTGAAATGGATAGCCTGCAACAACAAAGGTGCTGTGTGGGAATCATGCCCAATCTCCTTGCAACCCTCCAAGGCTTACCTGCCACTGCTGGGGCCCACAAGCCCTTGCTTGGAAGACAACTTAAGGGAAAAGCAGACTCTGCTGGCCCACATGAAATGTGCCTGTGTCCAACTAACACAAGTCCTCCATGCTGAGCCACCGCATTTTCCTGTCGCTGTGCCAAGGGACACTATGACCGAGATTCATGCTGGCTGTAGTCCACCTAAGTCCCCTGTGCTTATTGTGTCCCAGTTGCTGGCTTCTGACAATCTCTCTAAAGCTCCGTCAGAGAGCCTGACATCTTTTGGCTGAGATATAAAACAAACATTGCTGTTTTAAAGATTTTACAGCAATTTTCACAAGGTCTGCAGGTTAACCCCTGTATCCTGGCCAAGTTCTTTGTGTGTAAGTGATTTTCACTGAGGTATCAAAATAGCTTGTTAATCCCACCCCAAACCCACTGTTCTCTAACTGGCATGAAATTACTTGAATGAGAAAATCCATCCACAGAAGGTGAGTCACCTGTATGCATTTAGGGCCAGTTAAAAAGTCAAGTTAGTACTGTCAGAGTCTGCAAGAGTAAAGGAACAAAAGGAGGGGGAAAAGAAGCCATCCATGTTTGGGCATGACTTGGCCTCTGGAGAGTGATGTTAGTTACACCAGTGTCCTGTTTAAACAAGAAAAGGACGGGAAAACTGAAGCTGGGTGTCAGGTACAAACTGTTTTCCAGCCCAAGCAGTGGTTGTAGCTGAGCATGAAATGCATGGGAACGTTTGCTGCTGAAAACAGTTGACAGGAGAGTAGCTGGCCTGTAGAATGTCTGTGAGCTGGGGATGCTCAAGGCTCAAGCATTCATCTAATTAGTACTATGAATTACACATAATATTTTTAGGTTTTGTTAAATGAAGCAAACCCCTGGATTTCAGATTGTATATTTAGCCAGGAGATCAGTGACGGAGAATTCATGGTACTGTTGGTCCACTGTAACATGTCAGAATGCATTCTTCTGAATAACGAGGTAACAAAAATGTGCTCTTTGCACATACATTCTCACTTACCAGATTTGAGCTGTGCAGAGGGCTCCCTGATTTTGGTTCTTCTGTTTCAATGCACTGTATAATAACTCTTTTGGCCCTTGTTTTCACGTACAGTAAATCTGTTTCCACATCACACAGCTTATCAGAACATGAGCCCTTTCACATGACAGTGTTTTCCTGGAGATAAGAAAGTTTTCCATCTCTCTGACGTATTCTATCCTATACCAAGTACAACAAATACCTGAGATGAGAAGCAACACACAAGAATCCTCATGACATTACTCTGTGTTAGCACTTCTTACCAGCAGCTAGTTCTGAGGACCTTTTGGTAACTTGAGAATTCCTTCCCTTGTTGAGAACTCCTTGTTGTAGTTTTAGACTGCTGTGGGTCCAGCTGCAGGGACAAAGCATTGGAAATAGGAAACTTGCACTTTCGATTCTGTTTCCAGTGTGTAGTTGGAAGTAGTTGCCATCCTTGGATGTAAAGCTAGGCAGACTGAAGAGTGCGGGAAAAAATCTGGAAGAGGAGATGGGAATTTGGTCTTAATATAAAATAGGGCAGGGCAAGTGGGTAGCCTGGTGAAAAACTTTGCTTGCATATGTTTGGCCTTCCAGACTAAAGTCAGTCAGTCTGATTAGTGGAAGGTTTTTCCCAAGACCCAAAGCAATGTTCTGCATCTGCTTTGCACAAATCTGGTTATATCAAGGCTCTCGTCTTGCACATTGTTTCAGCACTTCTAGAAGAACAGAACCACTGCTTTGAAACTGTAGATTTCCACAGATGCTTTTGGATACGAGACATGTCAAGGCCCATTTTACAAAAAGCAGATTATCCACCTGGGGAGATACAGTCTTTGACATTCAGTTTTCTAGCTTTGCACTCATTTAGAAACAGGGGAGAGGTGTCAGCAGAATGACTCACACCTCTGTTTCCCCATGAAGGCTACTACACTCAGATCTCCACGCTGGCAGATGTCCAGGAGAATGTCATGGAGTACCTGCACGTGCTCAGCCGGCCTATGGTCATCAACCACGACCATGATATCATCTGGACCGAAGCCTACATGGACAGCGCGGTAAGGACCTCAAGCACGAGTCAAAACCTTAATGAAGTCCTGAAATTTAGGTAAAACTTTTAGGTAAATTTAGGTAAAAAGCCAGGAGTTGGTTGATTGATAGAAATGACTGGTCTCTGGCTCTACTGAGACAGACAGGGTTTTTTTTTTTCTGCTCACTCCTGGAGCTAAGGTATGTATGCAGGCTTGGACATGAATCTACAGTGACTCGGGTGCCCAGGACTAATCACCTAAGATGTGCTTCTGTGCAAGCAGGTTACCTTCTAAAGGATTATTCACACAATAGATTATTCATGGCTCAGGGTAGGGTCATAGAGACTGATTTCCTCCAGTTCAGGAGCTAACTGCAAATTGTCTGCTGCCCAAAGGTACAGACTTCAGCTGAGGCAGCAGGCTCATTCTTTCCTTCCTTAAACTAGCAAGACCTAACACATCACAGTGCTCCTGAGCCCAGCCCTGTGGGCAAAGGACCAGACACTCAGCACTCCCAATGCCCCCTCCTTTGTCTCAGGCCTGCCCGGTGGTGTGAGGGTGACGTGGGATAGCTTTTGCTGCATGGGCTGTGCCAAATGAGGGCTGGACATGGTACTTGAGTGTACTAATCAAAGCCTCCAGAAATGCTACTAATTACCCAGGAAGTTTATTTTACTAGCAGACTTGCCACTTCTGGCACTGGTGTATAGGGTTACGCTTCCCAAGGCAGCCACAGGCATTTGTTTGCTGTACGTTTTTTCCTGCATCTTCTTTCTTGCCTTTTGTCTTGCCCTTCTCGTCCTCTGTCCCAGCTTCTCCTGTCTTTGATTCATTCCTCCATTCATGTATTCATTTATGTGTTCATCCATGTCTCTCACCAGCTGCCACAGTCTGAGGAGGTAACTGCACCCTGTGTTTTGTGCATGTGCTGTTTCCCTCATACCAGTTGATGTGTCAGTGCCAGCCTTTACAGCCACAGCTGGCCTGTACATCTGGAGGGGGTGGGGGCTGCAATACTCAGAGTCCTCTTGCACTGGCAAGAGGAGAGGAAATGCTGGATGTACTGGAGAGCTGTGCTGTTGTTTCAGAGCAGGTAGTGCTGTCTGTGTTGTGCAGTAGCTTAATTCACCCGATCTCTTTTCTCATATGTCCAGAAAGTGCAAGAGAAGTTTACTTGCTGTGTGTTAGTGTAAGTGTTGCTGTGCACGGGAACATTCCACAAAAAAATCATCCAGAGAAGTAACTTAAGATACCAAGTCCAAATATCCATCAAGTGACTAGATTTTTGACTTGCTCCTTTATGGCTCCCAGCATGCTCTGTAATAGGGACAGGATGTAATTTCTTGCCTTGCTACTCACTTCACCAAACAAGAGATGGAAGGAGTGATGCTACTGGCAACAGAGGATTAGAATCTTTTGATAGCTAGGCATGTTTGGGAAATTCCTTTGCATGTGGCTTGCCTTTTTTACCTCCTCTCATGTTCTTTTAGAGCATCTGTACTCTATTGAATTGGGAACATCTCTTATCCCATTACACATGCATGTCCTGTATCCCCCATAGAGATAGCTCATTCTGGTGTATCTGTTTGAGTCATTACTTTGTCTCTTTTTCCTGAGCTTAGGTGGTTGAGTAACAAGTGTATATAAGTAGGCTTTGTGTGTATTTGTGTAATTTAAAATTTGTCTGTGGTGGTTTTCATTTGTGGTATTCATATGTTTGCAGTATAGATGATATCTTGTTTGTTATTTTGCTCATATTTGTGTTGTTTTTGTCTGTTCTGTGCTGCTTGTGTTAGTGGGTTTTGCACTCATTGTATAGGTGCTCATGTCTACACTCATAAAGAGAGGTGGGTATAAATTGTGCCACCACTTCTACAGGCTCCTGTCTCTTCATTAAAACAACTCTTCAGTGCATTTCACTGGCTTTCATCCCATCCTCATCACCCCCCACAAGCAAGCATCCATCCCACGATCCTCTTGGACACAGAGTATTTAAAAGCACTGCCACCTGTTTTCCAAGAAGTGTGGGAGGAAGGAGGTGGCCAATTGCAGTCCCCAACTGGGGTGCTTGGGAATTGCAGTGCCTTGCAATGGGGGCTCCCTGGGGTGCTGCACTTGCTAACACATGTCCCATTGTTCTGTGGCAGCTCTTTGCGTCGCAGGCTCAGAGCCTGCTGCTCATGACGACAGTGGCCATGCCAGTGTTCAGCAAGAAGAACGAGACGGTGAGTGAGGCACCTCTGCCAGCAGAAGGGACAGGAGGCAGCATAACATTGCAGGATTCGAAAGCCAAAGAGCCCCTGAACCAACATCCGGCCATTAGGGAAGGCGGCAGACCTCAGGCAGACTCTGGGATAATTTACCTGTCAGAATGATAGTCTGTCATTTTTTAAAAATACCCCTTAAATATGACACTTCTCCTTTTGTCCCTTCCATTTTCAAACTGAGCCTTGTTTACAGACCTTGAAATTGCAGGCTGGAAGAATCATTACCTTGTCTAGTCTACATTTTACTGCAGACATTTACATCTCACAAAGAGCCAAATACCCTAGTTTTGGCAAAAGCATCATTGAAAGGCATCCAGGCCCAAACTCTCTCTGTCGTGGTTTCTAACTCTTTGTGAAAAACTGGTGTCTTAATTCTGCTTTTGTCTGACCTCACCTTCCTGTCGTAACTCCTCAGATTAAAAAGCCTGTACCCTTTAGTAAATTCTCATGGGAAGCATCTTCTACACTGCCATAAAATCAAACCTGTCCATCTTGATAAGATTAAAAAGGTTGAATTATTTAGATGATTTGATAAGGGTATTTCCTCTGGGGTTTGAAACCCCTTAAACATTCTTTTCTGTAGCATTTCTATTTTCTCAGCATCCTTTTAAAGTGGAGAATGGTACCTTAGCATTGTTGTACAAGGGATAAACTCTTCATCCCAGTCCTACAAATGATAGTCTGCCTTCTCCACCTGAGGCTGACTGTAGCCTGCATTAGCACAGTACTGCAGTGGGAGCCTGTGTGTAATTTTTCCATAGTGCTCTCCAGGTGCTTATTAAATAACCAGATCCCCATGTCATGGAGGGGGGGGGATTTCCTTTTTTCTAGGTTAACATTTTTGTATTTGGTGTTTGATTTAGTTGGCCCACTTTATCAACCCATTCATGTTGGTTTGCATTCTTTTCTTGGTGTTACTGGTATTTACACGTACTGAATGCCGGGGTTTCCCCTGAAAACTTGTTTGCAGTGATTTTATGTTACTTCTGAATCACTGTAGTGAATACTGACTAGTGTTGTGTAGAAATACTCCTCTCCATAAACACTTGAATAACCTCTTTGGACTTTTTGAAGTATGTTAATTGGTTTTGAATAACCACTTTCACACAAGCCTAGAGGGGATGGGTGAGAGACTACTAGGGAGACAATAATGTGTTTAGATAGAAAACTACAAGTTTTGCTTCTGAAAATGGATTCTCCTTTGTTTTAAAGCGATCCCATGGCATTCTTCTGGGTGTGGTGGGCTCTGATGTGCCACTGAGGGAGTTGTTAAAACTTGCTCCACGGTATAAGGTAAGGTTGAGATAATGCAATTGGTTCCTTTGCACAGCAAAGTCATTGCTTACACTTCCATGGGCATGATTGAAAAATCACTTCTCTGCTCTGCAGGAAAAACTATGAGCATAAGGGAAGATTTGTTGGATGTAGTGATGTGTGATTTCTATATAGCACACATGAAATCATTCATTACTACAAGCTTTTAGGCTGCTTCAGCAACACAAGGACTGGGTGATCCAGTAAGTTGGAAAAAGGTCGTAAAACCTTTGCATCCTGATGGTCATCAACGTAGATCCCTCAGAGATGATAGCCTATATTAGAAGAATTAGAGTTTTATATCCAGCTCCCAGTGGACAAGAGTTGCCATGCCAGTTGGCAAAAAATGTACTCATTTCACTGTCAATATTCTTAGCAGAAAAACTGAGGGCTGAATGGATTATGGAGAGCCAACTCTTCTGTCATGCCTCAAGGTTCCTTTCTCCAGATTAGTGTGATGGTTTCTTGGCAGGACAGTGTACAGAAGGTTGGCTCTCACTTGCTTTGTGCTGTACCTGGATAGAGTATTTGCTCTCCAGAATTGTTAGTCAAAAACTTTCCATTAGCTCTATGTTCAATATATCTTAAAAAAAAAAAGTTCATCCATAAAAAATTCCCCCAGAGATGCACTGTTTGTTTTGGTTTCTGCTGTAAATTCCAGGCAGTAACCCTTTGTTCAGTCAGGCTGCACAGCAGGAGACAACGAGCACATCCAAGGACCACCATGAAATCTGGCAATTTGAGCCAACATTTCAAGTTTTTGGTTTCTCTTAAATAACTATCAGACAACTACTACCAGTGAGGCAGTTGTCCAAAATCTGACTGCTGAAGACTCACAGGACTGAAAGTACTATCAGAAGCTGTGAATTTCTGTGGCGCTTCAAGACATGGGTGCAGGGCAGACCATTAACAGGCAGCTGTAGAAAATGATCCTGCAGACAGCCCTGGAACTGTGAGTGTCAGGGTGCTTGTACTCAGCATGCAAAGCTGCCTGGTTTGGGTCAATTTTTTACATGATTATTTTCTGTATAAGAATAATGCCTTTTCATCTCCCTTTCCCCACATCACTTAAAGGACAGATATACAATAATTTTTCTTCTGGGCTAAGGAGAGTCACTGTTCTTTTCCTCCAAGAAGTGCCAGGAAAGGAGGGGGAAAATATTTGGATTTCATTATATCAGCAGCAGGACACATCTTCTCAGAAACTCCTCCAACTCCAGACCAGTTTGGAAACCTAGGATATTCAGCTTGAATTCCTTGGCGTATGGGCTCCAAAAGGACCAGCGTTCCAGACCTCTGGAGCTTGTATATTAATGATCGTGCTTTTACTGGGCTGGGAAATTTCAGCTTTAAGAGGCCAAAAAAGAAATTTCCTGATCCAGTGTCTTGGTTTCATTCTTGCCACACTGAGTTAAGCCAAGTGTGTTTTTCAAAAAACTGCTTCACACAGAGACAGTCCAGGGTTTTGGTCTGAGATGTGTGAAATACAGAATTGATTCCCTGGATGCACAGACAGATTGTAAATCAGTTACCTCCTCACTTCCCTACTGTTATCCCTCCAGGATTGTCTCTATAGGAAAATAGAGTTGCAACATTTTTTTTGAAGATAGAAACTTTATCCATTGTTGTTTTCCTTGAGACACCTCTTGTTTTGGCAAGCACAGGCTATCTGCAAGTTTTTAGCAACTTAGAGTGTAGCTGGAATTTGCATTATACATGGACTTGAGCTGAGTAATTGCACTCTCGGAAGTCTCTTGTAGATCAGGTCAGACAGTGTCTGCTCTTGTTAGATTATGCTATTGCTTAAAAAGGATTTTAAGACTACAGGTTTGTACAGTTGGCCTGGGTTAAGTCTGGTCTTGCCAACACTGAAACATAATGCAGAGCTCCTCTGAAGTCTGACTGGGTTTCCAGGGAAGCCATCTGTGAAATTCATCCTCACTTATTCATTCATTCGCTGCTCTTTGGTGCAGTGATGTGCACACAGAGCTGTCACCACTATTTCTGTACTGTTTGCTACATTCCCCATCATTGACCATTTCCTGTGCAGCTCTGCTGTGGAGAGCTCAGTCTGCCTCTGGGTGCTGATTGTCCACAATGACAATTGGACTGTAGGAGGGCATATTGTTCTGAATTTGTACACAAACCTACTACCCGCACATCTTTTTGTGCATTCAAGCACAAAGACACATATCCGCTTTGGATTGGATTCTATTTTCTGCTGGTCAATACCTTTAAAAGGAAAATGTTTCTCAATATTGGTGGTGCCAGAGTATCAGCAGCACCCATTACACAGCAGTGTTTGTAGCTAAAGCACTGATTATTCTAATGGCTCTTTCTCCAGCTGGGTGTCCATGGCTACGCCTTCCTGAACACCAACAACGGCTACATCCTTTCACACCCAGACCTCCGTCCTTTGGTAAGTAGAGTTGGGCATCTGAGAACCTTTGCTGATGTGGACACAATGGCTTTCAATGCTGCTTCTGATTTCTTTGGGGTTTTTGAGCTGTGAAGGTCACCAGCCTCTGATATACAGGCACCTAGGAGCAGGAGGGCCAGCTGGCCTCATTGCTGAGATGCCCAAGCACGTGATGATTTTACATTTCAGACATGCGCTGCTCAGCACAAATCCCCCTGCTCACGGCTAGTAGCATTAGTCTGGTCACCACAAGAGAAAGCTACTGTGAAGCCCCATGGTAGCCCTGTCTTCAGAAAGGCAGCTTTGCCCAGGGAGACCAGAGGCACCGAGAGTAACTTCAGCATCTGAGCAGAAGGGACACACCAAGTTTCCAGGGCAGAGCAAGGCAAAGCCAGGCAAGGGTGCTGCTTTATCCTTCCACCGTCAGTTTGCCTCTCCCAGTCCAATTCATGCATTCTCCCTCGCCCCAGAGATTAGTGGAACAGCCCTCTTGCGTCAGTTAGCTCTAGGTGAAAAGCCTCCCGTGAGTGGAGTCAAAGCCTGACTCCCAGCAGAAAAGACCTCCTGCTGGTATTATAATGTTAATGGGATTATACTCTTAACTGCAGGGAAAAAACTGATTTCCTGCAGGCAAGGGTGTTGTTGTGATCTGTTTAGGAGAAGGAGGCCACAGACTTTACCTGTAAGTTTAGCTGTGTTCCTGCCTGTCCCTGCTCCAGGAGCAGCCTGTCCCACTGGAACTCCCCTAGCCCCTCAGTGCCAGTGGAAAGAAATATGTGACATGGAACCAAGAAGACATGCACACAAACTCTGCCTTCCTAGTCAGAGAAGAAATGAGACACCCCTATTTTTCAAATTACACACCAATTCTTCAAGGGTTAGTGTAGGAAGTGACCTAGGCACTTATTTGAATTTGTTTGTTTGTTTTTTTTTTTTTAATTTTTTTTTTAATGCCAGTATAAAGAAGGAAAGAAACTGAAGCCAAAGCCAAACTACAACAGCGTGGATCTCTCAGAAGTCGAGTGGGAAGACCAGGATGAAATAGTGAGTGTCAGAAAGTTGATATAGCTGTTCTTCTTTCTAATACTTTGTGTGCCTGTATGGAAGGTGTGGTGGGCACTCCTGTTGTTTTTCTGTGCCTGACTGGCTCTGACTAAGAGAGATGGATGGTTTACAAGAGGACAAAGCATGAAGCTGCCCTACCAAGTGCTTGTCTTCCTTCTCAATATGAGTTTTCCTTCTCATGGAACAAAGGGGAAGTGCTGGAAGGAGAAAGGAAGCACTTTGGAGGTTGCTCCAGGGAGCCAGTCTGTGTGTACAAGGCCCTAATGCTGCCTTAATACAAAGCCAGAGTAGTTTGGGAGTGTGGCAGTGTCCTCTGATGTCACCCAAACATGCAGTATGTAGTAGTGTCCTCTGATGTCACCCACACATGCAGACTGAAAGTAAAGCTTTCAGTCACTATTAATAATAGACAGAGAGCATAAGGGACTTAGACACTTGAGAAGAAGAATTCTAGAAACCACCTTATTGCACAAGTGCAGAGGCACTGAAAGCAATAACTGACCAGAGGGAAAAGATTAAAAAAAACCCAAACCCTTTTCTTCTGTCTTTTGAGAAAAATTATTAACAAGTGATAAAGAAGAAGCAGCGTGCACCTTTAACACCTGCACACTGCTGCTTTGCACATCTAGGACCCCAGATAAAATGAGACTATAGAGAGGTTCCTCTGTGGCTGGTTTTATTTTACTGAGAACTAGGAGGAAATAGCTACTTAAATTACTGTGATATGAACTGAATTTGGAGTAAGATAGAATTAGCTGTGAGACACATGCTTCTGGATTACAGGGGAGACTGCTGAGATAAACAGATCTGATGCTATAGATATCCACTTAAACAGGTAGGACAGGGCAAGAGGATCAAAGTAGCTACTGCCACTAGTGTAGATTAAGTATAAAGGCAACGTCAAAGGCATTTGGGAGGTGGAAGAGTGGCAGATTGAGAAAGGGAACACAGCAGAACTATGTAACATGGAAAGCGAGACAAAAATAAGAGGTTTTACATGCAGTGTAACCACCAAGATGCAAGTTACCAGTGGCTTTGTGTAGGTTCACTGATCTCTTATAAGACTTTGCTCCCTTTGTAGTTTTCTCTCTCACTGGAGCCACTTTTAGAGCTATTCTTCTTTGCCTAGTTTGCTATTAAAAAACAAAAAACAAAAAACCCCAAAAAAACCCCAGGAAATTAAATAAATTTGCTTTGCTCTTATATTTATTTGGCTAGTGGGTTCCTGTCTGACCATCTGACACTGATACCTGAATGCAAATACAATACAAAGTGTAAGGTTTCTGTCCATAAGAAATCAGAGTAAAACTATCCAGGGGACAAAAAAAAATCATGAAACCAGCATGAGAAACAAAAGCCACTTTTGTGTTCCTGTACTGCATCTTCCAGAAGAAAGAAAGGTTGCAGTCACAGAGGGTGCAGAGACATTCAGTGACGTGAGCGATATCTGCAGTGTGACTTCAGCAAGTTTAGAGGCTCTCAAGATACACCCACTGCAGCAGAAAGCTGCCAACATTTCAACACTCATAATTGTAGCTATGGTATTAGATCAATTACAGGCTCAACATCAGTTGCAGTATAATCTCAGCAACACTGATAAGCAGCACATTCAGCCTGGAAAAATATGCCCAAGTGCTAATGGTGTGTAATACAGCCATCTGCAAAAAGAAATCCAGGAGGGGGAAGTTGGCATTGTCTGAAAAACACTGACTGATGCACAATGGTGCAACCTGCAGCCAGGGAGCAGCAAGGGTTTGGGTTTGCCTGCAAAGCAACACAGGGATATTCACAGTGTGAGGGGAAACGGGAAGGTCAGGGGTCTGGAAGGGAAGCCATACCAGGAGTGGCTGAGGTCTCTTGGTCTGTTTAGCCTGCAGGAGACTGAGGGGAGACCTCACTGCAATTACAACTTCCCTGAGAGGGGAAACGGGGGGACAGGCACTGCTCTCTTCTCTGTGGTGACAATGACAGGACCCGAGGGAATGGCCCGAAGCTGTTCCAGGGCAGGTTTAGGGTGGATATCAGGGAAAGGTTTTTCCCCCAGAAGGGTGGTTGGGCACTGGAACAGGCTCCCTAGGGCAGTGGGCACAGCACCAGCCTGCCAGAGCTCAAGGAGTGTTTGGACAAGGCTCTCAATACATGGTGTGACTGTTGGGCTGTCCTGTGCAGAGCCAGGAGCTGGACTTGACGATCCTTGTTTCCAATTCAGGATATTCTGATTCTAAACCCAGAACCCATAGCAAATCCTGCAGGCTGTCGGACCAGAACAGAGAGTATGCTGAGGAAAAAGGTCAAACGCTTTTAGCCAAAAAGGAGTAATAGTACCAGTCAATGTTTTCATTTCCAAGATGTGGGCCTTGGGAAACATGAGCTTCATATTCTAGGTCTGTAAATAACCCACATCAAACAGCCATAATAAACAAAACCATGGCCTTGTAAAGCCAAAGCAGTTGAGACTGGCTAGCACCTGAATGGAGGCCTGTCTCTGGAAGTAAGGAAACAATTTGTGAATAAGTAACTTACTTCTCTCTCATTTTTTTAATCCAGCCTGAAGCAATAGACTTGATATGCTCTGGCAGGCTGGAGCTGAAGTCAAAGCCTCTGTACTTGTGGAAAATTTCCTGGATCTTTCTTGCAAGAGGCTGGGAGTCACTGTGAAAATTATATTTTACCTTTGGAACCTGGGTTGAATAAAGTGGTCTTCTCACTGCCTACCCTGCTCTCATACAGTCTTGCTTTGCTGTGCTAAACAGCTGTTTTGCTACACCTCAGAAGTGGGGCTGAATACAGCCTACAATTTATAAATCAGTTTTAAAAATGTCAAAGCGCTTTGCATTCAGTCTGAGGGAGTTAGTGGATTTCTCAGTTTTCTCTTCTTCCAGGCTCTCAAAGCACTGTGCTAATGAATTTCTGGCTGCCAAACAGTGAAGTCTGTAACTGGGACTGGCAATTTCATAGATTTCAGATCCTTTCTTTTTGCTAAAAGACATATCAACAAGCTTTCAGGATAAACTATTACTATTCTGTGTCACTTATCAGCTTTACCGTCCAAGGATTCTGATCACTGCAAACAGGATTTCTGTTTAAAAGAAGCAAGACAGAGCTTGGGAGGAGAGGGAACCAACAGTGATTCTTTTGGCCAACCCCTGTGTGCTAATGACAAGTGGCTCTGTTAATTCCTGCTGGGCCCTTCTTGGAGACACTAACACCAAACTTGTTCACCTCTACAGCTGAGAAGCGCTATGATCAATGGGGAAACAGGCTACCTCTCTATGGATGTGAAGGTCCCCGTGGACAAAGGGGTAAGACATTATCCTTCTGTTTAGGTCACACAGGGGAGTAGATGGGAAGTGGATGCTGAAAAACCACAAGGGATGCGGTTTTTAATGTTCAGCATTCCTGAGTGTGAGGATTTCATTGTTCCACCACATAAATAACGCATGTGCTAAAGAAATAACAAGAGAGCATCATTAGAAGTGCTCATTAGACCTACCAAGATTCTGCACTCAGAAAGGTTCTAGGAATGTCTCTCAGTTCCCTACTTTGTCCAGGCAAAGCCAAAAAGCATGTTGTTCATTGTTTATAGGGCTGTGAAATGAATCAGAGAGCTTCAAGAGTTAGAATAGGGGAAGACTATGCTGGACTGACTTAGGCAGAAGGAGATTTGGAGACTATTTTGCCACCGTCTTTCCCTACCCAAAACCACTCATGTAAACTTTGTCCCTCGCTTCATCAGAATGTGATTCCCTTTATCCAGGTCCAGGATTAAATTTCTGTGCAAATACTTGCAGACATTTTATGAAAAGTCCTAGTGAAATGGAGACTTTCAAATGCTCCCTACCAGCTCTAGGGAGGGTTATACATCTTCCTTTGGAATTGGTGCAAAATTATCTCGTACATTTATGTTCACTGGTACTTTTTCATTTATGTTTATTTAACTCTCTCGAAGATTTTGGCTTTCATCATTTCCTGTTAGGAAGTACTCCAGAGTCCCGCAAGTTACACTGCCCAGAAGTCTTCTATATTTCAGGAAAATTTTCCATCCTTTATAAAAGAGCGTTTTTTTCAGTGGCTGGCTGCACTGCTCCCATGCTAAGCCACAGTCAGCACCAATTCCAACAAACCAAATGCTCACAGCCACTGCTGAAATG
This sequence comes from Certhia americana, assembly GCA_018697195.1. Lineage (NCBI taxonomy): Eukaryota > Metazoa > Chordata > Aves > Passeriformes > Certhiidae > Certhia > Certhia americana. The sequence goes on along the minus strand of CM031879.1, from coordinate 67,763,314 downwards.
GGACCATTTCCTAATGAAGACACCCCTTGGTTTCCTCTGAATGGTTGTCCTGCTAGAACTTGTCACTACGTTTTTTTCTCTCTGTTCTTGGTGTTTGCAACTCTCATGGACTTGTCCATGGCTTTGCTTTTCTTCTCCTGGGCACTGCTAACATCTGTGTTTGAAATATTTGCACTCTTTTCAGCTATTGTGATTGTTCCCATTGACTCTTCTATCATTTTTGGTGCCCAAGTACCAGGGTTTCACTGAATTATGTGACTGTTTCCCTGTTGCTCTGTACAAAGCAGCTATTCTCTGCAATAGGATATTTCTGAACAGGGAGCCCCCAATCTCCTTTCTGCTGTCCCTTCAGGTTTTTTTCTCCCTCCCACAGCTGCGCTGGAACTGCCACCCTCACTTCTCTGCTTCTTAGTTATTTTTTCCAGTTGCCATTTTTCCACATGAAACCCACTCTTCCTTTTCATCCAGCCTTTCTAATTTTAAGGGCTGTTAAGACACCTTTTTCAGTATGCAGAGAAATGTTCTATTTTGTCTTACAGATAGATTCCTGTACAGAAGGACTGGTAAGGCAGAGTCTGTTCCTCACATTAGATTTTCTTCTCTCGATGGCCTGTTGCTTACTGTTTCTTTTTGTTTACAGTTCTGCAGCTGATTCTCCCTCTATATCTTATTTAAGCTCACTTTAACTGATTCTTTGGAATAAAAGTTCATGAGAAGCCGTTTCAAGTACTTTATATAAACCCAGATATATTTCATGCTCTTTATTTCCTTCATCCATTACCTTAGTTATTCTATCAGAAAAGAAATCAAGGTTTTAGAGCAAGATCTATTCTTCGTAGGTCTAGATTGCTTCTTTTGTAGCATAACCCCTTTGTGCACCCTCAGGAACACTTCTTCTGAGTAATCCAATGATAACTTTTAGTTCAGTATTTTAGAGACATCCTTCTGCTCCCCTACCCCGGGGAAAAAGAAGATAACAAATAGTAGCCTTGGTAAAGAGATATTATTTGTTTCATTCTGCAGCTCTGGAAGCCTTATGAAGCACAACAGGTGACTGAGGCTGAGTCTGACAGTTTTACTATTATCAGAATACACATCGAGTGGAAACCAGAAATGAAGCTTAGTAATTCCCACCTGTACTCTGTTAGCTGATGGAGCAGAGCAGCATTGAAACAAAGAAAATGCTGACAGAGCCTTAAAACAAAGGGAATGAGGTTGCCAGACTGTGGAGAGAAGACCTGAGTAAAGAGGATAGAAATTGTGTCAGCCATGTAAATGTCAATACCCCACACTGATTTCAGGAAGGTATCAAGAACAGAGTGAGATAGAGAGGAAAAAAAAAGGAACAAATACAGGAGGCAGTTGTTAGGGAGTTCTAGGGCCAGAAATGCCTTTGCTTGCAGCTTGAGTACAGAAGGGCTGTGACTGTGAAAGCAAAAGGGAGAGGACACAGGGAGAAGTGGTGGCAATGCACCACCTGGTAATGGCAATAGCCAGACCTGGATGCCTAGCACAGCATCCAGTCTGGAAATCCATGTGTTCCCAGACTGCAGGGGTGGGCAGTCAACCATCCTGTCACTGTGCCAGCATGCCCATGCTCTCCGCCCTTGAGCCCTGCTATGTATCAAAGTCTTGCCTGATCTTGCCCACTTGGCTTAAGGGTGCCCCTGCTTCTTTGTCATTCCATGGATAAGTGGTGGTACCTCCTCTGGGGCTGGTTGAGCACTCACCAGAAGAGGGGTAGGTCAGGGGTAAAAAGGAGGAGCAGAACAAGGACTGTGAAAGGAAAGGGTCTCAGAGTAGTAGCCAGGTCTTTTCTGTGCCTCCCTGCCTCCATCATCAGATCAGACAGGCAAGAAAAGGGACAGTTACCACAGATACTTTTTGTATCACCCATAGCCACCAAAACACCACCAAGGGATATTCTTTGGAGGTGTCACAGTCCTTTGGAAGATCTTGCACATTAAGAGAAATAACTTCATGAAAAGGGTTATTTAAAAACTGGAATGGACCGCCCAGGGAGGTGGTACAGTCACCATCCCTGGAGGCATTCAAGAAACGACTGGATGTAGCACTTAGTGCTATGGTCTGCTTGACAAGGTGATGATAGGTCAAAGGATGGGCTTGGTGATCTCAGATGTCTTTTCCAACCTCAAAAATTCTGTGATTCTGTGTGGTCTTAGCCCAACAGAACACCCTGCTATTCAGCAGTACAATTGCCATGCATGGAGAGAGAGGAGGAAAGGGGTTAAGCCACCTGCCACCTCCTCACCTAACAATATCCTGAATCCCAGTCACACCTAATGATATCCCCCATCCTGTCAGCACAGTGAGCACAAACTTGGTGCACACTGTGGAGCAGGAGCCCTCTGTGCCTCACTTCACTTCCAGGGCTGCTCAGCTCAAGCAGGTTAGGGCAGGCATGGATGTCCCTGGGGAGCACTGAGTTTTCTGTGTTCACTCCCCTGTCTCACACACACATCCTCTCACCTCGTTCTCAGACTAGGTCCAGGATTTTAAACATATTAGGGTTCATATACTGGCATAAGGCTTGGATAGAAACTTTCCAGAAACTTTTCTCTTTTGGAAAGGCGTTCCACTGAAATCAACACTTTCCTACAGGAAAAGGCCAGTCTGGCAAACAGATGAAGTTCTGAAGCAGCTTTCAATAATCTGAAATGTCTTCAGTTGAAATGTCAGTCTGAAAAAAATATTTGCGTGCGAATCAAAATGGCTTGGATCTGAAATGGCACTTTTTTCCAAACTGAAAATGTAAATTTTTTTTAACTGATTTTTTTTAACAAAATTGGAATATGCTAATGTTTTGTCCCACTTTGGCATGAAAGCAAATGTCAAGAATATCAGCATTTCCCAAAGGAGTGGGGAGTCTTGGACCTGGCTGCCCACCCACACAGAGGATAGGTTAGCCATTCTGCCTCTCCTTCAACTCCACCCCTCCCTTCCTATCTGCCCCTGAGCCCCCCTGCTGCTGGAGATGATGATGATGATGATGTGCAAACCTGTCAGGGTTGCTGTGTCTAGTAGAAAAACAGCAGGGCCCCAGCACGTGTGCTTGGAGGGGGCGAGAGGGAGGGCATATTTCCCCCACCCCTTCCTGCAGCCGGTACAGGAGCCCTAGAACAAAGAAAGGTTTATCTGAAGCCCTTGTTGGAAAGATAGAGTGGCTGCCTGAATCCTGAAAGTTTCAAGGTGCTGGATATGCTGAATACTGCACATTCATCCCAGCCTCCAGCCAGCCCTAGCAGGGTGTGAGGTGTTTGTTCTACTCAGCCTTGGGGACATTATGCCAGGTCCCCAACACCACTGTGCCCTTGCTCTGTCAGATGGTCTCTCTTACTCATTCTTTTATTTCAGAAACGAGTTCTTTTCCTCACCAATGACTATTTCTTCACGGACATCAGTGGCACACCCTTCAGGTGAGCAAGGACTCATGTGGCAACAATACAGTGTATCAGAAGTCTGGTCAGGGACAGTAGATCACTCCCTTCTCTTCATAAATCTCGCAACAAGTCATGAGTAGAGTGGTAGGAATAACTGAATTCTTTGTTCTAATTGCCATTAAAATATTATTTGGGGTCAATTCAAAAGGACTATTATTTACCTGAAATTCAGAGTCTGAAAGCTATACCTTAGGTAAAGCACGTTGTTTCATTTCAGAGAAATGAGACAGCTTAAATTTTCATTGCCACTGAATATGGTAATATGGTTCTGGTGTATGACTTAAAAAAAACCCACATTGTGAAACAGTGAAAATTATAAAACAACAAATAACAAATGAAGCAAATTGTGTGAGGGAGGGGAGGGAGGGGGTGTTGGTTTTATTCCCCCAGCTGAAATGGCTTGAAACTGGCAGAGATTTGAGAAATGTTATCGTTGACCTGAACCTACAATGTTGGCCAAAAAAACTGGCACCAGCAATGCCTCATAGCTCTACAGACAGGTTCCTTAGCCCCCTATGCTGAAATCAGATCTCACTTAATCCTCTTCTGATGATGTTCTTTTCTTTAATAGATATGGAGGGAGTTACTGTCTTTAAGGGTTGTAACTGCAGGGAATGACACCTTTCCTTGCTGACAACCCCTCTGTTTTCCTTCTTGCCTGCAGCCTGGGTGTTGTGCTATCCAGGGGGCACGGGGAGTACATTCTGCTGGGGAACACTTCAGTAGAAGAAGGTAGGTTAATCTGAAAGGGACCAGGGAGCTACTGTGAATGTCACCACTTCTCCTTCAGAGCCTGTATGTGTCTGTGTGCTTCCTCACTCCATGTACTCTCTGGTTTCAGGTTTGCACGACCTGCTCCAGCCAGACTTGTCTTTAGCAAATGAATGGTAAGTGGAGGAAATCCTGTCAGTGACACAGTACTTTGTCATGATATTTGGGCAAAGTTCCCAGCAATCTGGTTTGAGTTCACCATCCTGAGTGGCCTAGGGGAAAAGCAGTGCTGTTCAGGTGCTGTACCTGCAAAGACCTGATGGTCTCCAGGCAATTGAGTTTCACCTCTTCCTTTGGGAGATCCCACCAAGAACTGGCACATTCCTCTCCTAAAAAACAGATGAGATTTATCCTCTTCTGTGCTCAGACTTTGTTCCTCCTCATGTTGCTCAGAATTGTCTTACAAAACACCTACACTATGTCAGACCTGTTAGGGAATTTTGTTGCAAGCTTGGTGAGATTGAAATTCTTTTTTTAAATCCTGGTTTATTTTTGGTTGGCATCCTTCTGAACTGAGCTTAAACCTAACTTCTAGTGAACACGGAGGTGATTTATCACCCCTGTTTCAATAGCAAGCAGAACTTAACGGTTTTGCTTGGTTTGGATATGAAACAGGGTGAAGCACGGCACTTTCCATTTATTGCTGTGAGGTTTGGGGTTTTCATGAACCCAACATTCAGTCCCACTCAGTCACATGAACCCAGGCTGTATCAAAGCCAAAATAACTATATTCAAGCAGCCCTGCACCCCTTCTCACCTCTCATTACACTGTCAAGTTTCACAAGCAGCACATCTGAGACACAAACAGTGACTTCTCTTTCTACTCCTGACTTCAGGTGTCAGCTTACCACACTTTACATATTCATTTCTCTTAGACTTTTCTCATAAATCACTCCTTTCAGCCCCTTTATGAGTTTTAATTCTCTCTTATAACCCCTTCCTCTCCCTTGTCCTGACAACGGAGTGGTCAAAATTGGAAGCAGGATTAGAAGACTGGTTTCTTTTACACAACAGAGCATTTCTAATACATTCTTCCACCTCTCCCCAAACTGTGTCCTGAGGCTCCTGCAGTGGTGTCTCTGTGGCGCAGCTTTTGTTGTCATCAAATCACACTGCAAGATCATTCCTCATCTCACACTTTTTTTCTCTGTCTCTTATTTTTTCTGCTCCTAGTCTGGTCTCACATTGCACGTGACCCTCTGCTTTTCAGGTCTCCATCATACTGTTACTGTCTACACAGGCACATGTACACATCTTACATAACACAGGAAACTGCTGGCAGGATTTGGAACAGCTCTGTTGCATTGTGAGCTTATGCTGGAGGACACAGCAACCCTACTAAGCACAGTGGTCAGGTTAATTGGTGTTTGATTTAGTGGTAGGGTTTGACTTGTAGCCACACTGTTAGATTTAGAGTGGGTGCAACATGCAGCAACGGTAAAGACTTTGCAGACCAAGGTTTCTTGCTGACTTTCTTTTTTGCGGTTATTATCATCCCAGGAGCATTTGTTTGACTGTGGTTTCTCTTTGCTCTTTTGGGCTTCTTCTCCCCTTCCCACCAGGATTTACTGCATCACTGACATTGACCCCGACCACAGGAAGCTCAGCCAGCTGGAGGCTGTGATCCGTTTCCTCACTGGAGAGGAGCCTGACCTGGAATGTGAGTCCCAGGCATTCAAAGTGCCCTGCTGGGGTTTTCCTGTATCCATCGAAAGGAAGAGGGGACTGTGACAAACTGATTGGTGTAAGACTGAGCCCCTGTGGCACTTGCTTACACAGGCAGGAATGAACTCAAACAAAGATTAATTCACAAGTGGAAGTCAGCTGAGGATCCACCTCCTTGTCTCCATCAGAGGATTTTTTCTGTTTCAAAGCTGACACGTAACTCAGCCTTATTGGAGGTCTCAGTATAGGAAATACTGAAAAGTGGAAGGCTTGAATGGAGCTTGGCAGGGGCTGCACAACCAGATTTAAGACAGACTGATTGACTGGCCTAGAGGGGGCAATGGCAGGAGAAGCCAGGAAAAGTGCTGAGACAACTGTTTCCCAGGGACATCAGGCATCATTCTCCAAGGGCTCACAGTGCCCTCTGGAGAGATGGGTTCTCTCAGAACAATGGTTATTGATTTTGTTTTCCAAACACAACATGCAACTGATCCAGGAAAAAAAAAAAGGGTTACAGGATTATTATCTTTCCTGCTCCCCCTGCTGGTCATCCCTTCCACCAGGTCCCATTCTCCTGCAGCTGATACAGCACCACTGAAGAGTGGGATCTCTGTCAGGGGGCAGAGATGGGCAGCTGTGCATGAGAATTTCTTACAGCAGTTTGGTTTTAGGATGTCCTTCTGCCCCCATAGTTGTGCCAAAACCAAGCTTTTGCCTGTAACGCTGCACCTCAAAGGCACAAAGCTTTGGCACAAGGATGGGAATCTCTTCAAAGTAAAATCAACTGTAATCCAGTAATCCTTCCTCTCTTGCACAATATGAGCAGACCCCTCCTGGCTGTCCTTGGAGTAGGCTAGAAAGGGGAGATGTATGAATTGAAGAGGCCAGGGAGGAAGAAAGTTTCAGGAGCGCTGACTTGGATAAATATGCAGGCCTGGAAGGGTTGTGGAGGAAAAAAAATACGATTTGAACAAATGAATCCTAGACATGGGAGGCCTGATGAGGGTAATATCTCACAGTGAGCTCTGATTTTGAGGCTTAAATAACAACTATGGAGAGAAGGATCCTGAGATCAAAAATTTGGATTTCTTCCCAAAGGAATCTGGGAGAACTTGAGCTAAAACATTAAGGGACTTCTGGAATATCAGTGCAGGAAGTTTCAGTGCCAAAAACACTGAAATGGTGCGGTGGCTCCATCTAGAACGGCATTGAAAGGAACATTTCTGCAACATGATGGTCACCATGTTCTCACGGATTAGTGCAAGCAGAGCAGTACAGAACAAAGCAGGTCAAAGAAGTGGGGTTCTGGGACATGTCATTTAGCAGATGATGAAACCTTGAACTTTCCTAATCACTTCTTAGCTCCAGACCAAAGTGGATTAGACTGGTAGCCTGGGCTAGCTTGAGCATCTGGTGAAAACCAGAACAGAAAAATATTCTGTGACTCCCAGGAAGGACGGAGGGCTAACAGAGAAGCCAGTGACCAAAGAACAGAGTAGAGGCCATAAAAAAGTCTCTAGTAGTTTTGAAGGAAGCTACTTGAGTGGAAGGTGTTGGCTGGTATCCTCTCTACAGGATACCCAGAAGAAAGGTCAAGGCAATGATTTGAGGAAAAGGTTGTGGACAGCCTGTTCAATGAAAGAGTCAAGTGATGGTCTAATGAATAACTACATTGGAAAGCCTCTCACTTGCTCACACTTGTTTGGACACCAGCCTTCCACAGAGTTTGCAGGGGAACTGCTCTGGTGATTTTGGACATTAGGAAGAAATTCTTCACAGAAAGGGTGGTTAGTTCTTGGAACAGCTGCCCAGGGAGGTGGTGGAGTCATCATCCCTGGAAGTGTTTAAGGAAAGACTGGATGTGGCACTCATTGCCATAGTTTGGTTGACACAGTGGTGTCATAGGCCACAGGTTGGACTTGATGATCTCAGAGGTCTTTCCCAACCTCCTTGATTCTGTAAGTCTGTGATCTTGGCTGTAACATCTGCTCCTGTGTTTTCCACCACCCAGGGTGTTAGGACTTCTTTTCTGCCCTGTAATGGTAGGCCTCTTTTTTGTGCCACATAGATCCATCTGGACAGGGAGATGCTCCTTACCAAGGGACTCTATAAAACATCTAGGGAGAAACATGTCTTTTTCTCCTGAGTTTTGTTCTTCCTTTTTCTCCTTAGGTGATGAGGAGTTGGTCCAGGAAGTGCTGTTCGATGCAGTGGTCACTGCCCCCATGGAGGCCTACTGGACAACACTAGCCCTCAACATGTCCTTGTAAGTGTAGGAGACATAAATATGCACAGAACACCACTGAAGATGCAACTCCAGATACTATGGGTTTATGCAGTACCTGAAATAGTCACAAACTTTTGCACAGCATACAAGAAACTGTAGAAATAGCTCAAAAAGCTGATAGAAATAGCTCAGTAGCTTTAGAAATAGCTTGGAAAGTGTCTCAGGAGTGAACTCCACTCATCTGGATCTCCTTAGTAGAGTCTTTAGTTTGGTGAGGATTTTTCTAGTGGAGAAAAAGGAGTTTGGTCTTGTCTCTATTCGTGGTACCTCCAGACTGAACCTCAGAAAGAGAGTGGACAGGCTGGCTTCAATAAACAACTTTGTATTTTATTATTTCAGTAAGGCATCTGTTGCTTGTAGTGTCTTCTATCATGTCACACAGATCTTCTTTCAGCAGACAATGTGTTACTTACAGGTATACAAGGCCACTGGACTCCTGTTCCCGCTTCAGTTCCTTGTGTCCCTACACTAACAGAAGCTGAGCCAGTGACAATCCTGCTAGGACACACAATTATCAGCACAGCTTTAAACAGCTACACCAACACACCCTCTTTGGTCAAATTCTGCTACCCTTGTCATTCTCTGCATCCCTGATCCAGCCATTCTCCTGCAGTTCCTCTTCTGCACTTCAGCCTCATGAGAGTAGCCTGGAGCAGAGCTAGCAGGGGCAGAGGAGCTTACGGCCTTAAAAGGGACTGAAAGAAGCTGACTTCAAAGGTTTAAATCTGAGCACAAGTCTTAAACCTGCCAGTTGTCAGCCAGTAACAACCTATTGCCATTAGCAGGGAGGAGCCAGTATCACCCCTGGTGTAAATGGGTTATATTGTAAATGAACTTGGGACCAGGTCTCCAGATGTGGCTTCAAGTTTGAAAGGCCCTCACCCTGGAGCAGGGATCATGGCTGTTCTCCTGACAACTGCTTGCTTCTGCTTGTGTGTTTTTGTTCCACAGGGACACTGAGGCAGGCATTGAGATGGCATTTCTGGGCACTCGGGCTGGACTAATGAGGAGTGCCCTGTATGTGGGCTCTGAGAAGATTTCCAACAAGTAAGTCCCTAAACTGCATTAAGGGGTTTCTGTCTCTGAAGGGGCAGCATAAAATCACCACCAGCCTTGGAAATGCTTCTAAGGAGACAGAAAGGAAAGAAGCAACACCTTGATGGCATTAATGCTGATTCACAGGATCAGGGTAGGGGGCCTTTGTCTTCATCTGATCCTTTTGAGTTTTTTCTTAATATACTGTCCCAAAGTGCATTCATTTGAATGGAACCCTTCAACCATTCCCTGACTTCAGTCAGCTGACACAGAAAATGCCCACAGTCACTACATATCCGCAGGACCATTTTGCAGTGCAAAGGCTCTGCACTCCAGTGCCCCAGCGACATTCCAGCTGGGCTGTGTTTGATCTTTGTGTCTCAGTTCCGCTTCCAGATTTACGCTGTTCTGCCTCTCACACAGCCCACATCGCAGCAGCATCCCAGTGCCTTGCAGTGAGGCGTTAAGCGATGTGACTGACATCTGTCACATCCCATTCACTCTCTTGTTCTCTCCCTCAAGGCAGAAGTGTGTGTGCACTGAAGGGTTTTGACATGGAAAGGGTAGCTTGCATTCTGTTGCATTTTGGATACACAGGCTGGTTCATGCTGCCATAGGAAAGGACAGGTCACAGAGGCACACCAGCAGATGGAACAGAATGTGGGTGGTGGTCATTAGCTTCTTGGCAGCTGTTTCACTGTCCCCAAGTTCCCTAAACATCAGTTCTACACTCAAGCTCTGCTGTGCCTGAAGGGTGACACTCTTCATGTGTTTGAAGCAGCCTGAACAATTCAGAGTAGTCAGTCTCTGGGAGAAATGCCGTGTGCTGCAGGAGGCTAATGTGATGATTCTGATTCCCTGCTGCTCATCAGGAACAGCATTCAATGCTTTAAACAGTCATAGTCACCACACTACAGAGACAGAGCCCCACATATCCCACAGGAAGAGCTTCTGGAATCCCCAGAAAGGAAGGAATCGTAAATGAAGAATTATCATTACATCAAAATATCTGCAAAACAAGAGCCCAAAAACAAAGGGATTTTCCAGGCAAGCTGTGTGAACCTCCCAGGGAAGCAAATGACCTGATTTTTATAAGCTCTCCCCTGAGCACCCACCCATGCTCCCAGGACACATGACACACTTCAGAAGCACCTCTTTCCTCAAGCATTTCAGTTCCTGCCTCTCTAGGAATCACAGAATCATAGAATTTATTAAGGGGTTGGAATGGACCTTAAAGATCATTTAAGGTCCTGATCCACTCTGCCATGGGGAGGGACACCTCCCACCAGACTAAATTGCTTAAGGCCTTATCCAACTTGGCCTTGAACACTGCCAGGGTTGGGGCAACCGCAATCTCCTTCAGCAACTTGTTCCAGCTTCTCACAAGCCTCACAGTGAAGGATTTCTTCCCAGTATCTTATCTAAATTTCCCCTCTTTCAATCTGTACCCATTTCTCCTTGCTCTCACTCTGCAGTTCGTAACAAAATCCCTTTCCAGCTTCCCAGTAGGCCCCCTTCAGACACTGGAAGGTTGCTGTGAGGTCTCTGCTCTAATCATTTCCTGAAGAGATGAGGATTTACGCACAGTTGCATGACCTTGTGTTTGGGGGTGGGTGGTTTTTTGTAGGAGACTGCTTAATCCCCTTTCCTCACCTGCTCCCCATCCCCTGCGGTAACTAATGGCCCCAAGACAGCCGCACCTCTGTTTACCTCGCCCACCTGCTCACCCACACTGCGGCGCTGCCCCCTCAGCTGGCGGGGTGTCATTCCTGGCCACCCTTCCACGCCGCCCGGCCACCCTTCCACGCCGCCCGGCCCTCAGAGCCCGCGGGCAGCCCGACCGCACCGCTCGCCCCGGGGCTGCCGCCGCGGGCCTGGGCCGGGCCAACAGCGGCACCTGGCGGCGGCCGCGGGAGCCGCGGGAGCCGCGGCCGTCCCTCAGGAGCGGGCGAGGGACCGGCCCTGCCCCGAGGGGACACTGGGGAACACAGGCGACACCGCCTGCCCTCGCCCGTGGAAAAGCTTCGAGGTGCAGGCCATGCGCCCGGCCGCAAGTGTCCCACGGCGCTGCCCCGAGGAGGGCTGCCGCTCCTCCACACCGTAAACAACGTGTTATTTCCCGGCAGGAAATTCCTGACACAGAAGGACAAGGAAAGCATCTTCACCATGGACCATTTTCCTCTGTGGTACCGCAGGGCGGCCGAGCATCCCCCCGGCAGCTTCATCTACAGCATTGTCTCAGAAGATGATTCAGGTAACCCCAGCCTGAACGCAGAGCAGAGGGAAAGAGAAAAAAAAATCTTTTCACACCTTGCATCCCACACCGCGCCCGTCCCAGTCCCTTTATCGCTGCTTTCCGCCTAGTGGGAAGTGCTAAGACCTGCCGTCTTGGCGTTCCCTTCACACCAGAGGCAGAGAGCTCATGGCCAAGATACCGATCACAGCTGAAAGATGGAGCTACAAGGTGTGGGGAAGGCAGTCAGGAATGAGTAATGCAGGGCTGTAGAGGAGAAGGATGGGAAGGGAAATGCAAGGTTTGGGTAGATGGAAAGGTTTAGGGAGGTGGGAGCTGGGGGAACGCAAGGTACTTGTAAGGCTCACAAAACATGAGAAGGGAACAGGAAAGGATTGCAGAAGGAATGAGACACATGGGTGTGGCTTGGGAGGGAAGTACATCAGCCCTGCTGGATGACAGCAACAGCTGGCACTGGTGAGGGACCAGCAAACAGTCAGGAAGTCTAAGTTCAGAGGGTGTAATTCTTTCCATCACCACTTTCCATGACAGGAAAGGATGGGTTTTTTCTGGAAGATGGTGGAGGAAAAGGGTGGAGGGCAAGGTTTTTCCATAGCATTGGTGTCCTGCATCCTTCTAATCCTGGTACTAGAATATGGCATCTCTTGCTCACCAAAGTACAAACACCAGAGGAAAGCAAGGAGTGGCTTTTCAGTATCTCTTGCTTAGGGTGTTGGTTCCTTTGAGTATGCAGGGCCAGCCAGGACCTTCTCAAAGGCTGGAAGAGAGCAGAAGAGCCTAAAAACAAACAAGCAAAACAAAATATTCATGTGAGACTCCTCCACAGAAGGCAGAAATCCCCTCTGTGCTCCTTCCTGGCCCCTAGCTCTCCATCTCTGTCACAGAGCTCAGCAGTGTAGCTGTTAAAGCTTTTTGTGGCACAGTGGTGGGAGTCTGGTGGGTGGGAAAGCAAGTAGCAAAGAGAAGACAACCAGCCTGGGAGGCAAGAGATGAACCAGGATGTAAAGGGAAAGGAATGGAAAGAGAAAATACTCGAAACCTACAAAAGTCTCTCTCTCCCCAACACCCTCACTTAAAAGGCAAGTGTGGAGAGTGCAGGAAAGATGGCAGAAGAGATCTTTTATTCCCCTGCAAGCCATGGCATCTGCTCTTTGGGATAGAGTGTGGGTTAGTGACACCCTGTGGGACATCCTAGGGCAGCCATTACCCAGGCCACAGTAGTCAGCAGGCTTTCTTAGAAGTCACAGCTAGTTTTGGATAAAGACAGAAGACAAGTAGCTGGCACTGTTCTTTGTTTTACACGGCCATGGGTCAGAAGCTTCAATCAAGCCCAGAACCCTACTCACCTGGAAACCCTGCAGGCAACTTGTAAGAAGTAGTACTTGGCCCTGAAGACCTTGTGCCCTAAACTGTAAGGGAGATTTTTAGTCTATAGGGATGAGCAGCTGGTCTCAGAGAGACTGTGATCCATGGGATCACACAATATGCCTGGAAAGTGTCAGGAAATAATACCCAGTGCTTCTGAGACAGTGGTTCTCTGTAAAGCACAGCCCAGGCTCTTCCTTGACATCTGATGAAGCAGGGCTGCCCCACATTTTTAGCCAAAATAGGCCACCCAGTTTCTTATTAAATTCTGTCATTACTTGTTGAATGTACGTTCCATTACGTGAAGTCCTCTTTTCATGTTTTTCACAAGTCCCCTCTGTGACAGAAGGTTTTCATGGCAGATGGACTTCTATCATCTAAGAAAGAAAACCCCCAGGAGCTCCCTGTTGGGGAGGAAATGACTGCAGGTCATCAGAATCATTTATGCACAGCACCTCCTTCCAGTATCCAGAAGTTTCAGAAATAAAAATACAGCCAGGAAGCGTCTGTATGTCAAATAGAACTGTTCTTGCAACCTAGATTTTTCATGTGTTGGGTGGGATGTTTTTTCTAAAGACCCTAAGTGTATTTTCCTTCTTTGTCCCATCCTAGAAGACATTTGAGGCTCACCATAAAGGCAGGATCATGCTCAAGGCATGTGAGCTGAGTATTTTTTCACAATATATTCACAAAGGTTTACTGCTTTTGACACACTTGAGCAGGTGAATCTGGCTTCAATCAAAAAAAAAAAAACCCAACAAAATAGTGAGAACCTGCAGGCTGAACTGTGGTAGGCACTGAATATGTGCTCTGGACACCTAGAATGAAGGCAGACATGGAAAGCAGTAACAAACGCTGGAGTTGTGGGGAAGGAGAGAATCCCTGACCGATCTGTCTAAGCAAGAGATTTCCATAGAACATGCAAGGAGGGAACCAGGTGCAGACTACATAGATCAGACTGGCCTTCAAGCTGTCCCCTGGCTGCTCCCAAAGAGGTGCCCCAGCTGAAGCTAACCTAATCACTTAAAAAAACCCAGAAATGGAGTCTGCCACATGGACAGGCTGAAACAACTGCACTGACAGAGATGGGGTTCAGTTGCTTGAGCCTGTCCAGCCATGTGATTTTAAATGTGTGGTAGCTCAGAGATCTGCACAGGCTGAAACGTGTCACAGGGCCTACAAGATGCTTAAAGCAGCATCTCAAGGATAATTGGGAGACCCTGGGGCATAGGAGAGTTTAGGCAACAAAGTCCCAGAAGACTTTGTTTCTAAAATGGAGAACACTCTGGAAGCACCTGGAGGTGCTGTGTCTGCAGTCTGTAGTGCTGGCCTGGTTTGGGTAAGAGTTAGACATAACCCTGGCCTTTGCCATGCAAGTGTTGTCAGAATAACCTGTCCTGCTTTTCCTCTTTTTACACATGGTGCATTGAGCAGAACAGCTCTCTGGCCTAAGAGAAGCTCTACATGCCCAAAATCAAGGGAGCCAATCCTCCACATTTTATCACAGAATCATGGAACACTTTTGGGCTGAAAGGGACCTTAAAGGTCACTTAGTTCCACACCCCTTGCTGCAGGTAGGGATGTCTTCTATGGGACCAGGTTGCTCAAAACACCCCCCCCCCCCATCCAGCCTTGGACACTTCCTTTATGCTGAGGATGCCACTTTTATCATGAGCCATAGAGAAGAGAAAAATAAAATCTACTCATAGCCCATTAGGCTGCTTTTGTGTCTCAGAAGATGCAGCCCTTAAAATTCTGGGTTGTTTCAGAGTTGAGGCACTGTCACACTGTCCTGGATGAGAAAATGTGTGGGCAAGCTGCTCTTGCTGCATTTTATTCCTCTCTGGGGGTAAGCTAACCAAGCCTGCTGTATTTGTGTCTTGACAGAGGGGGGTGGCCTGCCAAAAGTGGTGACAGTGAGCACAGCCGTGTCTGTGTCTGTGGACGGGAAGATGGGAATTGCTGCAGGTAGGACATTCTGGTTTCTCTTTTTATCTTGAATGAAATGGCTGCATCTTGCATTTAGTGTGGGAGCTGAGAGCTGTTAGCTTGTCATTCAAGGGAAGTGACAGAAGCCACAATAGTTTGTGGTATTGAGAACTAGGCTAAACAGAGAATAATGGAACAGGTACTGAATGGCTGACAGGCTTCTGAAAGGGAAATGGGCTGTTTGAATGGAAGCTTCCCATCTTCAGTGCTGGTGATTTTGTGGATTGAGACTCTTTTTCTGGAGCAGGAGTAGGTTGGGAAGTCTGTGCAAGTTTAAAACTTTGCAGGAAGCACTTTTGGCTTTGGAGCATCGTGTTTATGCATCTCCATGGTTATCTCAAATGTAAACTAACTTCTGCTGGTGGTATGGGCATGTTGCTAGAACTCCAACTCAGACCTGTAGATTGCCAAACTTCTTCTTGTATCTGAGCTTTAAACTCCTTTTGGCAGACCTTCACTAGACTGCATCTTCTTTTGGAAAATTCACACAGCACATTATTTCCAACAGCACCCCAAAGCTTTTGAAGATTACCATTTTTTGTACAATTGCTTCAGCCTTTACAGAAATAGGTTGAACTCAGAAGCAAAAACAGAGCAGCTATTTAACAAAACAAACCAGGATTATCAGTAACCCTGGCACCATATCCAACTTAACCACTCAGCATAGGAGTACTGGGGTAAGAGAAGATATAGCTACTTGGAAATTGTTTTAGACCTGGAAACAGTGACTAAAGGAAGAAGCTGGTGGAACAGGTAATGGAATAATTATATGTTGTGATGCAAAGCTCCTTGGGAAGGAGTGCTTAGTGCTAATGGAGCCTTGCATGGTGGAAGGAATGACTGATGGAATGGACACCAAACAACAACTTCATTACAGGAGCATCCTGTAGAGAGAAGGCCAGCTACCTTCAGATCATGGAGGCTGCCATTGCATTTGCCTAGGCTGTGTAGGAGACAGGGAATATTCTCCAATACTACTAGTCAGCAGAACTATAGCAATTTGACTTCATCTGAAGAAGCATTCCTTAATTTCCAGGATTTCAGTAAATTCTAGCTGACAGGGATAGTCCTTAATTATCACCTGGGCATTAAGAAAGTGATTATAAACTGAAGGAAATATTATGAAATAGAACATTTCACTCTTATGCCCAAAGCCAGAAAATTATTATGATGTCTACTCAGAGACACCTGTGAACAGAGATGGTTTCAGCAAAGTTCACATTAATAGGTGCTTGGATGATAGAAACTGCTCCCCAAACTGATACCAGCTGACATTGTTATACCCAGCAGAAAATGAAAGAGCATTGAAACCACACCAAAGGCCTCTGTACAGCACTGAAACATTTTCCTAAGCATTAATTTGAGAGGAGAAAATTTTTTTTAAAAAAAAGAAGTTTGTTTTTCATGATCTTTTTTCCCTTCTCTTTTCTGACTTGTGGATTAGAGCAGAGCCACACGAGCACGAGTTCTGTGTTGTGGTTCAAGCCCAGCTGGAAATTAAGCACCACACAGCCGGTCACCCAACCTCCCTCTCACCCCTCCACCCTGGTGGACTGCAGAGGAGAATCAAAGTAAAATTTGCAGTTTGAGTTTAATAATTGAAATTTAAGTAAAATACAATAATATGGTAGATAATGATGATGATGAAGAAAATAATAATAAAAAGGGAAGAAGAGAAGAAGCAATGCAAGATAAAGTTGCTCACCACCCACAGACCCATGCCAGACCTTTCTTCCCATACCCAGATTGGTCCCCTTTTTGGATAACTCCCCCCAGTTTCTATATTGGGCATGATATTCTGTGGTGTAGAATGTCCTTTTGGTCAGTTCAAGTCACCTGTCCAAGCTATGGTCCCTCCCAGTTTCCTTTGTTCACCTCCTCACTGGCAGAGCATGAGACAAGGAAAAAAGCCCATGACTTAGGATAAACACTTAACAAAAAGCTGAAAGATTCTCATTATAAACTCAAAACACTCTAACAGCCACTGAGAAGAAATTTACTCTACCCTAGCTGAAACCAGGACAATCTGGCACTCAGCATAAATACAAGGAAGGAAACTTCTTGGTTGAAAACACTGGAGCAAGAACAAGTGGCAGGAGGATCTGGCCCTGACAGAGCCATTTCTCTTCTGTCAGTAGCAGTTTCCACAACCCCTGTGGAGATTTCCACCCACACAATTATGCTGAATATTGTCTGTGGACATGCTGCGAAGGGCAGGATCCTTTGCAGAGGGTGGAGGAAACAGCAGAGGATAGGGAAACAAATCATGGTAAAACAATAACAATAAGGTGAAAAATCTGTCATTTTTAGAAATTGCGCAGAATTGGTTTTCTCACTGGCAACCATGGAAGATAAGACACAGAAATGAATTTTCAATTGCTTTTGTTCCTTAAAGGTACCATGGTCCCTGTCCCTAGCAAGTACATTAGGTGACCTGACCACAAGCATCTTCTGCTACTCTCTCACGTGGTGGGTGTTCTTCATTCCTGGTTTCTTATGCTTTGATGAAAACAGCCCATCTCTGATTCATGGTAGGGGTGGGCTAAATGATAGCATCAGGGCAAACACTATCACCCAAAGGGTCCAAAGTTCTTCATGTCCCCAGCTGTAGCTTCCACTGTATTCAGCAAAAGTACAAGAAGGGTAGGTGAGGGTAACTGCTGAGGTAGGTTCCATGTGCTGGCTTGGGTGTCAGTTTACACCAAGTTTGTGGGGTTCACAGAGGAAAAAAGTGCTATATTACCATTTACTTTTTGTTTCTAATAGTGACAACATTCATCATCTGAATCTTTCACACTAGTGAAAGGACTAGTTTTAGGACTATTTTAAAAAAAGGACAATAACTAGTGTCTCACTACCAATTGAAATATTATTTTTTCCTGAGGATGTCAGCTTAGAGAGTAAACATGTAGATCTCACTTCATTTCCCCTCATAGTAATAATTATCCTGAATGACTAGATTCTGATTCTAGGGGGCTGCAGCAGAAATTATGCTGGGCAGAGCTGCAACACCATCCTGGGTACAGGAGAGGGGTGAAGGAAGGGGAGGGAGTATGGAGGCACACAAGAGGCAATCAGAGCAGAATGGGATGCAGATTGTTGCTATTGTTATTCTGATGGCATCAGCCCTTGCTGGGATTGATAGCATGGTAATTTAGTTATGATACTACCAGACTGTTTGGTACCCAGCACTGGTTCCCAGACAGCCAAATATCTGGGTAGACTTGTAGTTTCTGAATAAATGCAGCCACAATTCTGTAAATGGGGAACAACAGAGACTTTTTAAGTGCCCCTATAAAAGAACAAGTGGTATGAACTGGCCTGTCATTCTGCCGCTGATCATTACTGTCACTTGTTTGACTTGATGGTGCTTGAGGGGATTTGTAAGCACTCTGAAATGTTCACTATGTGTGCAGTGAAAAATTAAGCTCCAGGATTTACAGTTGTGCTCAAGGGGAGGGAGCACCCCCAGTGCCCCCATGAGGAGAGTGCCAGTGACAGGGAGCATTGGGCCCCTTTTCTTCTGGCAGATGAATGGCAGTCCCCAGCCAGGGCAGAGTAAGGCAAACTGGTAAAATCAAATGTCCGGGAAGATGACACAGGCCTGGCTGCTGTCATGGAGTGAGGGAGCAGTCAGATGAGATTAGAGAGTTGCAGTCTGGAGGGCTGAGAGAAGGGATGGAGGGGGAAGCACAAGGGCCTCCTTCCTCCCGTTTCAGTCTGTCTTAGCTCAGTGGGAAATCCCAGACTGGGTTTGAGGGGGGAGTCCAAGCTGCTTCTCTTGACATTAGAGGTGCTACTCCACACTCCCAGTGGAGAGGTGGCCAAATTCAGGAGGGAAAGGAAGTGTCCTTTGCCCTGCCCTATTCTCACACCTTTTCATCCATCCCTTTCCTTCCCCCATGGGCCTGGGAGGGGGTACACAAGGAGTTCAGGGTACACAGATTTCTTGGAGGACATGGTGGAGCTAAAACAGGGTCCACTTGTATGAGTTGAGTTGGTGTGATCTCTTTGGTGGGAAGCCACACAGGCAACCCTGGCTTGACTATACCTGTTTCTTGGAATGAATATTATCTACCTTCTATATTGTGCTTTGGCACTTCAAAGCACTATGCAAACATTAAGTAATGCCTGGATGATTAATTATAATTAATTAGAAGGCAGCTATTCTCCTGGGATGTCAGTCCAGTACCTTTCACGCACACTAACTGCGTTGGAAATGAAGAATAAGGAATGGTGATGGCATTCTCCCCTAGCCATGTTCTGCCCCAGATAGCACTGTCATCTGCTCCCTCCCATGAGTCAGTAGCCTGGGGCTTTCTGATCCTCAGGCTGCAAGGCAGAAATCACATGGAGTTGCTGACAGAAGCTTTTAGTGATTTAAAGCCTCAGTGAAACCACTGGAATCTGTGCAGGAGTTCAGCTGTCACTTTGGGCTGTGGATGACGTCTCTTTCATTGCCTGACCTTCTGGCTGTTCAACTTCAACTTCAGCTGGCTGCCAGTCCCAACAGGGACAGGTAGGGTTAGGTTCCCTGCCATGGCTGTCATATGGCATGGATGGGAAACAGACAATGGGGGCATCCACATGGTGCCTAAGAAAAAATAATCCAAAAGGGCACTTGGGATATGCAGGTTTCTTTTATACAACACTTCTCTGTTGATACTGGAAGTAGCTATTCTTACCAACAGTTATTGGACCACAGTGAAATCGTTACCCATGACACCAGCAATTCATGCAGATGTATTTGGGGAGAACCCTAGGCAAGCTCAAACCAGGGGCAGAGAAGAGAAATTCTGTCTCTGTTTTAAAGACAGAGTTTTGGGATACTGAGTTATCAAGACCACTATTTTCAGAAAAGATCTGTACTCACAGCAGGAGCAGATTTTTAAAAAGTATTTTGATTTTTTTCAAAAGAATCTGAAATCAATCAGTCTGAAAAGTAGGTAATGGGGAAGCTAATTTTGCCATTTTACCTCTGGTTAAAATCCAGCCTCTGTCAGTCTGATGGAAGCTCTTCATTTGGAAAGCAATTCCAGGCCAGCTTGATGTCTCTCCATCTCTTCCTTGGTCTCCAGTTTTGGCTACCTGCTGTCTGCTACCAGCAAGCAGGAACAGGAGGTGCAGGTGGCTTTTATCAGCAGGACTGTTGCTGTGGCATTTTTCAAGCTAATCTGCACACAGTTCCATATTCCTACAGTTCTGTTGCTTGGATGGATAATTTCAACCTTCTCTCTGGAAAATTACAGTAGCATCAAGTAGAAGCTGTTAAAATGCACAGAAATAAGCTCTAATAGCATAAGCATCTTTTCCATGGAAATCGCTGCATATAAACTGGAGAATTAGAATTATTTCACTAGGCTGGTTCAGAAAGCAGCATTAAGATATCCATATAGAATATGAGGGTAGCTGATCTCTTGAATGCATGCTGCAGTATTCAGAAGGAATGTTGTCCCTCTTTTCATGCCAAAGGTTGTGCCAAAGTTGTCTCAGTGCAGAGACTTCTGTGAGTCTCTGAGGCATTACCAGGTGCCCTGATGGAAATCATGGTTCCCCCCCAAAATGAAGTGGTAGGATGGATAAAAAGAAGGAAGAAAACTCATTTTCAGCCCATCACCTGCTATGTCTGGTCTCTGCCTGATGATAATCCCCAAAGCCCGAGCAGTTTCTCACACAACCATTTGATCCGACAAAATCAGAGACATCTGAACAGGCGTGCCCTGGAAATGAGTCATGGAAAGTGTTCGGGGCACTCATAAGGCAGAAATGCTGCTGATTTTAGTGCTACCAGCAGCTGTGCCTTCTCCACCTCTCAGGACATCTGTTTGGAGGCTGTTATCAGAGGCTGGCCTAAGGGTTGAGCCACTACTCCAATGTTACAGTGTCCCTGACATGTTAGTGTGCCAAAAGTATCTCTCGCACCCTTCATCCCCATGTCTGCCTGCCTGCCACCCATTGCATTCTGCTTACACACTGAGCCTTGGGGGACAGCTGTAAGCACCAAGGCTGCTTTTTGGGTGTTTTGGGGGGGGGTTTGGGGGGTTTGGGGTTTTTTTTGGCTGCTTTTGCTGTTTCTGGGGCATGCACAGGCTGTTCCATGAGCCAGACAAAAGGGAGGTGGTTGCATTATTTTGTGCTGTCTCTGGTCTGACAAACTTTGCCTTTTGTCAAGGTTTGGCATCAGTGCTGGGCCACATGGTTCCCTTTTCAGAGCCGATTATCCTCCAGCTGGGTCAGTGAACAGGAGAGAGCAACATCTGCCTGCAGAACTCCAGATAGATGTCTCCATGCATAGACAGTAACTGGGGACAAGAGGGACAAATTTTGACCTCAAAAGAATGCTAAAAATAGTCATATGAGGCATCTTTCATAGCATTTTGCTCACTCTGGCTAGACCTTAGCAATTTCCTTTTCTTCCATGATGTTTGTGCTGTTTGCATAGGCTGTAAGATCTTCAGCACGGGGACCATGCCTCCCCCCTGTGTGTGCGGACATTGTCTGTTGCCTTGGGATGAGTCCTTGTCTGGGGAAAAACCAAAGACAATAGCCAACTCTGTAGAGTAAACATTTCTTTGTAGTCTCTGCTGAGTGCCTGACTTTGTACACTGCACCACTTAGGAGGGAAAAAGCTCTAAAGGAGTGAGCCCTGTCTTTCTCAGCCCATGCAGGCAGTGATGCCCCTAGCACAGACTCTGGGGGTAGGTTCCTCTGCCCAAGCCCTGCCTTCAACAGCCCTTTCACTCAATTTTCTCAGTGGGACCCCAATAAAAAATTGTGAGCAATGAATTTTCCCATTTGGGGTCTGGTGAGGCATCTGTCCCAGGTATCCTCAGCCCCAGAGCCTGTTCCAGGCTGCAGCTCCAGCCCAGGACCCCGTTCTTGCCTAAGGTTATCCATCACTGCCACTCCTACAGCTCCTCTGATTGCCATGGTTGGCACTCTTGAAGCAAAAAGAGCCCTTGACGCTGACTGAGGAGAGACTTGCACATAGCTGGATTCTTTAGATTGGTGAGCAGTGCCTTTGCCATGTTGCCTTTGCTTGCAAATTATTTGATATCATTTTAATTCTGAGCCGAATTACAGCAGTGCACGGGTTGCCATAGCAACCATTACCTTGTGCCTTTTGGTCTGACTCATTGCAGACAATTACTCTTGCGCTCCAGGATTCACAGATGTGATAGGAGAAGAATCATGTGCTGGGCTTTCAACTTCTTTGCTTTTAATTTCCTTCCTAGCTTCTCTTCCATTAACTCCTGCCTACCCAGCATCAGCAGGGCCCTGCATCCCCACCCAGGGGTGCTTGTAGGAGTGAGCTGGATGCAAAGATAAATGATGTGTGAGGTGATTTGTGCATGCATGTGTGTATCTGCATACATAAACGGCTGCTCTGCAGTGTATTGTGAGATCCCTGGACTGCCTGCATGCACTTCTCGCGGGGAACGTGCACAGGCACTCATAACCACAGAGCAATTTGCACTTCCTCCTGTCTATGGTGTTTTCCAGGTAGGTACAGGATTGATCCCTGTGGCAATGGAGTTTTATCCAGTGTGCAGGGGCTGTCAATAAGCACTGGATATTTAGGGGGACTGAGAAAGTGTGAGGGTCATGAATGGTGCAGGACCTTCCATTTGAAGCTATGTTATGATCCACAGGCTACCAAGCAAGTGGCACTGACACCCCTAACATCACCTAAATCTCTGTGTGAATGCAAGACAGATTGATACCTCACACCCATCCCCCCAGTGCCCCATGTCTTTTATCCAAAGTATATGGGGTGAAGTACTGTTGTCTGTAGCCTTAGCACAGGTAGAACTGACACCCTGAGCTGTATTAGCACCTACAGCTCAGCAGAGGAGAAAAGCCACGTGAGAAGATGCTGAAAAGGATCACATGAGCAGCCTGTAGATGTGGGGATGAAGGTGGTAAATGTCACAGCAGAGGAGGTTATAGGAAATGTCTTGTACGATGGTTTAGCTTAAATTTAGCCAAGGCAGAAGCAGACAAGTTTTTCAGGGTGAGAACCACAGAGACTTTGCAGATCTGAGTACAGCTCCAGCCTCCTCCTAAGATACATTCTTTTAGTCACCAAACTCATCCTGAATTCTTTTTCTCCTGCCCTATCTATCGCCTAAGGTACAAATCTCCCTATCATAAGGCTTTGTAATGGGACTCTTGACTGCCCTCCCTTCTCCTTCACAAGACCTTTTTCTTCTCTTCTTTCCTCTTACTGGGACACCCCAATCACAGGATCACAGATAATTCTGATTAGATGGCACATCTGTACTCTGCTGCCCACTGTGTGGAGGGTGTTCTGCTGCTGACTCGTGGCAGTGCTTTCACAGGCAGCAGTGCAAGGTTTGGAGTGTGGGGAGGGAGCAGCTGAGCTTTTAGGGACAGTGTGAAGCCCCCACTTCTGTGAGGATCCTGATTTTCTTGCCCTCTGTCTGTGATGACAAGCAGCTGCTTAATCTGGCTCTGCAAAGAGACTGTGTGGAATGGAAAAAAGACAGACAGCAAAGAAGTCTGCCTTGCCTGGCCCTGCCCTGCCCTGCCCTGCCCTACCCTCCCTTAGAGGCTGGAATTGCACGGATAAAGTGAGGATTGTTTAGATATCAAGATGAGCTAGACCTTGCAAAGGAGGTTAACATAAACAGCATAATATTCTCCAGCTATTTAGGGAATAAAAAAAAAAAAAAAAAAAGGTAGGGCCACTTCTGGTCAATAAGAGTGAAGTTGGGATCAAGGAGTCTGTAGTCTGAGTGAAAACCAAAGGAGACTCAGTGCCCAAGTTACTGATAAGGACGGAAATATCATCCTTGAGGAAAGAAACAAGCTGAGTGCTGTGAATAAGCAGCTCAAGCTGATTAGTGCACTCACAGTGCTGGGCCTGGGTGCCTTCTGGGCCTGGGAGAGCTGGCATGTGGAAACACACACTTACAGCAAAGGGCTTTTTTCAGCTCTGCACACAGTGGTGACATCATGCAGTCTGCAAAAGTGAAAATTCAGCAGTTAGGATTAAAGAAAGATGAGAAATAAGTTTGTTGGTCTCAGACTTTTAAGCATGACCTCTGCGACATTTGTAGCACTTTAGAGGAGATCTTCAAGGAAAAGTATAATTATTTCCAAGCAGTTAGGGGAAAAGGGAGTCAGGCAATATGAGTTTATCAGTGCTGGATAACACCAGGCCCAGCAAACATTTTCTTTCAGATGATTGTTTTCCTGTAAGGCAAAGGAAATTTCAAGGGTCTCATCTCTGTATTTCAGTCAAGCATTGATACATGCTGCATAAGAAACAATTAGGCTGGAGAAGATCAAGTGAGGCAGAGGAGTTCTAAGGGGAAGAGAGGGAGAAGTTAATCTGAGAAGACAGCAGCAGCAAGATCACTTATCAAGGTCTAGCAAACTGTTACTTGTTACACTCCCCATGGTCACCCATGGGATTAGTCTTTGCTAATATTAACCTGAGACCCTGACTCAGATAGCTATGGAGAGTGAGGGAGTATCCTGATAATTCAACACTAGAAGGCATTGCTGGTACAGGGAAGAACCAGGATGTTGTAGAGGAAGCCTTATTTGACCTTGGCAGGAGTACCAGAAACAGAATGAATTTCAGTAGTACAACAGACAAGGTCATATGTTTGACAACTAATAATAGAAATCTTCTGTAAGCTGGGAACTCTGAGAGATCTGGCAGAGAGCACAGCAAGCAGGACTGGAGGCAGTCCTTCTCTTCTGGGAACTGTTGCGCCAATTTTGCCAAGTCTCAGTGAGGATCCTCAGTGTAGATAATCAGTATCAGCTGTATTGCTCCCTGATGCCCACATTAAATTCAGGGAACCATTGTCATCTGCCAAGACCTGTCCTGAGAACCTTGCTGAAAGGCAGCTGGATAGACTTAGTGGTAAACATATCCTGAGAAAGCTCAGGTAAAAAATACTGGCGTCTTGTGTATTAGGTGATGGTGGCATGATGGTGAGTCATAGTGTGATGCAGCTGTGGACAAAGCAAATGCTGTTCTAGTGCTTAGGGAGGTGCTCCCAGTTGGAAAAGATATTGATGCTCCCACCCAAAGCCCTGTGAGAGCCCTCCTCTAGTCTGTGTTGTGGTTTTGGTCAAAGGAATACAGGCTGAATCAGGAGCAGACAGGATCGGCAGATGATGAGAGGAAAAGGAAGTCTGACTTTGAGAGGAACCTGGGAGCACCCATCTTGTTTAACCAAGGACAAAGCAGAGAGGATTGTCATAATGAATGCACCTTGAAGGACATATTTAAACTAAAGCACACAGTTGTATGGAAATAGTGTAGTACAGACAGGCCAGCAAAATTCTTAGGGTGTAAAACTAGAAGTGGGCTTCTATCTATTAGGGTTATGCAGCTTTACCCAGAATCTGAGGAATAAAGAAAATGGATTTAAGCTGAAACTTGAAAAGTGTGTAAGAAAGTGGTGGTGCCTTGAACAGAAGGAGCTGAGACTCTGTTAGCCTGTAGTTCCTTGACCAGGGAAGGGAGCTGAAGTCCCTGGTCTCACCATATCACAGAACAAAAGCCAGCAACAAGCAAGGTAAACACTCAGGCAACTTCCCATTCACTGCAGCATTGCCCTTGGACAGGAGGCCATGCATTCTTACCTTATAGTTCACATACTCCATGATTTTAGTCATGACTGAATAAAATCAGCTTGTTAATGCGGCTATAACCCCCAGCACAGCACCTGGGAGACCAGAGCTAGGGCTAACCTAAACCCTTCTCTCAGCCTTTGACATTGTGATGGTTTCTCTTGATTGCTTTGGGTTTTTCAAAGTAAAGAATAGTGAGTAGAAAAACCCCTAATGAAAACAAACCCTTAAAAAGCAGATGGGGATGTGGGAGGCTGGTGTGTTTTGTGAAAGTTGAGTAGACAGAGCAGGGGGAATCTGAGAAGCAGCTGGTCAGAGGCACTCATTGAAAAGGGGACGATTAGTCACAAGAAGACAAAAATAAGGGAGAGAGAAAGAATAACTGGGGAATCCATGACATTTATGTCCAATGAGTGATATGTGAAAAATAATCATATGAGTCTGTGAGTGGATGAAAAGTGGAAAATGCTGGAAGAGGATCATCCTTTTAAATAAAGGGCTAGATTTTCTCTTGCCAAGAATTGTATAAATCTGGAGACTCATGTTTAAAATGCACTGAATTTATACTACTGTAAAGGTAGGATCAGAACATCTTACCCCATAATCTACCTCTCTCAAAATTACTTGTTAGGGTTTTGTCCTAGCATTTACATTTACCTCCCATCGTTAAAGCAGGGACAATGTTCACACAACCTAGTGAGTGTACTGTGAGACATTATTTGGTGGGAAGGATAGAGAAAAGTGGCAAAAGTCATATAGTGTCTACAATATAGAGCACAGATACTGGTGGATGAGGAGAATACTTCTAAAAGGAGTAGAAAAAGCTGGGAGCAGTGTGACAATAGGCTCTAGTGTTGTTCTAGAGGTGAGAAAATGCTTTCAGTGAAAGACTTAGCAAACTCAATCTGCCCATTGTACCTAAAAGAAGAGTGAGAGGTTATTTGACTTAGAGTATAAAGTGCCTCCACAGAGAGAGCTGCTGGTTACTGAAGACTTATTTTTTTAATCTAGGGGAGAGAATAACAAAAACTGTGACAGAAAAACCAAACAGATTCAAATGAGTTAGTAAGCATGAATGTTAACAATGAGCATGAATAGGTAGTAAGTGTCAGAAGATACCAAGGGAAACAATATTTTTTCCTTTTCTTGAGTGTTTTTAAATTAAAGGTAGATGCCTTTCTGGAAGATTCAACTTAGCTGCATATAAAAACTCATTGTTGGTCTTTCTACAGGATAGCTTTTCTAATTTCTGTTTCATAAGCTAAACAGATTGAGCTCTTTCAGCCTTTCACAGGAAGGTATTTTCTGCCACCCCCAAATAATGCTTGTGGTTCTTTTCCACACAATTTCCAAGTAGCGTGCGATACACAGAAGGTCAGACTAGATGATCTAAAGTCCCTTCTGGCCTTTATATTCTCTGAATCTCTGCCTCTGTGAATTCATTAATGTTTGCAAGCTCCCAGAGAGCTGCCAAAGGCAAGCACTATAGAAATGCAAAGCATTGTTGTTACTCTGCATATTTCCCTTGAGCTTTACGTGGAGCTGGTTGAATATCGCAGGGTATCGTCTGTCTGTATTCCCGCAAACAAAATACCTGCATTCCTCACTTCCTTTCCGAGTTGATTTTCTGCAGCTGTGCTAACAAACAAGTTTATTCCCAAGTCAGGACTCAGAAAAAGCAAAAGTGAAGGGGCAAATCTGTGCCTGGAGCCCCAAGCAAAGAGTAGTGCATTGTTGTCATGGCCCAGAAGCTCCCAGAAGCGAGGCAGAGTTATTATTAGCATCACGCTTTGCTTTATCCTTGGCTCCAGGTGCCCTGCACATGGCCTCTGCCTGGCTACAGCACAGCAGAACTGTGGGAAAGACAAATCTGGCCCTTGATGGGTGCTTTTACCCCATTCTCTAAAGGGAGAAGAGCTGTGAGGACACTGCCTCGTCCCCAGCTTTCCAGGACTGCGACAGATGTGGAGAATACCCAGAATGATGCGGGAAATGTTTATTTACTCACATTTCATTCTGCAGCTGTACTCATTGGTGAATGCTTGTTGTATTGCCCATTATTCTTGGAGGGAAGTCTTTTTGGCTCCCAGAAATCCCATGCTAGGACTTGCATTTATCTGGTCAGAGGAGGGAAGCTGACCCTCTGACCCGTGCTTTCAATCAGTGCTAGCAAATGCTCTTCAAGCCAGCACAGTGGGCTGCTGATGGACAAGATACTGAGGAGAATTCCTATTTTATACATTTTACCTGTTATATGTACAGAATTACGTGGTTATTCTATAGGGTGTTATATGTGTGCATGAGCAGATCTGTAAGCAGGACAAATACATTGGTGAATATCAAATAGTAATCAAATTATAATAAATCAAATTGCAGAAAATCACAGCCTGCTCCCAGATAGTTCATGAACTGAAAAAGCTTAGAGTCATCAGATGAGTGTGTTGGCTTTGTTTTTTTTCTGCTCTGTGTTTCTGGTATTATATGAGCTGCTGAGTAGTATCTGTGTGCACTCCTCTACCTACCTGGCAAAATTAGATTAAACTATGTGTCATAGACACCATGCTATTAAACAATAATGGTGATTCTCCTGCAGCACATACCTTTTTAGCAGAACAGATGCCTCAGCTGTGAGCGGATTAAGAGTAGCTGGATTCTGCTCCCAGTTTCTCTCTGAAGATCAGACTGAGCACAGCAGGGTGGCTGAGTAAAGCAGTGTGAGTAGGGTGGCACAAGGGTTTGCTCGGTGGGGCTTAACATCCTTTGTGGTTCCAGATGCGTCAGGATGAGCTTATTCTTACATCAAGGGAATGTGATGAATTGTGTATGCTTAGCACTGAAAGTGGCCAAGTGGGGAATTTAAACTTCTTAGCTGTGTGTGATAGACCTAGCCAGGGAACAGCTGGTGGAAAGACTCTTTTAGCTCTAGGGGTAACAGCTTGTATACTTGGGGGTGCAATAGGATTAGATAGCAATTTCCATCCATTTCGAAATAACCTTGCTCAAGAGGGTCAGGAATCTGGAGATGTAGGAACCCATAGCTCCCTATTCGTTACATTATGTTCTAATTAAAAAAAAAAAAAGCTTTTGGAATCAAATTTGGCCTGAATATAACTCCATTGGCTCTTCCCTTCTCACACTAGGGATTAATTTGGCCCTTTCTACTTTTATGTAATGAGCTGATTGCCACAGTATCTTATCCTTGTTACACAATCACCCTTGTCTGGCTGTGTCCCTGGAGCATTGAATGTGTGCGTGTGTGTGTGCGCGTGCGTGCGTGTGTGTGTGTGTGTGTGTGTGTGTGTGTGTGTGTGTTTTCTAGATCTAGGGTCTCACCTTCACTGACTTTGTGTTTAATCCTAGAGCCTCACCCTGATTTACACTGATATGATGTGTGTGTGTGTGTGCGCGCACTCACTCCAGCTTCAAACAGTGTGTACAGACAAGAATATATCTGTGGGAATTGAGGGGCTTTCTCCTTTGGCTGGCTGCATTCCTGTGGTGTTTGCTTCTGCAGGGGATAGGGAAAAAGTGAATGGTACTATCAGAGATATCATTTAAACAAGAAGAAGCATAGGAAAATACATTTTTTATTATTAGTCTGTAACAACAAGCCAGAAATATAATATACCTTTAAAAATTTTCTGTCTCATGCCAAAGAAACCTCTATTCAATCATTTTAGAAAATCTTGCCGCTCTCCCTCAAATGGTAACAAAAAAGAAAAAGGAATTAGAAGTGCCATCTGTTCCCTGCAAGGGATGTGCCTGCCTGTCCCACAGGTGGATATGTGGAGAAGGGGAGCAGGAGAGGTATTCTTGGTGGCCCTGGCAGCCCTACATCTCCCTGGCATATGTTGGACCTGCCAGCCCCAGAAGACCCTATCCTGAGGACAGGCACCTGCAGCTGCCTGCAGCAAAGGGTGCATCCGGGGGGCTCCCCCCATGCCCAGCCATGCCTGAAGGAACAACAGGAGCTGCCTGGAGGAACCCATTGGCTGGGCACACGAGGAGCACTGGGTCTCATTCTGTATCCAGCGTCCCGTAGAGCTTCATTTCTGCCCACTCGGGATATTGTGCTCCCTGCAGTGCCTGTGGGCAATGCAGCAGCTCAGTCACACCAGGGCAGCCTGATTTTCAGGTGTGCTGGGGATCAGAAAAAGAGCATGTTTGCAAACAGTGCCATGAAGAGGGCACTTCCCAATGAGTCCTGTTACTCTGCTCTTTCTGCAAAAGGACAGGTCCTCATCCTGCCAAACAAAGTATTTGCTTTCCGGCAGGACTCCTCATAGCCAGCTTTCGTGTTACCCAGCAACACTCAGTTCTCCCCTTTCCTGTCTTCTTTCCTGGGTGGGTTTCTAAACATAGCAGTCCCTTGTCTAGGGTTAAGATAAATCCAGACTTTATGCCGTATAAATTAAAACAAAAAAGTAAATGATGGGCAAGGTCATCACCAGCCCCACAACACAGGATATAGAAAATATTATTAACAACAAAGAAAAATTGGTCAGGACAGGAGGAAGTCACAGGGAAGGTGCAGGGAAAGGAGGATTTCACACCCTCAACCCCTGCATTGTCCCCTACCTTCTTCCCATTCATTTCACCTCTAGTCTATTCCCATAAAAACAGTCTCTCTCT
Organism: Certhia americana; assembly: GCA_018697195.1. NCBI lineage: Eukaryota > Metazoa > Chordata > Aves > Passeriformes > Certhiidae > Certhia > Certhia americana. The sequence goes on along the minus strand of CM031879.1, from coordinate 67,733,238 downwards.
TATCACACACACACACTTACACACACACACACACACACACATATAGATCCCATTTGTTTTGTGCAATATGTCACCATTATTCAATGCAAGTAAAATATAGATCTATAAATATACTGCTCTGACTCAAGTCCCATTTCAAGTATGATTGCGGAGTCCAGTATGGTAAAGGGAGAGGTTCCCCTGAGAGGGAGGTTGGGGAGAGGTTTGGATCCAGCAGGCAGTTTGGTCCTGGCTTGCTGGGAATGTGGCGCAGCAGTAACACGCATATGGAGTTTGCAGTGCACCAGTTCTGCCCTTCAGAGTGGGCTACACTTGGAGCAGATGGGATGCTTGGAGTGGCTGTACAGTGTACGGGGAAAGAGTCCTTCCTGCTCACATTTCACCAGCCCCCCTCCTTCTCTTCCTCTTCCCCACAGTGTGCTGGAAGCAGGGGGGTAAGTGTGTGTGCACACTGGTGGGTGGGCTGACTGCTTCTCCCAGTTCCTCCTCCACAGCAGCCTGGTCTTCTGCTTCCTGAAGAACATCCTCCTCTACCCCATGCACAGGGATGTTGAAAGGAAGTTATGCTAAAACAGTCCAGAGCATCCTGTCTCCTTGGCTCTGGTGACCCTGGGTAGACCAAGAGGGATTTTGCTACTCCAGGCTTTGATTAATGATGTTGTGTGCCCACGGGTCAGTACAACCACCTGTCTGGGACCAGAAGGAGTGAGGAGCCAATGTGCATTGCTTCCACAGGGGACCAGTCACAGCAAGCAGGAGGGCTGTCCAATGGCACTGAGATTCAGATGGAGCAGGTGGAAGAGGTGATGTGCCCTGGCAGGGTCCACCTGCAGAGCACACAGGGCTCTGAACACAGGTTTCTAGTGAAACACCCTGCAAAGCTGGGCTGGTTGCCAGCTTGTTTCCTGATGGCAGGGATCACACCATCCACAGCCACTGTGGATGCACGACCTCCGGTGTCATCTTCCTCACACAGGAATACCCACTGTGACGGGTTAGAGCAGGTTACCATGGCAATGTGCGCTCTCCCCTGGAGACAGCATTTTATCCCACTTCCAGTGGTACAGAATGAGTCCTTATGTTGAGTTCCTTTCAATTTTTTTCCCCTCTCACTTTTTTTTTTTCCCAGTCAAGTCAGAATGAGCTAAGACTAATAGGAGGCACTGCAGTCTGAGGGGTTTAAAATCTGGTTGGGGGAAGTCACAAGTCACCCTATGTGACAGTGGCAGTGTGCACGACTGTGTCTGTGGGCACACTTAGGTGCAGCTGCGGGTATCACTGGACACCCCAGTGATGGTGAAGGGAGTGCATGTGGGCTCTGCTGCCTTCTGTGCCAGACCCTTCCTAAGCTCTCCCATGTGTGCCACTCTGTGCTCCAGGTTCCAGCCTTCAACTCAAGCCCCTCCAGAACTCTACCTATGCTTCTTGGTCATCCCAGCTGCATCAGCCTGTTCCACACACCGTGCTGGCCCCTGTGCCAGCCATGGCAGCTCCTGGGTTGTGTGACTTCTTCCTCTGACACCTTCCCCAAGGCTCACACTACTCAGCACAGCTTACACTCATGGTAAGCCACCTCCTCCTCTAGTCTTTCCTGATGACCCACTTCTGATCTGCCAATCAAACATTTCTAAATGGAGGCTTCATATCCTCACCCTGTCCATTTATTAGAGAAAACATAAAATAGATAAGAACACAACTTCTTTTTTTTTTTTCACACTGTGTACTTATTTCCACAGACTGGTGCCGTAATCTCAATATCTTTACCTCTCTCCATCCTCTCCTGCCATAGCTCTGCACAGGCACATAGGCTCTGCACTATGGCTGAGATGTTTTTGTTACTCCTCAGTGGTGTGTGCATGCTTTTTGTCTGAAGCAGAAGGTGATACACATTACTATGATCAGGGTAAGGTAAAGTGGCTGGATGTGCCCATGGCTGCACGCAGAGGACAGGTCAGCATGGGTGCGAGTGATATCTCTGCATGTGCGGGTGGGGTGCCTGGAACTGGGACTGGCTCTCTGTGTGTGTGTTGGGATCAGAATGAGTCTCTGTGTGTGTGTGTGTGTACAGAAGGATGACTGAGCCTGTGCACCTGAAGTAGATGACAGGTGTGTCAGCTCAAAGGTTTGGACTTGGCCAGGAGCAAAAAGAGGGACACTGTGCTCCTTGGCAGTGTGTTAGGGTGATACAGGTATCTTTCCACCTCTAAAAGAGAGAAGAGAAATTTCCCACTGACTGTTTCCCTACCATAGGGACCTTGCCTCCCTTCTGCTGTAATCTTGGCAGCACTGATTTGTAGGGTAGACAGCAGCTTAGTGTCACACAGCAGCAGTGACCTAACTGTGAGGCATGGACACTTCTGGTGTCCTGCTCCCCACATAAGGTTTCACACAGCTGCTCTCTGTTTGCAGAGAACTCTTGACAGGATACAGGATGACTCAGGACTGAAGCTGAGAGGATGACACAGGTTCTCAGAAAGTGCCAGCTGCCTTTGCAGCAGGCATGTGAGGGAAGCTCTGTGCAAGGGCATGAGGCACAGCAAGCACTCGAGGTCTGACTCTACTTTATTTGTCTGGAAGGGCCCAAGGGTGAAAGGACACAAAATGGGCCTGGGGCAGAGGAAAAGAAATTGAGCCAGGTGCCCTGACCCCCCAGAAACATGTTGTACTACTTGGGTGAGTGGAGCAATAGCACAGTCTGTCTGGGAAGATGTATTTTGGGAGGACCCCATGCTTGACTGCTCTCAGGTACCTTTTTTCATCATTGTCCCTTCCTTCCTAGAACTTGTCTCACGCCACAGAAGAGATTTGTTTTTGTTCTTCATGTTCACCTTCTGTGTCACCCATGAGTGGCTGCCTCTTCTTCAGCTCCCGGTGGTACTTGGCCATGAGGGAGGCATAGATGCAACCATAGGCAGCTGCCACCACCATCATGATGCAAACAATGCCACAAACCACCCCTGCAATGATCACAGTGCCAATAGCCCGGCGCACGCTCACAGGCCTGTACCGCTGTTTCTGAGGGCATCCCACACTGGGCTCCACTTCTGTTTCTGGGCCTGATTTAGATTTGGAAGGAGGAGGGCTTCCTTTAGTGCAAGGTGGGCCAGTATTGTCCAGCACTGTAGAGCTGTTCTCATCATCCAGCTGGGAGCAGTAGTTGAACATCTCCATGGGCACCATTCGCATGTCCTTTCCTTTCAGCTCCTTGGGCAAGGTGCAGGCCAGCTGGTCGATTTTCCCACCTGTTCCAAAAGAGAAAACTGGAGTCAATCACAGCTCCATGCCCATACAGAAACAGCAGAGTTAGATCCTCAGCTGGGGTGAGTTCATGGGCTTCCCTTCACACCCACTAAAGTATTTTCCCTGCAGAAGCTTCAACCTCAGGGTTCAATGTCAGCAGGCCAGTATGCCTCTGTCTAGGTTGGGTTTGACACTAGAGCTCCTGGTGCATGATGTCTGCATAGGCCTAGACATGAAAGCCCTCTGAAAGCATTTAAGTCAGCTTCATACTGTTTAGTGAGTTATGTAAGTATCAGCAGACTTAGAAAAGGAGAAATTAAAGAAAAAAAATAGGATCAGCCTGTATCATCTCAAAAAAACCAACAGATACACATCCCATCTTCTGACAACTAATCCATCTCTGTAAAAATAATGACAGATGTTGAAACAAATGCTTGAGTGAGTTTGGGCAATTTCCTTGGAAGGGGAGGAAAAAAAGCGAAGTTACATCTATGTGCTTTCCACTGACTTTGTGATATTGTAGTCAAGAAAAAAAAAATCAAAAAAAAAGTGGAAAGTGGCACTCATATGCTCGTTTGATTCTGCTCACACAAATGCATATTTCAGACTGCAGTGTAGCCATAGGCAGAGATAATCTCCTTGCAGCATGGCTGTGGTCAGCAGGGATATGACAGCTGAATGTTGCTATCTGCATTATTTGAGACCCTTTCCTACTCATTGGTTCCAGAAACAGAAGGTCAGGCCTTCAATCCTCACTCCTGTAAAATGTGTCATCTTTCGAGTTGCAGCTCCTGAAAGGATGTCATCCCATCAGCATTCCTGATAAGTGACATGTACCTTTCTAGTGTTTTGTGTTTCAAAGAAAATCTGGAAATACAAACTTGTCAAAAACCGCTCGGTTTGAAATGATTTTATAGCCAGTCTAACTTGGGACCTGGCTTGTTAATTTGAGCTGTAGGTTGGGTTCTCCAATATGAGTTGCAGTGTTTTTCCTAAGTGTCACTGTTTCCTCAGGTTCTTTTTTTGGCAGCAAATCTGATGCTTTACAGCCAAATCTGACTTCTAATTCTCTCAGTTTAAGAAAGAGAATGGGATATTTCCAAGTATAAAAAGCATTTCTTCTCTTTAGGCAGAAAGAGCGTGGTGAATTCATGATCCTAAAATTTTAATGTTACTTGAGGAAAGTTCTTTATTCTCTCAGGATCAAAAAAACCCCAAGTAATAGTTCAGATTAGAAACAAAACAAGGAAATAAGGCTGCTGGGGTATTCACAGACTGGCAGTGTTGCTGTATGAAGGTTCAGTGCCACTACATTGTAGCAGGGTCCTCATGCTCTTTGGCTGAGACTGTCCTTTAGGTCAGCCTGACCTGCTAGTTGTATCTGCTCCTGTTTCTTCCCTGTCTGCCTTTGCTTGCCTTTCCTGGAAGACCAGCACTCCTCCACATGCCTCCCACAGCGCAAGCACCTACCTCGGTAGGAGAACCACTCCATCCAGTGCTTGAAGTCTCGGAGGTTGCAGTCACATTCCCAGGGGTTATCCCCAACCTGGAGTTGCTGCAGGCTGGTTAGAGGCTCGAAGGTCACCCTGTCCAGGCTCTGCAGGCGATTGGACCTGAGGGAGAGGGAACGGAGAGCAGGCAGGTCGTCAAAGATGCCTGAAGGAATCTGGGCCAAGCCATTGATGGAGAGGTCCAGCTGGCGCAGCAGGGCCGTGTGTTGTAGCAGGTCCTTGTCCAAGGCCCGGATGCTGTTGTTCCTCAGCTGGAGCTCTGTGAGGTTCCCCAGGTCACTGAAGATATTCTGAGGGAGCTGGTCCAAGAAGTTGTTGGATAGATCCAGCCTCTGTAGAGCAGAGAGGTTGGAAAACACTGCTCCTGGCAGGATGCTGAGTTTGTTGTTGAGAAAGAGGAAGGTCCTGGTGTTTGTGGGGATGTCTGAGGGAATGGAAGAGAGGCCCAGGCCACTACAGTCCACTTCCAGGTTGCCACTGTTACACTTGCAGGAGGAAGGACAAGCAAAGAAAGACTCAGCAGCACATAGTGAGAGCCAGCAGCCAAGCACTGGAAGGAAAAAAGCAGGGAAGAAAGAGGACATGGGTTAGATCAGTGCTTTCCCCTCCTCACCCACCACTGACTACAACACAACCCTCACAGCAGGGCTCTTCACTGCAATGCCCTGCAGTGTAATGAGTTTCTTCACAGCTACATTCCTTTAACGCTGGTCTGCATCCTGACATCATGACTTTCCTCTTAGCCTGTTTTTCTTACAAGCAAGTAAATATCCTTCCAGTTTCACAACAAAGTCAGAAAAGTGCATCCCGGTGGACTTCGCCAACAGATACTGGAGCACTGGTACCTGTCAGAGGAGAATGGAGCAGAGGGTGGGAGGTGTCACCTCTGACAAAGGACAGCTCTTTCCAATCAGTCAGGGTAGAGAGAAGAGGGACCAGGCATATTTAAGAAGTTTCAATTTTTCAGAAACAGATATGTTATTAAAAAAGCTTTAAGAAAAATTAAAATAAAACAACCTACATTTCAGGGGTGGTCCTCCAATTTGAATCCTAATATTTGTGATAGATAAGACTCAGATCTGAGACTCTAAATCGGGATATTGTTTGCTTACAATATTCACAATGTGTCATATGGGCCTTGTGTCCACTTTTTAACGAATTACATTACATTACAAAGGGATGACCAAGACAACTGCTAAAAAGCGAGTCCCTAAATCACTGGAAACCTGGTACTTGTCATTGCTCTCTAAACAGTTTCTGAATCCCATAGCAAAAGCCCCAAAAGTATCTCTGAGTGGCTAGTGACCACCCCTATCTAGAGGTGGTAACTGGGTACAGAACCAGCAATTGTTCCTACTAAGAACTTTGGACACATTCTGGACTACAGTCCTATGCAAATCATGGGGTGAACCCTGAATCATGGTTACCCATGATTGGGCAGAAAACAGACATGTAAAGAATGGTTTAAACCACATCTGACCAAAACAGCCCACGACAATGGAACAAGGAAAAGAAGTGTACATTGGTAACTGACAAAAGCACTGTCAGGAACAGAGTTAACGCACACACACACACACACACACACCCTTTCTCCTACACTATCTCAAGGTTGGACAAACCACAAATCAGCATTTTTTAGAGCTTCTCTGGATTCCAGGCATGGGTCCAGATCCTGCCAGTAGCACCAGGGTACAAGTTACCAACTTTCTCTGGGAGCCAGTGGCTTTTCAATCTCATTTTTTTCACAAAGAAGCATTATCAACAAGAAAGCAAGCTTTGTGCTTCTTGTCATTAGAGGAGTGGGAGTTATGTTTAAGCAGACTATGTAAAACATTTGCATCTTTCATCTTAGTTCCTTCTTTGGAATTAAGATCACACAATGAATTCCACTATTCTTCAATGTGGGAAGTAAATTCAGCTCCCTCGCAGTTTTTAAGGTGACAAGTTTGAGCATTTGATTAAAACTGAAGCAGGTTTGTCTGTACATTGTGCCGGTCCTGTTCTTTTCTCACTTTTCTTCAGAGAAGGGAGTCACTTGGTTTGGTAGAGTCTTATTAGGGGTGAATGGTAGCTAAAGGGGATGCATTTATGGTCTCACCTTCCTGAACTGGCAGTCAGGTTCTTCTGTCCTGCTTTTCTTCAAGGAACCAACCAGCAGGTGTTTTACTTCTTAAATCTAAAGGAATTGTGAAAAGACTGCCAAAAGAGAGGGAGCCTAAGGAGACCCATGCTGTGGAGAAGCTCTGCCTGGAACAGCTTTGCAGTCAGCCGTGCTCTTCCTCTCTTCCCTTGTGCCACTCTCTAGAGTTTAATCTGACACACAGCGCGTTTTTTTTATAGTGACTTTGCTTCTGTCAGCTTTGTGCCTTCATACTCCAACCGTGTCATCCCGCACGGGGCAGGTTTTGTGTTCCCAGTGATCTTTGTGAGGATTTGCAGATTTGTGGACTGGCAGTCTAAGGAGAACTATCCTGTTTGAATCCTAAGCTATATGACTTTATTAAGGACCAAGGGATAAATGTACAGAGATAATATATCAGTTCTCTCTTATTTCATCCACCTTTCACAATTCTTCAATAATTTTTTACTATCCTACAGTGGAGATCTCTGGTGTACATCAGCCTAGGCCATGCCAATAAATGTGCTCTTTCAAGAAGCATTATGGATCCTTATGGTGAAATGCAAGAGAGATATTTACCCAGAGCACCTCTGTGCTTTCTTGTCATGCAGAGGCTGGGGCCTGAAGCAGAAATTCCCATGAAAGTAGATCATAGCCTACGGATTACTACAGTACAGGTACTGACTGGCTGGCTGATATTTAATTCTGTTCAGAATACATCACACTCTTGTTGTAGGGAAAGAATTAAAAGAATGGGAGCTAGAGTGGGGAAGGGAAGAGCCATGAGTCATTCAAGTGACCCTCGTCTTTTCCTGGATGCTTAACAAAAGCCCAGTATTAATAATAGATTGGCAGCTGTGATGATGAGATAACAGCTGCTTTGTACACCAAGAAAGGCAAGAGCAGCCCATGTGTAATGCTATCCAGGTGGCATTCTGTTCAGGGCTTATCTCTCAGAATGCCTGGCTGCCTGTGGCGCCGACTGGGTGGCTGTGGAGTTCCACCAGTGTGTATACTGGCAGTGGCTGGCAGGAACAAAGTCTCAGGCAGCTGGCTGTGGTTATGTTCAGGAAGTGGATTTATGCCAAGCTTCTGCAGCCATGTAGGATATGCCAAAAATGTCTTGTTGTTACCCATATATTGCTGTATGCTTTTGGAAATATTTTACTAAAATCATAGAGAAAAGAGATTTAGTTTTCATTTCCCTGCAAGAAGTGCATCCATGAGGATGTGAGCTGAGTCCAGGGAATTCATTGCATTGGTTATGATGCAGCTCTACAGGGAAGAAAAGATGGGACTTGAAGCTGTCTTCCAGCCCTACAGAAGGATGGATAATAAGTGTTTTTGTGTTTGGGAAAGATCAAGTTACTTTGTGGGGTGTTTGGTGACTCTAGTAGGTGGCAGAAAGCTGATCCAGGTATATCAGATTAAGTCAAGACTCAGTAGCATTCATTATGAATAATTTACACAGTCTAGTCTGTGAGGATGGATGACAAAGATGTTTGTTTTCTGGAGAAGAAAATAATTCCCCCAACTTCTTACAGCTGCAGCCCCAAATGTGACCAGGAGGACTGGAACAAGGGAAACCACAGACCTATTTGGTGCCTGGGTGTGCAGTAGTGAGGGACACTCTGCAAGTGTCCCCTTTGCTCTGCTCTGGTCCCCAGATACTTCTCTGATGCAGATAAATTCCCAGAAGGCCCACATAACCCTAGAAGTGCCTGGTCTGCACTCAGGGGTACCATAGCAGCTGCCCCAGCCCACTGGGAATATGCACAGGCAGAACATTTACAATTTAATTTGAAAGAGAACTTCTTTATTTACTCCTTGATTTTCACTACATGTGGCAGTGCCCAGTAGGAGAATTCTGCCTTCACATCCCGCATTTCCTTCTAAAATCTGTCATGACTTTCACTGTGAAGAGCTGGTAGCCTTGCTCAGCAGCCTGTGCATAAACCCCAAGCACAGAGAGGAGTCTGCAGCTCATAGATTTGAGAACTGTTCAGGGTGGATCTTTGTGCGATGGTGTCTGTCATGCTGCTTCTCACCTGCCAGGCCCACTGGAATTCAGAAGCAATCATCACTCACTGTCCCACTTTAAATCCATCTTCAGCTTTAGAATATCACTCTCCCTCCCAGCTAGCCTGGCCTCTAAAGGAATCAGGAATTAGTTCAAACATCTCCATTCTTAGCTGTCCCTCTCCCCTGTTCTTAACCCTGATGTGACCTATTTTCTTCCCACTCCCTTGACAAACAGGAATATTGTAGTTGGTACCTGAGTAGGCATTACTTACGACAAGCCTCCTGCCACCTCATGAGGAACCTGCTCCTCCACCGGTGGCCAGCACTTGTAGGCAGCATCGTGGTCTTCTCCAGCGTGTCTTCACATCCAACAGCCAGCCTGGCACACGGCCCCAAAGGGAGAAGGATTGACCTTGTAGCCTGCCTGCCAGGTCCTGGAGAGGGAAAGCAGAGCAGAGAAGATGAGATTCACTTCCCTGGGGCTGAGCTCCGTGCTGTCCTTTCCCCTCCCCAATTAGTGTTTTTGCCTTTGAGGCATCAGTTCTGTTTTGGAGGAGAAATGGAGGATATGTCAGGAGGCGCAGTGTGTTGAAGGCGCACCATTAATTCATTTTGTACCTCACGGTGCAAAATAAAACCTGATTCGCCTAAGTGCCAGAGAGAAGTTTGTGCTTGAATAGCCTGCTGTGGTAGCTATATTAGCCGTATGCTTAAGGTTAACCTGATGAATTGCTAAGGTGACCCTGCCAGGGCAGCAGACTCCAGCTCATTCCTGTCGCCTCCACGCAGGCTGATGCCACCTGTGCATCCTCTGCCTGACGCACGGCTCAGGCTCGCTGAGATCTGGGCACCAGCGACTGCCAAGCTGCTTCTCTCCCTGCTCCTCCTCCCCCCACTCCACCACCCCCCACCACACACACACACCCCTCCCGTGCCGTATTCCCTACCAGCACTTCCTGTCTGTTTTAAGGTAAAATGGATGTGGTGGCTAGAACAGCACGGCTTCAGCTTGGGGATTTCCCACTGCAGCAACTGCAGGAGCTGAAGAGTGAATGAGCCTCGGAGGAGAAGGAGAAGGAAGGACCTGAGGCGGGGGAGACTGAGTGGGAGTGTTGAAAAGAGAGGAATTGCATCTTAATTAGTAAAAGGAAAAATCCTCAGTCTAATTAGAAACCCAAAGACCATAAACTCTCCCCTGACAATAAGTGACTGACAACAGGTTTCAACTTCCCTCCTGCTTCCCTTTTGGATACAAGGAGGCAGGAAAAATGAAAACACCACAAACCCTTCTGTCCCCCACGTACTCTCTGACGTGCCACCCAGACACAGCAGCAGTTAGATGGACACATTTCAACCAGAATACAGAAATAAGCCATTCTTCATCCCCTCTGAGGGGCTCTGACAACATCCACAGCGGCTATTTTAGCTGGGTGCTGCCCTGCCACCAGGACAGTCTCCCTACACACGTGCCAGGTGCCTACCCTCCCCCAGGCTCCCAGACTGATTTATTTTATATGGGAATGTAAACCACCAGGAAGTATTAAAATTAGCATCTTGATGAAAATTACAAGCAGGTTCAGAACCTAGACTAGCACATTTGCAAGGCTATTTAGATCATTTACCTAAATGCCAATGCACCAAATACCTCTTATGGTACAGCAACCAATTCAGCCTTCATCCGTGGCAGCCCCCCACTCCCCAAACTGAGCTGGAGCCCTTTCCCTGCAGTCCCCACTGAAGGAGAAGCTGCAACAAATAACTGTCCCCATTTGGTGCCTGCGCTCAACCTGACCGAGACTTTCAGCCTCCCCCATAGAAACATCTCCATCCTAAATGCCACCCCTGAAATCTCCTGTCCCTGCTGTCCATATGGAAAAGGAGGATGAAAAGCTGCAGGCACTTACCTGGACGGGTTCTGCCTGCAGCCACTTCCACCTGACTCCCCGGACACTGCCCAATTACAGCCTCTTCCTTCCCTCTCCCTCCTTGACTTTCACTCCCCAGCAGCAGGCTTTCCGTGTGCTCTATTTAACTCCCTACAGCACTGGAATAAACGGCAGAGTTAAGCTGACAGCCACAGAGCCTTATCTGCCTGCTGGATAGCGCCAGTCGATCAGCTCCAAATCCTGTTGCCAAATGATCACGTCCTTGCTCTCAGCATCAGGGGCAGCCGCCTGCCATGCTCTGCCTTTCCCTCTTCCCCACCTTCACTCCATCTAACTTTGTCAGGGTTATAGATAGCTCTGTTCCTTGTGCTCTTGCCTTTTGGCTCTGTTTTGTAACACCCCATCTGTATCAGCTGGCTTGGTTCCAATTAGGGGGGGCTAAGCAATTTTAAAAAAAAAAAACAAGCCAAAAAAGCCAAACCCAAACCCAGCTTCCTTGGGTGCTTGGGTGACACAGTTTCCCTCTGTGGTGTCCCCTCAGCCCAGGCTGCCATTCAGGCCATGCACTGGTGTCTCTCCCACCTTACTCTGTGCAATTCATCCACACGGTCCCCAGGCAACAATGGGGGCTGAGGTCAGGGCTGGAACACCTGGGCGTGAGCATGGGGCAGTGTCGGGTTTTCCACCCCTGGCTCCTTCTGCTCTGGCAGGGCAGGTCCAGCTCTTGCACTCATTCCTGGTACCTCACGGGCGCCTCTTTCCTTCAGGCAGCACCGAGGCTCAAGCAGAGAGTGCAGGGTGGGAGGAGCAGCCATGTATAAATAAGCCTTTTCCCTATGTTTAGAATTTATTACAGTGCATAGTGATTAACACCTGTTCAGGCTTTAATGCTGTCTCCTGCACTTCAACATTCACTGAGATGGAGGGGCCTTGATAAACCCAAGATTATTTTAAAACATGTCACATATATGCTACACTCCCCACTCCATAGATAGCAGCCACCCTGTGTGCACTCATACACGTGTTTCCAAGACTTAAAAGCAGCTACCTTCATGTACAAATGCACAGAGTCACCAGCCTAGCTTACATTTACAAATGGGTGCACGGATTTGGGCTTGCACATGTGCCGGTGACTCTTCTGTAACCCATATTTATTAACCTCCATGTCTTCCACAAAACTACCTGCTTCTCCAAGCGTACCATCTACCCAGATGGCAGAGCAGTAGATATGGAATACGTAGAGGTTCTTGGCTGCTGAAAGGTGAGCTTCTGCATTTATACCTTGAAGAAGTATGTTCATGGAGAAATTTTAATTCCAAAGATCCAGAAAAAAAAAAACAGTTTCTCCTACGCATCTACTGCCCATAAGAACATTATACCCTTAGTGATTAATATTCCACAGTCAGGAGGCAGAGAGGATTTTTAAGAGTTTCTTTTTTAAAGGTTTCCTCTGACTTGTCTTGATTTCTGACTTAATTAACAGTTTTCTTGTGGCCCAAGAGATGCCTTCTGCTCTGCAGAGCACCAGGCCAACTGCACTCACTGCCAGTGCAGCACTGGGAACGTGTAATCTTGGGGCAAATAGCACCTGCGCACACCACACCTCCAGCCTCTCCAGAGCAGCACCAGATATGTCTGGCTGCTTTCAGCCTGACAGCCAGGAATTTTTCCAGCAGCAAGCACTCTGCCAGACCTAGGAGTGCTCCCTGTATGCCCCCAACTCAACAAGAGAGGCACCCTGCCATCTGTTCTGAGCTTGCCTGGCATTGCTTGGGTTTGGGAGCTCAAGGCTGGTCAGCATTTCTGCGGCTCCGAATGCTCTGAAGTCACCCAAGGGCTCCACAAACCAGGCATTAGTCTTTCTCATGGGCTTTCTAGATGGTTCCTTCTCCCTAGAGGAACATACCAACTGAATGCTCTGTATCCATGGGGCACAGTGGCCAGAGCTTTCTTCCATGTGCTTGGAATTGAATGTCCTTCCACATTCTGGAGAAAACAGGGTTGCCTGTGGGGCTAGTGATGGCCTTTTCCTATTACTGTTTCAAACAGGCCAGTAAAAGACAACTTTTTTAGTTTCAGCTCAAAGCAACAAAATTAAATCATCCATTTCTGGCCCATGGGCTCCAGTGGCCAAAAATACACCGAACTGAAGTGCCACTTGGACATTTGGCCTGCTGTCAGACTCTAGAGGACTCTCTAATGAGGATTCCCCTAATTAGATTGAACAGTGAACCTTACTGCTGAGGGCAGGGGGAGGGAAAGAAGGGGGGGATGCAGAGGGTATTGTAATGACTCTGCAGCACTTGCTGGGGCCTAAAAACTACAGCACGCACTATTCCTGCCTTGTTCCTGCTCCTCTGTGCCCAGACATCAGTAATGTTTGCAGTATTAAAAAAAGTATAAAAAAACGCCATAGCTTTTGTGGTGAGGGTCCCAAGGAGCATGCTAGGAGAGGGAGGGCTTCAGTTTGCTGTATCCACATACTGTCTTAGGAAATCTTCCCAATTCTGTGTCACCTTCTATCCAAAGCTTGCCATGTGCTCTGTGAATGGCTCTTACCATGGTGTGGGCTCTAACCGTCAGGTGGTGTTATTTTGTGTTTAATGACCCCCAAAAGTAAGGCTGAGATAAGAGCCAGAAGTGCTTCTGCTCTGGCTAGGTGGATAAATCTATCCCATTCTCCAGAGAAGAATGAAGCTAGAGACACAGGTGACTGTGTCAATAGGATGAGACATTGTCTGAAACAGAGCCCAGCAACCTCTGTCTCTGATTATCTCTCCAAGTCCCTTGCACTAACCCTTGGATCATGGCTAAGGGATCAGACTCCGTTAACAGCCTGGCTTATGAGCACTGGCAGGGCATGTGGGTGACCTATATTACAGAAGGGTAGGTAGCAGAGACTGCAACAGATGCCAGCAATAAATGATCAGAAAGTATGCACAGACTTTCATCCCACCCCCACACTCTCCTTGATGGCAAAGTCCCTTTCCCCTTTCCAAAGCTGAATTGCTTTAGCCTTTATCAGAAAAGCAGCAGCATGAGGGAGGGCATGGAGGACGCTTTAAGGAGATTATCTTCTTTCCTTCCCCTTTCCTTGTTGCTTTTAGGATTCATGTTTTATTGCTATCACCCCATAATGGAGGGGGGCAGTGGTACCCCAACATTTAGTGACTAAAGCATGTTGTTCTATGCATGTACCTTCATCTGCCCTTGGCCGGGTAAGTAGCAGCAGAGATACATAATCTGTGTGGCCTGACTACCACACCACAAGTGACTTTAGATGGCATAGAGACCTCACCCATTCCAGTCCCCCAACAGACCTGCTAGCTGTGCAAATTATCGATCACAAGAAGTCACATTGTCTCAGTGGAAGCTCCTCATTTGTCATCTCTTTGGAATGCAAAAGCACTCAGAGGTGGCAGAGAAGCTCAGCAGTGCTGTAGAAACATCCAGTGCATGTCACTGCCCCAGTGAGCTTCCCAGCTAAAGAGCTGGGGGCTTCATTTGCAGCACTTGCTGATTTATTAACACATGTGTTCAAGATTCATTAGTGTGCTGTCACAATCAATGGAAAGCACATTTTAAATTCATACAAGAAACCCAGCTGCAGAAGAAATAGTGCCTTCTGACTTGCAGTGATCAATCACAGCTAAGCAAAACACCTCATACAGAAAGCTGCAAAGCAAGTAGAAAAAGTGTAAAACCCACTTGAGGGTTTTTATAAGGGACTCTGCCACATTCCTGGCCTGGTGAATAAAAACCTCACCCTTTTCTCTGTGATGTGATAAGGTCAAAAAGCTTCTGATTTTTGGATTGGCAAGGTAGGCACCTCTGAAATGCAAATGTTTTGATGGTAAAAAAATGTTTCCTCACCAGGACCCTCCAAGAAAGATCAACTTTGTCCCTATTTTATAGAAAAGTAAACCATGATGCAGGTAAAACTGGCTGCTGATTTTGGCTGCTTGAAATTTCAGCTACTTTGCTTTTCATACTTCATCATTAATCCACATCAGTTCCCCACTCACTCTGGATTTTCAAAGGTGTCAAGTGCAGCATTTGCACTTGGGCTTGTAAATGTTCTCCTGTCCTGCAGAGAGTATTTGTAGTATTTGTCAAAGTTACACAGAATAAAGGACTTTTTGCTAGGTTTTCCCAAAGTTTCTGCCACGACAGGCCTGTGGCAGAAACAGGAGAGAAGCCAGTTTTCTTGATTCCTCATTCCACGCCTTAAGCAGAAAACATTTTTTGCATCCCAAGCCTCCCTGACCAATGCACAATAATGAGACTGGGAAATTCTGGAGGAGCTGGAAATACCAAAGGCATAAAGCCTCAGCAAATCCTCTGAGAAATACAGAGCATCAGAAGGGTAGACAGGGAGGGTAACACTGCTGGGAAAGGCCCAGATTGCTGAGGAGATGTGGAATTCCTTGGGAAGCTGTGGAAGCAGGTGGAGAGAGCAGGATATCCAACCAGGAGTGACAGGAAAGTCCCAGCACAGTGCGAGTGCGGCATATGGAGGAGGCCCAGAGCAGCAGCAGGAGGAGAGCTGAGGTGGCAGTTGACAGGAAGAAATCCAGCCATGTGTGTGCCAGCATCTTCTCCAAGTATTACTGAACGCGACAGACCACGTGCTTGTTTCCTCCCTGCAGGACGGAGGCAGCTGAGAATGGAAGCGGGTGAGGGAGTAGGAGAAGGGCTCAGAGGAGGGACACGTGAGCTGACTATCCAGTTCCATCCTCTCTTTCTTGCCACAGGGTGATGTTTTTGTTCTTCATACACTGTTGGCAAAAATTGGTAACCAAGTGAGATGTGGAGGGGGGTTCTACATGAAGGTTGAGATAACATTTTCTGATCCAGCCGGGAACAGTTGGCTGTGGGTGGTGGCTTGTCACCAGCCCTGCCAGTTCTAATCCAGATCCCAGTTTTTCTCATTCTTTCAGCTGTGGAGTGAAGTGCCTTCCCTACAACTTTAATTTCCTGCAGGGGTTAATCCCATGGTCAGTGGTAGCTCAGGCCCTTAATCCTTTCACTCAGTCCCTTGACAGAAGGACTGCAGCCGCTCCTGCCCTAGCAGGTCTGAGGAAGGCCTCCTCTACACCCCACAAGCATCCTCCAGCTGACTTGGCATTTAAAATGCTGCTCCCCCCTTCCTGGCAAGCCTACCCCCGGGGGTGTGGGTGGGTGGTACAACCAGGAAAAGGTTGCAGGCAGAGAAGACAGCTTGGTGGGAGAATCCTGGTGTTCTGGTCCTCCTTCCCATCACTACTGCACTTACAGGTATTTTCTGCACTTCTTGGCTGGATGGTGCTCTGAATCCCGAAGTATTCTCTTTCTTGTTTTATTCGGGTGGTGTTCAAGAAGGAAGGTGTGTATGGGCCCACATTTGTGAAGGATTCTCTGAGGAGTCAAAAATTTTAACATGACCCAGTACCTTCCCAGGGTCTCTCACTTAGAGTCAATAGATGCAGCAGATCTGTAAGAGGGAAGGTGACAGCCTGTCTGAGATAAGAGATACATTTACATGCACAGAGTAGTAGATGGAGGTGCATCAATTTAGCAGCAAGATAGGAAAATGTAAGTTTTTAATCAATATAAGTTCTGTCCCTGGAGAGCTAGGCCAGATGTCTGTTGAACAGCATGACCAGACTGCCAAATCAAGGGGCTTCCAGATCAATACCAAGAGACCACTGTTATATCTTGTTGGGGTCAAAGCTCTTCAGCCATGAGCCTTTCTCTTTGTGGTTTCTCATTCCAAAAATGATGCAAGCTTTTACAAGCCTTAGTGATCCCTTCCACACAAAATGCCCCACACTTGCTTGTTTCCCATCATTCATTTCTGAATTAGCCCAAAAACTGGATTTGCTTTTTTCATTGCCTGCATTTTGAAATACACTGGGCCTTTGAGCTCACCAGCCTTCCTTATGTTTGACTCTTGTTATTCCTTCTTCTGGTGGAGAAGCCAGCATGGTGAAAAACTGCTGCCACCAAGGCTGCTCTCCTTTGTCCTTACTCCCCTTGTAGGCTGTGCCTCCCTGGGTGCCAGGATCCCAAAATGAGCTGCAAGGGTAGTGGCTTTTCTCTTTGGCAGCTGGAGCAGGAGGGGAGAGAGAATGTAGAAAATACTGGAAAAATAGAAGAATTTAACTAAGGTCTTATGAAGCTGAGCATGTCCAGAGGGGCAGGGACCATCCATGCCAGCACAGAGGTGGGGCAGAGCACAAGATGCTGGCAGTAAAAATCCTCTCAGCCCTTATCATAAGGGGATCAGCAACCCAGCATGCACATAGCTCCTGGCAAAACTCCTGAGGAAAGGCTGTCTCTCATCATTCCCACACAATGCATTTGTACTGGACTCTGAAGGAGACCTTTTTCTGCCTTAGTGAGTTGCAGAGATCTGTCTCACTTGGTTGCCACTATGGCACAAGGTTGTTGGTGCTACCTGTAAGAGCCTGGAGCTGTTTTGCTGCCCCATCGCCCCCCATCACCTTCCCAGAGCATCTGAGAGGGGCAACCCTGCAAAGTCCAGACAAACTGCCTGGGATCTGGGCTGCTGCCTTCAGCTCCAGGGGTGACTGCAGATCTCTGGGACACATTTACGCTTTTTACAAGCTGGGAACATTGCCCATAGCTCAACAAGATGTGGTGACAGCTCTCCCAAACCAGAGCTCCAGCCAGGATCTGTGGATGCATCTGGGTTAGCACACAGATCACAGCCTCATGCTGCAGAGCTTGCCAAGGCTGAGGAAGGTCTGCAAATTCGATGTGACTTTAGTTTTCTACAGAGTTTGCAGCCACAGAAGAGACACCTTTATGGCAAAGTTGACATCTCATCAAAATTACTAGAAGTGGTGTAGAGAGCAGGGCCCACCTTCAGTCCCTCTGCCCCCATACACAGGTACCTCAGAGCAACGTCACAGCAGCACCACACCCTGCTTTGGGCAACACAGGCACTAGGGAGTCACACCAGGAGAGGAAAGGCAGCCGAAGAGGTGAGTGTCAAGCTAAGTTGCCTTTAACAGCTCATCTCCAGACTCAGGGTGAAGTCTTCCTTTTTTATCCCTTGTGTGAGAGCATAGTTCACGGGGAAGGAATTTTCCCAGAGTCCTTGAAGTGAGGAGGAGTGTGGTAGCAGGGCTTGTTCCAAGTAACAGGAGTGTGGTAGCAGGGCTTGTTCCAAGTAACAGCCTTTTCTTGCAGTCAGTCGAGAAGTTTTGACTTGTGTGGCTTCACTGTAAATTTAAGTCTCAGTCCTTCCTGTGATGTGCGTGGGGCATTGCAAGGTATAAATAATGGACAGTCTCTTGTTTTCCCATTCATAAAAATATAGCAAGGTAATTGTCATTTTCATTAAAAAAAGAAAAAATATGATATGATATGATATGATATGATATGATATATGATATCATGGCCGTATGATAAAATGGGCTTGCAAAGCCAAGGACTTAAATGTGAGCTTATACTGCCCAACCTTCATTCAGCTACAGCACTGCCTTTGCTTATCCAACCAAGTACTGTTTCTCTTTTTCACAGGGGACCCTGTCCCATGCTCAGTGCAAAGGATACATGATACTCAAGCTAACAATGAGGAGGTTGTAATAAATAAGGCTATTTTTATATGGTCAGAATTAAACATTAAACCACAGTTTTGGCAGGAGGCGACAGTCTGTACATTCCTAATTTTGCGGGTGCCCAACACAAGACGCTAGGGGCCATTTTGCAGAACTGCTGAGCACTCACATCTGTTTTCCAAAATGCTGGCAGCTTGGCCAGCAAATTGGTATAGTCTCGAGGACTCAATAGCACTGAGAGCCAAGAGGTCTCAGGCTCTGGCCCTGCACCTGCTGCTCCTTCCCTATGTGGCTAAAAGGGGAAGTCTCTCTTCCCTTCAAAATCCGGGAAAATCACCACTCTCTCTTGCCTCATCAGGAGTGTAAATTGTCTATCATCAGCTACAAGGCAACTGTAGCTGCTAACATCTTCAGAACACCACAAGCCAATGAATAATGATGTATCGCCTGCAGGGCTTGCTTAGCCGGCAATAAATAAAACAAGCACACATTTTGCTGTAAAAAACCCAACCAATAATAAAAAAAAAATCACCCACCCCCCAAAAACAAACAAACAAACAAACAAAAAACCCACCACCAAAAAAACAGCCCCCTGCTTCACTCTTTGAGCAACATGTAGCCAAGTACCCTGAAGGAAGCAGCCCATGAAAATACAGCCTGTGATCCTACCAGTCAGGACTGCAACCCAGTGCAAGTGGCATGCTGCCTCCAGTACCACTATTTCCTAACTTTCAACTGCTTGTTTTTGCAATATGAATAATATATTTCACATAATCAAACCCTCACAGATGAAACAACTTTTCCTTCCATCTCTTGAGTCTGGAATTGAACTAGTTTGTAGAAAAAAATGCATATCTTCTTGCTGTTATCATACCCTCTATCATAGAATGCTTTTTTCTGAGCTAGCATTTTGCTGAAGCCAATGCAGGGATAAGGTATGTGTGACAAGGTATTTCCCTGCAGCAGGAGGAACATCCCAGACTCCCACTCCTGCTTCTTTCCACTCTGAACTGAGCGTGTGTCATGGTGTAGCACGCTGAAGCATTGCCCAGCTGGCAGGAGCATCCCAGTATGGTCATCTGAGTTATGGTTTGAGCCACCCAGGACTGGGACAGTTGTCAAGCAGTGTAAGCAGCTGCTTGTAACCAAACATGGCAAGTGAAGGAAACTGCCTGCTCTGTCTTTTGACTCAGCAACAGGCAAAAGTCACCAAAGAACTACCCAGAAATGTCTTCCCACAGGCTTCAGCCTCTCCCCATCCTGTTCCAGCCTCTGTTGCTCCCTGAATTCTCCTGTCCAGGTATCCTTGTGGCCCGTGCTGCTGACCCTCTCAGCCCTACTGAGACACATCTCTGCCTTCATCAGGTTTCTGTGGCACAGAAGAGCCTAGAAAATCCTTTCTGCATCAGGCTTTAAAAAAGCCAGAGGAAGGGCAGGAAGCTGGAGTAACTCTTAAAGATATCTGAGCTGAGACTGCACCTTGCTAGCATGTGACATTCACTTTGCTGGAGGAAAGGGTAAAGCTATGATCTGGTATAAAAATTACATAAGGAGACTTCCCCCCATTCTCTTTGCAAACAGCCGCTTTGCTCAGGATTTACCATAATTCCTCCAAGTGGACAGGATGCACTAATAGAGGCAGCACTGATGTCTGACAGGGAGACAACTCCCGCAAGCCTTTCGCTCATGTGGAATAATTCCCTTGCAAATGTTGTTTGCCCACAGCAGTTAGAAGAAGATCCACCCCCGCCCCCCAACAGACCTGAGCAACAAAGCTCAGAAGAAAAATGGGCTGCAGTTCTGGAAAGGCTCCCTTCTCCTCACTGCTAGGAATGTCCCTTGCTTTGGGACAAGTCGCTGTCTGTGTGTAAGGGTTCCCCTATCTTTTAAGGGTTTCCTTCTGCAATGGCAGCTGCTCCAGTCCTTCCCCAAATGAGATCTTAATTTCTCTCTCCATCCTTGACTGGCAGGTCAGACCCCCGCAGCAGAGCATTGCTGTATCCTGCCAGCAGCCATTCCCATCAGGGCTGTGCTGGATATGGCACATTCAGGTTACCTGATAGTCCACCTGGTGGGCCTGGGGCCCAACTTAGGCATGACCTGGTTGGAGCAACAGCTCCAAATACCCTCTCTCCCCAAATCAGGAGAACTTCAATTTAACATGTCTCTCTTAATTAGCAGGAGATGCAGGGACAGTAATAAACTGGTCAGGCAGAGGGAGGAGGAGGGGCAGAATGCCCTGTGTGGGATATGTGTGTTCACGTGTCTGTGCATGCGTACATATGCACACACACACACGGACACACAGAGGCTAATGCTTACATATATATGTACCCCTGTCCATAGCGTGCTTCACCTTGGCTCTTTTGGGACCTCATTCTCACCTTTTCCCCCCAGTCAGGGCTGGAAAAGGCTGTGAAGCTTCTCTGTGCTGTGTTTCACCCACCCTCCTCAGCACTGTGCCTTCCACCCAAAAGTTCAGAAAGCACAGGCTCAGCCTGCGGAGATACTGAAAACAACTCGGGACTTATTTTTGGCTCTACTTGTGATTTGGCATCCTTCACTTCATGTCCTGTGGTCATGTCCGTGAGCACACACACCCACACACGTATGCGCATACACCCCCCCCCCCCCCCCCCAATCCTAAAGCTGTGCACTGAGTGCTGAACCTGTTCAGTTTTGGTCCGTACTTCTCCATTTTAGGTTGTTCTTACTGACACATCTGAATCCAAAATGATAGCTAGCAAAGCCATCACAAGTCAGGCGAGTGGCACCTCTCATGCTGACCCCTCTGAGAGCCCCGAGGAGGGGACAAAAGGCAGGGCTCAACAGGAGCTGCCCGGTACAGGGTGACCCCAGCACCGAGCTCTCACAGCCTCAAAGCTACACCTGAGCCGCCTGTGGTGCAAGGAAAGCTGCCGGTGCCATTCTCAGCTGGGAGAAGTTACTCCCGGCTGCCTGCACTGAAACTGGACTGGAACCAGTAGCAGCAACCTCTGCAGCAGGTTTGCCGTTCCGCTGTATGGGGGAAATTGCAGCCCATCAGTCTGGAACAAGGGAGCCTTGTGCACTAAGCTGTCTGGCACACAATACTGCCCCTGCCTGCCACCCTTCTCCCCGGGGAAGCCGCTTCCTGGGGGGCAGCTCCACTCACCTCGCTTAGCTGGGGATGGGGGAAAAAAACCGCAAAAAGGAGGCGTCTTTACTTACCTCTCTCTGGTAATGGGCTGGAATGGACCCTCCTGTGAGAATGGCAGCTCTCCCAGCTCTCTGAACCCGGTACAATCCCAAAGCAAATACAGCAGAAAGTGCCTCTGTCCGCAGCTGGACTCTTGGCGGACCCTACCAGCCGATTGCCCCGCGTGGAGGGCAGGGCAGCCGCACAGCGAGATGACAGCGTGGGAAAGGGACTGTAATCCTCCGTAAATAATAAACAGGAGGAGAGAGAAAGAGAGAGAGAGGCGGGAGAGGGAGCGACTGTGCGCGGTGAAGTGACAGCTGGGGGTACATCTGCGATGGCAGTAGCACACTCACAAGAACGCGCACAGACAGTGCAGAGGAGTCACCCCGCCAGGCAGGCAGGATCTGCTTCCAAACACCCAGAGGAAGGAGCTCGGGGGGTTTTCATTCCTCTCAATGCATCCTGGAGAAAGGGCAGTTGCTGTCAGTCCCTCTCTCTCCCTCATCCCGCCCTTGCTGCCATTCCTCTCCGGGTGCCAGGAGCCGAGGGGCTCGAGGAGGGGTGAGGAGATGCCAGGGCGGGAGGAGCTCCCCACAGCCCCTCAGGAGGTAGGTTGGTCAGGCATAGGTTACAAGAGAAGGCACCGAGCTGAGCAGTTCCTCCCCTCCCTCCATCTCTCTCCAGCTGCGACTGATGACAATAAACTCAGAGAGAGAGGCGCCAGGATGAGAGGGGACGAGCCCTGGCTTTTGTGTAGGAGCAAGTCGAGCGGCTGCAGCGGTGGGGAAACAGCAGGGGAGAGCCCGGGGGGCTTGGGAGGAAGGCAACCCCTTCCCACCAGTGCTCCAGAGACGGTGGTAGGGAGGCAGCACGTCCAACAGGGAGATGCCCACGGTGGGCAGCACAACCCTGTGTCTGTTTCCTTAGGGATTCAGGGAAAACTTGAGGGATGCTGTTAGGGAGTAGCTGGGACAAGGGGAATGGATGAAAGATCCACAGTTCATTCCCCTGAACTTTGGGAACAGCAGAGTGCGTTCAGCCATAGGTGCATGTGTCAGGTGCAGTGACATCCATCAGTGACAGGCATTCCCTGCCCTCCCTGACATTGCCTGCTGGTACAGGGATGCAGTAAGCAGCCAAATCCAGCCCACTACCTCTGCTGGGATTTCCTCTGTGCTCTTCCATAGGTTACATAGCCTTTCCCCCAAAATCTGACCTCTGTCTTGCCTTCCTCCATCTTAATGAGGACCTCAGTAGCTCGCATTTGCATGAATTACTTTTTTGTTGGTCTACTTAAACTGCTACTTCTGTCAGGTCCAGTATCATAAACCGGCTGATTTGTGCTTTTTGTTCATTTTAATGTGTCTGGAAGTTACCCTTTTAAGTAAAATTTTTAGAGGACTCAAAGTAAAATTTCAAGTTACTGACTCGAGAGGGAAAATAAGAATATTTCAGAAACAGGGAATAGAGAATGCAAATGGATGGTACGGGCATGGCTGTACTGCTTTTCTGGTACCTTCCATTTGAATCACAGGTTTTATGTAACCATTGGACCAGCTGTCATGAAAACAGGTTGTGAATGGCAAGGTAAATCTTGATAAGCACACTGCAGGATGCAGTCTTGAGCCTTTGTTATGCCTTTTTGTTGTGCAGCAGGCCAAAGAACTAAATCTTGGGGAAAGCTCCTTATGTGAACGACATATGGATAATCAAAGAGAGAAGCCAGCAGACAGCAGAGAGAGGCAAGCAGAGGATGAGCTAATGAAGCAGGCATGCTCAGCAGAGGGATGAACAGGTGGAGGGGAAGGCTCTTCTCTCCATAGTGAACAGCAGTGCACAGCTCCAGGGAAGGCCCACTGTAGCCATGGCTTAGCAGGCAGAGTGGGAGATGCTCTGCCTGCCAGTGGGAAGTGGTGCACAGCTTTGGGTACCATGCCTACCTGTGCCAGGTGTTCAGCACCACTTGTCCTCCTGCTTTATTGCATTGCTGGGCTGCTGCAGTGGCCACTGATCATTTCATGGACCTCAGATCTTCCCGCTGATGCAGCATACCCTTTGCCACCAGAGCAAAAAGGCTCATTAATAATCAGTTATTCTTTGGAACAAGCACAGAGGAATTTATTCCATTTTTTTCCCTCTCACTTGAGTTATAGCATCATCTTTATCTCAGACTGAATCACTGCTTTCCTCCTTTCTCCTTGACCTCACCAACACTATGAAGTTGTACAGATGACTATTTGTTACAAGTGCTGAGTGAGTTGATTGTGGCCTGCTTCTCCTGAGCTCCCACATCTTACTCAGGTCACCCAAATGTGTGAGTTTCTCACAGTTCTTGCCAGTAGCTGCCACTTTCTGTCCCTCACTCTGGCCACCAACCTCCCAGGTGTTCTTCTTCATCATGTTACAGGCAGCTCTGTCCAGGCTGGGTATGTGCTTCTTATGCCTCCTGGGAAGAAGCAAGGATTTACAACCAGGGGCTAAGACATCTCTGAAGAACAATTTGAGGCCAAGTGTTCCCACTGGCAAAAACATAAGCTACTGAGTAAATCTGCATTGCAAAGTTAGTTACATAGGTATCGACTCCTCTTCAAGTCTCATGAAAACTATATGTCCTAGATAATGCTCAGTCCCATTGATGTGATCTGCTGTGTAAAGGGGAATGACTTTTTCTTGAGATGGTTTGAAAGGATGAATTTATTTAAAGCTACGTACCAAATTGGGTGCGTGGGCCTCATGGGACTCAGCAACAATATCACCACTTGCCTGCTGTCATGGCGTACTGGTTTGTCAGCAGGGGCACCAAGCCAAACCATGCCTGCCACAGCCTCGCTGAAGCTGAGGAATCTTAGCCCAGTCCAGACTCAGCCCTGTCCTTCCTCCTTTGTTTGCATTCTTTATCCTGTCTGGTTTGTGCTCTGTGAGGATTAGGGCAATGCAGCTCTACAGAATCATTCCTTTCCCCCACAGACAGGCAGTCAGATTCAGTTTACAGCAGGGAGAGCTGGATGAGAAATGTGCCTCTGATACATGGGGTTTGTAGGATGTACCAGCAGTAGGAATGTGAGAAAGACACTGGTATAAAACACAGAGCTGATGCCAGGTGCCAGGGTCTTTGTACATGAGGCAAGAAAATATACCATTGCATACTCCAGTTTTAATTCATATCCATCTGAATTAGAGCATCAGATCATAATGTTAGCTTAAAAGCACCCACACGGCATGATTCAGATTTAAAGGATCTGTTCCCCCCTTTGAAGCTCCTTCTAATTCAGAGGAAATCTGTAGAAACAGCAACACTTCATCTTCCTAATATTGGTGGTTGTGAAAAAAGGCTCCAGATCTCCCTCCCTGTATTTCTTTTTGTCCCTCACTTGCACTTTATATTCTGTTTCAAGGTCTTGCTTGAGGCTGTAATTCCTCCAGAGCTCTTGGATTCAGCTGGTTGACACACAGCACAGTTGTTCCCCATCACTGTGCCAGGCTGTGCACGACTGCACTGGTTATTGTGTGTGCTTGTAGGCAGCCTACCCAGGGACAGCCAGGTTGTCCTGTCAGGAAGACCCTGCGCCACTGCTTCTCCTCTGCAAGCATGCCTTAATTCAGGAGCATGATGCTGGGAACAGAAGGGAAATTAAGCCAGGAAATTGGGACACACTTCATTAAGAAACACACATGTAGACAGAGTTCTGCTTAGCTCACCGTGCACTAGGCTGGGACCAGGTAACAAATTACTATTCATAATCAACACTTTCTGTCAAGTGGTGTTCATAATTCTGTGCTTTTGTAGTGGCTTAGAAAAAATTTAAATCTCTGTGGTTCCCCCTTGAGACAGGTGAGTTTTCAAATTAATCCCTTCCTCACTGTCCTACTTTATTTCTGATTGATGCTGCGTGGTATAGGAGTTGAGGCTGGGGCAATCACAAACATCCATTCTGGGCGGCAGATCTGAAAAAGACAAAGGCAAATGTTCATGCCACCCTGGGGGACTTTTGGGGGACTTTTTTTGTTGGTTTTGTTGATCTGTTTGTAGCTTCATAGTGTTTACTGTGAGGGAAATCTCAATACCTTGGTGAAGTCAGTGTCCCCTTTTCTCTCCCTTGTTAAACTTCCAACTCTCACTTGGCAGTCTGACTCAGTGCTTACCATTCACACTTGGAAGCAGGTTGCAATTCCATCCCATCACCTTGGGCGAATATTTACTCCTTTTTTCCCAACTTATATTTGTCTTTAATGCTCCTCTTTTGATCCTCCCCTCTTTTTGTTTCCTGCAGCAGTGGGTGTGCAAATAAAGCTGGATTTGCTCCAACGCAAGTTTTGGATGGCCATGCAACAGGTAGGAGCATCAGCAATCATTCGGAGTCACAATTTAATGCTCTTCTTCAGCAAGGTCGACGCTATGTTACATCACATATGATGGCATTTTAATGAGGGCTTTTGTGGAATTCATATTAAAAGATTTATGAAGCAGATTAGTTTGATGTCACACATTTCTGTTATCCTTTGACTAATGCCATGTGAGCCATGAGTCTGTTCTGCAGATGCTGTGGTGACAGTGTCAGCATCCTGACCTGGCATTAGGTCTGCTGCATGTGACACATTTAATTGTGGAAATATGCTTGTGCTCATTCAGCCTATCAGAAACCTCACGGAAATCTGCAATTTTGGGCACACAGAAAAAAAATCTACTGCCTTCTCTTATCATCTTGATAATGATAACAAAACGCTACCAGCTTGCCAAAATAAAAATTATTTGCTCCAGGGATACGCTTTCGGTGTTGTCCTAATATTAGATATTCTTCTGGACTGAAAGAAGGGGAATAATTGAAACAACTCCCCTGGCCTGGGGAGCAAGAAAAATGAAACACCTTCCCCTTACCACCCAGGGGCTTTCTCCCCAGGCTTTGCTTTCAGGGAGGTCTACTGGAGGGGTGAGCATGACAGGACTGTAGCAGCACACAGCAGAAGTGGCTCTCTGCTGTCAGGAGAGGGAACTGTCATCAGTCGGGGATGACAGAGAAAGTGGGAGGGCAGGAAGCTGCTCTGTGGAGGCAGGAGCATCCTCGCAGGTGGGAGATCACATAAATGTAACCTGAGCTAAAAAGATTTCTGCAAAGCACATGAGCACATTCTGAAACAGCAACAGAGAGCTTTGTTTTAAAAACCCTGTTCAGGGCCATACCCAGGCAGTTCTCACACAAACAAGCCCTCATGGGTGTTATGTGAATCTGGGAGGCCTTATTAAAGCAGGTGAAGGAGGCCTGTGTGCCAAGTGGCTGCAAGCCGTGGCCCTGGTAGGTGCTGGTGTGAAAAAAGGCTCCATGTGGTTTCCCAGAATGTGAGTGCCATTGGACAGGGGAATGACTAACAGATCTTGTTTTCTCTTTTCTCCTGCCTCACTGATGCCACGCTGCTCTGGATGTCCGCGCTGTGCCTTCCAGCCCAATGACAGTGATGTAAGTAGACAAAAGCTGGGGACAGGAAGGCATCCTGGCGTGCCTCACCACATCTTGGCTTCCTAATTGTGTCATTTGTGTGCCAGCATATTATAGGCACTGTCCCTTGTCTGTAGCTACTGGAGAGGGTCCAAACCTGTCACAGGCTGTGTTTGTCTTCACAGTAACTAAGTGTCTTTGGCAAAGCTCAAAGTGCTCTGGGTCACAGAGATCTGACCAACAGCAGGAGGATGCTGCGAGGTAGGCTGGTGTCTGAGGAGGGAGCTGTGCCCATGAAGCAGCAGATAGGGTCTCAGAGCAACCAGGAGCACAGACTCAGTTCTGCCCCATCTCAGAGGCTCCCTGCAAGCTGCCAGTGCTCTCAAACCAGGGGCCTGGCTGTGGTGCTGCTGCTATATGGCCAGCCCACACCAGGCACTGCTGGAATTTCTCCCAGTCTGAAAGTGCAGTGGTAGTGAGACTCAGCCCTCACACTGTTGAGGAAGATGCGTGAGTCATGAGCCCTTCTTGTGGAAAATGGCTGTGGTTCACCTGGGTTTCTGTTCTGATCTCTGAACCCTGGGCTCTGTGTTTGTTATCCCCCAAGGCCATAACTGTGTTTTGTTGTGAACTATGTTTGACTGCTGACCAAAGGAAGGAACCTGCCAGGGTGAAGCACAAGGCCACCTCTAGGAATACATCCAGGGAAATAAAACAACCACGTGTTGCTTTGTGGTGAGGCAGAAGTGAGATGGTGCTTGCAACTGTGGATAGAGGAATTTTTTTTTTTAAATTATCATCCTTAGAGTCTCAAAAAGCCAACTGGATTCAGAGTGTGAACATGGGATATTGCAAAGTTGTGGGACTTGAAATAAACTTAGGCATTTCCAAACCTCTGAAGTTGAACAGAGGGACAGAAAACTGGTTTTGTTCTGCAAACCTCGGGGAGAAACAAATTCTAATTCAAAGTTACAGTTTTATTGTGGTCTGGAATGGCAAATTTATGTCTTGCTACTGAGAATTCCCCAGAAAGGGGGTTGGGTTTTACGTCTAAGGGTTTTGAGAAAATAGAAACTGCTGGTTGAGAGCAGACAGGCTATGTGCTATGCCAGTGTCCTGCCCTGACCCCAGAAAACCTCTGGCAGGAAGGGGACTCCATGCACAGAAAAATCATCACCGTGTCAGCTTTCTTCCCTCTGCTATTGGAGAAAATAGAATTAAAAAATAACACAAAGAGACAAGACACATGCAGCCACAGCAAACTCTGAACAATTATGAAATCAATAAACACCTGAAGGGCTTTGTTGCTCACCACTTAGCCCTCGTGTCCCCACCCAGTTCAGTGTTGTGAAACACATGTCAAATCCGCTACGCAGAAATCCTAAATGAAAGAAATTGATGGTGCCTTGGGCTACATGTGCACTGTTCACATCCTATTTTATCATTAGCTGTCAGGAGAATAAAGAAACCAACAGCAACAACAACAACAAAATCCTTGCCTGAGAAGAACCCTGATCTAAAATACCATGCTATGTTCTTAGTCCAGATACTAACAGATGCTGAAATGCATGCTGGTTTCTCCCTGGTGCACAATAACCTTTGCTTTTGCCCTTTCTTTACAAGTGCCTCCTCTGCTTGGAATGCACAGGTCCTTCTGGGAGTATGTCAGGGAGGGAGGTGCAGGATCTGAGCCCTCAGGAAAGGGAGTGTTATGCATTTGAGATGGGGAGTTGGAGGTGACCTGACCTGGGGGTGGTACCTATGCATTGCTTGTCCTGGTGGAAATGCCAGTTGAATTGCAGATCTGTCTGGGATACTACTCTGGAAACCTTTAGCCCAGCAGTGCCAAGGGGAAGACAGTAAGATGAGCTCATGCCCTGTGCTGAGGGATACACTCAGTGCAGGTGGCTCTGAGTGCAGCTGCAGGTTGAGCTCTGGAAGCTCCGGGCAAGAGGCTGTGAACTGGTACTGACCCTTTGCACAACAAAGGGCACCATGGGGACACGTGGGACAGCCAGGTGTCTGGCCACTTGGAGACACAGCAGGAGCAGATGTCTCATCAGCAGGACCCCAGACGATCACACACATGGACTGTGAGGGTATAAAAGCCCAGTTTCCTTTGTTCGGGGCCCCTCCTCAGAGGCAACAGCTTGAGCTCTTTCTGTGTTGCTGCACCATTAATAAATTGCTTTAAGGCTCTGCTATGGGAAACCTGGAGTTGAATTAGTAAGGAAAACTTGTCTGGCTGTGTGAGTGTGGGGTAACTGTAGCTGCTGCCACCTCAGTCCCAGCAGTGAAAGCCTCTGGTGGTGGGGGAGTGACTGCCAGAGCAGCTCCTGCGTGGTCAGACTGGTAAGTTTCCTTTACCCCATGGTTAATTCTCTGCTTTCCCTTTGCAGTGCAGTGGCTTGGACGGTGCCTGTCCACTCAGCTGTCAGGATGATGTAAGTTGCCTTGGTTTCTTCTCTGTACCTGTGATGGGTGTGATTGGCCACCTGCTCTGTGGAGATCTCTGTCTCCCAAAAAATGGCATTGCCTGTTGTCTCCTCACAAGAGATTGCACAGCTGGGGCAAGACCTCATACTAGTAAGACAAATCCACTGTTTAAGTCTTCCCCCCAGCTGGGCCAGGGCAGAGACTTTGGGATTCCAGCCAATGAATATCCATCTCCTTTAAATCTGTCACCTTGGCATCCCAGATCTTAAAAAAAAATATTTTAAAAATGTGGCTGTCAGCATGACATGCATGCTGGACACCTCTCTTTGTGTTTATGCCACTGCTTCAGCCTTGTTATCAGAATTATGTGGGACAGCAGCTCCTCTGCCCTGAAAAGTGAGATCACCAGAGATTTTTTTGTTGTATGTTCATGTAGGATTTTCTCTGCTTCTTAGTTTTTCCCTGCAGGACCTAAAGGTTTTCATCTAAACTCTGTGCCTCCATTTCCTGCTTTGCAAAGTGAAAGTAAGATGGCACTGATACTCAGTGGTGAGGAGAGTGTTATTTCATGAGTGGTTATAAAACTCTGAAATCTGAAGATGGAAAGCATTAAATACTATATTATTAAAGAGAAGAGTACTACAAATGTCCTGTCTTTTCCTGAAGGATGCCTTACTTTAAGTGTGGCTCACAGCTTGCTAGACCTGCACAGAGCCCTGGCTAGAGACAAACTCCCTCACAGCTCATGAACTCAATAACTCAAAATGGAGGCAGAGAGGGAAAAGAATTGTGAAAAATTTGTGGTAGCCGAGCTGTGGGGCTTGCATGGAAATGCCAAGGCTGTTGCCATCATCACAAACCCACACTGCACCATCCTGAACACAAACAGGGAAAAAGCCATCTTCAATATTGCTTCTCTTCCATCTCTGCAGATTCTGAACTGCTTCCTTATTGACAACAATGGCTTTATACTTGTTTCCAAATTACCTGAAGAGGTAAGAGAGCATAAGAGAAGGAGGATCATGGGGTTTGCTTGCTCCTGAATAACCCACCCAAGCTGGTTAAAACAAATGAAGTTGAATTGCGTAATAAGGATGGCTATGGTGTAATTAAATTCAACTGTGCAGTGAGGGGGAAGGCTCCCAGCAGAGTGACAGCACATTCTAGGTAAGGAAGGAGTTTGCAGTGATACGGAAGGAACTAGTCAAAATATCTTTTGATCAGAAGAAAGGAAATTAGACTCCATTCCCTTGGCACAGATGCTATTGAAAAATGATCTGAGACAGTCAGGGAAGGGAAGGGAAGGGAAGGGAAGGGAAGGGAAGGGAAGGGAAGGGAAGGGAAGGGAAGGGAAGGGAAGGGAAGGGAAGGGAAGGGAAGGGAAGGGAAGGGAAGGGACTTTTGAGTGCTTCTGAAGTCAAAGCAGTTGTTCTTCAGGAAAGGAAACTGAGGGGATGGTAAGAGCAAAATACTAAAGGCAAAAAAACCAAGACAAAATAATTTAAGCAAATTGGAAATGCGAACACACCTAAAGAATTGGAGAACTTACTGGACTTGCAGAGGTGAAAGAAGCCAGGGAAAAGGCTCAGAATAGAAATAAAAATAAGGTGTATGGTTCCACAGCCATTTCTAGGGAGCTGAAGGGGTTCAAGTTTGATGTGACATCCTGTGCAGCTGGGTAAAGTCAACACTACCAGCCACTGCATGGTTGAGCTAGATTTTCTTGTTCTTGGATAAATTCACCACAGAGCTACTTCTTTCAAAATAATTAAACCCCATAGTTTTGGATGTCAGAAAGGGATATGTGGGAACAGTCTCATAAACTACAAAGCAGTAAGTCAATAGTAAGAGTGGGCTTAGAGAAGTGGAAGACTCTTAGAAGAGTGGGCTTAGAAATGGGAAACAAAGGGGGTTTGTTACTGACAGAATTGTGAAGTTCCATTAAAATTGCTATTGTACTGGAGTTAACAAATGCAGTTTGGGTATTTCCAAAAGGCAGTAGATCCAATCCCAGAAATTACTTTCTTCAAGATATGACAAACAGGTTGAAACAGAACTCTTGGTGGATGTGATTGGCACCAGCAGCACAGCTTCCAGAAGGAAGAAAACTTATCAGCTATAGTTCTCTGAAAGTGTGACAAAATCAGGAGATAAGGGAGACTAGATAATCTATTGAATTTCAGTTCTCTTCAGCCTTGAACAGAGTCCCTTACAAGAAGCTGGTGAAACAGTGCAGTGTGAAATAGTGATGTTGATCTCAAAGTTGCTGGGGCAAAAGAGAAAGAAGAATTTTTAGATGGTTATTTAGGTGGAAAACATCAGCTATATGAGTCCCATGGTTTCCCACTAGGACTTGGGTTGGTTAGCATAATTTAGAATGGGCTGGCAAAAGAAAAAGGTGAGATTGTGCATTCTGCAGGCACTGCACAGTGAGTTCAGAGAGACTGAGATGAGATTCTTGAGAGTCATAGAGCAAAACCAATCCAAAGTGCAGAGGCATGAGGGGGGATAGATACCAAGATAGATTCCAAGGGGAGCTTATTGCAAGGGAAAACCAACCTCTTTCCTGTAGGAAAGTGAAAAGTGCCCTGCCCAGCACAGCGAATAGTCTGGTACAAGTGTCCCTTTGATGACATGGTGTGCCAAAAAACAAAAAGCAAATAGAACTTGAAAAATAAGGGAGGGAAATGATGTAAAAGTTACATTGGCTCCCTACTCTGGAAGGCCATGTTCTACTGAGTTGGGGTGGGCTGGTGGTCTTAGGAATTGCTGTTTTCTTCTCTGACCCCCATGGCATTTTCAAAGATGCTTAACTCAGTCCTATGACATGTGTGTCCATCAATGGAGACAACTACACCCTTTAGCTACCATGTCACCTGTGCATCCTCAGCATTGCCCTCCTGGGTTCTGCCTCTGTATTTTTTCCCGCATCTTACGGAAAAAGGGTTTTTCCAAAGCTAATCTCTGAAAGATCTGACTAGCAGAAACATGGCATTATAGTGGATTTGGATAAATTATAAACTTATCCACATGCCTCCAAGATCAGGCATTTTGGCAAGCACCAGAGCTGTCTTCCTTCAGCTTTTACCTTCCCTGACCTCAGAGAGTTCACCACTGCTTTTTTTCTGATTTCTTTATCCTGTTCCAGTAACTGTTTTTATTTCCTGGTGGCACCATGAGTCTCCACACCATTAAACCTTACAGGGAATTCAAGACAGAAGTACTAAATCTGTACCCTCGGTTTCCTAGCTTTGCCACCTGGATGTTGCTTCATGGGATCACTTGCTGCTGTGTGGCCTTCCCTGCCCCAACCCGTAATCTTTCCTCAAGGCATCCTTTAACATAATGCCAAAAAAAGTCCTGTACCTGGATTTTTGTGGGTATTTTGGCTTTTCTGCCTGCCAGAGCTGCCTGCTGCCTGCACCCCCTTCCCTGGGTGACCACACTGGAAGTCAGAGCAGCTTCCCTCAGGGTTAGTGAGGACAGCGTGGCTCAGGCTCTGGTCTCCTCTGCCCTTGGGATGGGGGATCAGAGTGGGGGATTGGCTCTAATAACCTCTGTATGAAGGCAGCAGGAAGCTTACTGGCAGTTGGAAACTACCATGGAAAAGGGACTCAGGATTTTAATGAGTGACAAATTGGAAGCTCCCTGCAGGATTACTTGGGGAAGAACGGGTAATCTCTTAATTCAAGCTAATCTCCCCATCCAGCCTCATCCCAGCGGGAGCAAGAGTTAAAACACAGAGCCAGGAGAAGGGAGTGAGTGAGGACCAGGTGCTCTTGGGGGAAGGCAAAATAAGTGGCAGGGTCAGGCTGTGCTGCAGGGGGGGATGCTCTGCGTTTTCTGCCATGCGTGCAGCCACGGCCCCACAGCCACCTCTGAGTTTTTAGCTACCTCTCACTGCCAAGTCATAGGCACAGCTGTGGATCACAGGTCTTGAGCTCCCTCCACCTGCTGCATCCAGATGTTCCCTTACTCACTAAACCTCTTTTTCTAGGATTGCTGCCTTCTGCCTGAGGCATTTTGCAGAGGATGTCTGCAAGCTCTGCCCAGGTGGAACTCCAGGAGCAGGGTGCTGTGCTGGGAGGCAATCAAAAGGCCAAGATGCCGCCAGAGCTCAGAGCTTGTGGAGAAACAAGGGCTGGCTCTGTTTGAACCACACAACAAGGAGGCTGCCTGCCTGCCCAAAGCCTGGGCAATTTAGCAGATCCTGTTTGTCTACAGCTTCTGAGTGTACAAAAAGTGTAAATTGCTTGATAAGCCAGCAAACCATGGATGCACGTGAGCAGTGATGTAGCTTTTGTGTGTGCTCTGGGTTGCGTGTCTTGCCTGTGCACAGCCTGCACGTGTGCCTGTACGCTCAGCTTCAGGGGGGAAGTGACACAGAGTGTGTCACGGGGGATGTCAGAGCAATGCTGTCAACCTCTGAAATGGCAAGGGCTTATGGAAACTTGCCCAGAGATGGGAGTTAAGAGAAACAGAGCAGAGGGGTGCCTAGGAAAGCAGCAGTCACTTGGGGGAAGCAGGATGTAATGAGAGCTGCTTTACAATATGTTGCTCCAGTACAGGACCACTTTGATTTCTGCCAAGTGATGCATTTCTGTGTTACTGCCTGCACAGGGTACCTAAAACAGCAGCAAGCTTTAATTGTCTGGTTTCGTGTTGGAGGCCAGTTTGCTGATGCCTTTCTGAACACGTTCCCTAGGCCAAACTCGCACTTGCACTGATAGCTCCTCATTCTTATACGTATACAAATGATGTCCTACATGGAGAAATTTGGCCAGACATCAGCATCTCTTGACAGGATGGGCCTCATTTACAGCCTTGAAGTGGCCCCTTTTCCTTGCCCCACTGTCTGCAGCTTGCACTGTGTTAAATCTCACTGCTAGGTCTGCAGACTGGTATCAAATGGAAGCAGCTGACCTCTTCACCACCCTAATCAGATTGAAAGAGCGAGGGAAGTGAAAAAAGTTAGTGCTTGCTCAGGCACATTTGACCGTCTGAGACGATTACAGCCTAAATGCTTGAAGGGGAGTTGATGTTATGTATCAATTTATACAGTGAAATGACTTCTAAAGCCTTTTGGGAAGAGGCTCATAACCATGTAACACTACTGTTAGATGATTACCATGTGATCTTAGGTAAATCTGCCTAAGGGTTCAGGCTTTTTTTCTGGAAATGTCCCACTCAAATAAATGAAGTCATCTGTCATCTGCTAATACATGCTAAATGACTGCTAGCCCATCAGTGGAAAAGCAAAACATCCCAGACTATGTGAATGCTTCCATAACACATGGGAGCTATTTAGTCTGTCAGGACCCATGAGCCAGGAAAACAGACAGAGGACAGCTCATATCCGCACTTTTATTATTTACAAACAATTCATTTACTTGCCCGTGAACAAGGCAGTGGACTTGACAGGTTTGAAGCATTTTTGTAATAGATTTGTCATGGTTTAGTAATCAGGAACACCAGAACAGTTTGTTTGAGGAAACCTTTAAAGCAGCAGTTACCAGCTTTGAGATTGGGTCTGTGTTTGAGGTTATTGATTCCAAGGCATACATGGGACCAGAGGGCCACAAACTCCACCTTTAGTTCAGGCATGCAAGCAGGACTGGAGGGTAGTTGTCCCCCCAAATACGACGTCGTTCTAGCTATGCAGTATGTAAGCTACAGGGATAGATGGGTTTGTGTTGTGTTGTTTGGGTTACTGCCTGTTCAGAACTCACACAGTAGTGAGTTGTTACATTGAATTTGCTACCTAAATAAATCTGTATGTCACACTCATGCATGGTGGGCCAGTTCACCTAGGGCAGCAGGAGAGGAGAGGTTTCCAAAACCACTGTGGCCATGGGTGAGAGAGGCTCAAACGGAAAACTCAGGCATTCAGATCCAGAGAACATGGATTCCCAACAACCCACGGGGGAGTCCAGGCTTCCAGTGATTCAGCATGCCTGGGTCTCTGCAGCTTGGGAGTCTGCCTTTTTCTGACACAAGCTGCAGGAACTTATGTGGGCTAAATCATTTCCAAGCGTGGTAGGAATGGTAAAGGATGCCCAGCTGGTGATGGGGGAAGTCCTCCCTCAAGCTTTCCAGCCAGCTAGAGGACAAAGCTCAGTGTTGCCTCCTTACAAAAACTCCCGTCTGCACAGCAGACCTCCAGACAAACTAGATGGCTGGAGCCATTGAGCATTTGGAAAATTCAGTTTATTCTGTTTTTCCCTTTTTGTGCTTGCAGACTGGAAAATTTTTTGGTGCAGTGGATGGCTCAGTGATGACCCAGCTGCTAAACATGGGCATGTTCAGGCGGTAAGTGAGGGATCTCC
Organism: Certhia americana; assembly: GCA_018697195.1. Lineage (NCBI taxonomy): Eukaryota > Metazoa > Chordata > Aves > Passeriformes > Certhiidae > Certhia > Certhia americana. Next base: position 67,697,517 of record CM031879.1, on the reverse strand, counting down.
ACACTGTACTTCTTGTTCTTCGCTGGTGTGGGGGTCAGAGAATGTTGGTCCCTCTAAGAAGCACTTGAGCAGTGAAAATGCACATGCTGATGATTTATTCAGACACAAGAGTTCCTTTAGCTACCTGCCACCTCTGCTGATTTGCTCAGCCATCATCAGCACACATGCAGTTTCTCCTCATCTCTTGCTCTTCCACCTGCTGCAAAACACACACACACACACACACACACAGAGAAACTTCCAATCTCTCTGTGGCCAGAGAGCAGCTGCTTCTCTGTCTTTTGGAGGGCAAGATGTTATGGGAAACATTTCTTGGCATTTTGGGTACAGAAGTGCCTCAGTTCCTCCTGCCACTTGGAAAGCCTTTCTGGGGAATGCTTGTCTGAGAACCCCACAGATGCAGCATTGCAGCTGGCTGACCACATTCCTCTCTCTCTTAAAAATTCCTCTGTTCATCTTACTCTATGCCCCAGCCAATGTTAAAACAGAGTTCAGAGGTTCAGTAGCTTGAAAACAGGGACCTGAGGTAGTTACAATTATAATTCCTCTGCTTCATAGCCTGCTTTAGTCACTGTCTGAAATTAGGGACATACTTCCTCCCGTACTGACCCAGTTACATTAATCCAGAGCCTGTATTTCTTGCTCTGCAAGATCCAGCATGGGCCAAACAGCAAAGACACATGCAAGCTGGTCACTGTTTTAGTGAATCCAGAAAACAGTTCATGCATGACATTTTGAGAAAAAGTTGACGTGTCTGTCCCGTGGGTGGCTGCATCACTTGCTTTTGACTTCTTGCTTGTTGTGTTTTGCTTGCAGAGTCACCATGTATGATTACCAGGCAATGTGCAAGGTGCCCTACCACCATCACAGCGGTGCCCGGCCCCTGCTCAGTGTACGTATCTGTGACCATGCAGCCCTCCCCTGGCTGGCTTTCCTCCTGCAGGACATCTCCAACATTCCCCAAAAGACTTCAAGAGATGTTTGCTTTCAGGTGGTGGGACTGTCCAAACTCATCTCAGGAGATTCCTGAAGCAGCGGTGGCCCCTGATGTTGGTTTCCAATGTGGCTCCCTATTGCCATATAGGATTCCACTGAAAATTGGAAGGACCAGGGAAAGGACAGGAGCTAGACTATGACAATTTCTCCTGAAAGCCAAGGAATCACCTAGCAGCTGAAATGAACAGGAATGTTTTTACAGGGCATGATTTTACTCAGCTAAAGAAGGAGAGTTGCAGTATTAGGGAACAGAGCATCTGGGGAAAACTGGCAGTCATTGGGGAAGTGATGATGAGTGAGCTTGGAGGAGGAGAGAGTGTGAGAATGCTGGTAGCCCAGGGAACAAACCAAGAGAGTTTTACCAGTAACCAAATGCAACCTCTCTTTAGGCTGATACAAACTCTTACTCTAATCCCACTCCACCTTCCTAACCTTGCCTCAAACAGGCAGAACAAGTAACTACTCAACACTTAGGCCACTTCAAACTGCTTGACAGAACCCTAAACAGGGACATGTTCATTATTGTTATGATCCTTTGATACTGGAAGTAGTGCAGGAAGTACTTACAGCTTGACATTGTAACTTTTTTTCCAGTAAAAGAATTTTCAACAAAATGCTGCCTTTTAACAACATTCTTAACAATAACACTTTTAACAATTTCTGTTTTGCATTGGCTATACTTAAGCTGGCTAGATAACATGTGATTGTAGTGAAAATATTTGTTTGATTTTATCTCCAATTCTGATTACTGAAAGAAATGTCACAAACTATGAGCTGCCAGAAAATGAGGTGAATTGGGAAGAGAATAAAAAGGCAAGTGTTCAGCTTCCATCTCTTGTCTTCCCCTCTTAGCAAAACCTTTGAACAGGAAGAAATCAAGAAAAGTTAGATTTTCATATACAGGCATAAAAATCAGTCAAATTGCCAGCCATCTCTACATTTTACTATTTGCTGACTTATTTTGGCTGAAGAGAAGTATCAGTAGTGGAATATTATCCTGCGTCCCATGACTGCTGCATATGTTTTGTTTGAGGACATAGACATGATTATGAGAGGGGGACATGAAAATTAGATGTGGTTGCCATGAAGAAAAGAAGCAGCAGTATCCTCTGCAGATGAATTGTCCCTGGGATAATGCTGGATTTCCAATTTGTAGCTGAAATGCAAGAAGATGATAGAAGTCATGCCATCTTGAGGAAAAGCTGGGAGAAAGCACACTTAAGCATAATCAATCAATGGCAGATAATACTAAATCCTAGGCAGTGCTGTCACTTGTCCCAGAAACACCACTTGTTCTCAGAACACAAAATCATCCTGAACTGGTGGTGTCCCATTTAGCTGTGTTTCTCTCCTGCTCTGAGCTCTGAAGGTCATCCATGCTGGAGAGAAATCATCAAGCAATTACATCTTCAAAGTCCTTCATACATTCCTGATAAACTCCCTGACCCTGATGGGGAGGGGGTGAGGAGGTATTATTAGTAGCAGGGCAGCTCTGCTGGCTTTTGATGTATTTTGAACATTTTCCAGTGATGCCCAGACCTTGAATTTCCAGCCTGTCTTCAAGAGCTCTGATCAGTGGAGGGACTTAGTCTAAAATGTGGGGTCCAGCATAACAATTATAAATTCTCTGACCAGGTCCATATGGTATTTCTCATTTCTTCTTTTGTTCTCCAGCCAATTTATGCCTTTGTAGCTGCAGTGAAGTGGCTGATAAGTGATTTCCTCATGTGAGTACCAAAAGGTGGGGATGTTTGGGAGGCCTAGTCCAGGAGGGGCAAGAGCTGGGAAAGCTGCAAGCAGAAGCCCCCACATAGGGCATTGCTGTCAGCCTTCTGACATTCAGCTCTGCACTGTGCTCCTGGGAGACAGAAAGCTATTACTATTGCCATTTTGAGAGGCAGAGGCCCACAGCAGGTCTGGGATTTACCTGAAGTCACTCAGTACAAAATGCCTGAGTCAGAAATAGGACTTGGGTCTCCTGGGGCTCTGTGCAGGTCCTTGGTGCAGAGTCCTCTTGCCTGTCTCATTTGCCACTGAGGAGTGAATGCACATCTTCCTCTCACAGGAAGAAAAGGCTGAAGGCAGCAAGCCAAGCAGCTCAGGTCTGAGTGCCAGGCAAGGGAGGAGAGAGGGGAGGCTCTCCTCTGGGTTTGGGTACACCTCAGACTTCTGGGTGAATCAGAGTTCAAGTTGAAATTAGGATGGAAGTGCCACTGCTCAGCTTGCTGGGTGTGTGAAAGGGGAGATGTGGTGAAGATAAACCTCTGAGGGCTTTAGCCTGTTAGTACAGAATAATTCCATGTAGTTACTTCCAAGCAGCCAGAGTGTGGGCTTCTGATGGCCATCATGCCTGCTCCTCTTGTGCGTCCTACAGTGGCTGAATCCCCCCCAGCCTCAGGGGCTGCCATATTTGTTCCTTCCTTCACTGACAAGCCCCTTGCACAGGATATACTTCAGGAAAAAGCCTATTCAAACCTTCCACAGTACAGTTCCTACAATACAGAGCTACCTTCTAGCATGTGAAGAGGGGGAAAAATAAATTTAAAAATCAGACTTGCACTGCCAGAAATTTGTAGTAAACATTTTAGAACTGATACTCACTGGGCGACAGGGCCGTCTCCCTGACACCTGCATCCTTCCAGGCTGCTGAAAAAGCATCCTCTGTTCTTGCTCTTTTGACAGCTTCCTTTTGGAGTTTAACATGAGTAGCTTCTGGCACTCAGACAACTTGGCAGATGGTGAGTACACAAGAGTCCAGCCACCCCACAGCACATGAGTGTTGCAGCCACTGGTGACAGAAGAAACTGTACAGGGAAGCCTGGCTTTGTGTGAGGAGCCTGCCCTCTGCCCCCCACCCCTTCCTCTACGGACACTGAAATCCAGCTTCCAGATTCCACCATCTACCCCCATTTCCACCCCCATTACAGGCTACCACAGCACCAGGGTGGTCAGGGAGCACACTGCTTGGAGCACACTGCTTTTTTCCCTCAGGGTGATTTGCTGAGGAGAGGGGAGACACTTCTTCCTGAGGACCCCTACCCCACGTGCAGAGGGATGAGAAGCCATCAGCTGCAAAGAACTTCTGTTGGAAAGCCTCCCTTCCAGTCCTCTACAGGACAGCACAGGCTAGGACAGAGCAGGGATGGAACAGCAGTCTCTCCAGAGACTAGCAGAGGTCCCAGGAAGCTAGACAGAAACCTTAGGGTTCACTAACAGTAACTTACCCACTGGACCTGCTCTGGAAGACAGAAGATTATGGCATATGGTATTGCACAGCAGTTGAGTTCAGCAGACGGTGTGTCTGGCTTGAAATTCAGTGACCTGTCCTGCAGCTGAAGTGCTGCCTACTGAGAACACCTCAGCAATCTCTGCAGTCCTATCCCAGCCCCTGCAAGCAGGGGGAGTGTTGATGGCCCTGAGGAGACTCAAAGGGGAAGTGGAGGTGTGTTCTGCGCAGCCATGTAGGGGCTGTAATTAGTCTTGCTAATTATTGATCCCTAGTGGTGCCTTTAGTGGAGACAGTGTTACCTTCCATGCCAGCTGTGAGACTGGGTCTTCTGCACTCAACGCTCCTGGCATAATGGGGAAATAGTCACTGTCGTGGTTTGAACAACAGGTGTCTGCTAAGGAAGGCAGGAGCCTCACTTGGAATGAAGAATTGAAACACACCCCCCCCCCCCCCCCCCGAAATATTGTAACTTTGAAATTAAGGGGGCTCTCAGGCAAAGATATGGGAATAGGAATAACAGTTCTTTATTAGGGGAACTAAAATAAGCAATAAAACAAAAACACATGCAGTATTACAAAGGAGAAGAATAAACAAACAGATAAACAAACTCACTGACAGAGTCAGGATACAGGGTGTTGGTGGTAGTCTGATTAACTGGTGGCTGCAGTCCTAATGGCAGATGGACTCTGTTGAAGTGATGCACTTGTAGAAAAGTGGAGTTTTTCACTGAAGGTCCAGTGGTGATAGATGGGCCTGATCTTCCTCTGAGAATCCAGTGGAAAAGACTGGCTTGGTGTTCCAACTCCCAGATTTTTATCCAGGTAGGAATGCTTGGCTCCTCCCCCTGGATGGAGCATTTCCTAATGGGCTGGTGTAATTTTGTCAGTGAGACTCAATGGCCCATTAGCAGAAGATCTCTCCCAGGAGGGAGGATGGGTTGTAGAAGAGATAAGAAAACTGCCCCAGCGGGTTTTTGACAGTTGGCCATTGACAGAAAATTACCCCACCCCCCATTTTCAACAGATGTTTATAGAATACAGAGTTTTGGTGACATTTTGCACTGCAACCCATGACAGTCGTTTTTTGAAATTCCCCTCTATAGAAGGAGGTCTATGGGTGCTGTTTAGGTCCCACTCTGCATCTCCAAAGAGATGGCAGTAGAAGCTGCAGCTGTGCCCTAAGCAGCCCTGGGTGCTGTGTAACACATCAGGGTAACAGGAGTGCAGAAATTGGTGAGGAAGAGTTAGATGGGCAGGTGCAGTACTCCTGGCAGTTCAGGAGAGACTGCTCATTCTGGGGAACAGGTTGGCATGGTGCTCCTGCTGTGTATGTTCTGCGGCTGCAGTCTGATTTAGTCTGTGCTTGAGGAGAGCAAAATGGGAGGGGGGGATGTCACTGCTGTCCTGCTCATCACCATTTTCTTTTGTGCTTCCTTCATCTCTTTCCCACATCACCTCCGTGACTGCTGTGTACAAATTCATGTCTCCATGTCACTGCCATCCTGTGAAACTGTCATGTGTCTCCATTGTCACCATGTGTCTGTGTGTCTTGGGACTTCTCCAGCCAAGGCTGTCTTCCATCACTGTAAGTAGAACCACGTAATAGTTTTAAAAAAAGAGAATTAACTAGAAATTCCTAGGCTAGGAAAGACTTTTTTCCACCTTTTGTACAGTGGAGGACTTGCAGAAAGGCATGACAGGGCCAAGGCAGAGCCTGGCTCTGTTTCCCTGGTCTGCAAAGAGGAGATGGTGTTGCTCATTTATCTGGCTGAGCTGGTGATTGAAGATCTGTCACTGAGAAGTTAATAAAAGAAGGAATAGACAAGCCTCCTGAGGAGCTGCAGTCACAGACAGCATCATCACTCATTGCTATGGTCTGGCTGGGCCTGTGGCCTGTGTTCCATGGCATGTCCTTCACTGGGGTTCCCAAACTGGCCCACTCGTTTCAGCTGTTACTCCCAAACCAAAGACTAACCTGTGCCTTCTTGCAGGAGAAACTGCACAGGTCTTGTAGACTTCAGTTAAGTAAGAGGTAACTTAAGTCTTCTTTTCCACACACTATGGCTTTAGCTCCTTCTGATAAATCCCAGCCCAGCTCTGGGATAATGCAGGAGGACTTTCAAGCAGCTCAACTGATAAGTATATGCTGTAGCTCATAAATCCACTCCTACAGGCAAGTTAGAAATTCCTCCAAGACAGAGTCCAGACTGTGGCTGTGTTTGTATCTCTCTGCTTCCATATCTAGCTTGTGTTTGCCAATTTGCTCTCTGCCCAGCAAGATGTATGTGTGAGACAGAGATGGAGAAATAGAGACAGTTGGAATGTGCCTCACTGAATGGAGATGAGCAAGAGAGGGTGTCTGCAGATGAAAAAAAATGAGTGTCCATGTGTGGGGGGGAGTAGCAGGGTGGAAGAATACTATTGGGGCAGGAAGAAATGAATTGCACATGCTGTTAAGAAGGGGCTGTAGATTTTTGCCAGAGACGTTAACATATTCTTGACTGCATGCCAAGACTGGTGTATGCGAAAAATATGAAGCGAAGGAGACATTTTGTGAGAGAGAAATTGAGCACACACATTTTTTCTGGGTTGTGTGCAGAGGAATTAACAACCAGGGATCTAATGCTCTCCCTTGACTGACTGTGCACCTCTGGCTCTGCAGCACTGAGCCTATTTCTGCTTCCCAAGTTCTCTTGTTTTCTGGGAAGGTGAGACTTGCTGTTGGAATATGGGCGTGATGTATTCAGACTGCACTCATCATACAAATCTGCTTTTCAGAGGTGGTGAGAAGACATGTTTGCTGCCACAGATTTTTCTCTGCTCTCAGCATCTCTGTTTTTCTCTGTGTTTATAAGGGCTTCTGCTTTTATGGACATCAGCACAGGTTTGAAAGCTTTTAATTAAGCCAAAAATACTTCCAGCCAAGGCATGCAGCCTAGAAAGAACTATTTCTAGAATTCTGTAGAACATAAAAGTTTCTCTCTTTTTTTTTTTTTTTTTTTTTTTTTTTTTTAACTACATGGTAATGCACACAGAATATATTTTACAAGATAATTGGTTAAATTCTATGTTTTATATTGGTAACTAAGTGGCAGAATTTGTCGTAAATCCTCTGACTGGAGTGCATGATTTATGCTGGTGGGAAAGAGTTCACAATCTGGGCTCTATAGTTCATAATGAGGCACAGCAACTGCCTTTGCTGTTCAGAAGGATTGGTTGCCAAATGTCTGACAAAGTCTTTCTGGAAGTGCAGATGGTAGCAACGACAGCCTGGAATTAACTCACTCTTTGCTATAAAGTTTGCAATTTGTTATCAGCTCCTCTGGCTGTTTACTAATCCCTCACCAGCAGACTCTCAGGGTGCTGATAACATTTTGATGTCCAGCATGTGCATGCAGAGGGTCAGCTTGAGCCTTCTGCTGATGACGTACATGCTACTGGGCTTCTCTGAACCTCTCAATACTGCTGCAGCTGCATTGCTTCCCAGCAAATTAAGTAGCAGTGGGCTTAAGCATAATCTCATCCAACATTGGCTGAGGCTGAGAGGCCTCAGATCAATTTGCATTCTGCATTTGCCAAGCTGATGGTCTCATTTGCCCCTCCCTGGACCCCATCCTTCACTCCACTGTATTTTCTGTTGCTTGAACTCCATCTGTTTTGATGATGTTATAACAGGAAGCTAGTCAAGGATATGATATTATAACAGGAGCTAGTAAAGGATGTCATTCTTTACCAGGGACAGGGGAAAAATGAGGTCCTGGTATGTCAGGGCTCTTTACCACTCATGACATGAGCCATATATTAAATTCTTGCAAGCAGTTTGCCCCAGCTTATGAGGTCACCTTTGTGGTCATCACAGCAATTCTTCTGAGCAAGAATTGCACAGTTCACTGCCAACAGCTGTGCTGCAGTGGCAGTGCTGTAAATCCAGGGGCAACTCAACAGGACTGTGATGGTTTGTAGCTGAGGGACCAATGTGTGGTCTGGCCACAAGCATGTCCCTGAGAAGGGCTGTGCCTGGTCCAGGCTGTGATAGCCTGGCCACTTGTTTCAGGGTTTGGAGCTGCTTTCCCGGCCCCCAGTACAGTGAATTAAGGCTGAAAGAAACGCTGCTCTGTTTCTCACACTCCTCTAGTCTTAGTTTGGGGACTTTCCTGGCCAGAATACACTTACCAGCCCTGCAGCTGCTCAGAGCCAGAAAGTGTTTACAGCTTCTCTTTTTACAGCATAAACAGGAACATTCGGCATGACCCATCAGAAGTGTCTGAAATTCACCTCAGAAACAGGGTCGTCTTCTGCTCATCCCAGATCTCCTCAGGACTGTCAGTCCCTGTGACGGGTCCTAGTCAGAGGCATTCTCCATGAGCAGAAATGGCAGAGGCTTTTCCCTGCCTTTGCAGTGTGGGGTTTTCACAGGGGGACAGCAAATGGTGGCAGAGCACAGCCAGACAGCTCCTGGCTGGTGGCAGAGGTGCTGCCGGTCCCTGGAATGACAAGTTCAGTTGATTAATTCAGTGTGAATCCAGGGTGAATACAGAAGCAGGCATTGTGCTGCAGTCAGGCTCTGTGTGCTTTTGAATTTGTGCAAAATGAACCTCCCCATGTCACTGAAAGGTGGGTCCCGTAGTCTGGGAGGATTTAAGCAGAGGTCTGCCTCCTGAGTGCTGGTTTTTGAGACTTCTGAATAAAAGCACAAAGTACAATTACCAGAGACTCTGCACTGCAGGGAGGGCTTTGAGTGTCCATCATATTCACCTGGGCAAGGCATTAGAGGCAAGATTGGGCTGCAGTTCTTGGCTCTTAATGATGTCTTGTGTTGCTGGATTGCCATGGTGGAGAGAAAAATCAGAGAAAATCGTGCAGTTTTTCTCTCTCTCATGTAATCCACATTGTTTAGATGGCAGGCTCTGTGGGGAGGTGTCTGCTGCTTTCTGCCTGCTCTGTCAGTGCCAGGGGAGAGGAGACCATTGCTCTCAACAGTGAGGGTTTTGCAGTGATGCAAATCACCCATCCAATCACAGGTGCCCTCTTGATGCTGTCTCACCATACATTTGCTGATTAAACCCCAGGTTTCTGCATCTTTCTATAAATCTTCAGCACTTCTGCTGCAAGGGGTAAGCTGGGTGTCTTCCAGGTGTAGAAGACCCTCTTCCCTTCTGGTCCCCCAGGAGCACTGCCTGTGGCTGCTGTGTGGGTGGGGGGCTGCAAAGTGAGGCTTTTGTGCTCAGACCAAAGCTGATGTAGAAATCATTTCTGGTTTTTCTACATCTACTTGCTGCTGGCTGAGCTGCAGCCACCTCTGCCCTAGCAACAAGACTTCACATTTCCATCAGCAGCAGTCCCCTGTGTCCTGCAGAGGCAGGAGCTGGCTTTGCTACCTCCAACTGCAGAAAATAATTGCTAGAAGGGCCCAAGGCAGCAGTTTCAGGCAAGACAGATTTTACTGAACTACTAGAAAGAATGCTCTGGCTTCTTGAGGGAGGCTTAGTGAGGTGGTTCGGCTTCCCCCCCCCATCCCCAAATTAGTTGGGGAGTCCCACAGAGTGTGACTGATGAGTGATGGAGCAGCTGCTCCCTCCAGGAGCTAGTGCTGTTCATTAGCTGTGTGTCTCTGCTGGTCCTAGAGAGCTGTCCTCTGTTTCCCTGTGGTCTCAGGCCAGATCTCTTTTCTGGTGGTGGTTTCTTCTTAACATGACCCATATTGAGCCCCTCCAATTTCCTGCTGTGGGTTCGCTCTGAAATGTCAGTGGGCTCAGGAGGGATCAGCAGCTGATGAGAGCCCCACTGCAGACACGCAGAGGCACAGGCACAGAGGACCAGCCCAGGAACAGGTTTCAGTGTTTCAAAACCGCACGAAGCAGGGCTGGTTTAGACAGGAGGGATTTCGTTGACACGGCTGGGTCAGTAGGGCCCACCGAGCTCCTTTGAACACCAAAGGGTCCCTGTGTCCGAATGTCCCTGCCTGCCTGGCCGGGGGAACTGTGGCCACTGCGGCCCCTCGGCTGCCGCTTCGCCCCGGCACTGCTGCGGAAGGCGAGCGGCGATATTGGAGGCATTTCTCACATAGGCTGGTTTTCCCACACCACCTAGTGGGAGCAGGGATCACTGCCTAGCTGCTTTCTGCAGCATCTCCTTCCCCTTATTCTTCGGTGGGTACCTGCTCTCGGCCACTGTGGGAGGGCAGCCGCTCCTCCAAAGTCCATCACCGAGTCGGGAACATTTCCACCTCCGTACGGGCAGCTCCCGTGTGCCCCTGACGAGTGCCTTTGTCTCGTCCCCCCCACGCAGCTCACAAGCACAAGAAGCACGACACGCTGCAGCCCTGCGACACCGAGTACCCCGTGTTCGTGTACGAGCCAGCCATCAAGGAGACCAACGGGCTCATCGACTGTGGAGACTGCCAAAAGTAAGAGCTGCAGCTTCCCTGTCAACTGGGGGCCCTGTCCGAGGGCTGCTGGGGGTGACAGCAACGTGACAGGGGTCACCTGCCACTGTGCCCATGGCACGGCCACCACGACATCTACTGCACTGGCCAAAGAGCTGGACAGAGAGAGGTGAAGAGACCAGGGTACTGATTCTTAACAAAAAAAAGGTAAAACCATCTGTTAATAAGCAGAGGCGGCTGAAGAACAAAGAGAACAGCATTTAAATAATTACATTCCACAGATTTCAGAAAGAAACTTTTTCTCTTCTTTCATGTTTCTGGCAAAAATTTTCTTAGAAAGTTTTCCTTTGTGCAATGCTCTTGGCTTTCCTCTTTTTTTTTTTTTTTTTTTTTCCATTTTCCTCCTTTTCTGTATTTCTACAGAAACAAAACAAAACAAAAAAACTGGGATGGGGGAAAAAATGTTAGACCGAAAGAACTGAAAACAAGGTTCCACTTTTGTATTTCCCATTTTTATTGTAAATGAATGGAAAGTCATTGTGAAAAGAGGCTATTTTCAGTGGTTGCACAGTGCCATCAGCAATCACATGTGGAAAGGAGACAAAAAGATGAATTTCCACTGATCCAACTTTTCCTAGCATGAGGAAACCAAACAGATCTGACTGGAATTGCTCCTAAAAAAAAGCACTGAAACAATCCTACCTAATCTTCAGTATTTGATCAACTGCAGGAAAGACTTAAAGGTTAGAAAAACAGCCTCCACTAGTCAGCATGGCTCTAGGAAAACCAGGGCCTTGCCAAGCATTGTTTCAGAAGAGATTGCAGATTTGATGAGAACAAGGCATTGTATTAAGCTCTGAGCAGATCCAGAGGAACTGAGTGACCTCTTTGGGTCACAGATCTCTGCCACAAAGGAAGCCTGGGACTGTCCCTTCCCTGCTGGAGGCAGTACCTCACCCGTGCTGGAGCAGCAGGTGCTGTGTCCTGCTTGGCTCCTTTGTAGTTGCAGCCTCTGGCTCCCAGGTGATCTTGTGCATCTTTTATCCAGATACTTGGGAGAGACAACACACCCCCCACCGCCGGCTCTATGGAGCATAAGCCAGGGCCTGGCATGCTGGTATTCCTGATCACATTCCACAGGCTCCTGGTGGAGCAGGGGTAGGCTGGGTGCTCCCTCCTGGGCAAAAACATTGGCTTGTGGATTGATGCATGGGGCATCTCTGTCCTGAATCTGTGCCTGAATCTGTACATGATTGAAGGCTGCTCATCAAAGCTCCCGAGACAGTCATTAGTCAGGGAGCACTAATGGTCAGCTCCTGTTGTGACATTCAGCACCTTTAAAAGGGCACACAGAAATCCCCGGGGACTGGAAGACAGCAAGGCCAGATGGTGAATAACCAGGGACACTGGACGCTCCTCCAGCACATTCAGCTTGGCCAGTGTAGTGGGCACATCCCCACAAGCCTGTATTTCTGTTCCAGAAGCCCTCTCCCTTGGCTGAGCCATGGTTAGCAGGACTGGGAGTCACAGAGCCATGCACCTGCTGCAGCTTTGCAGCCATGCCACCAGTTCAGGCACGCTGAGCCTGATGTCCCCAGCCTTCCCTGTGCCCAGTGGCTCCAGGACATGCTGGCTCCCTGCCTAACACCAGCTGGTCAGTCCCATCACACCAGTGTAGCCCAAAATGTTACTGGGTTCCTCTGTTTCTCTCCCCAGTAACATTAAATTTAGCACAAAGAGTTGTGCTCCTCCCATGAGCACAGAATGCAGACACCCTTGCACTGTACAAGCACACACATAAATATACATTATATAGGCACTGACATACCTCTGGGTAAAGCCAGCTTTCCTCAGGTGTGATCTGCTGTGATCTCCCATCTGGGGAGGGCTTGTGTTGAGTTTGGCTGGTTGGTTGGGTTCTTGGGTTCATTTTGACTTATGTGCCTAGCATGAATTTGTAGATTTGAGCCAGTTCAGAGCCAAAAAGGAGGCCAAAAAGGAGTGCCAATGGCACTTCTCCCTGTGTGTGCTCACTGGTCTCTCCTGCTTTCTGCTGGCACCCTGTTTCCAATGATCTCTGTTTTCTTTCAGTTCCTTTGCTGTGGTTCAGGCAATACCAGGGCTGCTGCTCTGGGCCAGAGAGTTGTACTTTTTCTCACCTGCTCTTCCCTTGCAGGATGTTTGTGGCACAGCAGATCATCAGCAGTAACCTCCTGCTCCTCGTCACGGACACTGTTTGCGATTGCAGTATCTTCCCACCCGTCCCAGTGGATGCAAAAGAGGTCAAATATATCCTTCCATGCACAGCAGGGATGCTGGGCTCCACAGGCCCTGTCATCTCCGTGTTTGCCAGGGTGGAAAATGTGCTTCTGCTGCCAGAGCCACAGGGGTGGAGAGCACGACCTGGCTTGGAGAGGTCTCCAGCCCGTGCAGGGTGACCTGCCCTTCCCTCATCTTCCCCGCTGCGTCTCCCGGCTGGTGCAGTTACAGCCAGCCAAACTTTTATCGGGGCCCCGTGGGGCTGTGTGCCATTCATCCCCTTTCCCTGCCTGTACTGCCAGTCCTTAACAGCCTCGCACATAATGCCTCAGTGAAGTGTGAGCGGATGCGCTCCCAGAAGCTGCGCCGGCGGCCGGATTCGTGCCACGCCTTCCACCCTGAGGTATCCCGGGACCGCGGGGAGGGAGGGAGGGAGAGCTCGATGGCACCGGGCACAGCTGTGCCCAAAGCGCACAAATGTCTCTTCTTGCCCCCGTGCATGCGGTGTCTCATCCTGCTGGCTGGAGCCAGGCAGGCCGTGAATCCCCGAGGGGGCTCCCAGCAGGAGGATTTCACATTAGTAGCACCTGGGAAGGGCTTGAGCTCGGAAACCACGGGGTCAGGAGTAAGCACACACACACACACCCTGCTAGGAGCCGAGGAGCCAAGTGGTTCCTAGTCCACGGGGGACTGCTGTGGCCAACAGCAATCAAACCAGTCCCTTTCTTGGCTCCTGGTGTGATCTTTCAGCCACAGGCATTGCTCCCTATTCCATAGGTGACAGGCTTGTCACCCGTCTTTCAGGAAAATGCCCAGGACTGCGGTGGCGCTGCCGGGATCGCTGTGTGCCCTACGCTGCTGCTCCTGCCCCTGGTGCTGCTCCTGCGGTGACGCTGCCTGTGGGCAGGGACCCGGCGGGACAGAGCGGTGCGACGGGAGAAGATGGGGTCCCCTTCTGGGACACCCTCTGCGGCTCCCCGAGGTGTCCTTCACCACAAGGTCCAGCACGGTGCCGACGGTGGGAGCTGCTGTGTCCTCGGAAGCCTGTGGCAAAAGGAGAGGCGAGAAGCAGCAAGGGCAGCTCCTGGCCCGGCAGCCGCTGAGCGGCTCCTCCCGGACACCGCTCACAGCCGGGAATGTTGCGATCATCGGCGTGGAGCACATTCCACATCAGCGTCCTGCCACGGAGCCACCTGGACTACAGGCGGCAGAGGGCTCGGAGGGGCAGGGCTGGCTTTAGGAGAGCAGGAGAGGCAGGGGACACCACCTGCGTGTCCCTCAGGGGGGAGCCACCGGGATTTTGAACACGCGGGTCTGGAAGCAGCATGTCCTGGTCTCGGGGGTGGTCGTCAGCCGGGACCCCAGGGGTGGGACATGGCACCAAAGGTGAACTGCACCGACCTCACCTGCAGCTGGACAGTGGGAGGCAGCACAGCTGGACTGCAGAGCTGCAGCCACGCCAGCTCTGCCAAGGACACCTCTCCAAAGACTGCTAGAGCAGCATCCAGGTTCTTGTCTACATGTGGACTTACCTCTGGAAAGGGGTTTTGTATGACCCACCAGAAGAGACTTACCTGCTCTCTTCATTGCAGAAGCAGCTAAGAAACAGGCCCTTTCCCCCTCGGAGCATCATTGCAGCTGTCCATGGTTGTTCTCTGCCCTGAGCTTTACAGACAATGGGTGAGGAGCACCCTTTTTTTTTCTTTTCTTTTTTTCTTTTTCTTTTTTTTTTTTTTTTAATGAACTGTTCCATATCATCTCATTAAAAACAAATATATGGCATAATCTACATAGACACCATATCTTCAGCATGTTTGGTGGTCATTGCAGCCCTGCACAAATCCCAGAAACCCCGTGGGGACAGGGTGTGGGTGGAGGACTGCAAACACAGCTGTGGTGGCCCCAGGGCAGTGGGGTAGTACAGCAGCATGGCAGAACCTTTCCCTGGTCACTTTGGGAGCCTCCTGCACCCCTCCCAGGCCCCGTGTGGCTCGTGACACCATGATGTCACCTCCTTCAGGACTAGGGACCTCTTGACTGTCTTCCTGACAAGCAGCACTGCCCACATGTGCCCTGCCATGTGCCTGCCATGTGGAGCTGCAGGCTCCTCTCCAGGGCCACCAGGCCACCCACTCCCACAGCCACCACTGCCAGGCTGGATTCCTGTGCAGCTGCTGCAAAGAGCAGCTGGATGGGAAAGGGCTTTATCCTCACATCAGGTCCGTCCCTGCCCTGCACCGCAGGCACCCTCAGATGCACTCCAGATGTGCTAGGGATGCTGTCCTCCTTGCCACCCGTGTCACCTGACACGAAGGGGACAGGATCAATCCCAGCCAGGTCCTGGCAGGGACCTTTCAGGACCTTAGAGCTCCCACTGTGGCATTTTGCCTGGCTAGAGGGCATTGCTACAGCAAAGAGGAGAGGAACCACTGCAGTACTGGAAGTAAAACTGGAGGTGGAGAAGGTTCCAGGCTTTAGAGGCAGTGACCTTATCAGAGCCAGCAGCAGCCAAGGCAGATGAAGGCAGGACAGAGGGAAAAGGGGCAGCTGTCAAGGCCGAGGAGCCAGGAGCTGCTCACAGATGGAGCAAGCACAGGCTCAGGGCACCCCCGGGCTGGCACAGCTCCCCAAGCCCCACGTGCCTGCCCGTGGTGCCTGCCCTCCCGGGGCACCACTCTCAGGGATGTCCTCCCTGTCAGAAAGGATTAGCAGCACCCTGTCCACTCAGCTTAAACAGGACATATAAATGCACATTGCCCTGCTGTGGATGAGCCATGCTTGGCTTCAGGTGCACTAATCCACAATAAACACAGTCCTGCAGAGATGTGTGCACTGTGGGAGTGAAGACGAGAGTTATACCTGGCTTAGTTGGCTCAGTGAGTTTGTCCATAGGTGGTAACTGGAGGGAATGGGACAGTGATGAGAACTGGATTGTTTCTTAAACTGAGAAAAATGAGCAAATGTTTGCCTGACTCAAAACCTGAGCACACACCAGGAACAGCTTCTGGGTTTGGTTTTTGTTGTTGTTGTTGTTGTGTTGCTTTTTTGTTTTTTTGGTTTTTTGGCAGGAAAACAGACCATAAGCAAACCTACCCAATTCTGGGATCCAACACAGGGTTAAGCAAATTCCATTTCATGCTCTGACAGAGATAGTGACTCAAGGCCCTTTCAGTTAGAGAAAAATCTCCAGGAAGAGCAGCTGCCTTAGCTTCCAACTTCTTCAGCCATGTGCTGGGCACAGCAGATGAAAATAGGTCAGCAAAAGCAAACAGCAAGCCGAGGCTGGAGGATCCAACCAGCAGCAGAGTAGCTGTGAGAGGAGCCATCTCCCACTTCAGCTGAGCAGCATCCTGCTGCCATCCTGATCGGTAAATCCCAGCTGCCCCTCCTGCCAGACCTCTCCACCCTGTCAGCACGCAAACCAGAGGCAGCAGGGTTTGCTCTGTTAGGGGAAGATGCAATGAGAGAGAATTCCTGAGTGGTGCTCTGCAGGCAGGGCTGTCCATCAGACCCACAGCTCACTGCTGCATGGATCAGTGGCTTCAGAAGCCTGAAATCTGCAGCTAATTTCCTTGCAAGCAGGGTGACAGGGAGCTGGGAAGGTGCCTGAATTCTCTTTGTGACACTCCTTACAGGCTTCAGAAACACCCCTCTGCAGGCTGAGGTAAGGCTGGCTCTCCTCCAAGCGCTGTGGTGGGCAGGGACACACACCTTGCACAGTGTCACACACACATGCCCTCCTCTGACTCACGGCTGGGGACAGAGCAGGCTGCTGGCTACACCTTCAAATGTGGCCACACAGGGATGACTTCATTCTACAAAACGATGGGAAAATCAGCCCTGGTTTTACAGCAGCTGTTTGCAGTTGGGATCAGGTACAAAAGGAGGCTGGCCTGAGTTGGTTTGGATTTAGCAAAAGACTGGCACATGCCAGGCTGGGCATAGCAGCGGCCACAACCAGGAGCCACATGCCCCAAAGACCAGTACCACAGTTCTGCTTGGTTTCATGCACACCTCAGGCTCCTCAGAGTATTTTCTAGGATGCTTTTTTCTGCTGAGAAAGCCCAGTGGCGCTGTCAGCACAGAAACTCTGGGCCCTCACAAGCCTCTGCTTGCAGGGAAGGGGGGCTGAGGGCAGCCTAACACAGCAGATACTTTTGTGCTAAGCAAATACTCCAAGCAAATAAAAGCAATCAGAGAAGGAACATCAAACACGCGTGTGCCAAACATTCCATCACCAGCTGGGCCCTCACTCTCGGAGAATTGCTGTTCCTGTCCCCCCTGGGCACTGGGGAGTTCCCCCATCTCTTGACACAGGCTGTTCCCCCATACCATCTCTGCCTGCTGAGCCTTTACACCTCCTGTCACTTGGCCACTGCTCCCATGACATCAGCCACAGCCACAGCACTCTGGAATGGCCCCATTTGGACACCACTGAGCACATCTTTGCTGTAAATACCTGCAGGAAATTTCATCAGGCCTTCCTGCTTTGCTTGCTGCTGCTGCTGCCTAAAATTTGGGGCGCCCTGGCACCCCGCCTTTCCTCAGGCAGGCCCCTGCTGGCAGCAGAGGAGGTCTGGGCACTGAGGCCTGTCTTTGGACCTGTTTGGAGGCAGCTGCCTCTGTCCTTCCCAGCGGCGACGGGGAGCAGAGCCCATGTCACACAGGGATGTGCATGGCTGCTCCCTCAGCTCTCCTCGAGGAAAGGCTGTGGGGACAGTGGCAGGAGCTGCCAGCCTCACTGGAGGACACTGTTGCACCAAGGGTTGGCCTCTCACAGGCTGGCAGCACGGAAAGAGACAGGGAAGCCCCCACACCAGTGACAACGACCAAAGCCCCCGGCTGCTCTTGCTTGCCTGTCTCGTCCAGCAGTGACTTTCCTCAGCCCCTGGCAGCAGCAGCTGGAGCCTGATGTCACCTCCTCCTGCCCAACCGTGAGGGACAGAGTATCGCTTTCCAAGCTGGCAGGAGGCTCCCTGGCAAAGGCAGCAATCCTGGCCTGGCTGCCCCTGCAGGCAGCGGGATGGGGAGCTGGGCCAGAGCCCTGGGCCGGCCGCCGTGGCCAGGAGCCGGCAGGGAGGTGGTGGCAGCGGCTGCTCCCTCCCTGGAGGGCTGGCTTCCCGTGCCAGCAGCAGATGCCACCCCACAGCTCTTTCTGCCAGTGCCAGCCCCACAGCCCGGCCACAGCCACAGAGAAAACTTTGGATTGGGTGAACTCAGCTCCAGCCAGCACCAAGGCAACCCTCAAAACAGGCACAGGTCGGGCAGGGTTAGAGGTGAGAGCAAAGCCATCCACTGGAACTGGCTGGGGTGGCATTTGCCTCTCTACGGGAAACACGCCATTTCCCTGGGAACCTAGCCAGGCCAGTCATTTTCTCATCTCATTTATAACTAGACCAGTTCAGTTTTATGCTGTAGAGAGATTCTGTGCTCAGTGGTGCCACTACAGAGATGAAGCTGCTGCTAAACAAGATCATGGTGAATCCCCAGTGCAAGCATCTCCCAGCTCAGGAGATGGGACACCTCTGTAGTTTAAATGTGAATTTTACTGGAGAAAGGCAAAGATTAAGCTTCTGGAAATGCCAGAAAATTTCATCACTGTGAGGGTGGTGAGACACCAGAAGCTGCCCCATCAATGGAAGTGTTCAAGGCCAGGTTGGACATGGCTCTGAGTATCCTGCTCTGGTTGGAAGTGTCCCTGTCCACGCCAGAGGGTCAGAACTATGTGATCTTTAAGGTCCCTCCCAACCCAAACCATTCTGTGACTCCATGATAAGATCCAGCTGGCAAACCAGCTCTGTGCACTCACCCAGGAGTGCTAGGCTCCCAACCCACTATCCCTGCCCAAGGAACCAACCCTTCAGTGGTAAAGCAGGAACTGCTCACACTGCAAGGCTCCCACAGCAGTTGCCCAGGTCATGCTGGGGCAGTTTCCCCCCACACTTCTCCTTCACTGCTCAGTGTTCCAACAGCTGGAGATGACCACGTGTGACATTCTCCATGTTGCCATGCACTCAAGGCCAGTATTCCTTCTTCAAGAGTAATATGCACCTAGGAATTACCATGTACACTCTCTCCAAGGAATCAATCTTTGTAAGCAACTTCATTCAAACCACATTAGTCCTCTGCACTCCTAGAAATCAGCCTGGAGAATTTCAGCTTGGGCATTCCAGAGAGATAGACCAGCACTGTGCAACCAGGAGGGTTTGGTTCAGACAAGTTGCTTTGATGACACACAGGAGGCAGGGGTACAAAAAAGAAGAGAAAGGGAGAAATAATTTAATTTTTCAGGGAAGCCTTTAATAGCTTCAGCTAAGCCAGTCAGCTCTTCTGTCCTAATCATGTACTTCATTTATTTCCAGCTTGTTAGAAAGGTAGGCAATGGCCTCAGAGACACTCACCTTGATTGCAGCACTTTAATCCATATTCAGGGTACTTGGCAATGAATGAAGCAAGCGATTTGCAGGAGAGGGCAGAGTACAGACACCACCACACACAGAGGTGGGACATACAATTTTATCCTGCCCAGACAACTCTTAAGTATCACTCTTCTTTCTGGAAACGGAATAAACCCAATCCAAATTCAAATGTGGCAGCTACTTTTAGTATCATTTGTGTGAAATCTGATATTGACATTCTCCATGTTCCTTGAATTTGCTTTTCATTAATGTAACAATAAAAATAATAATGATGATAATCCCTCCTGAGATACCCATCAAACTGTTGAGGTCATTAACAGAAGCTGTCTCTCTTACAAGTCACTGCAGAACACTCATCTTGAGTGAAGGAACTGATAAAAAGCACAGCTCAGCTGTGGACACCCAAACCTGGTGTGAGCCAACACAAGAGTAGGATTAGGTGTTATCTTTCCAGGCAGTTCCCAGACTTTAGCTGACAGCCAAGGAACAGCGGAAGGTCCCACTGGGCACAGGCTGTTCTTGCCACCATCAGCCCCTCTCCCTGCCCAGTCAAACTCCACTCGTGCACATCAGGAGATGATCAATCCTTTACACACACAGAGGATGGGAGGCATTTCCTCTACACAAGGAATTCAAGTCCAAGCTTCCTGAAATTCTTTTATCTCAACTCACCTGAAATTTTACCCAAAACCACCAAAGTCTTCAGCAATGACCCTGTCTTCCCCCCAGCTCTTGTGCTTTGCACCCTTGCCCCCTCTTGCCCGCACAGCACAGAAAGACCCAGACCAGACAATAATCAATTTGATTCTTTTATTAGCAGAAGTTAAGAATACAGCAAGTAATAAGATCCCATCTTACATGGAACCATCACCAGAGTCCCCAGCCATCAAAACCCCAGAATGTGCTTCATTGCTTCCAACAGTAAGCAATTGTTAAAAAGAAATATACTGAACAAGGCCACTATTTAATGGGGAAGGAAAGAAGCTGTAGGTCCTAACTATTCTATGGCAATAACCTGCACACAGAGCAAGCAAGCCTCTGACTGCTGAGAGTAAGGCATTCAGGTGCCAACCTGGGAAGAGTTCTCAGCAAAAGCTACAGAAAAGTGCACAGCTAGGTTGCTTTTATTGGAACACACAAACTTCTTGAACAGAGAGACTGACTGGGTTAAGAATAGCAGGTGGAGTACTGTATTTTTGTAATATTTCTGTGCTGTGTAGGACCAGGTTACAATCACCCTTGGAGGAGTGAACATGGGATGATCCCGGATGGAGGCTGCTGCTTCTGCTGGTACTATTCAGAGGTATCCCAAAGCACCTTCCAGCCAGCTCTGATCCTGATATGTGCCACGCTTGGCTCAGACACCAGCACACTTCCTCCGGGCACCTCCCCAGCCTTGTCTGGGATGCCAGTGCTATTAGCCCTTACATCCAAGGTAACACTGCCCTTTCCTTCATTTAAATACCACAGGCCTGGGACAAACTACTTCCATTCAGCTCTACAGGCATCCATTGTTGGGATCCTACTGCGAACACATCCCTCCAAACTTGCAGGCTGCTGCAGCACCTCCTTCTGTGGCTGACCTTGCTCTCAGAGGCTTTACTCCACTCCAGGGGTGAAGCCTTCATGCCCACTCAGCTTTAGGAGGGAATTCTGCTTCTACCTGACTCCATCAGACAAAGCAACTCCCCAAAACACACATACAAAGTATGAGAAGATCTTTGCAATACATCTCCTTCTCTTCAAGAATGAAAACTGAAACTTGAGGGAATCTTAAAAAAAAAAAACAAACCCAAAACCCAACCAAAAAACCCACCCCACACAACAACCTACCACTCTTCTTACCTTCCTCCCCTGTGAAATACTGCATGGTATGAGCTGTTTAACTCATCTGTGAGAGAGGTAATTGTTCTGAATTTCCAGCTAAAGCCTCCAAGCAATACCTGTGCCATAACAAACAAAATGTTCAAGTTTCACCTTACGACTCCAAAGATTCTCCTTCAGTCTGTCTTCTGACTGGGCTCCAAAGCTCAAGCTAAATCAATTACACAGGAGAAGGGTACTTGCCTCCCCTTATATAGGAGGTGTGTCTGCTCCACAGCAATCCAGCTGAACTCTCAGGTTTAGGCTTAAGAAATACCAGCAGTCCCATTGCTGAAGCACAGATGGAAAGCAGACCTAAGGACAAAAAAAAAAAAAAAAAAAAAAAACCAAAAAAAACCCCGACCAAAAAAAAAACCCCACAAAAATCACCCCCCTCAAAAAACTCTAAAAAACCCTAAGAACTGCACTGGGCTGGTTAGGGATCTATTCCACCTAAAAAGAAAAACCTGCAAACTGCCTTGGCATATAGAGCCTCACACACAGGATGGTAATGTGCCTGAGATCTGCAGTGCCTGTTAACTCCAAGTCCTGGAGCACACAGCTCCCTCCTTCCAGTCCATCTCAACCCCACCTCTGTTTCCCTTCACATGCTCAACGATCTTCTGACAAGTCTATTATTACCATCATCCCTCAGAGCAAACGAAGCAGGCTTGCACCTGCACTCCACCCCTGGGGGCCTGTGGGTGTAGGCAGGCACTGATGGAGTTGGACTCTTTGCCATTTCACATGGAGTTTGCCCTACCATGCTCCTGTTCCTAGGATGAGACCAAACCTCCCACTGCACACAGGCTGGGAATGCAGCTGTCCCCCACACTCGGGCAGGGAGCAGATGCACCTTTCCAGTTACTGGAGCAAATCCATTGGCTCACACTGTGACCAAGATGACACCATGATTAATCCAGCCTTCACAACCCTCTTGCACATGTCCTGAACCTACTCCAGGTGCTGGCCAGGACTCCACATTGCCCAGGGCATGCTGGCCAACCAGGAAAATCTACAGGGCCAACGTGCTTCACTCCTGGGAATTTTACCTGGTCCTCCTGCAATTGTTTATTTTGTGCAAAATTGAAACAGTGTGTGGTACTTGCATGTTGCATTCTTTACAAAAAACCCTTTTCCCCCCACCCATTGTTTAAAACATTTATATAAATTTTATTTAAACAGAAAGTTAGAAATCTTATTTACAATTTGTTTTTCTCCCAAAAGAGCATCTAAAATCAACGCCCAAACCCTCCAAGAGGATATAAATTTAACCTTGACTTTTTTTTTTCTTTTTTTAAAAAAAAGGAAACTGCTAAGCTATCCCTCCCCAGTTCTACAAATAAATATGGCATTGAACAGAAGCCGATTTGGAAAGGGTCCTCTGTAGCTCAATCTGTAGATCCCAAGAATAAATTAGGTTTTCAGAATTTCCTGGTCTTCAAATTGATTTATTCCATTGCTTGAGGTATAGAATTTATCTTGGTTAGTCAGAATCCCCATGAAGCTCCATGCCTCATCAGCAGAAACTTGGATTCTTCTTAGGTATTCCTTTTGCTAAGCCTGGATGCTTCACCCGGGTGCACCGGTGGCTCTCTTTTGGTTCTGGTCTTGGGCTGAAGGCTGCTCCTACTGCATCCCATCCTCCTCTGTGCAGCCCCCTCCGACCGTGAAGCGGAACTCCTGCAGGTTGGAGACCCCATGGAAGTGCACGAAAGCGCCAGCCACGACAAACACGTGGAACAGCTGATGGGAGTGGAACTGCGGGAAGGAAACAGCTGGGTTCAGCCGGGGCACGCTGCCCCCACCCCCCACATTCAGCTGAAGTACACAGTAACACGGAGCAGTGCTTCATGCCGGCAGCTGCAGAGCTCGCCAGGCTGTGTGTTAAAAGCCCACCCCTCTACTGTCTTTAGCAAAATAATCGAATTCTCCACACACACACATTCCCTCCCCTGCCCTTCAGAGTCATGAGCCAAAAAATGTGCTGCAGAACTGCTATAACTCATCTTTGCAAAGGGACGAGGAGAATTTCAGAAGCTTAGGCAAAACATTTTTAAAATTAGTTCCTCCACAAGACACACTGGTGGTTTATGGACAAAAAGGGTCCTCTCATACAGACAACAAGTACAAACTCTGCTCTGGTCACAGGCGTAAGTTTTACCTAGTGGATTCTGCATGCTAGTATTTTATTTCTCTACCACAGAGGAACAGAACAGAAAAACATGCTGTTATATTAAAACCTAGAAACAACTGGATGTTCTGAGTGAATGCCCAGGATGTCTCTGATTGGAGTAGAGCAGAATGAAAACTGTGAGGGAGCTACATGACAAAGCATGCCCTTGTCTGAGGAAAGCCATACCAATAATAGATATATGCTCTGAAATATTCCTACAAACGTGTTTTTGCAGGCTTCATGGGAAGCTTGGAAAAGAGTTGATGGTACACCAATGCTTTTGAAGCTTAGCTCATTATAGTAACAAACAAACCAAGCAAACTGGTGTGGTGCACAAGCTGCTCAAACAACCCAGGTCTCATTCTCACTTCTAGTCTTCTTTAGGGGTCTTAACTATTCTAAGTGCAAGTACAGTGGCCTTCCAAAGGTCCAATTCCCCTCACCTCTACTCTTGCTCCACACAGCTCCTTTCCTTACATCTTCCTCAGGTATTTCTCCTCCAATCTTCATGATTCTTTCCTTCATACCAACTATCCCCCAGCCACACTTGCTCACACCACTATCCCTTCTTCTGGGCCAGAGATCCCCCCCAAAGCTACCACCTCTGACCAGCACTTTCACTGGCTATGCAAGATGAGGAGCCAGACATGGGGAAGATCCCAGAGAACACACTGAATATCAATGAAATAACCACGTACTGCTCTGCACAGAAGCAAGGTAAAGATGTGTCTTTGCAGGATCCTCAACACACACACACACACACGTTTGTAGTTCCTGGCCCATCTGTTAAAGCGATCCAGAAACATACTGAGGTGAATCTGTACACCAGCAGTTACCTCAGAGCAGCCAGGCTGTGACAACTTGTGAAGAGAGGCACCAGCTAAGCCAGGCTCAGAGAGCCCAGAGTCGTTTGGCCCCTGAAGACCTATTGCTTCTGGCGCAGCAGTGTGAGACTTGCAATGAGAGAACATTGACACAACATCCTTCAGGCTCAAGGGGAACCAGCTTTCAAATTGGTCTCCTCAGTAGACTCACCCAGATGTCACACTTGCCAGGGAAGAATCTCTCCGGGATGCGGGCAGCATATAGTGCAGCACCAGTGATGTACAGGCATGCCATGAGTGCCAGCCAGCCTATCTGCCCCATTGTGGCTGCTTTCAGGAGCCCCTCAGAGATGACAAAGTGCAGAGTGGGAATTACCCCACTAAGACCCAGACCTAGAAATACTCCTGGGAGGTAAAGAAAATGCGGGAGAGTCAGGTTTGAATGCAGTGGCAGCAAAGGGAGACAATGAAAACACAAAAGCTACGGAAGGAAAACTCAGTATTTGCCAAAGCAGCAGAGACGGGACAGATCTTGAAGCTGCAGGTCCTCAGAAGAGATTTATTGGAAAGGAAGGTAAAGAGTGCACAAACTTCCTTCATATACATGAAGCTACTCTGTTACATGTTCCAGCAGATAGCTGGAATATTTGATTTACTGATTGTGCCTGCCAGCTTCACCGCAGGTGAGGCCAGTTCCTGCTCTTGGCCTGTAGAGGGAACTGAGACCACACAGACTATGCCTCACTTCACCACAACCGCTCAAGAGCAAGACAAGGAGACATAACAAAGAGATTTTTATCATATTCTGCACAAGTACTCCTAGGAAACAGAAAAGTAGCATCTATGCTCATCTGATCTGCTATATAAGAGAACACTGTTTTTTTTGTTTAGATTTTAGAAGCAAGGACAGAAAACTTGTAAAAATAGTGGGCATGGGGGGAATATTCATGTCCTGTACAGAGACTTTGAGTTTGGAAAGCTGAATGTTCTGAGGGTTCC
The DNA here is from genome assembly GCA_018697195.1 of Certhia americana. NCBI lineage: Eukaryota > Metazoa > Chordata > Aves > Passeriformes > Certhiidae > Certhia > Certhia americana. The sequence goes on along the minus strand of CM031879.1, from coordinate 67,672,368 downwards.
CAAACCTGTCCAGGAAATCTAGATTTACTGTAGACAGCATGTGCAGGTTAAGAAACAAAAAATATTACTATTCAACCCAAATGTGTGCACATTCCATAGCTGCCCCCTAAAGCTCTCTTTCTTCCTACCTCAAAACGTGAAACCAAATCTGGTTTTGTTCTTTTAATGATTTGAAGAGAAAAACAGTCTTTATCTTAACTCTGTGTTTTATCCAGGCAAATCATTCTGATTAATTCAATCATTCAATGATTTGCTAATGTTACTAAAAAAGCACAAGCACTACAAGTACACATACACACCAAGCAGTCAGTCATTTTTTGAGAGAGCAAAGTTGCTAGGTGCAGCTAGAAATCCTTTGCACCACCTTTCCTACTGCATGTGTTACTGTCCATTTCAGGAATGCACTTCCAGGACTTGCACCAGCCCTTATCTGTGCATCCAGCTGGGTACAATAAATGCTGAAAGAAAACCCATCAAGCTCCAAATTCAAGTACATTAGATCTATAAAATTAAGCTCTCTTAAGTCTTCCCAAGGTGGTTTTTCCAAGCAGCAAGTAGGCAACAGGAAAGGCAGTCAAGAAGCAAAACAGTTAACTTCAGGTCTTACCTGCCCTTACACCCCGGTATTCAGGGGTGGCAAACATGTCCCATTGTGAGACAATTATGGCTGCAATGCCCAGGACACAAATCACAATCAAGTAGATGAAGCAAGGCTGAGGGTTGCAATAGAAGGAGTAGTACAGCCATGGTACAAAGCTGCCCATTATGAGGAGTGCAATGCCAGAATAATCTAGCCTAGAAGAAAACAAAAATCAGTGTCATAAGAAGTGTGAACCTTTGGAAAATCTCACACCCACACGCTCTTCTTTAGTAGACCAACTGTCTACTTCTCACTGCAATGAAATCACTCTCACTATTGCAGCTAAGGTCCTCATGGCAACTCTTCCACCTACAGGAATGGATTACCTTGACAGACAGCCAGGAAGGCAATTTTTGAGACAGCCATCAGCAATACCTTCAGCAGCCCTTAGACCAAAGCTTTCTGAGGAAAGTTCACATTTTAGTTACAGATGAGGAAAAAAGCAGAGCAAGAGCCCTCTAAAGACAGGGCACACAGTATGTTTTGAGAACACAGCCAAGGCAAACACTTCAGTATCTGACAAATGTGAGTTAGTTAGGCATCAGCTTCAGTGACCACAGTGGAATAATGCTGCGATTTTTCAACCACGCTGTTTTTTTGTACACCCGTGTAAAAAAGGAAATCCATAGCCACTGCTTTTTTACCACATCCTGACAAAATACTCCTGCAAAAGTTGATGGAGTTAATTTTTCAGTAGGGGATTTTAACTGCTGGGCTACTGTAGAGGTGGTCTTGCAGATTACAGAATCCTAGGTTGAGTCGTCTTAGGAAATACCAGATATTCAGCAGCCAGCCAAAAAAGAACGTGCAGTAAAACCAAAAGACCAAGACATCTTGATACACACTGTGGAACTGTCTTACATAAGTTTAAGGTTGAAAGTTAGTCAGAACTGCTGAAATGACAAGAAGTAATGGTTGCACTAAAAATTCAAAGTCCTGTAACTTATGCTCAAGGCGTATTACTTACAGCAGCAAGATGCAAGCACATGCCTGCCAAACAGCAGAAAATGATGGAGTTTTAAGACTCAAACGACAGCACAAAAACTCATGCTGAAACAAACTATAATTAGAAGAAGCTGCATTAAATCTCTGCTCAACTGTGTTCCAAAGTACATGCATTCATGGAATGAACAACTCCCACGCTGGGGCTCCAGGCACAAATCCCAGCCCTGTTTTCCCACCTGTTTCCTATTTGGCCTGCCCTGTTCTCTAGGCACTTACTTGGAGAAGAGCCGGGAAACACCTTCTGAGTGGCAATAAACTGTGTGGAAGAGCCATGAGAAGGAGAGGCAGAGTATGGCTCCCAAGAAGAACAATCCAACGACCACTTTCTCCTGCACAGGTGCTACGAAGGACATGTTTGGCCGGAACATGTAGAAGATTCCCAGACACAGGAAGAACACGCATCCTGAAAAGCAACAAGGCAGAGAGGTGTCAAGTTCATGCATTCTGAAAGCTTTTCTTTCTACAAGCATCACCACTTCCCTTCAGGGCTCTCAAAAGTTGAAGCCACTCAGAGAAGCTGCAACTTATGCATGTTCCAGTGGCAAGAAATGCAATCCAAATTAACACTCACACCCTTGGGAAAAGAAGGATCTAAACAGTAATTTATTAACGGTTCAGAAACGTTTGATGCATTTGTTTGTACAATATGCCATAATTAAGCAAGTCCCATCCAACTCTGATGGGATAAAATTAGGAGAGGGATACTAAGCTGCTATTTTAACAGGTTACTAGTGGAATGATAATGCTGACAACCCCACAGTCCTTTCTATCTTGCCCTCTTTTTTTGGACAGCAACAAAACCATTGGATGAGATTTAGGATCAGATTAAAGCAAGCTGAGAGTACCTAGGAGATGTGTCCAGATGTTGCCAGTCTCCGTGTGTATTCTGAAGATGCTCCTGAAACAAGCCCGGAAGGAAGGCATGGGTGGTCTGTGTCCATGCAGCAGGTAGTCATTGTCCTTCAGCCAGTCAGGCAGAACGTCATGGGGAATGACTCTCCATCGGCCCTCCCATACCTAGGGGTTAGAAGAGTTGAGTGAAATGTAGGGAAGGGAGCTCCATCAGTGCATGGAAATAGTCAGGAAACTCATATTACTAAAAGCGCTGCAGTTAACCTGTGAGCACAGTAAACAGAAGAGAGTTGATGGAACATCTCTGGGGAAAAGGTTTTACACTGAAAATATCATGCTAAAGTCACTGTTTCTAGTTCAAAACTGTAGCATCATGAACTGCACTATCAGAGAATGAAATACTTCAGCATTCCATTGGACAGGAAGTGTATTGGGCATTTTTACTGCTGAAGAAGAGAAAACATTTAATTTGCTTCCACGTTCTGTTATTTTAAAGGTCACCTTTTCCTTTTTAATTGAAGAAGCTTACACCTAGTTCTCTCCAATAAATAAATAAGCCTGTTCCTCCACCACAAGCCAACCTGACCGTCTACCTGCTCGCATTTGAGCAAAAGAAGCTACCCATTAGCACTAATAGGACCCAGGAAACGTGAAAGGGTGAGAGCCCAGCAAGAAGAGTCCAACCCCTTATCCAGGCTGGCCAAAAAATGCTCCCAAAGCTCACAAACAAATAGTGATAGAGCAGTCAAGGCAACAGACTCATTCCATGGGATTTCTTTTTTAAAGGGAGAGAGAGTGTTTGTGCACAGAGCTATTCTTGCAGCTGGCTCCACAGGAAATAAGTGTGCACAGATGGTCCCAGCACTGCTTCAGTAACACAAAGACACATGGAGGCTTTGGTGTGGCAGCACCGCCAAGGACAGGGGGAGCAGGGAGCTGTGTTTAGGTACCGGGGCTGTTTCTGCAGGGTTCCTTGGACTTGCTGGCTGGCTAGAGTTACAGGAGCAAGGCTGAAGGTTCCTGAAACACTAAGTTTAAAAAGCTACATTCTTATTTCAGTCTCAACAACGAGAGCCCAGAGTTTTTCAATCAGTTCTCCACATTCATACAGGTAAGCAAAATAAAGCAGACCAGTTAAAGACTGGGTTCTTAAACACATTAAACAAGAAAATAACTGGTTTAGTTCATGAACAAAAAATGTGAATTGAGGTAGAAACAGAAGGAAGGAATTCATTTTACATAATCCACCCTACAAAATATTTTAAAAGAGGCAAAAATGCATAGCAAAAAAATCATAACCAACAAAAGCAAAAAACCAAAATGACCCATACACAAAAGACCTACTAGAGTACCTAGGGTCCCTCTATAAAAATACCAAAAATAGTTCATAAAACCAGCAGGAAACAGCATATAAAGGGGAAGCATTCCTTTCAGCGAGAAAGGAGGGCCAGAGACTGACACACAGCCTAGCGGCTCTAAAAGGTAGCAAAAATTGAGCTAAGGTCAACAATTACAAAATCTACAATGGATTTACTTACGTATGGTTTCAATACAGCATTGTTTTCAAGATAGGGACAAAGTTTATTCTACAATAGATGCAAATGGTGCTGGAAAAGCAAAATATTTTGCAAATCTGTAGAACTCTGGTCAAATGACCTTGTAAGTCAAAGTGCCTCAAACCAGAAGGCTTTTGTTCTGCTTTGCACTCACAGGTGTTTCTCAAGGGACACACCTGAGTCGCATGATCAGCTTTGGAATCTCAGCTGTAAATCCCTATTGTTCCATGCTCTACAGTTCAATACTGTATGACAGACAGATGCTTAGGAAGTGCAGTATTGCCACTGAGAACACAAGATGCCCATCTGGGGATAGTGAGAACCTCCTCTCCCTCACATTAACAGTGTAGCTGCTCCAAGTACAGTCTGCTGCCCACTGGAGCTTCCTAAAAAAGGAAATTACTTCAGCAGTTTCCACATGCCCTTACCTTACATACAAATTCTTCCATTCTCTCCATAGCATGGTGGGCTTGTAGAAGAGGCGACATACCCATAAAACCTTCATCTTCTTGAGGTGGTTCATCATTGCGTTTATTACCCTCAGAACACTGGAGGGGAAAAAAAAGAGAAAATGCTTTGTAGAAAGATGAACAGAGGAAGGTGATGTTGTTTTCCATATAAAACTATGATTTGAGGTCTTGGCAAACAAAGAAGTCTCTCCTTGTACGGAACTGGCAAAAGAATTCAGAAGAACAAGCAAAAAAATGATTACATTCTTAGGTATCTGAGAACAACTCACATGTCTAATCCATTCTGCATATGTTTCCAGCAGGTTTGGAAGCCAGCAGTGCTCCTCCAAGTCATGCTTCATTAAATCCCAGATATGGAGTCTGAGGCTTGCAGCCTTCTCACCTCTAGGGAAGGATTACTCCCTGTTTTATGTTTCAATGTCACTGTGCTGGTGTTAATGCCTCTATAATGTATCTGGCATTTCAGGGTAATAAAAGGTAAGCCAAGGAGAGGAATCCATTTACCTTGTTAGAAATATTTCACTTCAATTTGCAGTCCAAATCTGAAAATCTATTCTGTTTAACTGACACTTCTGTTCAGCTTCTAATCCAGTACTAGAATTTACTCATTCATTTAATTTTTTAAGGTATTTCAGAAACTGCTATGAAACTTCTGCCAGTTAGACAAAGGCAGGTTATCAAAGAAAAGCAGTAACAGGGATCAGAGTTTTAAGCAAAGTTCAAATAAAGAGAAACATCCATATCCTCAGGGTGTACCAAGAGAAAACTAAAATAATCTGCTGAGCAGGGGTATCAGGCTGGTACACATCATTAATAATTTCACAAGAGCACTTTGGTAGTTTTCTGCCCTATCATGACTTATCACATCATCTGCATATTTTGATACACTCCAGCTTCCCACAGAGGAGAAAAGCAGGGGGCCATGGAAGTCCTACATTCCTGTTTGCTTCCTGCAACGCTCATGCCCATCAGAGACTCCATTCAACATTTCAGCTTCCAAGATAAACAAACTGGAGGAAGCTAGGAAGTAGAGAAGGAGCTTTTTGCACCCTTCAGACTTAATGCAGAGAGCTGCAACGCACCACGGCCACGCCAAGAAAATTCCACAGTCAGCATAGAGAGACTGGCCTCCAGACTTCCCAGAACACTTTTCCCCCTCCTATTCCCATACCATGGTTTAAAAAATTTTAAAGTTTTAAAACTTTAAAATCAAGATGATGTATCAATAATACCATCCAAAGTGACTGAGAATATAGTACATAACCTCTCTTATTTTATCTACAAACTTTTATCAGAAATGTTCAGATTAATGCCTGAACTGTCAAGCCAGGGATGGGAGCTGTCTGTACATTTACACATTACAGCTCTCTCCTTGGTGTCAAGCCTTATTAACTATTTCTGTCAAGTTAACTCAATAAGCTGCTTAAAATTCTCATTTTTGAATAAATAAAAGGAGACTTCTTCCAGCCTACAGTAAGCTATCCAGTGCCCTCAATATTTTGGGGGTTTTAAAAGAGAAACGACATGTTCATACCTGTTTTGTACCCAAGCCTTGCAGTAGTCACTGAAGCTTCATCTTTCAAAGAGGTCACATCCCAGCTGTTGACCCAATTTTGCTTACCCAGAATGCAATTTCTGGCATGTAATACACAGTACACATCCTTCAAGTTTTATGTATGATCTCACATTTGTCCACACTAGGAAAACTTGATTGCCTAAAGAAATTTTCTGTGGATACCCATGTCCCTAGTACTATCTACTCTCCTTCCTTTATCCTTTATGCAGTGAACAACTCCTCTGAACAATATCTTATATTTTACAGCAATGATTGATACATTGACTAGCTCTAAGCAGATTCTCCAGCAGAAAAAGACTGCATTAAATACACTCATTCTCCCTAGGTTAGCCCATTAGTCCTATTCAGAAAGGCACCAGGCAACAGAAAGATGCAAATAGATTTAATATCCTTCTAAAATAGGCACAATTCCTGTTAAGCACAGGAATAAAAAGAAAATTTGGTTTCATTCTGACTCAACAACATTCACTGACATTGTTTCCCCACACTGTCAATTTTACTGGCTTTTTCTACTAATGGAGCTCTCAAAGATTCTCAGTTTTCAATATCATAAATAATTAACTCAAGGTCATAGAAAAAGAATGGGCTAGGTTAGAAGGCAGCTTTAAAGATCAACTAGTTTAAGTGCCCTGCCATGGAGGTCTGGGGAAGATGCTCATCACAGTCTGCACAATTTAGAAACCAAAGAAATCTTTGGTTTCCAAGCACATGCCTTACGGAAAAGGCAAGGCTGGCATTTAAGTTCCAGTGCATTTGACAGAAGAAGCACTGCTATGCCTTTTAGCTGCTCTAGAACTCCCTCCCCCAGCAGCATACAATAACCAGCTCCAATGGGGTGAACAAGTTAGTAACTCTCAATTTACACAATGGGTGGACTGATGGAAAAAAAGTCCCTTCCAGAATCAAAGCTTGTATTCATTGCAGTCTGCCCAATGACTCAAAGCCAAAAAATGTTCATTTCCCCCCCTGCACATACTCCCAATTTCTAGAATGATGGGAAGGCTTCAATTTGAACAGACTGTAAAGCTTGAAGAGCACAGCTATTTCTGAGCTAGTCCAAAATCTTTGCATTTTGGCCATGTGCCTACAAACAAATCACTACTGAGCTTCTTTTGGTGATAAAAGGAATTCATATCATATACACAGTCCAGATTACTGCCAAAAAATGGAATTGATTTTACTATCTCCTTCCTGCCATTAAACTGCAAAATTAGCATTCAAGGGAAAAAAACTAAAGCTCAGCTTCTTAGTCCTTTTCTTGCTAAAGAGGGAAAAGGAGGCCTGTTCCGGAACACCCATCCTCCCTTGACTCCCTCCTGTAATGTCTCATTAGGAAGAACAGTAAACTGGCTTGATGAAAGCCAGGAATCTACAGTGGAGGGCAACTCCAACACCAGTTTTCACCTGGAAGTCTGAAGGAGTCTATCAACCTTCAGTTCTTAAGGCAATGACTGAAAGGAAAGAATATCACTCTTCTGCTCAGAAGGCAGATCATAACATTTACACTGTGACTAGTTCCTTCATATCTCAGGACTCATATATTTTCTCCTCTTCACCTGATTGTATCAGAAATTCATGAGTAATTCTAGACCATAGCATAAGCAAGCACATTCTTTTAGGACACATTTTCAACTGTTTCTAAGTCCCGCCCACAGAATCACATTTTGAAATGAAAAACATATTGGGTAAATAATACCACTTGCCTAAGACTGTGCAAGAAACGAGAGCCACGAAGAAAACTGTGATACTCCCACTTTAATGAGCTATGGTATACCCTGAATTAAGTGCTTCAAGAATAACTTTTGCCTTTGAAGACTGTAGGCCAAAGGGATTTTCACGCAGCTGATGTTTCAGATGTTCTTTTACATCTTCTAATTTACTCAACTTCTTTTAAAGCATCTCAGTTTTGACTAAATAATTCTGTGAAGTCTTCAGAGCCTATTACAATATCTTTAAATAAATCCCCTCATTTGTAACAAGCAAACTTGTTACAATCAGCAGTGACTCTTCTACTGCACACATGCAGCAATGAGTGCAATCAGTCTTTCATATTAATTGAAAATCATGACTTCTGGATACTCACACTCTAACAGATCTGGACACTTAACTCTATGGAAATGCCAAGCAATCATTCCAGCTTCAACCCTAATCCCTTTGCAAATTCACAGTGTTAAAGCTACTAAAACACAGTGCAGGTACCTATGAGATGTAAATTATCCAACAGATGTATAAACACAATCTGAGTTGAGTAACAGTACCAGAGAATAAAAAAAAATCTGAAGGAAAAGTGAAAATGCCCAGAGGAACCAGCTTTACTGGTTTATCCATATTCATTTTATTTTGTTAGGTGTTACAGCTCCTTCTGTGATAACAGCGACAGACAAGAACATAAAGGAAAAGGTAGAAATCAGACTTCATTATATCACTTTACAGAGAGCGAAGCAACACACTTCCAGGGACAGCTCATCACCCAAACAAGACTTCCAGAGCATATTTTGGCAGGGATCAAAAAGGTTTAATACCAAACCCAAGACTTGGAGCACCACAGCAAGCAATGAGCAAGAAACCCAAGAGCTCAATTGCACAGTGCTGATCATTAAGTAAGTTTAACAATAAGATTTCACTTTTGTAGCGACGGCACAAAAGGTTAAAAAAAGTTAACATTTAGTACAAGAATTTCTCATCTGAATGCAGTCCAAAAATGTCAGATCACATAGCCAAAGATCCTTTTACAGAGAAAAGTGCAGTAAATCCTGCTCTAGTAAATGCAACGTACTTCTCTTGTCTACTACAACAGCTTATCCTTCTCACACAGACTAACAGTTTCTATACTATCACTTTCAAATCTGCTAACAGACACGCTATTTAATAATGTCCTCACTATGGAAAACCCTGTCAGAAGTCAAGTCATATCTGCAGAAAAAGATTCCAGAAACATTTTTCCTGCTTTTGACTAAGTTATGTTCAATGGACTTCAGGCAAAGTGTATTTTCTTAAGGTTTGAGTTTCTTCATGTCAGTTTAAAGATTTCTAGAGAGTTTCAGAGTTTACACATGACTGCTCCTTGCACAGGTGACAAACAAGTTCTGGTTCATCACTTCAGAAAACAAAATCAATGTTGTTCATTTGAGTGTGCAAACTAAAATATAAATGAAATCTGAATGGAGCCACCTTTTACTCTGTAAAAAGTGGTCATCTTTTCCCTCACCCCCATCTGACCAACACCCGTCCTGCCTCCCAGCAGAGACCAGCAGCTCCCAGCCAGCTCTACCCAGCTCACATACTGGGCTCCATGTCCCATGGTCTGGAATACACTTTTGGCCAGTTTAGGTCACTGTCCTGGCCACACTCCCTCCCAGCCTCTTGTGTCTCTCCTCACTGGCAGAGCATGGGACACTGAGAAGTCCTTGACTCAGGATAAGCGCTGCTTAGCAGCAACTAAAACATCAAGGTGCTGTCAATGCTCTTCTCATCCTAAATCCAAACCACAGAACTGTACCAGCTTCAAGGGAGAAAATTAGGTATTCCAGTCGAAACCAGGACAACTAGCAACTGCAATAAATCTCTCCTACACCCCAGAAAGGGCACAAGTCTTCTGTATTAGAGTTTCTTTTCAGACAGTCATTACTCAGATACCCAGGAGCCTAACTGACCATGCACATACCTATGTAGTATTAAGCCCTGGAGTTAATGAACTCCTATGTCTCAAAGTTCAACTGTCTGTGATGCCAATTCACCATCAAGATGTCACCAGCATCCTAAACCTACCATCACAGGAATTTTCAAAGCATGATACAGTCCGAATCTGTTCTAATATTCTTCCTTCCTTCAGATGCTGACAGACCCTCTCCCACTCTCTCCTTGATCAGTGCCCTGACAAAACTCTGTGCCTTAGTAGGGATACAGGCAAGATAGCCCAGAAAAACCGAATGTCTTGATTAACACTGAGTCATGGCATACTATATGACATGGTACTTATACACTGTTTTCTTCTTAAAACTCAAGCTACAAAACATACGTTGCTGCATTTACAATACCACTGTTAACCCCCACATTAAACTGAAGTCACAAACTCTAGGCATGACTCTTGAGTTTTTGCTCTTCTTTATCTTGATCTCATCAGATGAATGATTAATAGTGCTTAACATGACATTCAAGTCATTTTATGTTCCTTGGGGCAGTGTGCCAGATTCAGTAACTCAAGAGCTTTCAGCATAATGGCCAAGATAGGTCCAAGTATAATATAAAAATATTTTTCTAATCACAGTTCTGTAACGTCCCTTTCAGCTGGCCAGATTGTTTTTTTTCTGTCAACTGACCTTTTATCAACCAGCCTTTTGCAAAGGGGAAGCAGCAGTAAGTGCTGCCATGCCACTTCTCCTAAAAGCCTGTTGAACATTTTTCAGAATTTCATCAACTTTATACATTCTTTGAGTTATAAGAAATAAACTGGAAATGAACAGCATCATAAAACTTTCCCTGATTTCCCCTAACTTCTGCACATACTAAGTTATTTTAAAATAACAGCTTTGTGCTTTAGAATTCACATTCTGCCTGACAAGCTTGCAAACACAACCACACCACAGTTTCCAAAAGGCTGACTACATCCACCCTCTAAGCAGGGCACGCAAAGCTGCATTTGCTGTCACTGGACCAAAAAAAGTTTTTCATTAGCACAGTGCCAAACCCCCTTTATGCCTGTTGGTCAAAATGTCAAGTACTTGGAGGTTCCTGGAGTTTAGTGTTTTTCTTTTGTAGGTCACCTTCTTATAAAAGATACAGTCCATTTAATACAGCACTTGAAAACAGCTTTACACAACTGGTCATGCGTGACTGCTTGCTGGCAACTCATCAAAAACAAGCACTAATATTCAAAACTCATTTAGCAAATAGTCCTAGGACAAAGTCACATTTTGGGTTCAGCAGCCTTGCTAGAACACTCTGATTAGAGCTAGCTCCCTTCTTAAATATCTTCAGATGAAAAGGGTCTGTTAGATCTCTGAGCAGTAGTAACTACTGATTTTCTGTCAATGCCCAGTATCTGACGAGGGCCCAAGGCCTCAATTCCCACATGTGCTCAGCAGTAGTTTGGGGGACAGCCTATAGAAATTATTTCTACTGCAGAAGAAAGAGTCTCATGTGCCATTTTCTGCTCCTCTGCCATTGTTAATCCTGACAGCAGAAAAAGAAAACAAGCACGCTAGGCTTATGGAAAAAGAAATGCTCTGTTACAAAAATAAACAAAGAGAGATTGTAAGTGTAATGCTGAACTTAACAGTAGAGTCAATCAATCTGAAACAGTTGGAGGAAGATGCAAGTTAACCCACCAGTACAACACCATTTTTTTCTCTTATATCACCATAAAAGGTCAACACACACCCCACCACCCCCTCTCCACTGCTGCCCAAATCAGGCAGATAGGATCTCCAGGAGAACAAGGGCAAAACCCGTGGAATCTAACCCCTATCCAGGGAAACTGTTGTGCCAGTGAATTATAAACAGAATTATTCCCTCCCTCTCCTAATTTCAACACACAGCACAGCAAGCAATGGTTACAAAACCTGCTGGCAGGCAGCAAACTCAGAGCACCAACACTTCCCCTCCCAAAGCACAGAAACACTCCACAGTAATAGGACACAGTTGAAATCAGCTGCAATTCAACAGCCAACAGCTAGGACACATTCCTGCTGTGAGAGTTTTCTGGGAGACAGAGCAGACAGGGAGAATGGCCATTTCCTACATGTTACCAGGCTTCGGGCACTTCCCAAGCATGGCCGACTGGATCACAGTTTGACTTTTCTGCAGACTTTCAAGATCTAGACAGTCTGTTCATAATCCAGGCACATCAACTGCCAGCAAGGGAGGCACCAGCATATGACCAGCTCAGGCCTGTGGAGCCTGGAAACTACCTCCATAAATGTGTCCCATGTATTCATACTGTCTAAGTGGGAATACTTGGAGATATTTAGATAGATATGTGTATCTAAAAATGCTTTTCTGTACAAAAAAAAAAAAAAAAGTACTACATTCAAGCACTTACTTCAGTGACTGCTAGTCTGAGTAAAACTCACATTACTTCCAGTTCCTAGAACAGCAAATGAAGGAAAAATGCAGATGTTAAGAACTTTTGATCTGAAGCAAAATGTCAACTCACATGCTTTCAAAGAAAGAACATTTCTTCCCAAGAGTTGCAAAAATGAAGGAAAGGAAGAGGTGATAGAGAAATCTATGGAACAACATTTGAACACAATCCACTTTAAAATAAAAGGAAATGTGCTTTGGTGGGACCTCAAACTTGATTCTACCAGGCTTCTTCCATTCACACTCTATCAACAAAATCTGCAATGCAATGGAGGAAGAAGGCAAATACAGAAGCAAATGCCAAGATTTCAACCATAACCCCAAAGAACCAACAAAAAGAGCCAGTCTGAAAAGAAAGCTAAGCAGTTTGAAACTCTCAAGTATGTCTACAAAGGATGAAATTTCACACTATCAGAATTTACAAATATTAGCTCCAGAAAGACTGTTCTTAAGACTCAAATGTCTCCCTTTGACCTTCAAGGCCTCTCCTGTCTTTTTCACTCAGTTGGCATGCACCAGAAAGTCAAGCAGACAATTCCATTTATTTACATGCACCCTTCTGCAATACCAAAAAGTCTGTCTGTAGTCTGCTTTTGTAGATAATACGTAAACTCTTCTGTAACAGAAAAAGCTTTGAGTAAATTCCATGATTCAAGTTAAAATCCTTGAGTCATTTGCTCACCCTAAAAAGTCTCTTTTGTACCAGATATTCTGTTACATCCTTCTGCCTTCCTCCTTCAAGTCACTTTGGTATTTATGCCCTAGAAAGACTCCTGTAGGTTCATGGAGATATGAAATTTGTCAGAGTTCAACTAAGTCCTCCTTTCAAAGCTTCCCTGAAAAGCAATCCAGAGGAGTACTTAACCAAATTTCTTCTGCCCATTCAGACGACTTGAGGGCTACACAAACCTCCTCCCAGAACCTTTACTGTAAGTTATCAAACACTTCAAAGCAACAGGTCTCCACCTTAAGGGCACATTTTGGTGCCGCAGGAGACAACTCACAACGCAGCTCAACTTCGTGGAAGATGAAAGCAATCATCATCCAAGCACTGGGAAAACCTATGTTTGCAACTAAGGCAAAGAAAATGGTTCTTTTGTTTACCTCCTGTCACTGACAGGTTAAAATACAAAAGAAAAGAGTCAAGCACAGAGTTTCGGGGCTGCATAAAGAGCCCATTCATCACATTGTAAGAAGTCACGTGCATTTGATTGTGTCAGCTTAACAAAGTCACAGTAGGGGAGATTTCCTTAGGAACTATCACTGCTGGAATTACAAAGGTAGTTAAAACACAGAAACTCTGGGACAGAAGAAAGGATGCTGTCCCAAAGGCAAGGAAATCCAGGAATCTATAGGAGGGAAGCACCTGCTGAAAAACGCCTTATCAGCACATAGTGTAAACCAGAAAAAGGAAAATGTGCTTGAACTGCTGAAGGAAGGAGAAGAATTATGCAACTTGCTTGACCCTTTTCTCATCATCAAGTGCTTATCATGCAGACAAATGGTTACTTTTTGTCCAAGCTACAGAAGACTCACCACTCACCAGCCACTACACTAATTTCATGCTTGCAGACAGCAAGATGTGCATCTAGTACTTGAAACTGGTACTGGCAAGAGGGGATAATCTATGGACATATTTGCACTCTAGCAGAGAACAGAGAATTATGGAATAAAATACAGGCTAAGAGGTTTGGGCGTAAAAAGGATATTGATGTTACATGATTTGTATCTTCTCATAGAAATCGTTATAAAATCGGCAGATTAACAGCACTGGCAGAACGATGCAGCTGTGTTGTTGTTGTTATTATTATTATTATTTTGAATAAGCATGTTGAATATGGCTAGTAATTCTTTGCTACATGTATCACTGAATGCCACAATTTACTAGCAGGATCTTTAATTTTCAGTTCACAGCTATGCAACCTCCCAGGTAGGTTACTGGTGCCAGGGTCAAAAGTCTCAGAAAAAAAAACCTTTTAGTTCTAGAATAAATCTTTTTTTTTTTTTTTTAGAGTAAATCTTATTTCTTAATATCATCTTCCTTTTCTTAGCAAAGAAATGCTTTATTACTTATCCGGACCAATATCTTGGCCCATCAAAATTAGAAGTACATAGTATACAAAGCAAGCTATGAGGAAGATGGAAATTAATTCTGAACAACATAGAGACATGCTTCCATGCCTTCCTTCTTAGAAAGGCTATTAAAATAATTCACAAAAAAATCCATCAACTACTATCTCTTAAGAGCTCAGGCTGCTTACTTCTACAAGTGGAGCAGGAAGTGGATATACAAGAAGGGAAAGGAATCTTGTATAGGAGAGTTTGCAGTAGATTTTATGTCAGTTAAGAGCTGCAATGATATAAGCAAGGTAATAGGAGGCACTGGGAAAATTAACAATGTCATATTATCACAGCATAAAAATACACGTATTTTTACACTAATAACTCAAGTCCTAGGCCCAGTATGTTTTAGAATACATATTTATTATGATAAAAGGTTTTCCTAAGTAGAAGCATTTAAAAGCATATTAAATGCTGATGGTGGTTCTACTGCCAAGACACTACACAGCCATCATCCCCTTTCCTCATCCAACATGGGATTGCTACCATCAATTCCATCGTGGCTGCATTTAGCACCAGAACACTGATGGAGTGGGCACTACTTGAGACCTTTTATAAGGCTATGTTTAGCCTGAGTGCCTAAGCACTATTGCCACCTAGTCAAGAACAATATCCTTATATTACTGTTATCTAAACATGAACCTCTTCCAGACCGGAGGAAAATCAGGCATTTGAACTTGTAAGTCATGCTAATGAATTAACACCTCTCTGGTGAGGCAGCTGCAGAGAGCCAGAATGCACAGCAGAGCAGAAGAGTGAATCTGAGCTGACATTTGAGCAACAGCTGTGCTGAGGCTTGCACGAGGCAGAGGAGGATGTATAGCATGTTTTTTTCCAGATTATTTGGAACACTGCAGAATATCACATAATAAAGGCCATTTGGCAAGCCAATATTGGTACTTTCAACAGCACAGTGTTTTGGGATGATCCATTAGAAGCAACAATTATTCAACCTTTTAAGACAAAAAACTATTTAAAGACATCTTACTAACAAACCCAAGTAATCAGAGGACAGGAATAAAAGGATGAAAAAAAAATTCAAAAAAGCAGGAGGCCATATATGGCAGAGAAAGTGATGCAGATTAAGATGTAGCAGCAAGGCCCAAATGGCAAAACCAAATTTCTGTGACAGCACTTTAGAAGACCAGGAAAGATAAAAGAAATCAGACACATGAAAGCCAAACATTTGTGGTGAGCCAAAACGAAAGAAACACAAACTTTTGTTGTATGATGAAGGCAAAAACTCAAAAAGACATGTGCTATGAATGCCTGAAAAAGAGAATGAAAGTATTTCAACCATTTCATTGCCAAAATGTTAGAATTAAACACTGATTCATCCAGATAATTTCTGTTTAGCTAAGCAAATGTACAGAAAGAATTAAAGCATATAAGCAATTATGGACTTTTACCTTGGGCATTCCATCCACAGGCTACAGGTAACTCTCATTATTCAACCAGGAAAGTGAGAGACAAAAATGAAAACAGCCTTCAAAGCAGATGGTCCCAAACACAACAACAGATAAACATGTAAATTCAAAATATCTGCTAGCACAACTTGATTTTTCTTTCTCTAACCAGTCTTGGCCAAGACTTTGCACCTTAAACACATGCTTCACAACCTTCCAGAGGCAAAAAGCCTCTGGGTGTTTCCCTGATCAGGATACTGAGAATATCCTAGAGAAGTTATAGCAGTACAACTGTGAGTGCATTGGCTTGGCTTACTAGACATGAATACCAATCCTGACTTCTCATTACAAGAATGCTCATAACTAAATTCTGTAAGGGCTCCAACTCATCAAGCTGAGAAGGCAAATACCAGTTCACATGTCAGGTGATCCGTGACAGTGGGCCATCCACATACCCAGAGCTTGTGGCAAATGCAATTACAGCCACAGTCCAACATACATTAAGTAGCACCAGCATGTTTTCGCTGCCAGCTAAAACCACACAGTTGCTGTGACTGAGCTGATACAGTAAACTCATTAATCCATGATAAATTGGATAGTAAGCCTAAGATGAATGCCTCTTCCACTTAACTATACTGATATCCATCTGAATATATCCTGGGAGAAGCATTAATTACAGTTCTAGAACTCTCTAACCAGAAGGTACTTTTGTCCAGTGCTTGGACATTGTCTTTGTAGAACACCTAATTAAGCAGCAGTTTTCTGCATGTTTTGACTGCTGTAACTTACAAGGTTCATGCACCAAAAACTCACAGACATTGCCACTGGCTCAGAAAATTTGTGAGCCACCAACTGCTAAAGATTGTGAGCGTGTCCTAAGCAAGTAACACAAGGTGCTTCCCCATCCTTTTGCTCTTCCTTGTGAGTCTGTTATTAGCTATTGTCCAAGATAGGATATCATGCACTGTTCAGTCTAATTCTAGCAAGAATGCTTGCAAACAGATTTTTCTGTCCTAATCATCAAAAAGATACCAATTATCCAAGGTTCTGATTACATGCAGCCAGAGTCAATACTTCTCCTTTCACTTACAATTAATTGAAAATGACAGAACAAAAATCTTTTTGTATTCTTTTTGCAGCACCTCAGCAGAACACAAACCAGTACAAGCCCCATTTCTTTGAGGACAAAATAAAAACATAAAAGCTGATAAAACTAGTTATGCCCAGTCTTGTCATCCAGGTTCCCATATGTTCAACTGAATACTTATGGAATCTTCCTAGTATTATTACAGTCACTTAGCAGGCATTCAAAGGTTGTAGAATCATGGTCCACATTTCCAAAAGTTATTTAAAACACTGAAGCACTTATGTCAAAACTCATTTTTCCTAGAAGAAAATGGTAACAGGTAATCAACCTGTTACCTAACAGGTAATCAATCATATAACTTACATTTTCCTGGTCAGAAGACAGTGGTGGCTCTACTAGAAGAAGCCTCTGTTGAGAGCTGTCCTCTTCAAAGGCTGCCTGTGTTGTTGCAGTGTCAGACATGTGTCCTTTTCTGAGCCGCAGACCTGGCTCTGGAGAACCAGCATTATCGGGTTCCGTTAGTTCGTTCATGAGATGCTGGAAGCCTTCGCAAATATTCTCCTTCCTCTTGGTTCAGTTTGGCTGATTATGTCTGGGCTCTGAAAGACAAACGGTTTGTGTAACTCAACTGGAGTTAAAAAGAAGAGTGGAGAAGTTGGCTGGAAGAAGAGCTTGCTTACAAGTTACCAAACAGCTATGACAACTGCTTTTATACGTGCCCAAAATCCCACAGGATCAATTACACAGATTTCTACACTGCTGGATAATGAATTCTCATCTTGAGACCACTAACAGTTTCATACCCTAACACAAGTTAAATACAAAATTGAAAGAGGGCAGAAAGTGACCGCCATAAAGCAGTAAATCTACAAAACCACAGCCAATTTTTATGAATGATTTCTACAAAATTGCAAGCAGCAGGCTGTTAATATTATGTAGAAATAAACTACTTATCACAGGTACTCTATAATTATTTTATTTTTGCAGGTCTGAAGCTCATATCCAAGCACGATCATCCAGACTAGGTTTCACCAAAACTAAGACATTAAGTACTGGCAATAGCAATCAAGCAGAGCTCAAGCAGCAACTAATTTTAGAGAGAGTGCAAGGAGGGCAATAGTACACACAATTATGCTTCCCTTGCTTGAACTAACATGGTCACTATCACTGCCAGGAATGAGTTTGTACCTTTACTTGTGCAGTGAATTAGAGCAGACAAATTTAAACACTGTTCATTCCATCAGAGCAATCAGAAACAATAACCCAGGATTTCTACTCAGAAAAGTAACTGTATTTTACAATTACAACACCACAAAAAAGATTCAGGGTAAATTTAACTCAACATGCTTAAGATTTGATCAAATTTACAGAAAATTGAGGACAACTGATAATCTGAGGCCCCAGCAAGAGTATTGCTAGTTACATTTGTTTTGTACATCCCCGTGTGGTGCCACTTTGGCGGCCAGTTAAGAGAGACCTGTCTGACACTGGCAGCCTTGGGAGGCACAACCTCCAAAGAACTTTGCGATCTGAGTGCCAGAAAGCATCAGAATGTATTATGAGAATGAAGCCACAGCTGATGCTTCAGAATCACCCTGAATGACGATCTATTTGTTTTGCACTAATCACCTGGTGTCATTCTTATTACTGTAGCACCTGAGTGCTTTGGTGTGACTAACACATAACATTGACAACCCATCTAACAAGTTTTAACTTGCCAGTATGCACTATTAAGTTGGAATTTTAGTGCCCAATAAAAGACGCTGAAATTTTTCATAATGTAGGAGGGAAAATTAAAAATGTAAGATGGGGAATTGATATTGGCAGTTTTGTAATAAAATGTCACCTCCAAAAAGCCAATAAATAATGTATTCTGTCCTTACAGCAACTCATTTCATTTACATATGATCACTGCAAGATAATTCTCAGCTGTGACAAATGGGCTATAGTTAATTTTGCTGCAGCAGTTTGTAGTATTATATCCCCTCAGCTGCCTGGCAATCCTCAGAGGAGAGAGCTGCTAATGAGCAGGTAACAGACTCTGCAGAACTAAATGATACCTCGAGTTGTCCGAGTTCAGTATGGCACACTGCTTTAATCACCCAGGACGGTAAGGTGACAATCTGACAGTAGAGCAGATGGCATTCCCACCTTCCTGCTACTTCCACTACAGGGTCAGCAACCTCCATCTGAGAAGCAACATCTAAAACAGCCACAGCTGTTTACTCGGTAAACACAAGAGCCGCAGGAGAATTAAGAGGAGGTTTAGCAACATTAGACAGGAAGCTCAGTGAAGAAGTTGAGCAAGTAGATTTTAAGAGCAGGAACAAATATCCAGAAAGCCACAGAACTGAAATCTTGACTGTTTTTGTCATATCTCAAGCAGCCAATTCACAATTCTATTTTTCGCAAGAAACATGAAGACATAATCACACTGCCATTTGGCAAAACTGATGCAAGAAAGAAAGGAATAAGCAACAACAACTACAGTTTGAAATGAAGCTAATGGACATCTTAATTTAAAAAGCAACCTATAAGAGACTATTTCAGTACAGCACTATGCTGGTTTTGGCTGGGGTAGGGCTAATTTTCTTCCCAAGTAACCATTACATGTGATGGAGCCTGGCTTTCCTGGGGATGGCTAAACACCTGCCTACCCATTGGAAGTGGTGAATGAATTCCTTGGTTTGCTTTGGTTGTATCCACAACTTGTGTTTTACTTATTGAACTGTCTTTATCTGAACCCACAGGTTCTCTCTTTTATGATTCTCCCATCCCATTAGGGTAGAGTGTGTGGGGCTTAGTTGCCCGCTGGGGTTAGATCACAACAAGTACACTGAATCAATCTGAAGCTGTAGCTAAAACCAGAAAAATGCAAGTAAGCAGAGCAGCTGTTTATAAACAAGTTACACACAGGCACACCTGCCTGCCTGCTATTCCACACATTTCAAACAGGTAGTCAGTTGGAACAGCCCTAGTCAGTTCCACAGACTGGGCAATTTCATGGGACTTTTAACCAGCAAGTTTTACTGGTTCCTCTTTCAGCCAGATTTAAGCAATACCATTGTCACTGTGTGCTGCATTACCACTGATATTGCCTAATGCCTGTCCTTACATCACTTCTGTGACATTGTGGGAGCAATGCTCTGGGACACAGTACAACCACACAACAGGCTGAACCACAATTGGCCAAGATGCTTGCAAAAAGCTCTTCTGATACAAGAAGATACAGGAATGCCAAGAGACTTTTACATCAGGCCTTGAGGATTTACTTCAGCACTCACTGCCAAGCATTCACTAAAGATGCATTTCACCTCCAGTGAGTCAGATTTGCATTCATCAGTAAAGCAGATCTTCAGAGCTCCACAGAAATAGAAGTTGTTGTTTCTTGAAATTACAGTGGGATTGTTCAGTGAACTAAGGTGTTTCCATGTCATTCATGCAGGATCCTCACAGTGTTAAATATGCTTGCCCTAAATGAGCATGCAAAGGTAAGCAAGATAAAAGCTGATCCAAAAGCGTCACTGCTGGATTTTACTTATTTTTAAAAACGTACTACTGACTGAATGCAAGGAAGGTGCCAACGCAGAAGTGTAACTAGTCCAAAATATTTGTTCACAGGTGAAAGAAAGCAGTAAAGATTATGAACAGGAAAGCCAAAGGTAGCCTTCCAGTTCTATCAAAGTTTCTATAACTCACAGTTCAGTGAAGGACAACCTTTTCCTAAGAAATTAGGAAATCTATGGATGGTCAGTAGCATCTAACCAGAAGGTCATGGTTGAATCATTGTGAGGATACTTACTGCCTCATTCTGTCTAAGACTGTACAAAACTAGAAAATGGAAAGCTATAGAACATTTGAGGTCTCGGAAAATATTGGTTTATGCCTCACTGAGATTATAAATCTCATAGATTAAGTCCTTCAACATTTTTTTGTAGCATGCAAATTAAAGGTTTCATTAAAATAAGCTTCCATTTAAAGAGGAAGCTGCCATTACGTCTTAAAATCTACTTAATGATTGCATACATAATATCAGCATGTAGATGAATCAGTGAGTTATTGCTGTGCTTAAAATAAGCTGAGAAAAGCATCTACAGAGTTTGGTCTGTTGGGTTTTTTAATACAGAAAATTTCTAAATGCTCCATCAGCTTTTAGAAAGGACTTATCAGTTTAATGCAAGCAGGGTGCTAAACATAGCCTATAAACACAAAAAGACGCTTCAGTCAATTCAGTGTGCTGCTGCCTTGCCACACACCACTAGAGCTGCCTCAACTGCTCCCTCCACCCCGGTTCAGCAGCAGTCAACCCCACAGGAGGTCAGTCAGCGCCAGCTTAGGCTCAGCCCTGCCATCTTTCCAAACAGAACTAGAAGGCAATATTATTTCAGCATTCACTGCAGTTGTGCAATGTCACAGAAGTCAACACCCACAACTACAGCATATTTAGGACACTGCTTCACTCCTAAAGATGATAAGGAAAGACTAGTTACACAAACTTAAGCACCACAGGATAATGCTATTAGTCTCTGAATGACACTCCCTAGGATAAGCACTGCAGCTCTTCTAACCTCCCAGCACTCACCTGGCACAAGGACTGATTTACTGCCTATGCTAAATGATGACACATGGTAGTAAAACAAAGAAAACATATTCAATGCAGTGTTTGTCATTATGTTTAAAAGATCTGTCACTTCCTTTTGAGGATAAAACACAATCCCCAATGGTCAGACTACCTCCCACTACCCCTAAGCAAAGCAATCTCTTCAGCACTCCACTCTTGTCAGTATGTTCTTGCCTGTAAGCAGCATGAGAATGATCCTCAAAAGGTATTTAACTCTGTCTGTAGCTGGTATTTGGAAGAAGAATGAAAACTTCTTCTTCTCACTACAATCCCCTCTCAACTGCCTCACTGGCAGAAACCGAAACTGAACTTTCCTGTTCAGGTAGGCAATGGCATGCACTGTATGCTCTTTCCTTGCTGATCCTCTCTCAAAGCACCATTAAGGCAGCATTAACCACATATACAGAGTGGATGATTCCTCCTAAGATTAGCTCATTCCCCTGACAGACCTTAAGTTATCAAAAGAACAAAAAGAACAAAATCATGAAAATTTCAGGCTACACATTTCTCAGAACATTCATTAACTTAAAAAATCTTGTAAGAGATGCTGTATAAGTCTATGAACTGCCTAGCCTGTGTCCATGTGCCATGACAGCTACAACCATGCCAGTGGACTGGCAAAGTTGATTGAACTACAACTTCACCAAACCCCCAAAGCTGTTTAGGCAAGGCCTCAGTAACAGAACAGGCACAATTCCATTCCCAGAAACTGTCAGCATAGGTACAAATGGCAGAGCACTTCCACTACAACCCATGGACAGACTGATTGGGATAGGAACACAGCCTATACAGGGTGATGGGGAAATTCATGCTTATGAAAGAGTTGATTCTGGCTGCCTTGAGTGGAGTAAGGTATACTAATTGAAATGCATTTTTCTTGGCACACTGTACTTCTGATGTCTTCTGGTAAGGTGGTTCTGTCACAAGTACTCCTTCACAAATAGTATTGTAACACCAACTTGAAATAAGAGACTTTTATCTTCCTCTTTTTTTTTTTCTCAGATTTTTTCTTTTTTTTTTTTTTAATTTAACAGCCTTTCAACGATTGGGCTTTTTCAATTCAGGAGTTAAACATTCACAGTTAACATTCCAGATATTCTCTAAAGCTACAGTCAAAAACAAAGCAAACAGGAGTATGTATGAACAGGAGGAGAAGGAAATTCTCACAGAAGACTTTGTTTTCTCAATGTATCCTAAAGGAAAAGCAGGAGTCAGCCTGTAAAAATTCTTTGGAGGTCATCTTTAACAATGAGGAACAATGAGGAAGTAATCCAACACCTCTTTTCTTGATGTAATTTCCCTAGATAAAGAGGCATCTACAAAACAAAGATTAGACTCCCGCAGAGGGTCAGTGGCCAAAAAGCTGTCTTTGTAACTTGTAAACTGTCACTGGACGCTTCAGCCCAACTATTTCACAGCAGGCTGCAGAGACAAACAATCAAGCACATTCTGATGCATTTGGATCCAAAGAAAGGGAACAAGCCAGCAGCCTGCCTGCACTATTGAAATGCTTCCATTTCAGAGGATCCCATTACATTGTTACAACGTTTGTCCA
Source organism: Certhia americana (assembly GCA_018697195.1). Lineage (NCBI taxonomy): Eukaryota > Metazoa > Chordata > Aves > Passeriformes > Certhiidae > Certhia > Certhia americana. Next base: position 67,649,398 of record CM031879.1, on the reverse strand, counting down.
ATTTGTACTGCAAATTGGACCCCATTTTTATAACTAGATTAAGAGTTATGTCAGAGGTTGGCCCACCCCCAGGGCACAATGTCCGGTCCTTATAGACTGGATGACTGCTGTAAATCAGTTCTACTCTTCAATAAACCAAAACCAAGTGAATTGTCACAAAAGCAGTACAAAACTGAGAACTGAAGTTCAAGTTCTTTTCACATTACATTCCACAAATATCCACAGCCCAGACCTGGAAAACTTGTGTTTGGTTCATTTTTCATTAAATGGCTCAGTTTCTCCAAATGAGAAATATCCCATCTTTTGCGCTTTTATGATTTTATTTCTATGGCGTGCTACTCACACAAACTTGATTCATGGTTGCCAACAACAAAAAGATGAAGTTCTTCTATGTTAGTAACACTTGGGATCACAGACTGTCTAAAAGTGAAAGACTGAAATTAAACATCACTTTCCTCTTAAGTGAAAATTCAGAACACATACTTTTAGCTACTGCCTCAAGGACATCCAATTCACAAAACTGTTGGGTGAAGATGAAAAAAAAACAAAGGATTTGGAGCAGGCTGTAAAATTCATAGCTACACCACGAAATTGAGGTTACATTCCTTTAACCCCTCTACAGAGAGAATCTTTGCATGGGAATGTAAAGGGCAGGAAGATAGAAGCAGTCTAGAGGAAAGCATAGCCCTACCCTTCCTCCTAGGAAGTCTGGATTTCAATCTCTAAAAACTGAATCACGATGTTTTACTGCTCAAGAAAATGCTCCAAGGCCTGGAGCAATTGTACAAAAACAAACACTAAAGCCCAGCTTTTAAAATCAAAGAGGAATGAATATGCATGTTTTGGGCTGCTAACTTCCAACAGCAAATCATTAGGACAGCTGCCTTCAGTGCTTCTTACTGGCCTGCGAGGACATCTCTTTATGTAGATGCCATCATAGAGCAGATTTAAGGCCTGGCTGGTGCCCAGAGGGGGCAACTCCACTTTACCCTGTTTGGGCAATAAACAGCTCCACTTCTCCCAGCTGCCCACCCCAGTGGCACTCTGATGTTTGTCACAAGCCCTTCCAAGTGACTGTAGAAAAACATTAACTAGGGGAGGGAATGAAATCATCATCTGCCACGAAAGACACAAATGCTGTGGAACACGTAACCTGCACTGGCTCAATGCACTGCTGGGAAAACAGCAGGGACAAGATGACAAAGGGCAGCACCCCAGCCCCAAAGGTTTAACTGTATCTATCACAGGCACTATTTTCCTAACCTATGAAACACTGGCAGATATCTGTTGGCCCTAACCTTTAATTGTTATATAAGTACACACCATGGCCTTTACTACAACCTATTGGCCAGGGCAGAGCACACTTGGCATAACAAACCAGACATCAGATCACTAATTTTAATAGAGGCCAGGTTGTAAAAAGTTGACACTCTCCCCTGTTTTTGGAAGCAGCTGCTCTCTAGTTTTATTGATAATCTTGATATGCTTTACTCATGTGGAGTACACATCACATATGGATGTGAGCTTGCTCATCAGCATTTTGTTTTGTGGCTAACAGGTTTCGTTTACAAAACGATTGCATTCCCATGATAGTAAAAAATAAGAAAGAAGCAAAGTTACTGTTTCACTTGCCCTCAGCAATGGCATTTCTTCAGCTGAAAGCAGTACATAACTCTCTCTTCAAAAGCAGTAACATTGTTTTGCCACAAGTCAGACAACTAAAAAGTTGCTACTTTTCTGTAGCAAAAATGCTACAAGAACATTGTAGAAATAGCATCCACATCCACAGAACTGTATCATTCTAGGATCAAAAAGTGGTGCATCATCTTTCAGATTCCTCAACAGCCAAAATTCAAGGAAAAGAAGCAGATCCACCACAACTAGACTGCATCTAATTTATGCCAATTAGAAGCAGACTTAATCACGTGGCTGAAGTTCCATGTAAGTCCAGGTAAAGCTACTTATTAATTACATTACTTCCTTAATGCAATAGCCAGAGAATTATCTTGGTTTTAAAAGACAAATATTGTTGAGAATTAGGAAAACTGATGCGAACATTAAGTCTCCTCTACATTTAGTGCCACTCTTCAGATATAAATTTCTTTCCTGGTAACATAGTTCAAAATCATTTTAAATTGTGAAACAAGACCAAGGACACTGGTATCGTAAGATACCACTGATGCAACTTAGAAGTAGAAATGTTAAGTTAATCTTTTACTTTCTACTGTCCTATGACTAAGGAGAGATTTCAAAATACCCACAGTCTACTTATGAGAAAAATGCTACAATGAAGTGGAGCTGTAGCTTGAACTCAAAACACATCTGCAGGTCCTAGACCAAGAGAATCACACAAAAATGTCATCTTGCTGTGGTTTGTTTGACCAAAATACTTTCTGCTAGTACCACTGTTCTCCCCACAGACGTTTTTGCTGCAGTCTGTGGTCTAACAAGTAAAGCTATCCCAGTGTGAATTCTCCGTTTGAAACAGTTTAAGACCCTGAACATGTTCATATTAACTTACAAGTAACCAGGAAGCACTTTGTGAATATACATGTCAGGTATCTTCCACGACTTAACACCACTTATTCAGACATCCATTTTGGGATGAGGTGATGTATGTGTGTGATCCATGTTTCCTTTCAACATTAAAGCAAAAAAAACTTTAAAAAAACCTCAAAACCAGAAAAGCCCCCCAAAGACAATGGAATTGAGGGAAAAGAATGCTGTAAATGAGCTGGACAATGAGGAGCACTTACCTTCTAAATACTTTCAGTGCAAAAAAAATATTGTGTCCCTACTTTGAAGCATTTAATTGCCATACATCCTTTGTAATAGAGCTACACTGCTTGCTAAATACAATGAGGACTGGCTGTAACATTGGATTAGTGACAATCATTACCATTACAGGAAAATAAAGATTATTTTTTTCTGTCGAACTATTTACAGAAGATAATTTACAACATAAAACTCCAACAACAGCAGATTAAAGCAAAAAATTCCTCAAGGGAAACAGACACAAAGTTTACACTTACCAAAATCTCTTACTACAAAACAGAAATAAAGGCTTAATTACACATAAACAGAAAACGTTGAAGTTGGACATCCAGGTTGCCTTAATCATGGATAGAATACAGATTTACTCTAATTATGAAATCCACAAAAGAAAACACAGCATTACGTGAAGCATTTCCAGTAAGCAATGCTGGATGTATATCATAGTTAAGCACTATTGGCTACCCTCACACTTACACATGTCCCCACAAGGCAAGGTATGATAGGAAAGATAGGATTCCTCCAGGATCATTTTCTCCTGCTCAAGAGCCTGGAGTCACAAGAGGGCCAGCAACACCCTTCCTAGACTTGCAAGTGACATGCAGGGATCTGGGGACATGGAACAAGGGACAACCATAATCATGCAGCCCTGTAAATGCAGCAAAGCCCATGCCAGCAGGAGCCCACGTGCTCCATACCGACCCACACGGCCAGAACTGAGGTTTATCAGTTCCTCTGTAAGAACTTCAGCTTTTATGCAGTTTAGTTTCTAACTGACCAGATGCCATTTACTTTTGTTTACCTTGGTGTGATATAACCTCTAGTTATATTCCACAGAAAGAGGCATTTACGGTGATGTTGAGAAATACTGGCCTAGCATGACAACAGTGGAAAAGCAGGATGCAGTGCACAGGAGTACTGGTATGGGATATGAGACAGGTCATGCCACCAGGAGACCCCACAGCTAAAGAACTCATTAATGCACAGTTAAAAAATGCAGACCTGTAGTTGAGCGAACCTGGCTTTAGGGATAACAAAGAAATTGTAACTAACATACATAAAGGGCACCATATATAATAAATTAAGAGATAACCTGAAGATTTAGACCAATGAAGAAAGAAAAGAGGAATAAAAGCATGTTAGCAAAGATACCAAGGAAACTCAAGTGGATCCTAGAAAGAGGAAAAAGAGACAGGCAACATCAATATCATACTCCACAAAAAAGAACATAACAAAGGAGAAGGAATGCAAGACTCCATCCATTGTTGTCTTCAAAGTGTTACAGGAAAATTACAGTAGAATAACAAGCTCTGAAACAGCTCCAGGAAAAGCAACCAAATGGGCCACCTGAACTGGTACCATTCTCTGCCCAGAGAGGGAACTCTCTGCTGGAGTGATCTGTCAGTGTTGTTTTGTACCGAAGGGCCTTTCATACAGGTGTACGTGTCCCTACAATAGCATCTAAACACGAAACAGTGAGCCTGGCATTCACTGTCTGTGTTTTCTGTTTGCAGAAAGAAACTCTAGATATCATAGGAGACATTGTATTTCTTTAAGAAATCTTAAGAACAGGAAGGAAACATGGCAAAGTCGATAAGCCTTCGTGATCTTAAAAGTAGGAAGGGTAGGAATTTCAGTTGATTTTCTGGACAAGGGCCCAGACAAGAGAACAGGAGCAGAAAGCAAGAACTGGGTCAGCAAACTACTGAATAGTTGTTTGTCCTAGTTTTCAAATACTTACTGAAGGTACTCTTGCCCTTGCCCAACTGCATCTATAAGGGGTGTTAATACATGTAGAACTACACAAATAACTGTTCCGGAAAGAAGAAAAAAAGCCTTAGGCTGACAACACCTCCTGTCAATGGATCTGGCAAATAAAGGAGCTCTTTCTAGAATAAGTCTGTTCTCTCTCTGTAAGAAAAATAAACTAACATAATTTTGATGTGAAGACAAACTACCGTACACCCATGGGTGTGACTGAGATACAACACAGCTCTTTAGAGTCACCTGACACACACAGACAGACAGAAGACACAGGCCAAGCTTCTCAGCAGAGACTACAGCCACATGTAGATTCAGCCACTAAATTTGTATGCCGAAGATGTACTCAGATGAGTTCTTTAGCTGAGAACTCCGTACAGGAGGTCAGATCTGAACAGAGTAAAACTACTGGCTTGCACAGTTGTATCCTCAGGTACACCATTATGTAAAGCATGAAAAGTTCTTCCAGTATTGACAGCACAGCAGTGGCACACATGATTTTGGGAAAAAAAAAAAAGGAGACAGTGACAGGCTGTAAATCCTGAGGGAAGTCAATAACGAGCGCTGTGAATTTAACACATTAGAAAAAGTATAAGGAAAACCTTGGAGGACCTTTGGCCTGCTCAGATAACCAGGCAACTCCTGATCTATGTAGATAAGCAAGCAGCTGTAGCTACATAAACAAGAAGTGAAACAAGCCTTGAACTTACAAAATACACAATCCGATATCTATTTTTAATATGTGCTAATTACTGCATAATAGTTGATAAGTTTTACATCACATTTTACGTATTTACTAAATTATTTGAGAGAAGGTTTCCTTTGTTATAGGAAAGAAAGTTTTATGTGAAACCAGAGGTGTCCACTCAAAACTGCAGTTAAGATTTCAACACAGCAGAAAGTTTCCTAATCTCTGTGTCTACAACAACAGCACCACCCCAAAAAACAAAAAGAAAAAGTGAAGATGCCAACCACTGCCCATCAACCAAGGCAGGGCCACACAGAGCAAGCAGATCAGGTTGGGCGACCTCAAACATGAAGAAGTCATTTTTGACACAGCAATAGGCAAACCCTGGAACATTTTGCTGTTCCAGGGATGAAGATTCACAGGGGAAATGGACAGGATGAAGATTCACAGGGGAAATGGACAAATATACAGGGTAAATCCATCAACAGGTATTAAGCACATGAAGGCAACTTTAGCTCTAAAAACCTCTGAATACCAGTGCATGTCTGTCCTACGTTGTTGGAACATTCATGCTTAGAGGCTATTTTCTTCATTAGGGGATAAACATCCTCACTAAAACATCCCTAAAAGAGTTCTCTCTGAGGAAAGACAGCAAAGGTCCTAATGCATACAAACAGAATAAAACAGGGAGGAAGTCAAATTATTACGAGACGGAAAACAAAAAACTGTAGAAGAAAGGATGAGGGCTGAAACAGAAAATTTCCTATAGGCAAAGCACCCTAAGAATACCAAGAGCTCCCCAAAGGCATCCAAGAAGCCAGCAAGCGCTACCCTGAGAGCCAGCGACTTATGTAAGAGGACAAGGGGACAGAAAAACCTTAGGGCTGCCAGGTTTCTGCCTTCTCCTCTGAATGGTCAGCTTGGCTGGGACTGGGAGGTGTCCCTGCAGCTTGGCCAGGCTTCAGACTCAAAGGGTATAACTAGAAAGGTCAGGGACAGAGCACAGTTAGAGGCTCAGTCAGAGGTGCTGCAACCTGGCACATTTGGCACCCATGCGTCAGGATTTCATCCTGCAGCCAGGGACACATCAGTGACCCGTGCTATGAACACTGCCAGGGCACAACTCGCACACTCCCCACTACCTCAGCACTAGGGACGCACAGAACCCGCTGAGCACAATCAGCCCAAAGCTTCTTGGTCTCTCTGCATCACAGAGGTCTTGTCACTTTGAGCATGGGTGACACAGAGGGGCAAGAAAACTGAGGAAGTAAAGCACAAGAACATAAAGATGCTTCTGCAGCAGGGCTTGGGAGGCACACGGGTGGGTATCACACAGCCTGCTTGGATTACACACAAGAGGGTGCTCAGAGAGTCTCTGGGGGCAACAGCCTAAGCAGCAACTCCAGTGATGGCAGAATCTTGAGCTAAAAGTAGTTTTACTAGTTTATATTATAGCTCTCCTGAAATTTCAAGTTTCAATGAAATCAACTTGCTGTTTTCCAGAGACTTAAAGAAATCAAAATACCCAGCATGCCCCAATTTTTGTTCTTACACACAGATTAGATAAAATCTGTTAACTATGATTTTTAACTTCTTTCAGGGATAGCATTTAAACTGTCACACAGCAATTTGATGTCCCTGATTTCCATTGACAAAAGTCAGAACAGAAGCTGCAATCAGAAAAGAAAAAACTAAGAAAAAAAATCCCCACCCCATACAAAAAAGGGAAAAAACCCAAACCCAAACTCACAAAACTGAAAAACAAATAAAAGAAACCCTTCAAAAATTCATTGCTGCAGTTTTCCTCCTGAAGGGGAAAAGAATGACATCTTCCAGTCCTGTCTCTGACTGGTTTACATTCTCCTGCAGCTCATCTCAACAATCAACTCCTATTTGGAAGCCCCACTTGTCACACTGTCACCCCACTACAGAAACATTCAAATTTCTCCTAAGCCTCATTTCTGAGAAATACAACATAGAGCAATGAAACAAACATCTTGTACCTTCCACATGGAGTAACCCACAGCAGTTATCTTAACCACTGCAATAATTTTCCCCAACACACCAAGTATTCCTGACTCTAATTTGTTACTGCTCTCTCACAAACAGCTGTGCTACCTGTGAGGAAGCACAGATCCATTTCTCTCACCTCAAATTCCTCCCTGGTTCTTGATGCTTGTATTCAAGCTTGGGAAGGTTACAGTCCAAGATTCCTACAAGAAAGATGTGTAATCAACATGAAGGCTGTTTCTCCAAGAAAACTAAAAACTAGATAATAAATTTACATAGAGAGGGACAAAAATCCAAAGAGTATGTGTCCTACACAGCAGCTTGTAAACATCTGCATCACATTGGATGGCAAAATGCATGTATTCATCTAAATTAACATTCTTCCATTTTTGTAGGCTCACTCACCCAGATAATTTTGACTAAAACTCCACACAGTTACAGCTAAATTGCATAAAGATGCATCAGCACAAAACCAAGGAAAGCAGGAAATTTTCAACCATCTCCACTATATCATTCTTTACAAAATGTTCAACTTAACTCCAGATACCATATCTTATCCAAACTCTCTGCCAAACAAATCTCTGCCTTAGTACTTGTTAAAGCTGATTTATTACTGTCAAATACATTAATCTGCATGTTAATCTGCCTCAGGTCACTTGAAGTTAGTGAAAAGGGACCTTTGTCAAGTCATATAAAATGTTGCTTTTGGCCCACATGGGAGTTTGAAATCAGAGCTTGTGAGAGATCCTCTATGACATAAATATTACGGCATGAAAACAGCAAGGACTGCAGAAGACTTTTCCTGTAATCCATTTCCATTTTCTCTGCTCCACTTCATGGCGTGTTGTTAAAGCCTAAAAATTTCCCTAAATGAAGGCTGAGTTTATCTTAGGATCCTGTGTCGCTGGAGTTGTAAAGCACCAGCATGACAGCTTCAATCTGACATTCACTGCACTCCAGTGGAGGAGGGAAGGCTTCTAATTTATACAACCTACTTCATCCATACTGCAAGTAGTACACAAGACAGAAAATCTGGCTCCAACATTACACACACTACATTATGTACAGTGAGTGCTGGTAATATTTCTATATAAAACCTTACATCCAACAGTTTAAAACCTCCCCAGTTGCATGGCTTCCTTATTCAATATTTCCAAAAGAACGCAGAACTGGTTTTCCCTCGCAAGCCACTTGCCCCCTAACATAATCAATTCTCTAGACAACTTACTAGACATCCAAGATTTCAACACAAATCAAAAGTCCAAAGATCAATAAAGACTGTTGGGCAATCCCTGAAGAAAAACAGTTTTAACATAGACATCCTGCAAGTTTGCTTAGCAACTGGATCACCAAAACCAGCACAACATATTGGTACTGGCCTATTACCTGTCACATCCCCTGAAGAAGCAGTCTCAGATGCAAGCAGCAGTAATGAGTATATTCCCCACCTTTCCTTTTTATGTTTGCCTAGTAATTAATTTTAAGTGGCAGTAATCCCCAATTGCTCCATCATTAGCATGACTAAATGTCATTTCATGATAGGAATTATGCGACTATGCCTTGGTAAACCCCAAATACCACCACTGCTACCTGTGACTTTGAATGTTGTAATAAATAACAAGCTTATGAACTGTTTGTTTATTACAAAGACATTACTTCCATTACTGTCCAATTCATGAGTCCCTTCAGCTTGAAACGACAAAGCGTTACCTCAAAACAGGATCTTCAAGAAAGAAGCAATGAGCTTTAAGGAAGTTTTAATGTCTATATGTAAAAGTCTCTCAAAATGTAATGTGATTTCGGGTGGTAGTACAAGAACTGCTGAACACATCACACTTACTGCTAAAAGAACAGGAATGTGGAATTGTGTCTTTTCAAGGATGGCCTTACCCTACAGAAAACACTCATGTGAGTCTTGCAGGCAGATAAGCCCTCAGGCACTTGTACAATAATGAACTATTGAAGCAGAGCCAAGACATGAGTCTTCAGAGGAAAACAGTCATGGGTTCTGTGATCATGCTTTGTTTCTCACAATGACTTTACTGTGATGTGTAACAAGGGGCTGTTTGATCCAGTTAACCGATCCAGAAAAAGTCAGCTGGAAAGGGCTTACACGAAGGAATGAAAAACTAATGTGCTTTGAGAGCATCTTGTACCACCTTTCCAACAGCATTTTAAGACTCTGCTGCTCCCAACCCAATGCGTGCTCTGGTTACTGACAGTCCTGGAGAGCTGTACTGCTGCATCAACCCTGACCTTATCTGAGTATTTGAGATTGTGGAGTATTGTCTCCCACAGCCTTGCACATCACCTCCCTTTGCCCACACTGACTCGTACCCTGGAGTCCTTCCAAATCAGTTGACACAACTGGCGTTTTCAACAGCATCATGTACTGCTTGGCTGTTTGGGACACAAACATTTATGCCAGGGCTCTGAAACTTGGTCAGCTTCTCTTGCTGTCCATCAAGGACAAGCTTAACTTAAAATTGAGTTTGCCTTCAAGGCAGAATACATCTTACTCTTAAACTGTAGAGCTAGGTTCAAGGCCAAATTAGAAGAGTTTTACAAAGTAATTATAACCAGTAGACACCTCCTCAAACATTTTAGCTACAAGTCACTTTCCACTGAATCAAAGATTTCTTTTGTACCCCAGAAAGTTTTAACATTCTATTACTGACCTATTTTCTTTACTGTCCTGGTTGACATAAGAATGCCAGAACAAACATCTATGAAAAATCCTAACAGAGAGAAAGGAGACTTTAGCAAATTCTACTCTGTGTTTATGGGTGATGATCTAAAAAGAGACCAAATAATTGGTATATATTTATATTTAAATAATATTGTATTTATATTTAAATTTCCTCTTCTATACCAAAAATGTATTTGAAAATTGCTCCTTGAGAAATACCTTACAAATCAAGTCTAAGCTACCTAGCAACTTCCTTCCCTGCATTAGTGAAGCTCATAAAAAAGAAAGGATTTTTATAAGACAACTATTATTGAACTATTTCTGTAATGCTGCAGATTTCACATGGTTACCAATTATTAAAATGTCACAGAGCAGGAAGTCGAAGAACAGTTGCACTTAACCATGGACATTAAGATAACCATGACACAAGCCTTTTTCAGCATTCTCCTTCTAGCTTGGAATATATAAAGGTCAGAAAACCACTTTGTTGACTTTGTTATGCTTTTCTCAACTCTCAGAACACTCACCTCAGAAAATAATCCATTTTGTTCCCCACTGAAGTTACAGCAGGCAGAAAGCCAATAGCTGGCACTTTGTCACATAGCTACTTTAATAAAAATTATGAATAGGCTCTTACTTTTATTTCTACAATTATGTTCCATTAAAACAAAAAATTATTTGCCTAAAAGACTAATACTGAGAACAGCAGAACATTGCTGTGAACAGTCTTGCAATGCCATATGCCATTCTAGGGAATACACAGACACACAAATAATTCTTAAACTAATACAATTTGCAAAGCACATTGTTCTTCACAAGCAAATTGGCTGTATCATCTCCTAACGTCTTAAAGTACCAGATTCCACCACTAACTTACTTCCTTACAGCTTTAATATTTGCCTAAGTAATACATGCCCACAATTTCCACCAGCCATGGACACAAATTAAAGCATTAGGGAAGGAAACAGGAAAAGAGAATCCTTCAGCTTACACCAGGGAATGGCAACTGCTCAGTCTCAGTAGCAGCCCACCAGGAAACGCAGTGCAGCATTCCTCATGACAAAACCATACCTAACCTGTCAGCTGAGAGATGCTGAAATGCACGTGACTCTTCGTCCCAAGTCCTACTAGCCAGCCACTTCCTTGTTCCTTTTTCCAAATGCTGAAAGCCCCTTCCCTGCAGCTGAAAGCCTGCCACGACTCTCAGGACTGAGATAAAGCCAGTCCCACCGCATGGCTTTTTCAAACAGCTCCCACTGCTGTCCGGGGGACACGGATACATTTCTAGTACAAGCAAAAGTTAAAGATTAACTTACAGAATTTTACCACCAGTTAAAGGAATTGTGCCATTCAGATTTAATCTAAGTAGCCAGAGTTGGTATTTTCTCTCTAAAGACAGCTTTTACTGCTTCTATTCAACTATCTCATTTCCATCACAAGTTCTGCACTTTACAAAAAACAGAAACCATGTACAGATATATGATCCTGAAGTCCTGAAGTCCTTATCATGGTTACATCTCCCAAAATCTAGTATCACCTACCAAATAGTTTGAACAATAAATCAAAGGAGCACAAGTAAACGCCTTTAATGAAATCTGCAGAATTACACGAAGAAAATATTTCATACAGCATGAAGGCCAATGGCTCGTTCTTTCCAGGAACAGCCTGTTATTCCAATTTACTAACACGCTTATGGCACATTTTGAAAAAAATCAAACTTGACAAGTAAAAAGCACCCATCAGTAAGGAGCTAAAACAGGAAGCTCGCCAGAATGCTGTCATTAAAACAGAGAAAAGCCCACTAAAAGCTCCTACCAGCAAAATGACCCTTATCTAGAAGTTGTAGAACTGCTTAACACATCCAGTGATCTCCTAAAAAATTCCATAGCACATAAACTGTCATCTCTAGACCTAAACAGAGCAGCACAATTGACCTTGGCTTCAAACAAAGAATGGCAGTATTTGCAATCCTCTAAGCAGATGGAACCAACATGTTGGGAAAAAAGAGCATTTAATTTGGTTAAGAAGAGAAGGAGGAAAACTAGATGAAGAGATATGAGAAATGGCTTTGGTGTACTTGTGATAAAGCAGCCTAGTGATACCTTATCTTTGAATACATGCAGATGATCACAGATACCCTTAGAAAAACATCAATTCCACAACAACCACTCTGGCCAACAGCTAGATTCAAAGGCAGGCAACACTGAAACGTTATAGCATCTATATCTGTGCACCTTTGGTTTTCACCATTAGGTGAGAAACATAAACAGTTATCATTTTGAGAAAAAATGCTAGCAGAAAAAAAGAGAATAAAACAGGGCAAAAACCCACAAAGTAGCCTTTCCCATAGCAGGTTTGCAATGCACTTAGATGTGCTAGCAGAACTCTGAAATACCCACTTTTGAGTATTCAGATATGACTTTCAGCCCATTCTGCAAGTAAATTGGCTACTCTCTTACCTACTGCTGTCTAAAGGTACCTTAAGAGCCAATGATTACAGCTCTGCCTGTTCCAACACTTTCCTCCTGTAAATAGTGTCTGACTATTTTCTGTTCTCACAAGGGCTTAATTAGTCCTGTTCACAGAGTGCTACAGCAGCTGGCACATCCCAGCAGACTCCATTGCATTTTCACAGCTATTGAAATCCATCTGAACCATGCAGCAAATTTTTCTACACTAACAATTATGTGTCCTGTGAAATTTACAACCACCTATACGTTTGAAGACCCCTTTCTGCAGTCAATTTAACCACAGGACAGCCCTGAGATGCCCCAAAATCGCCGATACACATGCAATTCATAAAACACCAAAGAATCCTGCCTGGTCAGAAAAAGAGACCCTCTCCTCCACCAAGAGAGCAGCAGAGACCTGCAACTCCAGAATACATGAGTAATCATGTTAAATCAGAAAACAAAATGCTATTTAGAAATATGATATCTGCTTTCATATTTCTAAGCACCTTAATTTTGCCAACTCACTTCAAGGTCTTTGCTATTTTTTTTTTGTTGTTGTTGTTTTTCAAATCAAGTAGCAAAAACATAAGCTGTGTGGAACTTCCTTTCCTGAGAGAGGCTGCCTGCTTATCACCACACCAGCTGCCACATCCCAACGTGGTGAGCAGCCCTCCGGAAACAGAAAGTTTGTCACCCTGTCCTGAAACGGAACCTTGAGGTTTATTGTCAAACTGGAGTAAGATTATATTTTTCTGTCAAACCATTGAGACAAACTTTCCAGAAAATATAAGTCATCACTGGACAAGTTCATTTTTATAGTTACATGATGGCAAAAATCTGCATCTCTCACTCCACAACACGGAAGGCAGGAGGTTGTTCTCTTCAAAGCTCTGTAACAGGAACTACGTGAAAACAACCCACCTCCTGCTTCTTATTAGCTTACACACTGATCTGCAGCATCCTACTTCAAAAGTCAAGTGTTCCAGTAGTAGGGGCATATTCAAATAAACGAATGAAAGTTAAAAATGTTTTCAGAAATCACTTTCCTGAAGAATCAGAACTAGCACCTTATTTGTTTTCTCATTCTTAATTTCTGAAAAGCAGTTTCTTTGTTAAACTTATCTTGACGAAGAGAATGCTTTTAAAAAGCAGAGGCAGACAGTCACCATGTTAACTAAGCACAGCCAGCTGAAATACGTCTTGTGAAAAGTCAGGGCATTTAAAACAAGTTCTATCAGAAAACAATAGTTTAAAATAATAGTCGTCCCCTTAAACCCTGTCCCAAATACTTTTTCATAATCACCACCATTATCTTGTGAGTCTTTTCAAATTTACCAACAGCGTCTGTCAGAAAATTCACTGAATGACTCAGACAGACACTTTCAAATCATAAATACTCAAAACTGCTATTTCCATTTCAGAACTACTTCTGTTCGAGGATTTGATTGCTGATGGCATAATAATCCAACGATCTCCTGAAGTTTCCTTATCAAGACTTTCCTCATGCACAAATAGCATGTCTACTGACGAAAGCAAGCCTTGTTGCTTTGCCCAGAGTCCCGGACAATATGGTTATGCAATCCAAAACCTGTAAAACTTGCAAAATTTTTAGTTTAATATTGAGTATCTTTCGTACATGAATGCTTGTCAGAGCTCCTCAAACATGCAACCAAAGACGTAGATAACAGCAGAGATCCAAGCATTAAAATCACTGGCATTACATGCCCTGCCAATTCCCATTAATTTTCCTTCATCACAGATCTACAGAAACACTTGCCTAGAGCAAGCACAGGCTTTCCAAAGCCCAGCAGTCAAAGCTTCCAGTCTGAATCTCACCCACATTGCCAAAACCACTGGTCACTAGCCACTTACCAAACTTGTATCAATGTCACCAGCTCAACAGCACAGATCCAACTTCATTAGGGCAAAGATTGGGGTAAGGGGTGATGGAAAGACCCATGGGTCTGGCTCTCTTGTCTCTTTAAGACAATTTAAGCTCCTATACCCATTGCATTTTAAATCTACATTTGAAAATATAAATCTAATATATAAGAATCTGTTGGAGAAATTTTCTTGAAGATGTACGCCAAAATACGCTCCTGTCCTTCACACCACATTATGTTTTCATATCTGATTTACTCTCAGAAAGCATAATTTTGAAGCCTGGCCTGGGTTAGGATGCAGCTTTTAGCTCCTCCATCACTTATTCTGATACAGTTTTCCACATCAGCAACTATTCTCCCTGGCTTTCACAGCAAAGCTGCCAACAACCTTATTCACAACCATATTTAGTTGTCAGTTCAGACAAGAGAATTATTTCTGTGTTTTATCAACTAATCTTACACTTCCAACACAACAATGACTCTCTTTTAAGGTGCCTACTAACACACACTTACAGTCTTCATAGAGGTTCAAGTGTCACAGAACAAATGAAGTTCACACACTATTAATAAGTTATCCCTATAATACAAGAGCCACAGCATGAAATCTTAACTGCAACTGGCTAGCACCCCTACAGGAAAAGAAAAAACAAACTCAAAACACAAACTTCCTTTCTCCTATAAACAAGGCTAGGTCACAGCAAAAGATAACATGGAAAACTGGCCATGTTTCATGATTGTGCTGCATGCATAACTCCATAACACAACGCCTACTTTTGTTGATCACAAACATATTTTCCTCTGTTACAGCAGCTTGTTGCCACAAATCTCAAGTAGTCTCAATAAGGTTCTGCAGCACACAAGCACCTCCACACTGAAATACAACAAAAAGGCCTCTGAAATCTAAGAAATTTTACAATTCTGAGAGTGCTGTACAGCACACAGCTCTTCATGGACTTCCAGAACAGACCTGTGAAGATCAGAACCAGGATGGAGTCAGAAATTCGATACTCCCTGACACTGACTACAGCAAGGGAGTGAAAACAAGAGTTTAAATTACACTCTAAGACATCAACTCCTGAAAACAGATTATGCCAAAAAGGGTTTATCCAGAGGGCCTTGCCAGTTTCATAAAATTCGATCCATTTTTAAAAATACACAATATGGTTGTGATACACAAGACAATTCAGCTGCCTGAAAAGCTTCAATGCTGCATGAAGAACACAAAGTTTATTTAATTGAGGGGTAACATCTAAGAGGTTTTTGGCTGTGTGACAAGTGCATGACAGTTTACATACACAAAGTGACAAAGCCCTTAAGAAAAAGAAAAGTTATAATTTAATATTAATGATTTTTTTCAAAACAAATGCCCACATGTCTACTGAAGCCACAAAATCAGCTGACTTGTAAGGCGAAGACAAACACAAAAAGAAACTGACACTGCTTGAAAACCCCAGCAAAGAAAAACAGCTGTCATCTCTTCTTTGTCTTCCAGGCGATTACCATATGTTTCAACGTCTTTGTTGTTCATCCCAAGCAAACAAGAGATAAATACCTGATTCTCTCAGAAAAAGGAAAAAAAAAAAAAAAAAAAAAAAAACCACAACCAAACCAACAAAACTTTCAAAGAACTTTTTTCTGATACCACTTGAGAATACCCAAACTGTGGTTACCCTAATATCAAGTATTTATATTACATTATCTACTGTCGGTAACTCCAGCGTTTATAGATATATGCATCTAAAAACACTCAGCTGGCGAAAGAGGTTCCTATACCGTGCAAGCGGAGGAATTATTCTTTACATTGCTTCCGTAAGAAGATTGCAAGCGCAGCGGCAGATTTCCCTGCCCCGACAAGCAACAAGTGCACGGAAGGCTATAAACAAGACCCACTTACGGTGCTCTTGACCCACTTAGAGCTCTACACCGGCCTAAGCCTCTCCCTGCGGCCGGCGATTCCCCCGTGCTCCGCCGCTGCCGTTGCCCAGAGCATCGCTGACCGCAGGGCCTTAACCGCCTGGCGCGGGCAGCGCCCTCCGCCGCACTCAGAGACCCGGCCCCGCCGGAGCCCGCCAGCCCAGCCCGCCCCCACCCGCCGCTGGCTCCTCCCGCCGCCCCGGACCGCGGCCGCACGGCCCCAGGCGGGGGACGCGGCCCCGCCGAGCGGCGGCCGGCGCGCAGTCCCGCGGAGCGGAGCGGCGGCCCGCGGCTCTCCCGGCGCTCGCCTCACCTGGCAACGGACGGCGGAGGGTTGATGCTTGCCGCCGCCCCCCGCCGCGGCCCGCCGCTGCCACCGCCGCCGGCCCCGCCCGGCCCGGGCCCGGCCGCCTCCTCCGGCCCCTACGGGTCACCATCGCACGAGCAGGCCGCCGCGCCAATGCGGGGACGCGCCGCGCGGCCTTGCGCGCCCGAGCCGGAAGGAACGAGCGGGAGACCGGCCCGGCACGGCCCGCCACGGGGGGGGGGGAGGCGATGACTGCGGCCGCGCGGTCGCAGCGGAGAGCGGCGCTGCGGGGGCTGGAGCACGCGGTCATCCCTCTCCCTCCCGGGAACGAATTCGTGGAAATCGGGGGGGGACAGGGAGTCTGACGCATAGGGGTACCCAACCCGTGGCCGGGCACCACCTGTTAAGCTACACCAGGGCCTGAGTGCCGTGTCCACTCTTTCCTTAAAAGCCTCCAGGGACGGTGAACTCCCCGGGCAGTCCATTCTTTCTGTGAAAAGTGCTCTCCTAATGTCCAAACCTCAGCCTTCAGCTGGCGCCCTTTAAGACAATATGCTTAGTTCCTACGTTGTTGCCTGGGAGCAGAGCCCGTCCCCACCTGCTGCACCCTCTTTCAGGGAGTTTAAGAGCCAAAAGTCCTCCCCTGAGCCTCTGTTCTCCAGGATAAAACACGCCCCAGCTCCCTAGCTACTGCCTTGTAAAATGGTGTTCCAGACCCTTCACTAGTTCATTGTCCTTGTCTGGACCTCACTTCAGCACCGAGAAGTTTCTTTCCCAAAGTGAAGGCCGAGAGAACGGGACGCAGAACTGGAGGTGTGGCCTCATAGTGCTGAGTACAGGGGGACAATCAATGCCCTGATCCTGCTGGCACCACCCATCTGAATCCAGGCCAGGTGCATTGGCCTTCTTGGCCACCTGGCATCTGCGGGCTCGTGTTCAGCCAGCTGTGACCAACACTCCCAGATCCTTTTCCTGCTGGTTTTCTAACCACTCTGCCCCAGCCTGTATCCCTACATGGGAATGTTTGCGGCCAAAGAAACTACCAGTGTTGTGGCAAAGAAACGGAGTTTCCAGCCCCAGTAATGGCCTCTGGGCTGGAGCGGGGCGTCCATCTTCACTGCTATCCTGTGTGCCAATGAGCAGGCAGCACAGCGTCACCCTCTCCTATCGGAATTGCTGTCAGGAGGAAACACCCGCACTTCCAGACCAGAGAGGCCACCCTGTGGGGAAATCCCAGAAACGAATCGAAGTAAAATAGATTTCATCAAATCACTTTCCGAGAAGAATCAGAACTAGCACTATAATTGTTACTCATTCTTATTTTCCAATTTGGTTATGAAAAGCAGTTTCTTGCTAAATATCTTGCACGAAGAAGAATGCTTTACAAAGCGAGGCCAGACAGTCACCATGTGTAACTCAAGAACAGCCCAGATGCAAATACGTTTTTGTGAAAAGTCATAGGGATAAAACAAGTATTATCAGAAACAAATAGATTTAATCAATATAATCGTCGTACACTCCTATTAAACCCTGCTCAAAACTTTCTTCATCATCCTCACCATTATCTGTGAGTCTTTCAAATACCACAGCGTCGAGTCAAGAAATTCACTGAATGGACTACAGACAGACACTTTCAAATAACATAAATACTCAAACTAGACTTAACTATCCATTTCAGCAAATACTCTGTTCGAGGATTGATTGCTGATGGACATAATAATCCAACGATCGCTGAAGTTCCTTTATCAAGACTCCTCAGGCCACAAATCGCAATGTCTATTGACGACACACAGCCAAGCCTTGTTGCCTTTCGCCCAGAGTCCCGACAATAATGGTTATGCAATCCAAAACCTTGTTCTATATAAGCCTATTGCCAACAAATTTAATCTAGTATAATATGAGTATACTTTCGCTACATGAATGCACTATGTCAGAGCCCTCAAACATGCAACCAAAGACGTAGATAACAGCAGAGATCTAAGCATTAAATCACTGGCATTAACATGCTCCTAAGCCAATTCCCAATAATTTTCCTTCATCACAGATCTACAGAAACACTTGCCCAATCTCAAGCACAGGGCTTCCAAAGCCCAGCCCGTCAAGCTTCCAGTCTGCAATACTCACCACTTCAGCCAAAACCACTGCGTCACTAGCCACTACCAAACCTGTATCAATGTCACCAGCAACAGCACAGTATCCCAACTCCCCCCCCGTCATTAGGCAAAGCATTGTGCGTAAGGGTGATGCAGAAAGACCCATAGGTTGGCCTCTCCTGTCTCCCTTTAAGACATTTAAGCCCCTTATACCATTGCCATTTGTAAATCTACCTTTGAAAATTAAATCTAATCATATAAGATCTGTTGGAAGAAATTTTCTTGCCAAGATGACGCAAAAGTACTGCGCCGTGTCCTTCACACTCACATATATGTTTGTTCAATCTGATTTACTGCTCAGAAAGCATAATTTGAAGCCTCGGCCTGGATTAAGGATCGCAGCTTTTAGCCTCCTCCATCACTTATTCTGCATAAACAGTATCCCAATCAGCAAAGATTCTCCCTAGGCTTTCACCAGCAAAGCTGCCAACAACTTATTCACAACCATATTTCTTGTTCCCAGTTCAGACAAGAGAATTATTCTGTGTTTATATCAACTAATCTTACAATTCCAAAACAACAATGAATCTCTTTACGCGTCGCCCTACTAGCACACACTTACAGTCTTCATAGAGGTTCAAGGTCACAGAACAAAATGAAGTTCACATCAATTAATAAGTTATCCCTCATAAATAGCAAGCAGCCACAGCATCGAAATCCTTAACTGCCAACTAAGGCTAGCCCCCTACAAGGAACGCCAAAACAAACTCAAAACACAAGACTTACCTTTCGCTTTTTTTTTTCCCCTTTTTTTTTTTTACTTAATAACAAGGCTAGAGTCACAGCAAAAGATAACATGAAAACTCGGCCAATCGTTTCAGATGTGCTGCCCATGCATAACTCACATAAAAACGCCATACTTGTTGATCACAAACAATTTCCTCTGTACAGCCAGCTTAAGTTGCACAAATCTCCAAGTAGTTCAATAATGTTCTGCAAGCCACACAAGCACCCACACGAAACTACAACAAAAAGGCCTACGAAATCTAAGAAATTTTCATTCTGAGGCAGTGCCCGACACAGCACACAGCCTCTTGTCATGAAGACTTCAGAACAGACCTGTGAAGATCCAGACCAAGGATTGGAGTCAGAATTCGATCATCCCTAGACTGAACTACAGCAATTTCTGAAACAAGAGTTTAAATCTACACTCTAAGACATCAACTCTGGAAAACAGATTCTGCAAAAAGGAAGTACCTTATCCAGAGATGGCCTTGCCAGTTACATAAAAATCTCGATCCATTAAAACATACACAATATGGTGATGATAACAAGACAATTCAGCTGCCCTGAAAGCTTCAATAGCTGCATGAATAACACAAAGTTTATTTAATGAGCGCGGGTAACACTTAAGATGGTTTGCCTATTCTGCCCCCGGTTTGTGACAAGTGCATGACAGTTTACATACACAAAGTGACAAAGCATTCTCCCCTCAAAGTTATATTTAATATAATGATTTTTTCAAAACAATAGCCCACCATGTCTACTGAAGCCACAAAATCAGCTGACTTGCTTAAGGCGAAGACAAACCCAGAAACTGACCTAAATGCTTAGAAAACCCCCAGACAAGAAAAACAGCTGTCATTCTCTTCTTTGTATTCAGGCGATATACCATATGTTTCAACGTCTGTTGTTGCTTATAAGCAAACAGAGATGAATAACTGATCCTCAGAAAAGCGAACCCAAAAAAAAAAAAAAAAAACCACAACCAAACAACTTAAAAATTCAAAGAACTTTTTCTGATACCAACGTGAAGAATAACCCAAACTGTGAGTTCACCCTATATATAAAGTATTTGATATATACAATTATCTACTGTCGGTAACTCAGAGTTTATAGATATAATGCATCTAAAACACTCAGCTGGCGAGAAAGAGCGTCACTTACGGCCAAGCGGAGGAATTATTCCATTACATTAGTTCAGCTAAGAAGATTCGCTGCGCCAGCGGAGATCCCTGCCCCCAGACAAGCAACAAGTGACGGAAGGCCTATAAACAAGACCACTTACGGGCCCTCTTGACCCACTAGAGCTCACACACACGCCTAAAAGACTCTCCCTGCGGCCGGCGATTCCCCGTTTGCCACGCGCTGCCCCCCCCACCCCCCCCCCCCCCCCCCCACAGGAAGCCAACTAGCTGACCGCAGGGCCTAACCCGGCCTGACGCGGGCAGCGCCCCTCCGCGCCTCCAACCCACTGGACACCGCCCCCGCGGCCCTTGCGCCAGACCCAGACCCCGCCCCCCCCGCCGCGGCCACTCCCTCCCGCGCCCCGCCCGGGAACAGCGGCCCGCACGGACCAGGCGGGGAACGACGGCCCGCTCCAGAGGGCTGACTCCGGCGCAAAGCGCACCTCCCCGCCGCGAGCGAGCGGAGGCCCGCGGCTTCTCCCGGCGCCCTCGCTCACCCTAAGCGCCAACGGCCGGCCGGATAATTGCGTGCTGCATGCGCCGCCCCCGTCCGCGGCGCCGCTGCCACCGCCCGCCGCCCGCCCGGCCCGGCCGCCGCCTCCTCCGCCCTACGCGTCACCATCGCCCACGAGGCGCCGCCGCCAATCGCGGACGCGCCGCGCCGAGACTGCGCGACCCGCAGACCGGAAATAAGACGAGCGGGGAGCCCGGCCAAGGCCCGGAACCCGCCCACCCCCCATGGAGGAAGGCGATAGCCGCCGGCCGCGCCAGTCGCAGCGAAGAGCCTGGCCGCGGCGGGGCGCGGGAGCCGCGGTCATCCCGCTCCCCTCCCGGGAACGAATTCGATGGAATCGGAGGGGGGAACTAGGAGTTTGAAGTATACGGGGTCCAACCCGTGACGCCGGGCACACCATGTTAGCTACACAGGGCCTGAAGTGCCGCCATAGTCCACTCTTTCCTTAAACGCCTCCAGGGACGGCTGCTCCCCGGGCAGCCCATTTCTTCTTCTGTGAAGAAGTGCTTCCTAATGTCCAACCTCAGCCTTCAGCTGGCGCCCTTTAAGACAATATGCTCTCGTCCTATCGTTGTTGCCTGGGAGCAGAGCCCGTCCCCCACCTGGCTGCACCCTCTTTTCAGGGAGTTTTAAGAGCCATAAAGTCTCCCCTGAGCCTCCTGTTCTCCAGGATAAACACGCCCAGCTCCCTCAGCTACTCCTTGTAAAATGTGTGTTCCAGACCCTTCACTAGTTTCATTGTCCTTGTCTGGACTCACTTCAGCACCAAGAAGTTCTTTCCAAAGTGAAGGCCGAGAACTGGACGCAGAACTGGAGGTGTGGCCTCACTAGTGCTGAGTACAGGGGGACAATCACTGCCCTGATCCTGCTGGCCACACCATTCCTGATCCAGGCCAGGTGCCATTGGCCTTCTTGGCCACCTGGGCATACTGCTGGCTCGTGTTCAGCCAGCTGTTGACCAACACTCCCAGATCCTTTTCCTGCTGGTTTTCTAACCACTCTGCCCCAGCCTGTATCACTACATGGGATTGTTGCGGCCAAAGAACAGTGTGTTGGCAAAGAACGGAGTTTCCAGCCCCCAGTAATGGCCTCTGGGCTGGAGCGGGGGGGTCCCTCTTCACTGCTTCCTGTGTGCCCTGAGCAGGCAGCACAGCGTCACCCTCTCCTATCGGAATTGCTGTCAGGGGAAACCCCAGCACTTCCAGACAGAGAGGCCACCTGTGGGGACATCCCAGAGCCATCCAGGTGCAGCACAATCCACTGCAGGGAAGGTGCCTGACAGAACACATACCAGAAAGGACAAGAAGAATCACAATGAGCAATTCCAAGTGCCCAAATAACAATAATAACCCCCTATTATAATACAATGATCGTATCATGCTCATGCCCTCCGTCCATCAGTGTTCTGCAGAACCTGAATCTATTACTAAAACATCTTGTTTCTCAGCTCTGTTTTAATGACAGTTTAAATCTGTTTGTTTGGTTTGGGTTTTTTTGCACTAGAAGAGAACATTGGGGGGGACCTGAATGGGGGTCTGAATGTATCTGAATGGGGATGCCAAGAGGATGGAGCCAGGCTCTTCTTGATGATGCCAAGCAACAGGACAGGAAGCAATAGGCAGACACTGATGCACAGGAAATTCCACCTGAATATGAGGAAGAACTTCTTTACTGTACAAGTGACCATGCACTGGAACAGAATGTCCAGAGAGGGTGTGAAATCTCCCTTTATGGAGATACTCCAGAACCATCTGGATGCAGTCCTGTGTCCCATGCTCCAGGACGGCCCTGCTCCAGCAGGGAGATGGGAGCAGATGAGCCACTGAGATCCCTTCCAACCTGACCCAGTCTGTGATTCTGGTGTGTGAACATCCCCAGTGTCTAGGGCAACTGGAGGAGGGGGAAGAGGCCCCACTGGGCAGGCTGACCAGCCTGCTCCAGGCATGGCACTGGCATGGAGGCCACAGCTGTTACAAGACCAGAAGGATGATGAAAATCAGACAGTGTTCCCAGGCCTGATGTCACAGGAGGCACCTGGGAAGCCTGGCTTGGGTGACAGGGCCCCAACGCCTGTGCCCGGTGTAGAGGCATGGAGGGGAGCACCAAAGAGAACAAGAACTTGTCCTGTTATGGAATGGGAAGTGTTGGCTGAGCAGCAGGAAAACCTATGTGATGTGGAGATTTCACCTCCCAAATTAGTGTCCTTGGGGAAAATGGTGGAAACCCTATACCTGCATGTTTTACAGTGAGACCAGTCAAAACACTAAGAGAACACTACTCTGTTAATCTTAACAATTGCCAGGGAGAATAACTGGATGATTTGGAGAGCCTGTCTGTAATTTGTGTGACTCTATGTACTTTAGTGCTTTGCTGAGCCACACTCCAATCAATACACTTGTCCCCCCACCCAGAAATTTTAGCTCCAATCATTGAGTGTAAATGAGATAGTTAATGGAAGCAAAGTTATCCCTATAAATTAATATTTGAGTGTTTTTGATCCCTAATACCCACAAACAATAAATACATCCTGCCCATTCCTTAAAACTCTTTATAAAACTATGATTCCCTATTGCCTCCTTTATGTGCCATCCCACACAATTATTAAAGGTTTTGTTATAGTGAAAGGAGCAAGTAGTAACTGAACTGCAGGTACAGTTTCACTCTTGCACCTACTTAGGGTTTCTCTCATCAGTCAAAATGTATTCTGACAGCCGTTGGGCAGCAGCGCGGGGAGCAGCAGCTGCAGTGGCTGCTCCAGCTCCACCCCGTGCCTGTCAGATGAAGTATTTCCTGCCCTGTCTTTCAGGATTTCTTCTGTAAAATGGCGGTAATGATTTAAAAATATTTTGAGCTTCATTGACGAAAAAGATATGTAAAAGCTGCATGCCATTTTCATCTATCATTTCCTGTCACCATAACTTCACGTGTATGCAGCCAATTAAGAGGGAAAATGAGAAAGGAATACTGATTCAATAAATATTAAATAAAAGGAATTTGGGTAATTTATTCTGGTTCAAGAGCCTGGAACTCAAAAAGCAAAGCTGTGCTTTGCAGTACAGCAAAACACATTTTTAAAAACAGAGTTATATACTTCCTGGGCATTTGCAGATGATTCCTAGAAAATGTAGCAGTAATAAAATGTTCACTGCCTTAATTCCTTTAGAATGTGTTCGTCCTATATACACAGTGCTGTGATTTGTGTAAATTGGCAGGTCATTACTGGTAAACTCTGTTGTTCACAAGGAAGAGAAAACAAATCTGCCTGTGGCAAATGAGCTGAGACTGGCCAGAATCATCACAGTGAATTGCAGAGAGCTGCTACTCTAAAAAACTGGTCTAGGTGTTTGCTCAGGTCAAGAAGACGCTAAGTACCTGTGCAGTTCCTTGAGGCTGTGGAAAAGACAGTGTTACAATTAGCGCCAAACTGGGTCTACTCCACATATTTTAATTTTTTTCCTCTGAAAGGCAGTGTTGTCCTTGCATGGTAATGCCCCATCCTGCCCGTCCCACATAATCTCAATGTTTTAGGGGCTTGTGAGGGGCTGACACAGCGCTATGGCACACTAGGAAGAGCCACAAGACAAATGATGATTCAGAATAAAACTGCCTTAGGGTAAGGAAGAGTCTGGACTTTTTTTTTTTTTTTTTTCCCAGGATGTGTGCTACTGCTGCAAGCCTTTAAACTGCTTCATCTGTCTTGGAAAACATACCTGAGCAGCTCCCTTCTGAAGTCCCCAGGACAGCTGCCACCACGACAGCTCCAATGGGAAGAGGACCTGGGGGAGATACCGCAACCTCCCCACCTCCCAGCAAAGCAGCATCTGCTCACCTTCTTTGTATTTCTTTCCTTATCAGAGTCTTCCTCTCTTCCCAAATCACCAAGAGACCGACCCTCACCATACACTCAGTCACGCTGCTGAAGACTGCTGCCTGCTGCACCCACCTCATTCCAAACAGCTGGAACTGTTGCCAGTACTGGAAGTTGGGGGGGCATCACACCCAGCTTGCATTGGGCTGGTAACATGGAGAGCTAACTGTGGCACTTAGGGCAGGTGTCCAACTCGAGTGTCACAGGGCAGTATTTAGTAACTCTTTAAATGGCTGCTGCACTTTATCACTGCTCACAGGGAGAACTCCTGACCCTGTTTGCTCCCCCCTTTCTCTCTATCTTCAAGGAAATGCTATCATGTAGGTTATGCCTTTTTGAATTCGAATGCAAAAAAAAAAAAAAAAAAAAAAAAAAAAAAAAA